>OZ022265.1:28499145-29108788 GCA_963978885.1 Nemotelus pantherinus | reverse complement strand
ATCCGATTTCTTGACAAATAAAAAAAATTACTGAAATATCTGCAAGGTATGCATTCTTGCAAGTTAATTGCTTATTAAAATTGAAATATTTACTATTTGAGACAAGTTAAAATTTGCTTCTACTAACCTTAAGAGCAGATTTTAGTACTACAACGTCACCAGGGCTTTGCACCCATGGTTCGCCATCTACTTGCACTGGTATATCCGAATGCAAATGTATTTTTATATGACCACCCTGCAAAAACAGGACATCATTCAATTTTTCATGCTCATTAATCATAACTTCAACTTACTTGAGCAATTCGCATTGCAGACCGCAAGCCCGATTGAATTTGACCCAAATGAACTACACCCGTGACACCAACTATCTCCAACATTCCGTCATAATGATTCGGCTTAGTGAATTGATCATCTTTCTCAGGACCCCAAGGATTTGCCCCCGAGCCCCAGCTGAAAAGAAATATGTTACTCAGTACTTTATCTACAACCATTTAAGAAACTTATGCAAAAAAAATTTGGTGATTGCATGTACCTTAATATGTTCAGTATAATTATTCCTTCAACAGGTGGTAAATCGACTACTTTTCCATCAACCTCCAAACGAAGTTCTTTGTGAAGCTCTTTAATAGTCTTCCTACCGACGATTTTCCGAAGGCCCATTTTAACATAAACACTTTTATTATGTAGTCTAGAATTAAATTTATTTGGATTTTCTTCCCGCGCATTATGGAAATCCAGGCACAAGTCTGCATCAATACCGATACCAAAATAATTATTCATGACGAATATTTGCGAATTGTCTTCGCTCTGAGTACCGCCACCTAAAGGGAAGAAAAACAGAACTCTAATTAAAATCACAACATACATCTTCTTAATCTGGCGAATTTCTACATTATTTTGTACACAAGTGTATAAATGAGGCTACAATGACTTTTGGCTTCATTTTTATCATTTTCAGTAAAATATATGCACTCGTCTCCGATTCTATTGCTGCATGAAGCGTATGCACCTTCGTAGGAGATATATGTATATATAGCACTTGCTTTGCTGTATCACATCAAATAACCTTCTAATATCAGACATGCTTATCATAATCTGCTAGGACACATGGTTTCCATTATTTTCTGACGCCAGCACAAAGTCGAATACGCACGGATATTAATGAAATAAAAAATATTGCTTCACCAACGATTTGAGGAATGTGTTAGGAATCGTGCAAAGAAAGGAGTTTATTATTAGCTGCAAATTTAAAAACCAAATAGAGAGGTAATTTTTTTTAACATTCCAGAAAGCCTATGTAACTGTTTAGCTTGGTTTTATTGTATGAAAAATTCTTAAAAACCACTTTCACAGAAACCTTTCAGTTACTATTTTAAAATGTGAGTTAAAAATTCAAAATTTAAATAATTTTCGCTAATCATAATTACATTAACTTTTTATTGATATGTGGCGATCATATTGACATAGTAAAGAAGGTTAATTTCGGATGCCTTTTAATTTTTGATACGAGGGCCATCAAAAATTAGAGCCATCATCATTACAAAGCTCTGGTACATTCACTCCATGTTCAAAAGAAGAATAATTGAGTGGGGTAGCTTAGCACTCCGATCGCCACGGGAAATAAAAAATAGAGAAATGTGACGTATTTTTAATTCCTTATAAAAGCTTTCTAACGGAAATCGGACCAGCTATTCTTTTTGGTCCACAGTTATTTTAGGAAGAAAATTAGAGAAAAAATATGGTTTGCTAAAATTATCTTCAAAAAACATGGCTTATTAAAATTATCTTATTAAAAAAATTAACTGCTTTTTTCGTCGTGGCAGTCGAAGTGCTAATTTTAGTGAAGATGAGATAATAACTCACCAAAACTATTAATAAAGTTATAACGCCATTTCGCAATAAAGCAAACATTTAGTTGATATAATTATCAAAAATTTACACGACAAAATATGCAAAGAAAAAAAACTAAAATTAAAAAAGCCTAAGACTGCACAACATTAACCTACAAAACGCCAATTTCTATTTACGGCAAATTAACACACTACTATTTTTACACAGACAAATAGCATCTGCCTACAATACAAATCTGAATTTTGTTAATTAAGCATACAATTACATACCTCCAGTTGGAAAGAATAATTACAAAACTTAGGAAAAATATGACACTGTGGTGGATTGCTAGCATCTAATCGCTTGTGTGAAATTTTCATACTTACAACGTTGAACTTATTTCAATTTTTTTGTCTAAGCATGCATTCGTTGGCAAAATATGTGAAAAAATTTCAACACATTGACAAAACCACAATAAACCACAAATTCAAATCTTAGAACACAATCCACACTTCGACTTCTCGTATTAAGATATTCGGACTGTTTTTCTGTATTGTTTTCGACATCAAATGACCTGATATATCACTCGATGTAATGGCCGGGATTTGATGATGCTGATTCTGTTGTGATAGTTGTGCTTGATGAACCTTCTTCTTCTTACCAGTGGAATTGGATGGCGCCTTAAGCGCAGACTCCTCGGGCTTATCTTCGGGATGAAACACAACAGTCCACCGATCTAATCGAATTTCCTCGGCTTCTATAACATCACGAAGCAGGTTCAGAGGGTCTTCACCGCCAGTATAACCGGGCCCCCATCGCAACACCCTTGCCAAATCATTACCTAAATACAGCCCAAATGCCAATAAGATATTATGCTTTTGATTATGCAAGCTTAATTGTACATACCTGTGCCCAGTGGAACGATTGCACATGGCGGACTGGAACATTCCGAATCTTGTCCAACGTTATCGAGGCATTGGAGCACCCACCCAATTGTGCCATCACCTCCACACACTAAAATCTTATAGTGTTTGATTTGTCGAAATACATACAGCCTGAAATTAAGAAAAATATTGTCTTTTATGAGAAATTATTGTCAATAGAAGCTCATTATTTACCCTGGTAGTGGACCACCATTATCAAGATCAAAAACTTGATAGGGATTAAGTAGTTTTCGAAAACTAGAAATTAATTCTAAGCCTTGGCATCCTCCTGATTTAACATTTACAAAAACTAATAATGGTCGCACATCCGGTGGTATCATGCTAGGTTCTATATTAGGTAGCAGCAGCACCAGTAATTTTTTGTCCTCGACAAGGGTTTCCCGTAGATTATAAAACGCTCGTACCTGAAATATCAAGGATTATTGTAATGTATTATTATAATTGGTATTTCAGCCTATCAATGCCAAAAATATCGAGAGGAGTCGACGCGAACTATCACGATACTAAACATTTCCCCATATACCAACGCAGATAAGAAACTTCTAGTAGCCATAGCACGCAGCTTATAAGGACAAAAAAATTCTTTTAGAACGAGGAAAGTTCAGAGCAGACTAAAATCATGCAACCGACTATTCTTTAAATGCTCGAGGAACTGTATTTATTTTTTTTTTTTCACTATTTGGTTCACTCCTACAAGGAACCGGGGTTGGCCTTGTCCACATAGCTATTGACCATAGGGTTTGATTGTTACTGTTTCCAAACAATACCGAGGAACTGTAAATCGCTATGGTGTGAAATTTGGCAGTCAGTCAGTCAGTGAAAAGCGAATGGTGTGAATTTTACAGTGAAGTGATTTTAGAACTGGTGATTTTACTATTAGCACCATCGTCAAAGTTTGTACGCTTGTTAAGTGAATCGTTCTAGATAAAGTTATGTGATTTATTTGTGATGATTGTTTCTTGAATGAAAATGTTTTTACTCGCGATAAAAAAGTTTTATTCGAAAAACCAAGAAATCCACTATGTTTGTTTCAATTGAAAAACACAGTAACTGGTGTCATAATTACGTTCGCGATACTACAAGCAACTTTTATTGAAGTTGCTAATAGTCAATTTGTGTAATATTGATGGGAATAAAAGAAGAGTGCCGAAAACATCCCAACGACTTTCCAGTCGGTTTCGTTATCAAAATTATAGAAGGTTTTGAACACGAGCAAGAACAAGAGCAGTTTGAGGCTTATGGTGTCATTAAGAGGACTAATAGTATCATTAAAAGGAGCTGCGGCGAAAGCACTTTCGTTCGTAGCTCAGAACAAGTGCACATAAAACAGGGACTTTACAGCCGTTGGCTCTGGACATGGATCGGTTAGTACTACTGCCCTATGCAACACAATGCATTCCAGAGCATCGGGATGAAGCAGAGAAACTTGCTTTAATCGATAAATTTAAACTGCCTCTTCGTTTGGCGAATAAACGGACGCAAATCGGAGAAGGGGGCTTCTCGTAGCAACGTTACAGTCTGCGAAGTACATGAGGACGTTTCTCAAAGAGAGATAGATCTTCTCAATTCTGGAATTGTGGCAAGAAGGGCGTGATTGTCGCAATAAATGGAAGCCAACATATTGCCAGGTGTGTGTAGTTATCATGGCTCCTGCTTGGATTTGGGATGGTAAAATATTGAATGGTGCAGCATAGCAGGTTTTAAGCACGTCAACCAGAATGGAGATGTTGAATCGAACAAATGCATGAAGGAATTACATTATCCAACCACGAAATAAAAATCCATTTACCGTAGTGAGAAGAAATACAGTAAGAGCAATTTAATCTCTCCGATGATGACAAAGAATGAAACGAAACAAGGTAGAAGTTGATTTCTTGCCAAAAGTACCCCCACATGATAAGTAACGAATGAAACTACTGCTGTAGATACTGCGAAGAAGCAGCAGAAAGTGTAGAGCACCTTTTCACCTACTATTCAGCACTGGTGAGATACAGATTAGATTAGTGGCTCTGCTAATCCCTCCCACGAGGACATGAGAATAGACCCGTGCGGTTTTATAGCACATAACGCTGAGGAGACACAGTAAATCCAAGAGATCACAGTGCTAGGGCTATATGTAAGAGGTCTATGCAATTTCTTAATATTACAGTGACAAATAAATGCAATTTAAATAAGTTGAAAACGAAAGGAATTCGACTGAGGGCATTCACGTCCTACTCGATATGTTAGGCTATAAAACAATAACAGTGGCTTATACAAGAAGACTTTTCGGTTAGCAAAAACTTTCAGGTAAATGATATGAGATCGAAAACTAGGCGAAGCTCTTAATCGCTTTCTACTTAATCAAATACAGGTATATATAAATTAAATATTTTACTTACGGCTTTCGATGCATCTTCAAATGTTATGACTACCGAGCCATATTCATAATATATCGGGCCGATACTAGTAAATTTGTTTTCTTCGGTGGCATATTTGCTTAAGATTTGTTCGTAGTTTCGTTGCGATAAGCCAGGTGGAAGGTTACCAACGAATAATGCTATGTTTGGTCCATGTGGATCTTGTTTATGCTGCAGATAAAATCTCATCAGCTCCATTTGACGAATAGATTCTTTTCCTAATTGTTTCATTATTTCCCACGGACGCTCGTTCCAAGAAAGTATCCGTTCGGTTACACCACGATCTAACAATACTTCTGAACACCTGTGTATCACAGACGTGTGTCAAATACTAGTCTATAATTCAACACTATGTAGACATACCTATAGTCTTGGATCTGATTATCCTGAAGTCCGAATCGATCTAAAGCATCACGAATTAAATCTTTTACAGTCGTGTCGTTATCTACGGGAACACTGGCAAACGGGTCTTCGAGTGAACATTGTAGTTTGCCCGGATAGACACGCACAAATCCCTTTTCATTTTCTTTATCATGAAATCGAAGGTATATCGCTGGTCGTTTACCTTCGATATGAGTGAGATTCAGAACAGGATTTGGATCTTGAACCGGCGTGTCTTCGCTTCCTTGAGCGTAAAGATCCGTTAAGAAAAATGCCTGAAAAAAGAACAATCAGTGGATTAAAATCAGGTCGGGATGTATGTACATTATGTTCTTATTATTCGTTCACAGACTATTCTATTATTGTACTTACAGTCGGATCACGTGTAATATGAAATGCTCTTAAGGCGGTCGTCAATAATTGTTCTAAGGTACATGTGCGAGATACTGTTATAACCCGATAAATACGGCGTTTCAATGAAGAATTTCCATCGAACACTTTAATAGATTCTGTAAAATGTAAAAGCATGTGAAAATTATCATTGCATCAGATTTCAAATTTCATCAAACCTTCATCGCGGTCTTCCTTGTCTTTATCTTTTTTATCCTTGTCTTTGTCAGTCTTATGAGCTGATTCCGACCTATAATGCGAAGAAGAGCTACCTCCACTAGTTCCAGCAGCTGCTGACGCGTCTGCCTTTTCTTCTTCGCGAAACCTGGCCGCAGTGTCGCCACTGCTGAACTCTTCCGAGATACTTCGTGCTAAAATTAAGTGACTTTACGTTAGCGAAAATATGCCAGAAATAGATTAACTAAGAAAAACATTTCAGCAGAGTTAGAGTTCACACTGACACGTTAACATTGTTAGTGATTTGAAGCCCAATATGTGAAAGAAAATAATGCAGGTGTTAGTATGTTAGTCAATGCATTACGGATTGCTGATCACCGCCTGAATCATTCTTAAGCAAATGAAAACGAGCAAAACAATCGTAGTGCATTTAGGTATTTGTATCTCAGATTTGGAAATGCGCTTTTGCTGGTATTTATTGTCACAAATAGCCACTCATAAACATTGTTGGATTAATTGGTTTGATTCATTATTTGCGTGAATATGTTCCAAAACTTAAGATATGTCCGTTATGTCCGTTTCGAATTTCAAGCTATAGTTTTTTTTTAGTTTAGTTAAGATCGCATACAAATTTTAGCTGCGTCATTTCAAGCCCAACTTAAATCACCGAGGAGGTAGATAATAAAAGAATCACAAATTAATTACGGAATTTATATACGGATCATATCGTTTTCCTATAAGCGAAATTTAATTTTTCAAATAATTAATCTAAAAGCACTTATTGAAGCTTATGCATGACATCATATTGTTGTACTATCTTTTGAGTTCTTGTAAAATGATATTGCGAGTTACATAGCAGTGATTTTTTTTTTAAATCGCAATAGCACAAAATGAAATCACATAAATGAAAACATCGACTTTGGGAAGTCAATTTTGTATGGAATTCAATCAGCAATAATAATAACACAAAAAATTTTCGAGGTAGACCAAATTGATTATATGCGTAAAACATGTCCAAAGGTACCAAACGAATTTTTACAATGCACAATAACTTCCGCAAGTCGATCACACACATGGAATGCACCAAACCAACAAGCTTATCAATCGCTAATTGATCTATAGCCACTATACAATTCATACAGTAAATAAAAATATCCCATTCACCTCTCTGATTTTTACTACGAAATTTCCGCCAACCCAATGAAATTCTACGCATCTGTCTTAGGATTCGATTTATGACATGCTGCTTTTTAGCATTTGTCTCGCTAAAAACACTTTCCGTAGGTGAAGGAGATCGGCCGCTGTATGTCGATTCAATCACACCACTTTCATCTTGAATTGTAATTTCGATATTTTGCGATATAACGTCAAGATTGAAGTCACTCTTACTACATCTTTCGCCAGGTGTACGCAAATTATGCTCATAAGGCCGTTTTAAAAAATATCGCGAATTTTTCAAGGCTGACATTTGTTTATTGCATTCTTGAAAAGACTTGCTTCGCGCAACGCAATCACCTTTTACGGGTTTTATATCAAAATAAAACAAAGATCTATTTACGGGCGGCAGTCGTCCGCTACGATCTGAACTTACAGAAGAGTTACTTAATTTTAAACTAATGCTTCCTTGAATACTATTTGCATCAAGGAGCGTATCACTACTTTTTATGTAATAAGGTTTGAAGGTAGAATAGGCCCAGGTCACGGTGTCAGGTTTGGGCGTATTCCTCACATCGGTTTCGCGTGAGGACGAGGCCTCTTTATCGTGTATAGTAGGAAGGGTTAAATTACTTTCCGCTTGTGAAATGGAAATATCACTGTCGAATGTATCTGACGTACTTATCGCTCCTAATTCCGCTACACCATTGACATATTTGTTTAATCGTCAAAAGAAATTAAGCCAAAGTTAGAATAAATAAAGAGTAGAATAATATAAACAAATTATACTGGGAACTCGCTGACTACAAGTATGTATATACATAGAATATCAGAGAAATTTTCAATATAATATATACTTTTTTTCATTTCAAAGTATTCTACATACTATCCATCATTCGAAACGAGTGAATAGCAAAGGATGCTTTATTTTCCATTCAAAAATTTCTCTCATGGTTTCTAATTTGGTCATACTGTCACCAGTTACAAATAATGCAAAAATAAAGTGATAATTAGCCTTGCAACAGCACATAAATTATCAATTACTGCTTATTATGTAATAAAAGTAAGAAAGTAGACACGATTCAATAGAAGTGTAGATAAGAATATAGCATTGCATTGCATTACATCTATAGTGACGCAAATTTCGAACGGTTTGAATGAAAATTGACTGAGCAGACATTCATAAGAATTGTTTTTAAGTGTTTAAAAGGACTTACGACATGAGTAGTCTCTTTGCAATGGTGTGTTTTTCGATTTGACTTGAACTCCAATTATGGCTTCCATAGGTACTTCTGTTCGTGGGATGGAAACAGCATGCGGTGGCAGATAAATAGGCTGCAGCACACCAAATGTGCAGTCGCTGGTAATGAAATTTCGGCAGCCTCCATGAGTTGTCATCCCACACCATTCGCATCGATAACCTATTCGAATTTTTAATTTTTACATATACATCCAGTATTTAGATCTTGTTGAATATAAATACATACCTGTTAAACATTCTGACGACCAGCATGTTTTTTTACAGTAGGCGCATTTTGAAGTTGATGGTAAATTGCCTTCACGCCAGTGATGCTGCAATCAAAATTTAAGTTCGTAAATTATATCAACTAATATTTTCGTTGCAGTAAAATGACATGTGAAGAACGTGTGAATAACGTGCCTTTGCCAAATAATCTTTTACTTGGAGAAAATCCTATTTTCCCAGAACCCACTCCAGTCACACAGAGCTAGCATAGCAGTAAACAGGTATTTGTCAGATGTGGATTAATGTGTGCTCTTCTATGCGGCTTGGTGGGCTTCACGGATGTTTCTAGGATATCCTGACCCACGGGTAAATAATGTTTTTACCTCGTTACTAATTTACCAGTACGCCTTTGACAGATTTTCTTCAGGTATTTAGTTTAGTTGAAATACCATGCCATCATTCTGCTATTAAAGTGCTATAAAAAAGCAAAGCTAGATTCATTCAGTGAGATCCCTATCGCGACTATTTAACATCAAGAACAGTTGACGCTTGGTGTTGGAGAAAGTGATTCGATATTTTTATCCTACCAAATATTCTCTCCTAATATTACTGTCTATGCTGACAAATGCTCTATGTCCCACCTGATTTGCACCACCTACCTCTTTCTATTGTAATTTCTGTTGACTTTTTACTTCGGTCTTTCCGCTTGAACAACTATAAAACGGACTTTGCTGATGTGCTAAGGTGACTCCCTAGCATCGAGTCGTCTATACGTTGTAGCCAACACAAGCCCTTCTGCTCTTACGTCTACTCCCTTAAAAAAGTTTCAACGTTTTCCCGATTCTATTTAATGATGTCATTGAATCCAATCCACAAGAAACTTGTGACCTTTTTGCAAAATACTGTTTTCTTTCTTTCCACCTCATACTGCTTCGTCATCACTCTCCTCACATTTGTCCATATACCAACCTCCTAGAAATTGAATCTGTTATGGTCCTGACGATATCCGGAACCTGTTGATCAAATCACACTATCGTTCCACTTTATTTATTATTTTCAACCTCAGCTTAACCCCTAGCTATTTTTTGTCATACTGGAAGTCTATTCCATCGATAAATGCTGTGACGCAGGGTGGATTTCCAATTATCGTCTTATTTTCTTTCTTGCTTTGGTAAAGTACATACTCAAAAGAGTGGTTTACAATGTACTACTTCCTATTCCTCATCCCGTTCATGCTCCTGAGTAGTATGGGTTTATAAAAGGCTGATCTTCCACATTTAACCTCTTAATCTTTACGAACGTGGCTGCTTCCGCCTTGGATCAACAAAAGTAAGTTGATGTATGCACAGATTTCGCAAAGGCTTTCGATTCTGATGACCACAAGCTTCTTTTCTAGTCGGAGCTATGTTGTATCTATGAATTTCTGTACTTTTTCCATTCTGTCTTCTTTCTGGACTTCATCAAGATTGGATGCTTGATCGGCTGTTATTCCTGGTATTTATCAATGACCTCTCTCTTTCGTCAATTTTCCTAGCCTTTTGTTTGCTTATATATTGGTTGGGAATTCCCTCGAATAATTTTCCGCTCAGTTCGGTGAGAGCATTTCATTTGCTTGTTTTCTTTGTTTGTTGTAGAAATGTCGAAGTAGCGTCGTTGAGATTGTTAACGCCTTTCATTATCAGTGGATTTTTTAGATTTTGTAAATGTGTAAATAGTTTGTAAATGTATGATTTTCTCCATAACATTAAATTTGGCTCTTGTACGAGTTCTTTGATGAGTGAATGGTTGGAAGCTGCTAAGTGTATAAATACCATTATTACCTGATGTTTCACATTTAATAACTCCTTTCCGGGCACATAAGTTGCATTTTCCTTACAGTCGGGGACCGCAAAATCTTGGCACTCAATATGGGCGAAATATTCGCAAACTACAACAAGAACGTTCATTCAATTAAATCTTATTCGAATTTATTTCAAATTAATCAAATTTACTTAGACAATGAACAGCCGGTGATTCATCCAAACGCTTTCGACAGACCGTACAAAACTTTCTTTTGTGATGTGTTGGTTCTGACCAGCAATGCGCCACTGGGTTCTGTACAAAAAAAGTAGAATAGTTTAGTGAGCTCCAAGCCGATTTATTGATAACTTACCTTGATTATACACGGAGCTATTCCAGAACATGGCGTAACAACACTCGTCACACATCGTTCGTGGACTATGAAGTTGCATACTGAAAATAAGAGTAATTAATATAGAAACGTTATTTAAAAATATTAACGGAATAGGTAGGGAATTAAGTAATTTAGTATAGTGCTCATAAGATTTTAGGATTTTTTATGTGTTCAAATTAAGGTGAATATTTACGAAAATACTATTGTTTGTTGATCATAAATTCTTCATATTTGACAATTGTCCATTGAATATTAGAGGCAAATGTATTTCGTTTTTCTATAACACGTTTTCTTCATGGGATGTTAGTGACTATTAATAATGATGATAATATTAGACTAAATTTAAGTTTCAAGTTATGAAATATGTATGATTTAATACTGTTACTTCATAACAATGATGTAGAAGAAATCAAGAATTCTTCAAGAAATTCGACATAGCTAAGGTTTATTGCCATTTTCAATAACGAATTGACCCAAAATTTTCAAGTGTTTGTTTCTATGTCCAAGTATTTGTTTCTATGTATTAAGAGGCAGCAAATTTTTCAGTTTTCCTTAAAATGTCATATTTATTTATTTACGTTTAGTATACTTGTGCAGTTCATTTATATGAAAAGGAAGTACGCTTTGGAAGTGAAAGCACTGAGTCAAAAATAATGAATTTTACAGGAGAGCATAATCAATTCATTTTGGCTGCGGCATTACCACTTTCATCTGTAATTTTTTTCCTGTTCGTATAAATGAACCGCACATGTACACTTAACGTACGGTATGTTTAACTTTCAAGTTTTAAAATTACAGGTTAGAAAGTTTTTAAAACAGTGTATACACAAATTGAGAAAAATTTGTTTGAAACCTGCCACCCGCTCCGATCCTTAAATGGCTCATTTAACTGTATATTGGATCAGAACGAACCGGAATTTTCATATGAGACTTTGAAAACATATTCTTATAGTCTTATATAGTATAATCAACAATTTATGGAGTAAAGAAAATGATTCTATGAGTCATCTAAACTGCTTCCCTGTATATAACGTTTATCTCTTGTGCCTAGATCTTAATTACTCAATTCCATCTATTTGAGCCTAGATAAGTTTTTTTGACTTCACAAATTTATATAAAGTATATCTAGTGATGAAGAAACACAACTGCTCTTGCTCGCATCAAGCAGAAAAAGACAATACTGGGTTCACAAGATTAACTAAAAGTGGGAACGTTTTTTGAGAATACCGCTGACTTAGCCGAAAACTAGAGTCTTATAAAAATCGTTTTTTTTTTCGCATATATATATATATATATATATATATATATATATATATATATATATATATATATATATATATATATATATATATATATATATATATATATATATATATATATATATATATATATATATATATATATATATATATATATGTCCATAATGCTCCATTCGTCATACAGATTTTCATCTTTCTCTAGGCCCAAATTTACCCCACAGAAAAATTAATTTTAACTTCCCGACAAAATGTCTGGGAAACCAATCTCAATGGTAACCATATTTCTTTCATGTATTTCACAGTTTCACTTAGAAGTCGACTATTTTTTCGCTCAAACCAAATCATTGTTTGTGTTAGTTCTCTCTTTGTTCGGAGTTCGTATGGAGCAATTTAGAGAAAATAGTTTTCCCTCATCTGTAAGAAAATTGTTTTTTCGTTCTTTTATTCATTTGAATGGACAAGAAGTAACTGGACGAGAGGCTGAGCGAAACGCAAACAACGTAAAATTTCAAGCATTTAAGAAGAAATTTCGTAATGCCTTCTTCGAATTAAGTTATCCAACGTCCAGAAAAGATAATATACTGATAGGGAAGTAGCCAATTTCATTTAGGATGTTACCGACGAGTGCTACTGTAAGTGGTCGTGCGTCTCCCTTCCTGATCACAGACGCTGCATGGTTACGTTGTAGTCCCTTATGAGCTTCTCGTAGTACTTTTCCGCCGTATTGGTTTGACCAGGTTCCAACAGTTGATACGATGTTTGTGTAATGCCACCATACAAACAACGAAGTGGTGAACGCTTAGCTTCGGGATAGTTTCAGGAGGATCGTCTGGCGTTAACCAATGATACGTGCATCGGCAATTTTCCTACATAATCCATTTTTCATCACTCGTAGCCACTCGATTCAAAAATAGCTCTAGCTAATTGCACAACTGTGGTTCAATGTAGAGCCCTTCATTTGGTTGTTTTTGGGTTTTTGTTGAGTTTATCCCGTCGTTTCTCCTACAGGCGTCGAAGGTGGCAGCTACTGGTACTTTTGTCAACCAAAAACTTCACGCTTAGTTCGTGCAAAATTTGACCAAGATCATCTATTTCGGCAAGAAACTTTGTGCCATTTATCCAAGACATCGTTCCAAAATAGTCACATTTTCAAGGCTGGTGTTCACCGTGCGGCATTGGGCAAAACATCATTGAGCTGTGCGTTCTGACACTAAATCATCTCCAAATGCGTTACATATCCTTTCACCATCACTGCATTCGTCCCTAATTTGTTTCACAGTTTCACTGACCATTTTTAAACATCAATATTTCCCCCAACCTGAACACATATAAATGATACTCCATATTTTAATGGCTTTAGTCATCTCCCTTTAGAAAGGTACACGAATTTCGAGAAAATAATTTGGCATTTTGGAATAAAGAGGTTTACAGAAGAGTCATCCCTACACCGACACTTTCAATGCAACCACCTAACAAATTGTTTCACCAGGAATGCTGCGCAACAATGCAGTGTTGCTTTCATTTTAACGCGGGTCGAAGTTTATTAAGTAATTTAAAACTTAAATTATCGACCATATAAGATGATATTTTCTAAAAATTAACATTCGGTGAACATGAACATTCGATGGTAGCGAACGTGTTAAAACTCTATAGTTCTTAACCACTACACCACCAGGCAATGGAAACCTCCAGTGCAAAATAAACCTTGATTGGCGACACTCAAAAACGTTTAGTGAAGAGTAATTCAAAAGAAAGAGGACACTTAATGAATATTGATTAACACAGCGTGCGTTATTTATTTTGTTTCCTGAAGTAATTGATACTTTTAAGCAGTATACACATGTGATCGACAGCCAAGAAGCATTGTCAGACCCATTTTTAATATTTATTATTGTTTTTAACATTTCAATATAGTTGAATAAAACCGTACAGTGTACACCGCACATTTTTTTTCAAAATATGCGGTGTCCTCTGTGCCAATTGGGCAATATCTATATTTTAATAAATTCTAGTTGGCGTAAAATGAGACTAGTTGGAATACTTATTAGAAAAGTTTATTTTGGTTGAAGAAACGTTATCCTTCAGTTCAAGACTGCTGCAACACCAAAATATCGAATATATTTCGAGCAACTTTTCTAACCCCTATTTCTACAGCTTGCAGAGAGGTTGATCCACTTCTTGCTAAGCAGAGTCTTCTAAATGCTTCTTTATGTTTTTTTTTTCAATTTTTCCAAGCTAAGCCAAATCCTTTCGGTGATATTACGGGTCACACACATCACAAGTTTACCTTCCGTTTTCTCTAAAATGCAAAGTATTGACATACATATGATATGAACATATATCTGAAGAAATTATATATTGGATTCCTGAAAAATCATATAGTGCATCAAGTTCAAATAATGCAGGACGCTGACCTACCTACCAATGACGTCATTGAAAAGTAATCTGACATATAAGTTTCCCTTTTCTTCGCTGGATGGGCATTAGATGTATATTAAACTTAGCAAGGTATAGCAAACACGAAACAGAAATTGTTCATGGCCTAGTGTCATCTTTTCTTGGCTGGCATAAAAATTTCTCACTTGCCATTCTTTTCGATTCAAAATCGCGTAAGAGTTTCTCTACAATCCACCAGGATGAACTTTCCTATGTCCTATTTCACACACAGCCACGTTCTGATCCAACACTCACAAACATTTGCACATCCAATACCTTACCTAATTTTCATCTTGAAAATATTTCCATGGCAATCTCAATGCGAAGGAGAAATTTTCTTATTCCAGTGATTAAAGCTTCTCTGTTTACATTCACCACACTCAGAGCTTTCGGTTGTTATTGGAATGTCTATACTCCCCACAATGGAAGGAAATTGCAGGATGATAAGATACAGAAGCTTTATTTCTGCTATGATATAATTAAGTGAGATATGCAGTAGAAAGAGAGAAACATAATAGTGTAGATGACGTCAGTAGGAAGAATGCATTTCGTATCAGAACGGTATTGGGCATTGACACCTATCATGGCCAATTTCATGTACATGGTGTTTTGATAATAAAATACTTGATTGCTACATCAATTTTGCTGATATTTTTGTCGTCCTCATGGCATCAATAATTAATTTTCAAAAGATTTTTTTTAACTTTTATTCAAAAAATATGATTTTCGGCTCTGGTTTGAAAATCAGTTAGCGAAAAATCTCCAACTCTAGTTAACGGGCATTTGAATACAGTGATTCAAAACCAAACTCAGTCAATAAAAATTTTATAAAGTTATCCCTAATAAAAAATAACTAATTTACTTCATTGTAATTCAATTAATGTCAAAGCACAATTAAGTTTGCAAACATTTTAAAATAGACCAATGAAAATTTGAAAATGTAGAGTAAAGCATTCACTAAATTCATCTAAAAAATATTTCTAATTTTTAAGTATGAAACTCAATTTTGATTGGTAATCCTATGTATCCGGTCTGTGTGGAATTGATTGGACTAATACTCCGCAGAGACAAGGATAATTTTTTCGACGTTGTATCTTGCAAAGCATTTTCAAATCTTCCGGATTCGAAACAGTGATAGCTTTCTGACTCCGCCTCTAAATGGTCGATTATATTTAAGTCCTTACTTTGACGTGGCGTTTTAAGTACCGGCGGATGATTTCGCAAAGGCCGGATGGTATTTAAGAAGAAAATTAGTATTAAAACCACTTTGCCCAAAAATTCATATTGACGCTTTAAAAGCCAACTGTGTTTTTACATAGTTCAACTCAATACGAAAAATTCTTCTTGATTTTCGAATAAAGTTGACTTTAGTATTTGCTTAGATCAACTCAGTACTCGAATTAGTACGTTCTGTCACTCTTATTCACCATCAGTTTTGTGAGCATGTTTGGAAATTGTATGAAATATTTGAATTTTCACAGCATGCAGCATTACAAACGAGCAATATTATTAAAAAATTGTTAGAAAATATTCAAAACAAGCACTCATCCAGTATCTTTGACACAGATGAGAATGCGCAAAAGAAAAACGTCAAAAAGTTGATGGTACACGAACCAACGTACCCGACCGCTACCATTTAACCCCCGCTTCGTCATCTAAAAACTCAAGTTAAGCTGAGTAAAATTGATGCACCCAGTGGATGTTTGCATTACAATAAGTAAATAAAATAAATAAGCAAATAAAATAAATACATAAATAAATAAACTAAATAAATAATAAATAAATAAAAACCAAATATATAATAAATCAATAAAAATTAAATAAATAATTAATAAATAAATCTAAAGAAATAAAAACAAAATAAATAATAACAATTAAAAATAAAATAAGAAATCGCCTTAAATATTTTGCAATCGTTTGCAACAAGCGGGAATCGCACATAAGAGAAGACTAGGTCTGGATTTACATGCTCCCACTCAACACGAGCTGGTGAAAAGTTTTTCTACCCAAAACATTAGATATTAAAAAATTCCTCTTCAGCCCTGCCTTTTAAAATCTCGTGTTGAGTTGATTCGAGTAAATCCAGACTAACTGAATATCGTTTATAAATATCAATTTAAAAAGAGCTCGTAGATGTGAGCCTTGTGACACTCTTCACATTGGTTAGAATGAATGTGAGTGGAAGTTGTCGAAATCGACTATATTGATTGATACCTCGATCGCGGTAGTATTGGAGGAATAATTGCTACATAATTGTTACTGGAATATATTACATCTTGCCAGAGGATGGTATTTGTCAATGCTTTTCTTATGCATTTTCAAAATCATTTAACATAATTAGTTACTTGCAATGCAAAGTACCAACAAGAATATAATTTTAGATTTTATCTCTTCTTTTACTTTACAATACAATATGAAACAAAAATTTAATTGAAAAAATACTAGTTCCGAGCATAAAGCGTTGAATATGTATTGACAACATATTTTCACTCCATATTTTGTAGCGTTTTTTTTTACAAATAATGAACTGCTTGGCAAGCGTCTCAACTAGTCTTCGGTTGAGTTGAGGCGTTTGCGAAGAATTTCATTATTTGCAAAACCACTACACATGGCGCCCAACGTGGGGCCCTAAAATTTATTAGGTTACAGCTGGGTAGCTTCCGTTGTGTTGTCCTTTTCGAGCTTTCTGGCTCAGGGTGCAGCCTGAAGGCTGACTTTGGATAATTGAGTTTGGTGGTTTACCGCCATTTCTAATCCAAGAGATCCGAAAGGCTCCTGCCCTTCTTTGTGTGGAAGCTACGTCATTGTTTTAACTGTTTTTGTTCAGGGCCAGAAATTTTTTCCGGGGTTCGGCTGAATCTGCTGCCGGATTACGTGGGGTTTGCGCGGTGCTACCACGACGTTCCTTCAGGTTGACAGCAACTTTGTACTTTGATCGCTTGCCTCCATTTACTAGTAGGCTTGTGAGAGGTGGATAACCTCTTATTTTCTTTTTTTATTTCTTTTTACTTTCCTTCTGTTTTTTGATTTCCTTTAGTTTATTTTTTTATTAGTTCAATTTCCTTAAATATTCATTCATTTTTTTTCTTTCTTTTGCATGATGCAATTCTATAATTGTAAATAGCATGTTTTCTAAATTCATTTCTTATATTTTTCTTCCCTTTATTCTATCTTTTATTTTTGTCCGTACCACTGGGGGCGTTCAACGGCGCCAGTTTAAGTGCAACTTTGAACGTCCTCGGGGATCATAAATAGCACACACTCTTAATTCTCGAACTCAGGTAGTTCTCTTGAGCCTGTAATAATAATCAGTCGGCCAGCCATCGGATCTGATTTGGGGAAGGCCAGTTTTTTGAGAAATTTGTATTCTTTTAATTTTGAAAATTAAAATTGCACGAGGCAAGATCTCTTAAATATTGATAGTCAACCTTCGCGAATTCAATGCGAGTATATTTTTTCTTGAAATTTTATCGGTTTTTTCTACTTGGGAATACCATTTCATATTATTTATATCTGCTAACAGGCTTAGTTAGCTATAGTTTTTAAGAGAGTTAGTGACATGAGAAAATAAACGCGCACATTTCTTCATTTAGTAATTCCATTAGATTAGTAATCTCATTGATAGACCAAAATGCCACTGATTTTTCCGACGCGGGAGAGGGGGTACAGTGCACCATTTGCAGCAGTCTCTCACCCGCTCTCAGGCAACCATTACCACTAAGTGTGAGCACCAGTTCATCAAAAATTGCCTGGAGCAGTGGTTACAGAACAATTCAGATTCTCCGCGGTGTCTTAGTGCACTTTACCTCCTTCTGGGTGCTGGGCAAATTCTCTCAGGTATGGAGTCCGATGTAAGAGGAGCTAGCCCTAAAACCGCCAGTTCAGGTGTAAGAGCCCGTGAGATGGAACGCCAAGAACTAGCAATGGACGATTAAGCCCTTATCAAAAGCGTCTCCAGTATCGGATAGCCTTTCAAATGCCGAAGAAGTTCGCCCCTTAGTTCAACGGGACGTAAAAGGGTTCCAACACCAGATAGACGCCATTCAGAGCAACATGAGTTTAATTCTGGATCGGATGGCTCATCTGACTCTTTTGCAACGGCTAAAAGCGATGGAACCTCGAAGCTTGGATCGGAGGACCCCCTCCTTCGTCCCTGCTCAAAGGCTTTACCATCTTCGCACCTCTCGAGGAGAGAGTCAAATTTCACCACGATAAAGTGAAAAGTATAGTGTGAGGTTGGGGACTAAGGTTTTCTGGAAGGGATGCTTCGCTTACTGTGGAAGTCTTCCTTTACAGAGTGAACGCACTGATACGTCAGACCCTAGCAGGTCATTTCGGTTTGCTGTGTCAGCATATACAACACTGGAGGTTTCATCGCTTCAGACGCGAGTTTGAGTGAAGGGACCTAACAGCGGTCCTGGGCGACCATTTCGGAGATCGCTACATGTATGTCAACCTGATGGACTTCATTCGTGACAGAAAGCAGCGTGCAAATGAATCGTTCGATGAATACAGCTCGGAGGTACTGCGCTTGGTAGACCGGCTGCAACGCCCCATCGAAGACTACTAAAATCGCTACAATTTGGCCAACAAAGTGTAAAACAAGTACTTTTATGTGCTGTGATGTGTTGGCTTCGTTTGACCAGCACATACCGACATATGTGATTGCCTTGCCTCTATTTTCGGATGGAATCAAAGGAAATATTTGTGAGCATATTTTGGGTTAACGATAATATCTCAAAGCTGACACTGAGGTGTGCAGCTGATCATGTAGGTCAACGGAATTTCTACCAACTTCAAACTCCAGCTCCGAAAGGGCTGTATTGACGCAACTTTTCTTTACTTTACTTTTTGTTTAAAGTTTACATTAACTGGGAAACAATCATTCCACTTTACAACACTGGTTCGTTACTGAAAATTGAACATAATCAGCTTGAATTTTTTGCGGCTTTAATTTCCGATAAAATTTCCGAAAAAAGATGACAAGGACAAATGAAACCTACGAAGAAACAATATATCATCCAAAAATTATTTTTGAAAAACAGAAGTTCATAAAAAGAAAATAATAAACTCAAATGAAGTAAAAAATTTAATTTGGAAAAAATGCACACAATAATGAAAACTTATCGGTTCCGGAACGAAAGTCGACTGTTAAACCCTAGACTCGATGGCTTCAATTTGGCTTGAAAAATTTCAATTAATTAAACAAAATATGATATGCCTGAATGCATTAAGTTTGATGTTTTTCAATCATTGACGATTTCAGCCTTCAACACTCATTAACAAATTTAGCAGCAGTTAACGATTTACACATACATTTTTTGATAATATCTTTATGGATTTTAAACAAATACACTGCACTGTGACAATTTAAAATTTTCTTCCAGCCACCCTATGAATTTCGTTTTGATCTGATAACTGCAGCGGAAGTTAAAATAGAGGAAAGATTTGTAAGGTTGCCGAGGGCAAAAGTTTTAATGTTTAGAAAATTTAAACAACTGTTGTGTATTAATATTATAATAAGTCGGTCATATGTATATTTGATGGTAGTATACCTTAGTATAAAAATGATGAAAATGCACGGCGATGGTAGCTCTATATTAATTTTGCTACCAAAGTTCTATCGAATTTGGTTAATGTGCGAGTTTTATTTTGATCAAATGACTGCATCGGAAAGCATCGGGCGAAAAGATTTTTTTTATGGAGGAAATTTTAATACGACAACACAGCCACATTTGAATGTGAATTTCTTCATTGTGATCCGATGATCCGGGCGTGAGTTGTCCTTGAATACAAACTTCAGGTGTTCGAAAAATAGGAGATTTGGCTGAGTGTATATGAAATAGATAATTTGGCAGAATTACTCCTACGGGTAGATTTTAATTTATTAAGCCAAGATCGATGACAAGACTTCGATTTTCAAACGGAATCTCTCGAGGAGCGGCAGTGGAAGGTTGAAAAAGCTTCTAGCTTTCTTAAACACTGATTCTATTCGAAAATGCTATGAAAACCTCAAATTTGGTTTAAGCAACTACTTTCCCTGAATGAGCTTCTACTAAATTTTTCATTGCACAGCTAGGACTTCTCAACACCAGATAATGAAGTGATTAAGGTACAGTTACCGTAAAAGTAAAGTAAACTAGTCCCATCTAGGGGTTAAGGAGGTTACAGTTACTGTAGGACACCTATTAACAGCCATGAGCTGGAACTATGCCTCAGATACTAGTCTGGTTTCAGTCACTTTGAAAAATAGCTTCGGAGAATGTTACTATTATAAATCAAATAATAATCAATGTGCTTTAGGGAACAAATTAGTAACTTTGTAGAACCTTTCACCTCCACCACAAAAGTGTAAATAGTGTTGATAAAGTGTGTTTCCAACTATTTTTCATGTACTAAATCCCCACATATTATTTGCTGATCGGTATGATAACAGTCTAGCTCGTAAAACTAATCTTCGAGCGTGCTTAATTTCTTCAAACTATTGCAGATACGTGAATAGTTGGTGAATCTGAATACATATCTCATTTTCTATGCTTAGAGGCTTCGTGCATGTATGAACATTCATATTTGCAAGATACATCTCATGCGCAAAAGAACGCTTATAACCTAAAATCATGAGAAAAAACTGTGACTCGAGTGTAAAAAGTTTCCTCGAGAAGAAAACACTGAAATCGAACATGGAAATCACCTGAAAGAGTATTACTTTTTCATCCTATTTTGAAGAAGTATACAACGTGTATAGCTTTTCACTTAGTGACCTACATTTTCAATTATCTTAAGAGTATGGTATAATTAAGATTAGCAAAGGTAGAGAAAAATACTTGAAAATTTTAATTGCAAAAATCAAAGATGATCTCCGATATGCCTTAGTAAAGTTTATTGCATTCGTAGAAAGTGAACTAGCAGAAGAAGTAGAAAGTGAACTCTTTCGAATAATTTAAGCAAATAATACCACTGACGATAACCCACTGGCGTGCCCCTCATCAAATTTGACAGTGAATACAAATTTACAAATTCATTGTCCAAATACGCACAAACAAATTCTCCAATCAAGTTCTTGGTTGTTAAGTATTTTTCTTTTTCTAACTGGGTTATTGAAAACTGATTGATTATGGATTTTTTACAATGATTTTTTTTGTTAAAATCAAGGCTTATTCGACTTGTTTGATGCATACATTATGTATTATGCAATATAAGTTAAAGTAATTATCCAGCGTTACACATTACTGAATTTGTTGGAATGGCCCTCAGCCATATTACGATTACGGAGACTTCACCTTGCTGGCAAGAAATTTCACATTATACTTAAAGCAAATTTCAGATTATACAAAAGTATTTTTGTCTCAAAAAAGTGTCATATTCAGTATTGAAATTTTTTTTCGAAATTATTTTGCAAAACTATGGCTGCATAAGTATGTTTTCACTTGAAAAATTAGCATTTGTGTAATGGGTTTAGTATTCGAGTTTAGTTTTCAATTCCAATTTATCAACAGTACGATGTTGAAATCTACAATTAAGATTACACCACGTTGGAAGTTCTAAGTTTACTCTTAGCTTTGAAATGTTCTTTTATTTTTATTTTACTCCCTTATCTAAAAGCAATTTATAACTAACATTAGCTGCGTTTTATATCATCTTGGGTAGAGTAGGTATCCGTCATGCATAAAAAAACGATCCAGAGTAGCATGCAAGTTTATTTCATTTCTACTTGCTTGGCAGCAGTTTGTTTGTCAGACGTTTGTAAGTCAAAATTTAAATTTCGAAATAACAAATGTCTACCTAGAAAATTATAATCAGGTTAATTTCTTTTCAAAACATGATTGAAGAAGATTTCGACTCATAAGATGGAAATCTGTCGACAGGGTCGATTTTTAAATCATATTCATCTGAATTAATTTAGCTTGGTTGCTAGATTGACAGGGAAATTTTGTGGAATTTATCACTGCAGCTAACTATTTCAGGTGATATGACTTATCGAAATACGTTCCACAAAGCGCAAGAGTACGAAATCCACTTATTTGACAAGGATCCTCGCAAGGATTCTATCCTGCACAACTCTGGATGCAAAAAAAACGAAGCTATTGAAACATTTCAAATCTAGTAGCAATTATATTAGATGCGTTTTATTTTCATTCAGAGTGGAGTACTCTGGATGTTGTTGTTGTTTCGCGTGCAAACTGCTATCCTGCGCTACTCCGGATGCAAAAAATGCACCTATTCTCGTAGTGAATTTCACTTTGGTGGTCTTGCGTATTTTCTTTCCGAAAAAATCTGATAAATTGAAATGTGTAGTGGGAAGCATTGTGAATGAAAATTGTGATTAACTAAAGGATATTATAGCAACCAGAATCAAAAATGGAAAAGGAATCTTCGAGCTAGGCTGGAAAGTTTTTAGTATCATTGGTAGCCCACCGATTTCGGGTTTTTTTAAGCGCTCATTATTGTATCTTATTAGCCTAATTGTCAAAAAACTTCATTCAATTCGGTATTCTTCCAAATTTGTCTGCTGGCACTTACTATGTTATCTTCAACGGCCAGACAAGAGGTAACGCAGTCTTACAGTTAATACTCTCTTAAGTGAACTTATAGACTCCACCTCAACTGTTCCAGCCTATAACTATCCGCATATTATTTGATAATCACTTGGTTTGTGTTGGTTTATTTCACATCCCATCCAAATCTGGTGAAAAAGGGTACAATTTTATCTGTGAACAGATATGTTCCTTCAGTGCATCCAGGATTATAAAGGATAAAATTAGGTAAATCTCGACTATGTGCCTCCCATAGCCGTTAGACAATTTTATTGTAATTTTTGTTGTTTTATTGTAATTTTTGTTGTTTTGTTGTAATTTTTGTGGCAATGTGTTTATTTTTGGGGAGTGTTTTTTTTTGTTTATCTACAGTGTGTTATCTTCTCGTATATTTTTTGTACGTTTTTGTTAGTTATTCTTCAGCTTTTGATCAATACTTATCCTCTAGTGGTAGAAGGGGCGAAAACTTGAAAAAGAATACTCAAAACATACAGAAACTAGACGAGAAGACAACACGATTATGATAAACTAGCAAACAAACAAAAAACATACTTAAAAACAAATACACAACAACAAAAACACAAAAAACACAATCGGTGAAGTTGTCTAACGGCTATGGGGGGCACGTAGTCGAGTTTAGCCATTGGCTCAAATTAAAAAAAATTACATTTAATAAAAAAAATTACTGATGAAACCGATGATTAGTTACTTCTTCCTGTTTTCTTTGCCTTGTTTTGAGGATTTGGCACCCGCATAGGATTAAAAATTCCGTAATGCTATCATAACTAAGCTGAAAACATTATCGGTTTTCATTTTGTATACTTGTTTCTCCAAACAGCCGTTTTTTGTAAAAATATAGGAGTACCCAAAAATTCAATAAAGTGGCAGCTGTCGCCAAAGGGTTAAAAATGTCATGATTTTACCCTAACACAGGCCTACCCCTGTAAATTCCATCTCGATCCGATTAAAGACTCCTGAGATTAGCTCGCTGAATGTTAAGTATATAGAATATAAGTATATAGATACTATATATACATAGTAATTCTAAACACGAATTTTCATTTAAAACCACTGTATGTTTTTGCAATAAGAATCATTATACGACAACGCATTATATAAATATTAGTAAAGTTAACATGGAACCAGACACTGTTTTGCGTTGAGAGCTTCTTCTAACAATTGAAACAATAATTAAGGAGGGCAGACCCAATCCTTTTAAGAGCGGTCAGCTCGGGCGATAATGGTAAAATTTGTTAATAGAACATCATCTAATGTCAAATGAACGAATTTCGAAAGTTATCAACCGAGTAAGGACGGACATTACAAAAGAATAAGTACGAAAATGGTTTCCAAAATTAAAGAAATACTTGATTTCAGAAAAAGCTGGTAATTTACTCGAGGATTAAAATGAAACTAGTTTAAACATGCGTCCTAAATCTTGAAGGGTGATTGAACAGAGGGCTGGACAAATATAAATGTATGGAAGAAAGTATGGGAATGAGAAAGACACTATTAAAACTTCTATAAGTGTTTGCAACTTTTGGAGTCAAATTGACGCCAATGGTCGTGCTTTCTTGAAATGGCCTCCAAAGAAAATAGAAAAAAAGCAAGCTGCTTCATAGTTATTGTGGCTTTCGGACAGCAGATGAGTGAAAGGTAAATACTTTTAGGTATATGTAGCAAACGGTGTGAATTCCTAGATTAGAGCTAAAAATATTGAAAAAAAAAACTAGTGCTATTGTTGGTAAAGTTAAACAATCCCACAACAATGCTTGTTGGATCTAGGAGTTGAAACCGGTAGAGCAATTCCTTAACAAATTTATACGAGAGTGGAGCGATTAATTTAATATCTTACTTTACCCCTGATTTAACTCAGATAACCAATTCAGAGTTAGGTGAAAATTAAAGCTCGGTGTGTGGTCCACCATCCAAATCTGGCACTACACGAGGCAGACTTTAAATAAGAATTTCAACAGATTTCAATTTTACAATTGTCTTTGGTGAGTTTGTATCGTGAAATATAGCAAATAGCGTGGATTAAAACGTGTGAACCCAATTTCAATTTCAAGTTTTTGTGAAAATGGGGCGAGGAAAGGTGAAAATAATATTAAACTTGAGAAAAAGGCATAATAGTGTGTTGCTAAAATGATTAAAAGTAGTCGATGTGTAGTGATGAATCTTCTCTTCTTCAGAGGCCCTGAACATTAAGGGACAAAGAAAGGTTTAGGCTAACCACATCCTCTAAGTTAACGGAAATAACGAGCAATTTTAAGAGCTGCATCCAATTTAAGCCGCATCCAAGTCACTGCCGTAGCTGGAGTTAAAGCAAAAATTTGAGAAAATGAAAATTTAATTTTAAAAAACTTTTAAAAAAGAATAACCTCCGCTAACTGCAAGACACAAAAAAGGGAGATACCAGCTTGGCCGTGAGAGTATTAAATGAAAAAAGCGATTGCGAAAAGTAAATTTTACCGATGGAAAACGTTTTTATCTGGATGATCACATTATTTCCATGAATTGAGAAAATATCCTTTAACAAAAATCAGGTGTCAAATGGTTTGGGCTGAAATTGAGGCGTATATATTGGAACAGGTATATGAATATTAGTCCGGGAGCCAGCGACAGTAAAAATATGCCGATTTCATCGTCAGTGAAAGTATATCAGGGTCTTCAATTTGTTTGTGCTTATCACAGAAACTGACCACTTACATCGCACCTCGAGACCTTTTGGTGTCAGGAGCGTTGACAACATGTAAGAAACAGTACGTAAAATAACTCTTATCATCGCCATTGATATTTTGAGGGGCTACCAATTGATACCAGACGATGTCAAAAAACGACCACTTACATTTGTTTGGCGGGACAATCAACCACTTACAAGCGCGCAAACGTGCAACATTTTTTTTCAAAAATTGACTTTTTTCATCGTTGCTCAAATTCTACATGTTTACAGACGACCATATTGCGCATGTAAAAATACTGTGCTTACAATCGATTCGCGGGACAAACCTCCTTTAAGCGATCATGCCATGTTTTGTGAAGCAGAACATTACTTCAATCATAAATTTATACACGAAAACAAAATTTGAGAAAATGAGTATGAAATCGGTAAAAAAGTAGATATTTACCAAATTTATTCGTGACTTAATAAAATTTTCATATACTAATTTTCATCGCTTCCATCGGAAGAATCTTGATCGTACTCGGAATTTCTAAGGTCCGGCAGACAGAAAACTCGCGTTTTCTACCACTGGCAGATAAAATATTGTGTGCACCTTGAATATTTTACTATTATTGTAGTTGCCATTGTGTACCTGGCAAAGTTTTGCCGTCTGGCTTTTTTTCTTCACCTTCTTTCTTGAGTACAATGTCTTCGACGATGTTTGGCAACTGTTCACTCTGAAACCATTTGAAGTCAAATTTGTCCCCTTTTATTTGCCATCCACAGTCCTCTGGTGCCAAATCCGTGATGTTTTGTGAGTAGGAGTTGCTCCACATTTTCCCGATATAAGCGGACCTTAGGGTATGCTGAACGATTTCCGATTGGCATGGAGCAAGGCTCGATCCATCGAAGTTTCTAACATTGATGTTGAGTGTTTGCTCGTTTTCTTTGCATTTGTTGGCCCTTAAAAACGTTTTTACTCGCACCTTATTAACTTCCGTTGTTTTTTCCTGTCGTACAAATGACAAACATATTTCTCTACAATCGACAATATCGCCGCAAAGTCGCAATCGGGGTATTTTTACAGATAATGGTTTCACTTTCCCTTTTCTGTACAAAGAAGGATTAAAGTCGCATCCTGTGAAGGCATGAAACGGTGGAAATGCCGAACACAGCTCTGGACCTAATTTCGTGTACATTTCAGTTACGTTGATGAACCTTTCATTATTTTTTTGCGCCAACGGGAAACCAGATTTTAACGTTCTCGCTGACGCGTTGCATGTTACCGAGCATTATAACCAAAATATTGGTATCTGAGTATCGAATGACGATGTTAGATTTGTCCTTGATTTTACACGCGTGAAAAATGATTTTTGTGTCAGATTCCTCGTGTGGTGGACACGACAAGCGCGTGTGAGACCATCCAAATATATTTAACAGCACGTGCGCGCATTTGAACGTTCAAACTGCAAGTGAGTGACTCTTGCAGCGGCGACCTTGATGATCGCGTAAAGTAGGTTTGTCCCGCGAATCGACTGTAAGCACAGTATTTTTACATGTACAACATGATCCTCAGTAACCATGTCCAATTTGAGCAACGATGAAATAAGTCAATTTTTGAAATTTTTTTCGGACGTTTGCGCGCTTGTAAGTGGTTGATTGTCCCGCCAAACAAATGTAAGTGGTCGTTTTTTGACATCGTCTGATGTCAATTGGTAGCCCCTCAAAATATCAATGGCGATGATATGAGGTTTTTTTTCTATTGTTTATTACATATTGTTGATGCTCTCAGTAAACGTTGTCCCGCTAACTGGTTGTAAGTGGTCGATTTTCGTTACTAACTAGACCTTATTGAGGATAATTACATACTTTGATCGACGATGAAATGAGTCGCCAAAATATGTCGCTGGCTCCCGGACTATAATACGAAATTCAAAAATACGAGTAATCGTATTTTTGCGCACTAATAATGTAATGAAGAAATTACCCAATAAATTTTCTCCATTTAATTTATTTCAATCAAAGGAAAACCATCAAATTCAATCAATTTAATTTGATTTTTATTTTATTATATGCACAAAATTTCGTTCGAATTGAAGTTAAAAATTTTCCAAGATATGATCAACATAGCCTGTTGCCAACTATATGACTTTTCGTCAATGGATCTTTGATACCAGTATTTTCTCGGTCAATGTCAAATATTCGGTAATAGCAACAACGTCAAAAAACAAATATTACAAAAATTTTCAATATTTTCCATCATTCCCAAAACACCCGAATAAGCTACAAAAACATCGTTGCCATTCAAACATGAATAACGGTAGCACGCAAAGTGTTAAAAAAGGCGGCTACAATATAAGTTATGTGTAGCTCGACAAAACCCATATATCAGTTAAGCAAATAGAAAAAAAAACGTATCCGGTATTCACACCACTATTTAAACAAGCGGAGGCAGGGGCGGATTTGCCACTAGGCCCAGTAGGCCCGGGCCTAGGGCGGCAAATTTCGGGGGCGGCAAATTTTCAATTTGTTTTTTGGGACGATGGTTTTTTTTCTGTTCGATATGTACATATATCTGAGTTGAATGAGCCTCACCTCAAGCCAACCCAATTCTCTAAAAAATCAATGCACGCAAAAATTCACTTCTGATGATTTTTTTCGGACATTAAAAAGTTTGACTAGTAATAAATATCGAAATGCGATCACGGTAAAGGACCAAAAAAACTCAAAAATACCTAAAAAGTGCCTAGAAAGTTTCTGAAAATACCTAAAAAAAAAGCCTGAAAAGACCTTAAAAGATCCTAAAAAGAACCCAAATAATACCTCTTCAATTTAGGAAAAGCTTATCAGAAGTAAATATTTGCGAGCATTCATTTTTCAGAGAATTTTTTTTTATTATTATATTATAGGGTATATAAACTACATGCGTATCTCTCTTTATTTTTGACGTGTTTTTTCAAATTGTACTTCATTACGGAAATTAATTTCTATCTAATATAGAACATCATAGGTCAAAATATCTCGGGTTCATCCTTAATTAATAACATATCGAACATTAATTTACAGTAGTCGAGTTCATAGTTGATCTCCAGTCAAGTGCGGAAGCAAATTTTGAACGGAATAGTAAACTTCCTTATAAAAATATGAGCGAAGACTTTGGAATTATATGCGATGTAAAGGTGTATACGGTTGTGGACTGTTAAAAATTGGTGTTTTTTTTTTTTTTTAGGTACTTTTATTTTCTTTACCGTGAGTGTATTTGAATAATTATTTGTGTGCCAAGGGCGCAATAATAGGGAATTTTTACTCTGATATTCCTATTTTGTGAGCTCGGGCGCAACGAAAAACAGCGAAGTATTCTAGGGAATCCAAAAAAAAATCGCGCATTGTTACATTTAATATAATTCACGAAAAGGGCGGCAAATATTTCTGAGGCCTAGGGCGGCAAAATGGTCAAATCCGCCCCTGGGAGGATTTGTTTAAATAGTGTTTCGAAAACGCTAAGAAAAGCTAAAAAAAATTAATTCATAGATATTAAACTATTCTACTATGATAGAAGAATTCATATATGTATGGAGAAACAATCGTGCGGAATAAGAACAAAAAAAAATGCAGTCAGCCGTAGAACACGGTGGAAATGGTGCAGTTTATAGAAAATATAATGGACAAGTTCAGTTATTTGAACATTTTATGGTCATATTTAAAGGAAAGTATCCAAACTTTAGGATTGGTAGAATATTTTTGGTTTTGATAGTATAATGATTCTAAGCACTATGCGCAAATCGCTCTACAACCGATCGTCTACAACACTCCACACAGGCTGCAAACACAACCTCCCCCAGTTATCAGCACCCAACCTCTTTGAAAAAATGTGGTCTCAGTTGGAAACAAGGTAACGTAAACTTGAAATAAACAAAAAAAATCAACTGAAGAGTTATTGAAAGAAGAATAGACTCCAATCAGTCCTGAACTGACAAATAATCTTGGTTGTCTCAACGACGGAAATACTGGAAGCAGTTTTACGTTTTATAGGTAGAGTAATAAACTCATAAAGAATATTATAATAAGCGAAGAGCGAAAATTTTTTCTGCATAGTATTTGATCAAATTGCTTTCAATAAGTTTTTATTAAATTTATATACTTTTTTGAATTCCTGCTTATCATATTTCTTGGAATTGAACTAATTATTGTGTTCAATAAATTTTCAATAAAACATCATTCTTTAATTGGAGCTACTATTCTTGTTTAATTTTTTGATGAAAATCCAATGCCTCATATCGAAATGTATGAATGTGCAAATGCACACAAACTTTCTAAAAATTAATGCACGTTTACATTTTTCCACGCCTACATCTTGTTTTCTAATTTTTAAAATAAACACCGTCACCGGTCTCTAAAAAATTTATTCGCTTTCAATTCATTTCTAATTATCAAATAATGAATAACATTTCGCAGCATTACTTGCTATCACCCAGCTGCCCTTATACCGAATTCAAATCATTGAATCAATGCATGCGCCGAAAAGCGACATTGATTATGGTAAAAATAAATTCACTATCAACAAACAACACTCCTTAGATCTTTCTCATATTAAAAATTCCGTTTCGTGCTCAAATCACATTTACCATACGTTTAAAAAATAAACGTACATATGTATGTATTTTTAAATTTGAACTTTGTCTATTTTTAATTACAACAAGTTAGATGCGAATAGGGTGAGGAAAAGAGTCAGCAACAGCATGTTCGTTCGCTCGTTCGGACATCACTTATGATGCAAATCTTCAATACACAGATACAACGCTAGATACAAATCAGATAGCACAGACACAGGAAAGTAACTTTTTCGTATGTTCAATTCGAAAATGAACGAAAGGGAAAAGTATAACGAATCGAATGATACAATTCAAGCAAATGTTTTGCATATATGTACCCATATATCTGCAGAATGTATGGAATCAATGAGATTTCATTAGCTAAAGATTTTTAAACACACTTTCGTACGCATCGAATTGGAATATGCAACCGATAATTAACACAAAACAGGACTTTCACGACCTAGAAAGAGCTTTCAACCAAATGTCGGAAAGGATCAAGAAATGGCTCAAAAACTCCCTGAAATCATAGTCCAATATTTGAAAATTTGAATTTTCTGTAAATAACCCACCTTCGCAGATATATCCTTGTCCAATCAGGCCCCAAAGTAGATCCGAGCAATGATGACAGTAGGTTGGCTTATGAAACGTTTTCTTCCCAAATGAGTGTCCACCATCCGCCATTTTGTGTGGAAAATGTACGGAATTGGAATTCCACGGATCCGCCGCCGGTCGTCGAGACTTCACGCCACTCGAATCAAGTGCGGACGACTCGATACGGCATCGTCATCCATTTTGGCCTTTATTTTGGATTTTCACTCGACTCGGATCCACCTTTGCCTTTCTACTTATATCCAACTAGTATGCTCCCAATTCGAAAGACCCAGTTTTCAGCGATGTTAAGATGGATCTCCGCGAGAAGGTGCTCCGACGACTTGCACACTTCTCAATATTATGACTTTTCGTTTTTCCGTTTTCCGTTTTCAGTTTTCCGTGAAAGGTACCAATTTTTCCTGCTTTGCTACCCTTAAGGCCCGATGAAATGGGAATCCATTGCCACTGTCTGTTTAATCCATCTTGTTCGCCGAGTAGTTCTTTTCAAATCACTCACTATCGAAGGCATGCATATTTACTTTCGACGACGAAATCTGCTACGATTTTAACTTAAATTTTCCGTTCGCGCAAACTTCCGTTCACGATTAAGCTACGGTATTTTCGCTATTTTCTAGAGACTTACAGCCGTAAAAAACCAAGGAACAACAAGAACATTTTCACACACTTATTACCTAAAAACGGCCACACGGACATGCAAAACGAAATCAATTTCGATTTTTCCTCGCGAACTGACTTCAGCCCAGAAAGAAAGATCACGACGACAAGCAAACGGAGAATTTTCACACTACCACCAAACGAGAAATCAAAGAGAATTCATCGGCCGCGAGGTTTTCTTCATTTTTCTTCCTTTTCTCGAAACTTTTTCTCGATCTCGACATTTGTGTTTCCACTTTCGCACTTCATTTAGTTTATATCGGTTTGCAAATATAGTTTTTTCTTAAATTGAAAAAATATTCACTTTTTCCTACTATACTATTCGATTCGATTTTCCTCTTTCCGTGTGGTGCGCTTATTTTGTGCGTTGGAAAACCCTTCACGGATAAAACACACCTTTTCAGCTTTTCACGGGGTGCTTCAAAGTTCTTGTCTCGCCGTTTTCTCTACTTCGCGCACAGCTCTGTGGCGGTCCCACTCGGATCCATTCGGACATGGTAAAAAACCATCAAGCTCGGAGGAGAAAACTACAAGCCGAACAAGTGGACGACTTTCTCATATGAAAACTTTCCCACAGTCCGATGTAGATGAAAGTACAACATTTCCCTGAGGGGAGTACGACAAGCATTTCATGATTTTCATACTCTCCACTATGATGTAGTTGTTGGGAAATGTGCTTTCGGCTAGCACGAGCAATTTGGGGTATGGGGCCGAGTGAACGCCAGGGCGTTGCGATTCATCACGCAAAAGCTGAGCTCTACTTGCCACTCATGCGTGATATGGGAAAAGGAAATGTTAGAAAGTGTCGTGCTACTGGAACGTGGCTAGTCATAGAGCAATTTTCCAAGCAGAATCGGAAAATCTTATACGTTTTCCAATTCATAAGCTCGTCGAATAGATGGCATTCTAATAATTTGCAAGGAGCATCTTTCAAATCTGAAGCTTCGCATGGAACAGATCTAAAATATCATTTTAATCATACTTTCTACTTGGATTGGGTTGAATTTAAGTGCAGCCTTTTATTCAAAAAACATACATATTGAAAAATATAAATAACCGAGGCAAATTACCAAACAAACTCAAACTCATATGATCCTTTTAAATTTAAAATATAAAAATCTAATTTAACGAATGATGAATGATGCATGAATTTGTATTCATGGTGCAATTCATGATTTTAATGGTGCAGTGTTAAGTGTAGTAAACAGCCGTTATGAACTCAGCGATGGTTTTTGTACCAGAAAACGCCATCTTCCACCGGATATCGACGCTCCCTTTCATAGTCGCAGAAGATGGAGCAAACTACTTAAGAGAAAGCTACATAGAAACTTCTACATTCAGGATCTGCTAATCAAAGTACTACAGATGAATATCCATTCTTTGTCAAGATATATTGACAATAAAATAAATAGCAATTTTAATAAGGAACTACAAAACAAATTGACGGAGCTGAGGCCCAGTCCTAATGTGCATTGCCAAATAAATAGGCAGAAATCAAATTAGGCAGAAATAAAACAAGGCAGAAATAAATAGCGGTAGTGAAAAATGTGATGCATTTAGACTATATGTCGCTAATGCCTTCCAAGAAAGAAAGCTCCTCAGAAACACCTTAGCCGTAGAACTTCTTGTCAAATGAATGGCAACATAAATAAAAATTCCATCATTGAGTTCTCACCCAGCCTTACCTCTACATGTGATGAATTGAACCATCCATTCATATCTTTAAAGACTTTGAAATCTCCACTTAAATCTTTCAAGTCAAAGAAGTTTGCGAATTTGATGAGACATCTTCCTTTTTGTTCAAAAGACTTTCTCGGAAATATCAGCACTATTTATTAGCTATTATTATAATTGCATTAATAATGCATACTCTCCAATTAGTTGGAATCATGGGAAAAGGAGGTGGGTTGAAAAAAAAAAATCTGTATCAGGTACAAGTTGATGTTGCTTCTTTGTCACTGATACTTTTACCTGATACTTTTTGTCACTGATACTTTTGGTCACTGTTATTTTTTGTCACAAATAATTTTGGTCACTGTTATTTTTTGTCACAAATAATTTTGGTCACTGATACTTTTTATGACCTTTTATCATGTAGACAAACGCGTCCTCAAACGGATCCATCCATTTGAATTGTATGCCTGTACTCTGTACGCGTATCATACCAACAGATGGTCCTCTGACAAGAATGTTCTCTATCAGGTACTAGTTGATACTGCTACTTTTGTCACTGATACTTTTTGAACGGACAACGACATGGCAAGTAGAATGCTACTCTACTACATTATACAACAGCACCATCCAAATCGTACGCCTGTACGCTGTGCAGGCCGGATGCTATACTAATAAGTACGTCTTGCATTTACATTGGCATACGAATTGCACTTACATGAGAATTATAAATATTGTAGCTTGTGATTCTTTGATTTGGCTAGGCGTGAGTGAATGTATAATTGGCTCATCGGATCAGTATGATGGTTGTTACTAAAAATACATGATACATTTGGGATGTATCACCTTCGTGTATCAGTGGCAAAGTATCAGGCTGATAAAAAAAACGGGCCATCTCTAATGCAAATATCATTTCCATGATTAAAAACAACTCATCATATCAAGTAAGCTATTTAAGGCCGATTTCTTTCATCTCAAAATCTTAGAAAAAAGTATAAACCGTGAGCTCGATATCAATAGCGGGGCTGGTTCCGTTGTACCTGAGGAAAAGTTCAGACTCAAAAAAAATAAAAACAGAATTCAGCAGAGCACGTCCTACTAAAAATACAACATGACATAATAAAGAACTTTAGAAACAAAAACGTGATCGTGATCTGTTCGTTAGACACACAGAAAGCATTCGATTCAGTGTGGATCTGTAACTGCTCCAAATACAATTACCTTTAAACGTAATGAAAAGTTAGTGAAAAGTTTCCTGTCGGACAGAATGCGTACTGTATCTATATTGAACACCCTTTTTCACCAGTAGAAGTGAAATTTGGAGTATCTTAAGCCTCCATACTAGGGCTAAAATTATATGATATATATTTATATGACTTCCCTTATAAGCCATCCTCCAACTCAAGTTCGACGACAATACTCTACGCAGATAATACGCTTGTTTATGCTCATGATAGAGATCCTAATCAAGAACCTAAATACGTTGATTCATACCTTACTATAACAAACATAAATGCAGAAGAATCATCTTTCATTAATTCTTGGACCAACTCCGGAAAAGGTCTAAGGAATGTTAGCAAACTAATTAACAGTTTTGAAATAACGATTTAGAAAAATGTAAAGTATTTTGGTTTGCATTTTCCTAATCTTTTGAAATTGAATAAGCATGTACGAAATAGTCTAGCAAAAGCAAGCACTGTTTCCAACATTCTAACGCCTATTCTTCACTGCAAAGCGACTCTGTAGGAAAATACTAAACTGCTCTTGTGATGGTTTTTTTTTCAATAAGAGCATAACAATTGATTTTTAAATCACGTTTCTCTTGAACGCGTCAACCGATTGAACTGCAATTTTCAGGATACATTGGTTTATGTCTAGGAAAGGTCCAAATGTTAGTCAATTTTAACTCTTTGGCGCCGGCCGCCGTTTTAGTGATATTTTAAGTTTACCTAAAAAAAAAAACAAAATTCAAAAAGGGAAGCATGCGAAATGAATGTTGAACGTGTTTAAAACATGCATATGATAGCGTTTTTGGAAACTTTTAATCCTATCTGTGCGTTAAGAATAGTGCTTTCAAAGAATTTTTCACTGCAAACCTGCTCGCGGTGGTCATATAGACGAAAATAACATGTGTACAACTACACTATACTGACTACACTATACTGTGAATTGAATTGATGAATTGAATTGATATGAATAAATTTTGCAGTGAAAGAAATATAATGAGCGAGAATGTAAATTAAGTTTTAAAACTTAAACCAATTATTTTACACTGGTGTTGAGAGTAAAAAAACTGTAGCGCATAGGAACCACTAGAAAGACTTATTTTCGAAGAAAAGTATTATAAAGGTGAAGATTTCGCTTCATATTGAATATGGTTGAAATCTCTACTAAATCAATTTCATATAGGATGATTGCTCCAAAGGTCGGGCACCTTGTTCGTAAAGTTCAGCCTGCTACGACACTTTTTTAAACCCTTTCTTGCCTCACAACACTGATCAAACTCATTACAAAGGCATCCAAAGCAAGTACAGTGGCTATTGTTCCAAATAGTGCACTTTAGATTTCGTTTTAATGAGTCTGATTCTTGCTGTGGCCGGCTTTTGAGGCAGGCCGACATTAGGAGTATTCACCCTACTCAAAACAGGAGCAGCACGCCAGATACGAAGAATGTGGCATGTCTCAGTACACAAGAGGCAACATTTTTAGTGACAATGACTGCATCACAAGCTAAAGGGGAATGAGAGCTATCGCCGCAATAAGAGGTATCGCCCCAAAAATGTCAGTATAAGATTTTTATCTTTATTTAATTGAATAGTCGTATCTCTGTGCATCAAATCTGCTTTTCACTGAAACCAACTTACTCAATGAATTTTATTTTGACCCTATGACTGGGCCGGAACTTATAGACTTGAAAATATTTTGAGGGAGGTATATACCTACAGTGACGAATGTAAGAAATTTCAACTATGCGATTCGGTTTGAATAAATTCGATAGAAAGAGCGCATTACATATCAATTAAAAGGAAATTTTGTCTATTTTCAACTGTTACAAAGATCATAAAAACTTAAACTGGTAGTTCAATAAAATAATAAAAATTACTCCAACTCAAAATTTAATTCCACAAGACTAACCAGATTGCGCATTTTATAAACTGATGTAGTCGTATAACGGTAGTTTTTAATTCACTGAATGTTTTTGTAACATTCAGTGATATTCGTTTATGTAGAATTTGTCAGTTTGTTTGAGCTTTTCTAAGGGTAAAGTTGCACTATGGCTATTATACGGGGAAAAAACATCCTTGGAAATGAAAGAGAAAACTATAAAAGAAATTTTAAATATTGTACACAGGGGTACTTCAACTGTACACGATACAATTAAAAAAATTAAAATAGTAAATCGAGTGAATGATAGAAGTACAAAGAGCCAAGGAAAGAAATTAACTGCAAACGATGCGAAGTATATTAAACGGATTGTTGAGAAGGGGCCATTTCATTTGGTGGTAGAGATGGGCAAAATAGCTCTTAGCTCACCACTCATGACTCTTTTTTACAGTGTTGCGCCGTACTCTCAGTATACTTTTCGCTGCACATTTCACTAAGTTTAGTCAAACCAGAGCTTTCGTTCGCAGACTATGCTTTGCTTTTTTCAGGCGCTGCACTGTAAAAGTGAGTGGTGAGTGGTGAGTGGTGAGCTATGAGCGCTTTTGCCCATCTCTATTTGGTGGATAAAATTAGAATTGATGTTGAACAAAGCAGGGAAAAGACAGTCTCCGCATAAACAATTTAATGGTCGAACAGTAAACAAGAAACAATACATATCTGAGAAAAATAGAAAGAGCATATTACGTTTTGCCAAAACCCAATTAAATAAACTCTCTAAGTTTTTTTTATTGTTCACTACAAATATGTTTTTAATTTTTATATTACATGGTGCTTTTACCAATGAGAGCAAATTCATTTTGCAAGGATCAGATGGCCGCCGAATTGTATGACGACATGCAAATAAAGCATGCTTGCCGAAAAATACTAAAGCTAATTCAAAGCATGGGGGAATCTCAGTAATGGACTGCTGTATGAACAGGAAATCTCCATTTTATTCAAAATAAAATACTTAAATCGGTTTCAATATGTAAGTCTTTTAAAAGCGCATGCAATAATCTGGGTAGGTACTTTAGATTTAATTTTTTATCTAGAGAACGATTCGAAACATAAACCATATTTTGCTGGATTTTGGTTGCTTTATAATTGCCCCCAAGTATTAGAGATACTACCACAGTCCCCAAACTTGAACATTATTCAGCATATTTGGCATGAAGTTGGATGTAAAATATATTGAAAAACATACTCAAATATTAAGGCTGAAGCTGCAATTTTAGAAGCCTGGGATTATATATGTTAAGTCCTCAAACTTGTCAAATTCTATGCCAAGGAGACCGGAAGAAATAATTGAGAATAAAGGTTACTCTTCAAAACATTAGAATCAATATAATCCTTAATTTGTTTGATTAGTCGTGCGGCATTAAATTCTGAGCTGGAGCAATTTTTCATTTTTTTTTTAACTATCAGTTTCTGTTTTTACACTTTTACACAACTAGACAAAATTTCTTTTTAATTGTTGTCTTTCTGTCAATTCACACCGAACTACATCATCCGGTCTAACCGCCATCCGGTTAGACGGTTAGACCGTGTAAGTCACTGTATATGTGATTCTAATACATACGAACATCCATCGAAAAACAATAATACAGGGCAGCATCAAATAAAAGCATTGCTTCCTTCGTAGCAACTCGAAGAAGAAACAATATTGGTGCCTGAATTTAAGGATAAGAAGAATATACGTACGCCACAGAATTCTGACCAGAGCTTGACAAAAAAAATACACTCAAATTAGACAGTACACTCGATTATTGACAAGAAATATCAACAATTACTATTTCACCCGAACTGACGGCTCAAACGCGCGCGACTAGCGAAGTTCACTAAACTGAAACAAAAGTATGTACTCACGTTGCAAGCGACGCCAGCAGTCTGATCTCAACTAAAGCCTAGTACTAAGATACGTTTCACCTGAAATTTATTTCGGCTTAAATTTAGCATGAAATTTTTAATTATATATTATTTTAAGAAATAGAATTCAATTTAGAATGTTACTAATTCAGACCAAAAGATACAGGGAATCAACTTCAAACACTTTAACTCCTGGAAAAACGATCGTCACAGCTCGCGGCAAGTATACTTCCCCCGATCACAACGCAGCATCCACGTCTCGTCACAAGCACCATACAAGAAACGCTAGAGATAGCTACAGCGACAATTTTGCACTCTCTCCCTCTTTGCGGATGACGTCATCGGGTGAGTTTGCCGGATGCCTTGCGCACAGTGAACGAAAAAATACCGTACCTTAAGCGTACTGTACGCGAAAAGTACACATACCGTACCTCAGTCTATAATGTTTGTGTACATGTACACAACCGATATACCGAACGAAACAGACACGATGCAAAAGTACGCTACGATTGAATACTGTACTGTACAAAGTACACAAACCTTATCCTCTACAATACGGAATGTGTACTCGTACACAACCCGTACACAAACGATATACACTAAACGTACCGTACGTTTAGTGTACTTTTGCGGTTCATTTATATGAAAAGGAAAAACACTTTGGAAGTGAAAGCACTGAGTCAAAAATATTGAACTTCACAGGAGAGCATAATCAATTCATTTCGGCTACGGCATTATCACTTTTATCAGTAATTTTTTCCCAGTTCATATAAATGAACCGCAAAAGTACACTAAACGTACGGTACGTTTAGTGTATATCGTTTGTGTACGGGTTGTGTAGGTGTACACATTCCGTATTGTAGAGGATAAGGTTTGTGTACTTTGTACAGTACAGTATTCAATCGTAGCGTACTTTTGCATCGTGTCTGTTTCGTTCGGTATATCGGTTGTGTACATGTACGCAAACATTATAGGCTGAGGTAGGGTATGTGTACTTTTTGTAGTGAATGTGTTTGCGTACGGGCATCAATAATGTACGGTACAGTACACTAAGGTACGGTACCATAAGGTTTTTTTTCGTTCACTGTGCGCACAAGCATTTGGCTAGAATGTACGGCTGCTGCATAATTCGTCTGGGTAATATGTAATTACAAGTGTTACCGTACGTACCTTCGTAGTAAAAAGTTAATTAGGATTTACGTTAAATATGCAAATATATTTAAAATATAGTTTCTGATCTATGTAACTAAATTTACCATGAAAATTTGAAACGAAATTTTGTAATATAACAAATACGATTTATTGATGTTTCCTCCAAGATTCTCATTTAATTCTTAGATTATAAAACATTCCTTGCAAAATATTTTGAAATTAAATTCAAAAGCTGTTGTCATATCCAGTAATGAAATATTGAATGAAAAAATTTATTTTTTAAGTCCAGTGACCGCCAGAAGACACCTCTGGAGAAATAACAGGACCAATGTTTGTAAAATGAAAGGCATAAAATATTGGTCGCTAACAGTTCCCAAACAAGCCCCAAATCGGATAATTTTTCGGTTTTGAGCTCAAAACTCTGCACAGTTCCTGTCACTGTAGTAAGAAACCCTGATTCCATTCGGGATTTTTAACACCATCCTCTAGGGCTGTTATTGAAAGATTTGAATATCCTTCACTGGTAATTCTTTAGTCCGAGCAACATCATTGCAGTGCTGGATGCAGACACATGAACAAACGAATATGTTCTATCGTGTGAGTACATAAAGCAAGTAACTTGTATTCGAAAATGCATAACTCTCATACATTTTCAGCATAGTAGTACTAATTCCTTTAACGTTTTTCTAATTCTTGAGCACTAAGTAAAGTTTTGACCACTCAATTTTTTCATCGTTATATCCTTTTGGTTTGTAGGAATCTTGTGTATACGAGTGGATAGCGGATGTCGCCTCTGGTTCGAATCTGAGTTTAGAAGTGAAGAAATAAAAATCAATAATTTAACAATGTTTCCATTAAAACATCTCCGTAGCCACACGTATAATACGTGGTTTCCAGGAATGCGTGAGTATCCTCGCATTTACTTATTTTACTCTCAGCGATTATTGTTTAATTAGTAAGCTTTATAACTATAATATGCTGTAGATTCAAAATACTAGAGAGTATTTACTTAGCATTCAGAAATGTTATGAGTTGTGCACCCAAGTGTAAAACGTCATCATCAATAATTTCAATGCAAGTATTTCGCTTTCACGTGAAATCACAAGCAAATTTCAACTGACTATGCTTTTCTAATGAATATAAATTTCAATAGAAACAAAATGTTTTTAAATAGACAAAGCCCATTTCAAGTTTATTAAAACAACTCTGTGATATGTTATTTCTAATAATGTGTAATTAATAATCATAATTTTTGTGCGTTAGCAACTAAAATACTTGTAAAATTTCTTATCGATTGCAGTAATAAAATTCCTTAATACTGCCAGACAGTTTAACCAAGACCGTGATCCTCGAAAAAACCTTGAGGAGTTTCGTCCTGCAAATAAATCATGGAATTGACTTAATTTTAGATTTTCACGATCCAGTATCTATAGTTGTTAAAATTTTATCAAATGGTGCAATTAAAACGTTTTAATTGTGCAGTTTAAACAGTTTGAAAAATCTATTTTCAAAAAAAATTATTATATGCTTGTTGAAAACCACGTGAGTTTTATTCAAAACGTGACACGTATTTGCACATTCATTCACTGTGGATTTACATTTCCCTATAAGGTGACGAGTTGAGTTTGAAATTAATAACAATTTTTTGAGCACTAATAGTTATAGCTTACATGATAACTAAAGACTCTGCTAATTAGTTTTACATTTTAAATACTAGTGCCTTAAACAGATTTGTTATACCCACAAATTAAGTCTCATACAAATTGTTTTACCGTAATGAGTTTATAGTTTGTTTGTTTGGAAGGCCCAACTTAAAAAATGCTACTATTTGCAACAAAAAAAAAAACATTTCGAAAAAACTCTAACATAAACATTACATTTTTATATGTGGGAGGGTTTTTACACCTAAATGCATATTATCCTATTACAACGTCAAACAAGCAAAGCGAAAAGAGTTAATAAACGAAACATATTTAAGCAAGAATCTATTAGTTGACAAATATCGAATCAATTATGTTATGCTACGAATAATATACACAAATCAGGAAAAATTAGTTACGAAACAACAGTAAACAATATAAGTAACTAAAGAAGTCCAATATCACTCAAAGCCCCTTCAACAGCTTCATCCTATATAAGAAAATAACAAAATTTATATTAGATTTTTTTTTCCAAACTGAAGAGCATATAAAAGAAAGTAATTACACTATCTTCACATAATTCAGCTAAAAGCAAATGATTGAAAAGTATATTTATAAGAGTTAATTGCATCAGATTCATTCCTTATATGGTAAATAATGGAAGTAAGATAAACACAATTTAATTAAATGGAAAGTGCACAGATGAGCTGAAAAGTTAATCGGCTCAAAATAATAAATAAGGTCAAAAATAAAATATCTTAAAAAGTCAATGATCTCAAGATGAATTCACGTCCAAAACAATGATGATATCGTTAAAAAAAATGCCAGCTATATGGCAACATTTTATTAGTACACTCAGAATGGTTTATTAATTATTGATTTCAATTTTTTGTGACATTACAAAAAAAAACTTCTTGATGCAATATATTTACATTTCAATATACCATACATACTTTCTTACTAATCGTTGCCCATATTTGTTTCATTTCTTTGATCAATGTTTTCATGCACATAATGGAAGTATATACATCAGGTGAGATCGAGAATAAATTAATTCGTGTTCACTCGCAATTATTCCCAGCCTTATTGTTTCCTTAGCTTGCGCCTAACATATTTTATTCCCACTTTGAATACTAAAAGTGATCAACTTTCTAAAACACACCACGTGAAACTGTTTAAACTATTTGCACATTCTCATTTTTTCTCGACATATTTTGGTTGCCATAAGATTTTAGGAGATAACATATGTATGCTATTCCTTGAACATTTTTTTTTGTATTTTCTCTGTTGTCAATTTTCCTTTCCAGAGCAAACAAAGGGTGGAGCTCAAGCATGTAAACTATTAGAACACCAAAAATCACATTGCGTCTATATAATTTCTGCCATAAATCAATCTTCAAAACGAAATAAATAAAACACGTTTGCCACTTTATTTGAAATTTTATAAATAGGGATTAATCGGCTTGTTTAAGTCATTAATGCAATCAATTAACCAAGCTAAGCTACATCAACATATCATGAGATAAAAATGTTAAATAAATTGCCTTTTCAGCTAAATTAGTACAGTTTAATTAAATAATTACATAAGTTCAATTTATCGGTTAATTTATTTATTTAGTACATTATCCGATACTGAATGTATTTCAAACACTTTTTCAAATTCAAGAATCAAAGAAAATTCACCAAACAATGATTGTTAATACATCTTTGTCATAGATGCGTGCACACGGTAAATAAGTGTTTACGTAACTAGATTGATTTTCGTTCATGACACATTTTATATATTTTCGTGTTTAATAATGCTTAGTAAACTTATAGTTAATTTAAGTATTCGTTAAAATCCTGCTTCGTAGGCGAGCATGAGAAATTAATAATAATTAAAAATTTTTGTGTTTATGTAGATGTAAGTTTTTATATGATATCATATCATGCTAAAGTACATGCAATAAATATTTGGATCAATCAAATATATTTTAAGCCCAAGGGTTACATACGAGTCAAATAATATGTATCCGAAAAATATCTTCAATTTGAATTACTTTCAATTAAATTCAGCATTGTAATACACTCCGCCAAGCACGAATGGCACGCATAAAAGACATTCTTTTATGGTGAAAAAGTTTCAATGAGAAACATATTGAATCGGCTTATTTCAAACGGTTTGCGATAACTGAGAAGTGACTTGTTGACCAAATCTAAAGGACAGTATTCATTTATTCAGTAAATAAAACAGAAAGATAAAAAAATAATGTTGCAAAGTTGACTTATTTAAGTTAAATGCTCGTAGTGAAAATATGGGGCTTTTGCGTTTCGCGATGTTTTCTAAGGGTATTATAATAAATTGCTAAGTGCTTTTTACGAATTTCGATGCGATATTAATTGTATCGATTGAATTGTATCAAGCATAATTGTATCTATGGGTAATAATATTTCAGAATAGCTTATTCCTCCACAAAAGTGTTAATTTTCTTGGGCTTTAAACATGTTAAAACTATATAGCTCTTCTACGCTGGTGGCAAGATTTTCACTGTTTGGTAAATTTATTGTTTACAACACATGCTGATTCGAATTCTTAATGTCAAATTTATCAACGCATACGGTAAAATATGAAACCCACATACAACACTAGAATATAGTTATACTTATCATAGTCAATTAGTATATAATTAGAATGGCAAGCAAATTATTATTATCAATCAAACAAATAGGGTAACGAATGACATCATACAATTGAAAATCTAGTCAAATAATCGAAATAACACAACCATAAAAGGTACAAAACTGATAAATCACTTATTCCAATTCTGCGCGCCTGATAAAAGAACTGCGTCGTCTAAAACACTAATTTACGAAATGCATGCTATTTTTCAATGATGTGCTTTCAATTGACGCAACAAAAATTTAGGCGAAATCAATTCTCACATAACAAAATACAAAATGCGACTTTCAAATTTCAACCAAAATCAAATTAAGTTGCTGGAAAAATCACAAATCATATGTATCATCTGGAGTACTGACCTCTTGCAGTAGATCCTGCGACGCAATCGCTTTTAATACATTTTTCTTTGATGTTTCTTGCATCTCGCCGCCAATAAGAAGTTCATCAAGAATAAAATATGCCTTTTCGAAGTTAAATATGATATCTAGTTCACACACCTAAAACGAAAAATCAAAACAATTTTGATTATCAGATAAGCTGATTTGAATGAATGACTGAAAAATTTCAGCTTCATAAAACGAGTTTTTTTTTTGGAGGAGGGAGAAAAGTTTGACATGTATGTTCATATTTATTTATATTATTATATATTATTCATTTCTGCTATATTTATATCTGCTTCCATATTTATACATAATTTATTTCTGTATAATGCAATTTTATTTTTTTAACACTGCTTTTTATGTCTACTTTTGTCGACGAAAAATTCCAAAAAGCTACTCATTATCTATCAGGGAGACCAAACATCTCATCATCTTAGTCACCGTACAAAGATGTGCCTAAAGTATCAACAACATACATATATCCTACTACTTTAATTGTGTGGAACCCGTTACAATTTGAATTTATTTGATGTGTTTGAAGTATCCATCAATCTTATTAGTTTTTGAATTTTTGCTATGTATAATATAAAAAAATGGCAGCTATTAAAATTGTTTGTGTGTTTTAAAATCTAATAATTTTCAAGTAAATGTAATCTATCTAAATCCTCCACAAAGTTTTATATTACATCTTTGAAATTCAGGTACTAATGACAATTTTTGTAGTTTTTACTATGTCTTTTTCAAATGAGTATGCCGATATTAAATTGATTTATGGAGAATCTAAAAAAGTCAATGGGTTAGTCAGAAGGCACTTAAGAGAACACGGGACATTTACTTCTAACAAGTTGAATCAAGGAGCAACAAGAAAATTTCAAGACATAAAAGAAATATTGTGGATGGAAAATGCAGAAACAAACACCCGCACTAGGAGACTAGCGCAAAGAGTTGGAAAGTCTCAATCGAGGGTTTGACGTACTCTTTATGATAGTTAGCTCCGTATCATTGGACAAGCTATCCGTACCATTGGACAGTGACACAAGCATTATAAGTTGGGGATACTGCACGGCTACTTAAATTTTGGCGCTGGATGTGTCTGTAGAGGCCGGAAATAACAGCAAATCATATCTACCGTTAAAGCCATATTTACTTGAGATGGTGTTTAAAATACAAAATATTTTGCATTTTTGGGCTTCCAGCAAATCTAAATGTCACACTAGAAGTGCATCATCAGAATAGCTTTAAAGTAGCTGTCTGGTATGTGATGGTTGACAATCATTTGCTTGGTCCATTCGAAATACTCGTATCAGTAGTCAATCGTACTATATATTTCATTTTTGAAAACTCATGTTGGACGATAATATATATATATCTCTCTCTTTGAGGAGTGATATGTAGTTTATGCACGATGGTGTGCCACTACATTATTCTCAGGAAGTGGTAAGTACGGAAGCCCAATTCTTTGGTTAGGTTCGCGCCTGAAAATTTTTGTACATATAATACAATCTTTGCCTGGAATTAGTAAATTAGTTCCTTTACGCGATACACAGTATTATTTATGCGGCTGACGATTTTATATGGCCCTTTGCAATGACGCTGAAGCTTCGGAGATCGGCCCATGTGGCCGGTGGGAGCCTTGAGTAGTTTCCGCACAATCAGGTGTATTCCGATCAATTATTGCTTTTGTTCGTTTGCGTAAACCGAAATGGTCAAGGGTTCTGGTCATTTACTGAAGTCATCCGCAATTAATGGAATATACCGATTTCTCCACTCAGATTCTGGAAAAGTCCCTGCAATTTCCACGACTATTTTTTCGAACGGTACCCCTACTTTATCCCCCCTGCATCTTCGAGAATACTTAGCTCTAAGTTTCGTACATGCTCGTCGAAAGTTTTTTCTATTACTATGATGCCATCCAGATATGCCAAGCATGTCTTCCGACTTAATCGTTGCAGGACACATTTCATCAGGCGCTCGAAAGTTGCTGGAGCGTAGCAAAGTCCAAATGGAATCACCACAAATTACCACAATCCAGTACCAATGGAGAATGCGCGATTTTTTCGCGATCCTTTTTATCGACTTTTACCTGCCAGTAATCACTTTTAAGAACCTTTTATGATCGAGTTTATTCTGAACATTGAGCCAGGAAAGTGCTTAGCAATGAAATGCCTCACTACATCTAATGTAGACATTTCACCAATCTTAAAAATAAAATTATGAATTAGTTTTGCGAATCTAGCCCAAGTCGCAATATAGCAAGCCTAATTGACTTTTAATACTGGTAAGCAAAATATGCACCAGGACTTGATTGACAGTTATCATAATGATATCGAAGTGAAGCATATACAATAGTAATAACGTGTTACCATTAAATAGTGGTAACACCTGCTGTTAGTGGGCCAACCAACTTGCGCAAGAAATAAAAAAAAATCCGACATGGCCACTTCCATTTGATTGTAGATGAACGATTTCATCGTACTGATTTACGCCTCTCTCCCTCTCTCTACACTCTCTTCGCTCTAACATGGCTATACTATTAATCTACTTCCAATGTGGAAGGAATGTTTAAATACAACGTATAAGTCTTATAGGAATGTGTAAAAGGAACTTATAGGATATAAAATAGCAAATAGGGGTCGGTTTTAATTCGAAGCTTAGAAGAACAATCGTTTTAATAAACTATAAATGAAAACTCGGGAAACAAAAGATTAAATTTGGGCTCATTTTTTTCATTCGATAGGTTATTTGATTTCTATCCAGCAGCATTTTGGTTTCTTCATTCTTACGATTCAGTTGAACTCACTCGAGTGCAATGCTGGTATGTGTATCATTATTTTATTAATAAAATATGAATCCAGACATTTTAATGCTGCAGCATTCATTGGGATTATTTAGCGTTATTTGGTTTGTTTTATGAAGCTATTAAAGAATAAACAGGCGAAATTCTATATCTTATATATCACTTTCTGTCCAATGTCACATCCTGCCTTAAGTCCGCTACATACCTTCGTGATTCCTCATAATGTACGATATTGAACGTATCCCTAACATTTGTCATCCACACCTTCGATGTTGCCGGGTACTTTCAACATCGCACACCGTAAAGAAACAGCAAGTTCACTAGCGGGCTTTAGGGAATATTTAACATAATCCATGTTTCAATGAATTTTCGCAATTATTATTTATAAATAAAAAACTTGTACTCACACTTCCGAAATATTTATCGAGAAGCTCGACATATCGGTGTATTACTTCTAGTGTCAAGAGCTCGTTGTCATTTTGCTCTATAGCACAGCAGAAGTATAAGCTAGCATATCTGAGGGCAAGATTGGTTGTACTTCTCAAACTCAACAATATCAATGCATTACCGTTTGTATACAATTTTGCAATCTTTCCACTCCAAAAATGAACACATTTTTGGCTTTCTGGCCAATATTGTTGTAATTAGTTCCCTGGTGATTTTCTTCTTCACTTTATCCGGGTAGGCCATGTACCACTTTTGAAGTCGTAATTTGCCTTGACGGCTGAATAATAGCATGAAAAGCATCTACGAGGAAAGGTGTAAAAGTTGGTAAAAACGAGATGAGAGGAATTAAAAGAATTCAGACTTTCGTATTTACCATTTCTTAGATTTTAACTATTTTACAAAAGGTGCAGCACTCTTCTTGCCACTACTGAATACAAAGACGTCGTTGTGTCACGTTTAGGATCCGTTCCGAAAATATGAGACGGTGGCTATGGTGAACTGATAATTTTGAGCGGCCTGCAACCCATGCTGCAACGAGCATCAAGCATGCAATCAGTTTTAATCCAGTAATTGTTCAAAGGTTATTTAAGTCAAACGATTTCACTTCTTCTCTGAACCTGAACGCATCATAAGAATGAGCTGTATTTATAATAAAATCTATAATTTTCTTTATTTTGAAAAAAAAATGTCCTCCATTCTCGCCATTTTCGTACATAATTTGCGATTATTTCGGATTTCCACGTCGAAAACAGCCCTACACATTATTGTGAATATTCTACCACCTGAAGAGATTATTGTGAATGAAAGACTACTAACTTGGTACTGTGAACTGTTGTATCGAAAACGTCAGCTGTTCATGAAACGTAGACGTTCGAGCTTGGGATTTGGATCCGGTTGTGCACTAGAAATAAAGTGAAATCTTAGTGAACACTTAGGTACCAGGATGAATGTTGGGACTAGCCCTCCAATGAGTAATACAAATAATAACTATAAAAAATTCAGTTACATGATTTCTTCTTCAGCTCGTACTAGTGGAGATGGAATGGAGCAGAAAGATGTTTCGAAGCAAGAAAAACAATCAGTTGCAAACATATCACTGCACAAAAAAGAAACCGAAGTAACAAGCAAATCATCTAAAGCTGGGACAATCGCAAAGAAGCCTAGAAAGATTCCAGGCGAACATTCCATTTACCGCCCCGATGAGGCTACGGAATGTTTCTTAAAGCCAGAGCTACCAAAGGGTAAGCTCATACAACTCGTCCCGAAATTGGCTGTGAAGAAGACAGATCCACAGAACTCCACACATAAAGAACCACGATTTATACCATTTGAGCCGTACAAAGCCGCTGTAACTCGAATGGTACCTCCCAAAAAGAAAGTTATCCATCGAAACAAGAATCACTTAGACATTAGTGTTCTAGTCAAGCAAATGTCTATGATGAAGTCATCGGAATTGAAGAGTCGTGAAGAAACTAGTGAAAACTTGGAGACGAAAACCGAGTCCGAAATGGAAAAAGAAGCCTTACAACGAGAAATCGAAGAGTTGAAGAAGCAGCATGATTCTGTCACAGCGCAGCTGAAATTCCAGGTGCAAGTAAATTCCGAACTGAAAAATCTTTTGGTAGCAGCTGTGGGGGAGGATATGCAAACGAGAGTGAATGGCCTAACGGAAGATAAATTGCAATTAGCCAGAGCATTGTTAGATACTGCGAATAATTTATCTACACATACGGTATGAAATTGGTTTATATTAACCTGGCTTTTCTAAGTCTAAACTTTTAAGTAGCTTGCAAAAATATTTATTTATAACCTGCTTCATAAATTCCTTCATAATACCTCAAATACTTGTTTAATAAGTACGAAAGGACATATGTATATATCGTTCAGCAACAATTTATATGAAATCAAACTACTTTGTGCTGAGTTGATATTATGTAAATTTGTCGCTAGATGCCTGTTTTGAAGATGCACACTAGGCTTACTGTAAATGTGCGATATTTATTCAGTTTGCATGTAAAAGCATTAAGTGAAATTATTCCAACAGAAAACCTTTATATGATTGTCTTAAGGCTGCTTTTGCATGTATTTATTCAAGACACCTTATTTATTCTAGGAGCAAATAGAATATCTTGCCGGGCAATCGGAAGTTTGGAGAAGTAAGTTTCTCGCGAGCAGTGTTATGGTCGAAGAGTTAGCTCGTTGGAAGGCTGATTTATCACAAAAAAACTCTCTTTTAACCAAATCGAACAAACAAATGCTCCATCTTCTGTCACAAATTCGAGAAATGATACTCGATTTGCTCAAAAACCTGAAATTTCTCGCAAGAGTGAAGTCATTGAACATACCTACAAGCAATGCTCTAGATCTTACTGCCGAGTGCCTTAATATATCACAACAAATGGTTTTGCATTCTGGGATCGGGATGCCAGAAAGCCTGGAATTGGACTCCTTAAATAGCTTAACTGAGGCTGAAGCTTTAGCTCTAGAGGTAAGAACAATTTGATAATCCTGCATGTGTGCCAGACTTGGCTTATAATTTAATGCTTATTATGCTCCAATCATTACAGTCTTTGAAAAATTCGAGCCAACCCCTTATGTCGACTGATGAAGCCTTCAAAGCCATTGTAGAGCAAGCATTCTATCCAGCTAAGAATATGAATAAGTTAGATTCGAGCGTGGAACAAACCGAAAGTCAAAATGCTCATTGATTTTTAGTGAATTATTTTGTATATATCGGTGATATAGGTTATTTTTTAATCAAGAAAAAGGACAAATTAAAAATGAAAAAAAAAAACATTTATTTTTCGTATTTATAATAAGTCGGAAGTGGAATTAAAACAGCCCATTCGTAACCTTCTGACTAGTTTAATCAAAAACGGACATGAGGAAAATTCGTTCAGATTAAATTTAGTAAGTTTCACTATTTTATAACTCATATCACTGACATTCGGCATATAAAACAATTGCCTTAATTTAGCTGTCAGTTTATGTTGCACATCATCATTGGTACCGTCTCCAAATTATTATATAGAAAGACTCTAAAAACCTATCGAACTTAATATATGTATTTTCATTATAGATTTGAGAAACCATTCAAAAATTCATTCATGAAACGCAAACAATCATCCATTTTTTGTCAAATCTATAACAATGTAGCGTTAGTTAGCATTGACACTTACTTCTTCTCCCTCTCTTGTTCTAAAGAGGGAGAAGGAGAAAATCACTTTTGGACTCATTCAAATTTGAAGTAACTATTTTTTGTTTCGGAAGAACTATTGGTATTGCCGAGGTTGTTGTCCAAAGCTAAAACTCCCACTCCCACCAACTCCTTGATTTGCATCACCTAATGCAGCGGGATCTTCTGTGGGCGGAGCGGGATTTCGGAACTGTTCTGCGGATAATCGTGTAAATAAAATTCCAACACCTTCAATTAACGCAAGAAGAACTCCTCCGATGATTGCACTTCCTGCCATTGCTGGTACACCTAATAAACAGAAAATATTGTAAATTAGTTAAGCAATATATTAGATAGTGTAGCAATTATATTTTTTTACATTATATTATTAGATAACTTGTGTAGTGTTCGGGCGAAAAACTTATGCGCAATTTTCTGCAAGATGGATGATCATATTACTTAGTTTCTTAAAAATATATACCTTGTTTTTGACTAGATTTCCGAAATCCCAAATTATTCGATTAATTAGTTATTTGACAGAGATTTTATGGATTTTGCTTGCAGTTTAATGAAGCAGCTGCAGCAAGCCAAGAAAACCCCTTAAAAGATCCTTCTCCGAAGTACTTCTCCTTCTCAATACTATTAATGAATATTATTTGTGATGGGCAGTTTTAGTTGTTCTTTATGCTTTAATTAATAGTCGAGTATCCCTTTAAATTATCAAGAATCGTTCCTGAATATTGTTATGGAACAGGATTTTGCTGCTTATTTATGGCCGTCGATTTCAGGACCTACTCTATGTAACGATTTAAGAGTTGGAGGGATTGACAGATCATCTCAACGAGACTGAACTCAAAAATAAAAGATTTGCCCCTGGAGTAGGGTGTCCTCAAATTGGCCATAAGAACCCTTAGTCCACATTAGCGGAGCACCCTTTAGTGCAGTTCGCTTTGCTAGCTCTATGCGACTGGAGTAGATCGTTAAACAATGAGATCCGTCATAAGTTTCAACTGTAGCCGCAGTATAACAAAATTACAAGGGAAGGGACTTTCTCCGTACAAGACTAAACAGCTTTCAGGCATTGGCTGGCACACCGGTACCAGCCAAGGCGAGACGCTGAACTTTGCTAGAAAAGAGGGCTGCAAATAAAACATGAAACACACAATAGAAGGCGAAAATGGCAGGCAGCCTCAGGCCGCAGATGGTGTGGGGGAATACGTAGCTCTCTGATCCGGCTAAAGAAAAATAATATTTCCGGAAGTCTCTCCCTAAACGCTAACAGGCCAAATGGAACTTTGAAAACGGATGTCCTTACGGGCTTTCACCCAATAACTACGCCAGGCATTTCAGTTTAGAAGTTTATTATATTGTTTTCACAAATCAACATCCTAATATTTCCTGTACAAGAGGTAATAAATGTCTATAATTTGGGTTTATTCTAAATACAACGAACCCAAATCATCTGGACAAAGCTGTTTTATCAAAAATAGTGAAAGATTTTCTAAAAATAGATGCGTTTTTTTGCACACCCGAGCAGTTCAAATTTTGTTAGGTATGTTGAATACAACAATTTTGTTGTTGTATTCAATATAACAAAATTTGATGTGCCCGGATGTGTAAAAAAACGCACCTAATATAACCTACATATAAAGGATTTCATCATATATTTCATTTTTCCCCCAAATTTTATTCTAGGTATAATCAAATGATTATTTTCTTGTTTTATATCTACTCGATATAATACGTCCAATTACTTCTTAATACTTTATGTGGTTGAAAAAACTTCATTCATCACATACTTTTTGCATGCTCTCAAAGGGCTGAGAACTGCAAAGCGAATAAGCACACATGCATACCTATATGTTCATACTCGCCATATAGTTGTAGATAAAGTTGTTTGCCCAAACCCAAGTCATTAAATAGCATTCATAAAATCCATACGGCGGAAATATACAACCATCGATGTACCATTACTCATCAAATAGTCGAATGCAATTAACAACAAAAGCAACATAATTGAAATGTAAACAAGACCTGCAAATTGTTATATACTGATGTAAAGACATTGGAACCATCTAGTATTTTCGCGTACGAAAAGCATCTCCTATAAAAATTACGGCCTGCCTTTTACAAATTTAAAGAATGAGAACTAATAGAAAAATATGACAATTTTCTTTAAACAAGATATTGGACCAATGAGAAATTGTGTCTTCAATAGTTCTAGCAACAATTGTAGAGATATATGTGCTTTTCTAGACGGAGCGGAGGAGTGAGTTAGATAAATAGTGAAGGGAATTAATCAGTTATTTTTAGTTTTACGAATCTGAATAGCTGCACGTTTAATGGTTTTTTTATTTTTTCTTCTTTCTTAGTTTATAATTCTCTCTTTTGCACATTGTTTTTTTAATAACAAATAAATGTCAAATCAAATAAAAAGAAAATAAACCTAATGAATTATTTAGCAACACAACAAAGGCTAAATTCTTAAAAACCTAAATGCTAATGTAATATGTAGTTTTCCGTGGAACTGCTTAACCAGTTAATATGAACATTTATCAATTCATCGAATTGAATGGCATATGATTTTCTTCTGTTTGTATTATTAGTCCGTAGCTTTTTTATTGATCTATAAACAAAATTGATATTTGAACTCTCTATTTTCCTTTTTTATTTACTAACTCGGTTAGTTTTTTGTGTGGTTCAATAATTTGTCCTCTTCTAATCCTGTCGAGGCGTTTCGTATGATGAATGTGCGATTGGTATGTCCCGGCGAAGAATTGAATTGTCTTCAAGGTCATCGATTAGCTGAATCAAGTTATGGAGCACCAATTTTTCGTCTGGAATTTAGCGGGAAGTAACTGTATACAGGAGTAGGCAGGTGAAGTCGGACCTCGTCGTATTTTTACTGGCTCGACTATTCGTTTGCTATTTCGAGGATCTGAGTTATTTTGTCCATAGTATATTCTATGCCTAATCTTCTTCCACTACTATTCCGATTCACAATTCGTGTCCCCTTCTTTGCTCTACAGACTCAGCTCAGTAATCTCATTTACAGAAAGATTTGCGAAAACTTTGAATATCGGCCGCAGCAAAATCGGACTACATCTCCATGTTCGATGAAGTTATCCAATTCTAAGTCACTATTCACTAAGCTGCACGAATCTTACGCCAAGGCACTACTGCTTTTTCTATAGTTTTAATCTTAATTCTTCTCTCCTCTACATCAACGTCACTGACGTTAGTAGCGAGTCGCATGCGTACGAACCTACGGCAGTGGTTTGTGATTTTGCTGGTGGACGTCGAGTCTTCATCAGTGAATCTGATTGCTATTCCTACTCCTACTATTGAGCTACGTGCAACTACTTGCAAAATGCTTCGCATTTGCTAGGTGCAAAATGCCTAGCATTTTGAAAATGAACAGGTTTCCGTACCCCAGTATCATGGTCATTTCATTTCTAACAAAAAGAAATGCATATTTTCCGACTAATATATAGATCTTTGTCTATAAAATAGACCTATACTTAACGAATAGATTATGTTAACTTACTAACCGCGGTTCACATACATACAGAATAAGGGCAGACATGGAAAAAACGAATGTCGGAGCTTACCCGATTCGGTCTCGTTATGGCAACCTGAATTGCTTTCATGTGGCCTGCATATGATCTCTACAAAGTTATCTGCTCCGGCAGTCAAAATCGAAAAAATACAGGACAGATTTAGAAAAATAGTTTAAGTAGCTCTACCAAACTAAATTATTTAATGTCAGGAAACCCAAATACTTTATAATCCAACAGAAAAACAAACGACAGACTGAGTTTTTTACAAAACGCTCCTCTTGTCTTAATTTCCATGTCACCGCGATAATATCAACTAACAAAATTCTTGAATTTGACGAAGTTAGTTCTGCTTGAATCGCAAAATCAGATATCTTTCACATTTTGTTGTGCACAAATATTCATATTCCTGGCCTTCGCACATTTTATGAGTTATCACTTTTCGCACAAACTATCATATTGTCCGCTTTATCATTATTTATCACCAATATCTTGCAATTCATGCGCGTGAAGTAAAACTGAATATAAAACTTCAAAGTCAACATAAGGCACTTCTCTCAAAATAAACCCACGATTCTAAATCACCAATTTAAAAATAAAATCAGCAGAAACAGCAATTTTAATACATCTGCGAAAAGTCACAAAACCAGTTAGTTACCTTTCAAGTTATATTTACATGTTGATAACTTTCTCGCCTTTATTGACGTTGCTCAGGATTAGTGGAACACTAATATATTTGTATTTAAAAAAATTTTTTAATATTTAGAAAAGTATATTTTTACTTTTAACTCAAAATCGCCAGATTCCCTTTCTTGAGAGCAATATTAAGAGAATTTGTACTATATGCTGATAATATTTTTCGGCTTATCGGTCATACTGACCCTTTTTGTGATATTCTCTCGCGGTCTTTATTTCCATACTTGAAATACTTACTTAACATATTTTAAATAATAGAATCAACCTAGTTTCCCACTTACCATTTCTAGCAGCCAGTATTCCACCTGTCGCTGCACCACTTATAATGGAATTCCAAGGATCTTCCTTTTTCCTTAAGTGGACTAAAGTGCAATCGATTGTACTGAACATGCCACCCCATACTGCGAAATTTCCAGCTATAATAGGTGATCTCGTTTTTATCGCCGCTATACTTCCAAGCTAATCGGAAATTCACATTGTTTATTCCAATCTTGTACAATAACGCCTTTAATTACCATTCTTCTGCTTATTCCTGATGGAGCGTTCCTAAAACCTTTAATTGCTTGAAAAACGCCACCACCTATGCAGCCCATAGCAAAGGCACCTCCACAATCGTCAACTATCCTATAAGGACACGGTTCTCTTGCGTATTCTTCCATGGTGTTTCTGCAATTCGGACAGGCAAAAAGTGAGTTATTATGATACTACGCGATATTGTGCGTTGCATTATATAATAGATACGGGGCAAGCGAATCGCTGAATGAATAGTTCTCTTAATCAAATTACACTTCAATTACGAATATGATGGAAACGAGTAAATTACTACAACAAAATCAGCAAAAACATATGAAGCCACCACTCCAGATATTAGCGAACCGCACGAAACGTATTCACGCATTTCAGCAAAAATTAAGTGAATTACACGAGATATAATCTGATTTAACCTTAAGTACTTTTCTTCATTTATGACGACACGTCAAAAATCTACGAAGTTTAGGATTTAAACCATCGTAAGAACACGGCGAAGTTATCAAACGTACCTTATTTATGTGCTAATAAATTTACGAAATGATTTTATACATGAAACTGATTTTCAAGACCGCTTTTGACAAATGGGAAAGAAATGTGATCTTAGATTTCAATTTTTTAGAGTTAGCAAACCTGCACAAGATAAGGTTCTGGTGGCAGCTAGCTGTACTAAAAATTACGTGTTTTTACAGCGGCTTTGCTGCTATTGCTATTGTGAATTCTTTGCTGGGAGGGAGTGTTTAATTAACTGTTGAAAGTTGTTGCTTACAAAATCATAAAAAAGCGGGAATTCTAGAGTGCACAAGAATAGAAGGCGTTAATATAACAGAATCGGGAAAGCTGAGGGTAGATTAATTAAACGGTGTACGAATAACAGCCATTTTGTGCAGGAAATTAGCCTAAAGCTAATGGAGTTAGCGTAAATGCTTCTGTGGAAGAAATCATACACGCCATTTGCTCATTTTAAGAAAACTTAAGTGCAACAAGCTTTCAACAAATGCAACTTTCACATCAGATTCTTCGTTCACATTAATTCGAATGTCTAATCACGCTTAGATTCAAAATCACTTCGGCCAGAGCTAACGGCTGACCTAATTTCGTTGGCAGCCCGAAATCGACCCAATTGGGAAGTATACTTCCAAATTCGGTCGTTCGGTTTTACTCTAGACCAAACTTGAAGAGGACAAATAGCGTACTTAAGTCTCTATAGAAAAAAAATATATTTGTTTATTGTGTTATTGTGCCAAAATTATGTAAATTGATACAAAAGCTAACGTTGTTTTAAGTGAGTATTTCTCATAATCTACAATCTACTACAGATAAAATCTTATGTATGTTAAAATATTGCAATTTAATAAAAAAAATATTAAATTCAACCCAACTTCGTTGTAGAACTTGGCTACATATCAATTTCTAAGTAACCCGTCATTAAAATATTTATAATTATAAGTACATGCTTGATATTACAAAGCTGAATATCATTTCTTTCCTTTTTTTATACTTATATGTCTCAATGTAACTGGGTTCACGGCTCCCTGTGATGTTTTTCTATTTCACTTTTTTTGTCGCCTTTGCACTTACATTTTTAGATTTTAATTTCGAAAATATTGCTGCAAGAACTATTAGACCAACGCCACCCATTGCTGCATAAACGGCGTATGGATAAACTTGCAAAACCGATTTTCCGTATTCGATTCCTTTCTTCAAGTGTTCCGCATATGTAGAGACAATATCGTCACTGAAACATAATTAATTTTGATAAACAATAATTTCAAGTTATCAACTAATATTTACAACGGTGAGCTTGGAACCATCACTTTCGCAGCTCTTGCATTACGGAACCAATCTTGTGCAAAGGAAGTAAACGTCTTAATATCATATTTTGGAGTTTCGTATCGGTAGTATTTTCCTTGGCGAATGCTGGGTAAAAGAAAAAACTTTCGTTACTGAATATACTAAAGTATTGTTTTGATTATACTTACAAGATAAAATCTGGGGACTTTTCAACATGGAATCGTCTTGCCGTTGCTTTACCTGCATCCAGTCGATTTACTCTAGCAACATTAACTCTGTTTCGCAGATTGGCACCCAATCCTTCCCAAACAGCGGACAATCGTTGACAATCTATACAGTCCTGGGAATAGCTAGAATACAATGAGCTCATATATTTTCGAAGGAACATTAATTAATTTTTAATAGGAATTTATTAAAATTGTGAGCTGCTGCAAATTGCTGCGAATCAATTCAAACATACCTACTGCTTTACTGTGTTTTTATATAGGTCCACATGGACCATGGCTTCTCGCTTGAGACAATTTTGTCATTTTTTATCCAAATATTTATATCCAAAACAGTTATAACAACCGAAAATGTTCAAGAATATCCAAAAATTCAAAAATTTATTAGCTTTAATTTTAGCTTTAAATAGCTATAAAAACCAAAAGAATGAGTTGTATATATAAAAAAATTCATAATTTTCTTTATTTTGCAAAAAAAACAAAATTTTCCTCTATTCCTCCATTTTCGTAATTTCGGTTCTCAACCATTTTTTTACCCAGCCCTCATGCATAAGCATGTAAACGTACCCTTAAATTTCTTTTAACGTAATTGTGAATGAGTATTAAACGTCAACTTTGACACCAGTTATTTTTACTACCCTCGAGATGAGCTTGAACTGGATCAAAATCACTGAAAGGTGAATTCTAATGTCATTGACAAGGTCCTTATTTTTTTTAAAAAAAACTTTCATTTAAAATTCTTGAAGGGCGCGAGAAGGAATTAAAATCATCAATGGCCTAAATAGTGACGTTTTCTGTACAATTCTTGACTATGTGCACAAAAACATGAGCCCAGTAGAAGAGGAACGCGATGAGCGGGAGACTGCTTTAGAGGAGCTCGAAAAGCTCGTAGGTGTCCAAAGATCAGAGTTTCTTTTGCTTATTAAAACCTTATCGTACATTTTAAAACGAACATCGACATTCGTTATCACACCCGCCAAACTGCAACATGAGTTGAGGGATAAGCTTCAGCTAAAAGACGATAAGGTGGAAGCAATTATTAAGAAATGGGTCAAAAATACGAAGCCAATTATGGACAACTTGGAGGCGAATAACTCAAGTATAAACGAACTTAAAGATGTCGCATGGCAGCTTAAGGTCCAAACGTCTTCACACTACCAGCAGAGGGAAAAAAGTGTTATAGGTGTGTTACAGTTATACACTTCCAAAGAGCCGCCAATAAATCTCGAAATGAATCGCGAAGAATTGACAGCAATTTACAGTCAGCTGGAAGGTATTCAAAACGAATTGGATACGTTGCGAACACCATCTAAGTAGTGTTATTTCGGTCTCAATTTATCTTCTCATATTCGTAAGGTACTCAATAAGTTAATAAGCATATGCTATTGTGGATAAAATATATGTGTATCATGACAGTTTTATTTTATAACCTATTTCACGACCAAAAGAGTATCGAAAGTGCCATCAGAACGCAAGAGCATGCAACGTAAGGTGACTTCCTTTCGCCAATTCTAGCCAGTTTCCAGAATATCCCCAGCATTCTAAAATAGATTCATAAATTAACCTGGAGAAGCTCGAGCAATTTAAAGATTAAGTTTACCCAGTCTTGTTCCGATCCATGATCGTGGGGAATAGTGAGCGTAGGTACGCGCAGGTACATATCAGTAACAAGATAACTGTCAGTAGGCTTTGGAAGTTAAATAAAGCACTCTATGAAAGATGAAGTTGGTTAGAAAATTGAGAAAATTGAATTCAATAGCAAACAACCATTTCAGTGACTCTAGTTATTCGCAATCACCACAAGCCATCTGCATGACGTGTGCGGGATGACATTCACTATACTGTCACACGCGATACCGTCTATTCACAATCATTACCGATGTAAACAAACGCGTTTGGCATCCACGTGAGAGTGCTGCAACCAACGGCTGCAACTTCACTTGTTTCGGTAGTTCATTTTCGATGTTGAGTCCTTGAAGATAGTTGCGAATATAATAGCGAGATGCCTTATTTTAAGAGTTTAAATACGAAGAAATACATTAAGACAGGTTCGACAATAACACCTGACACTGTTTACTGGAAAAAATTAAGTGTACGTTGTACGAGTCACATAGTCTACCATTCAATTTAACCTAAACTTGCATTATTTACAGGCGCCCACATTAGTGAAGGAATTCGGTGCCATAGACTACATCGACTTTAGCCCAGTTGAGCCATACTTCTTCGCAGTAACATGTTCAGTACGGGTGCAAATTTATAACCCTATCACAAAACTCGTGGCTAAGAACCTGTCGCGGTTTCAAGAAAATGCTTACGGAGGTTGTTTCAGAAGGGATGGGAAGCTTCTTGTTGCTGGCGACGAAGAAGGTTTCGTTAAGCTTTTCGATGTATCGAGTCGGAATGTTTTGCGTTTGTTTCGTGGCCATCAAGCCGCTGTACATCGGGCACTTTTTACAGACGACTTAGGGAAGATAGTCAGTTTTTCCGACGATAAATCTGTGCGGATTTGGGACATTGCAACAGAGCAATCTATTCATTCATTTGAAGAGCATACAGACTACATAAGAGCAGGTGGCGTCAATCCAACATCTTCGAATATAATTATTTCCGGGGGATACGACGGAGTAGTTAAGATGTATGACAGTCGGGCTGAATCGAAAGTGTTCAGTGTCGATCATGAAAGTCCGGTGGAAAGTATTTTGTTTCTTCCATCAGGTGGCATATTTTTAAGTGCTGGTGGCACCGAAGTAAGAGTTTGGGATGTATTAGCTGGCGGGAAGCTTCTAGCAAAACTCTCCCAACATCATAAGACCGTAACTACGCTAAAACTCGCAAGCAATGGTAAACGAATTTTATCCGGTGGTCTGGACAGGCATGTTAAGGTTTACGATGTGGCAACGTACCAACCAGTGCACAATATAGACTTCCCCAATTCAGTGTTGAGCTTAGGGGTCGCTCCTCACGATAAGACTTTGGCTGTAGGTATGGTTGATGGCTTAGTCTCAATACAAAACATGGAACAAGTGACTACAGATAAGGGGAGAGCTGAAGCAAAGCGTACACCACGCCTATCGAATATTATTGATCAAGTTGTACCAGATCTGCAACAGGGTAAAGAGGCCACATACGATAAATATTTACGAAAATATGAATACTCTAACGCATTAGATTGTACTTTGCTTGACAAATTTCAAAACAAATACCCGCAGGTCACCGTAAGTGTCATGCAAGAGTTGATACATAGGAAAGGTTTGCAACGTGCACTTGCTGGTCGAAGCAATGCATCGCTAGCAAATATTATAGACTTTCTATTGCGTTACATTGGTGAACATAGGTTTATGAAAGTTTTAATCGAAGTCAGCAACATATTGTTGGAAGTTTATGAAGATCAATTTGATCAGTTTACGGGAGACATAGGGAAAAAATTTATTAACCTCGCAAGAGTTCTGAGGCGAGAGATAGACTTAACTTATAACTTATTAGAACTACAAGGTGCGATGGAAATGCTTATGGATGCAGCGAAAATATCTGAGCACCAGGAAGAATGTATAGAGTTTGTGACGGAACCCGAAAGTATGCGTCAATCGAACACGGCGAAAGAGTCGTCGATAGTTAATTTATTTTAGGATTATGAAACTTAGTGCAAGAATATATATGTAAGTAACTAAAAAATAAATTTTGATATAAAAATTATTGAATATAGTAAACAATGATCTGTTTTCTTAGTTACCTCCTTTCTTGCACACTCCACCGATCAATACGCTTTGTGTCTGTACATTTCAATGCATCAAATGATTTCGATATTCCATTTGCAATTTCTATACACCTCGTAATGGATGTGTATTGGCAGGTGTCAGAGAAAGATTTTACACAAACTTTGCTTATAGTGCTTATATGAAAATGAGTTTTGTTTTAATGCTAGTTAGCATTGTATTGTAAATTGAAAACGAGTGGACAGTTTTTAAGGTGATCAATTCGTGGATTTTCATGAACAAATTCTAAGAATTGTGCATAGAGAAGTTCGTAAAGTCTCTTACAGTTTGTGGAACAAGCACAGTTGATTCGGTAATTCACTACTTCGGAAGTAAGCCTGGCTTTTTCCGTACTAATAACCGCGTTTACCGAAAATTATTAAAGGATACCGATGAGAATAATGTTTTTCAATCTTCAACCCTTCTTTTACATGGAATGAATGAATGTAGGTATACTGGCAAGAATCGTAAGCTTTCTAATTTAAAACTGACCTCCAATCTAAGAACATACTATTTAGATACAGAGAAAATTCTGCTCTGATACAACTAATATTAAGACTAGAAAAGTTTTGAGTACTTACAACATTATAAACCAATCCCCTGTAGTGGATCCGGTCGATGCTTGCGTCAAATGCTCAAAATTTTCATCCGATAGTTCTTTCACAACAGGCTCTTTATTATCAATAAATTTTTGCAATATCGCGTCATCATTAATTGGCCCTTCATACAATAGCGGTATACCGTGACGGAAATAAACAAGAGCCGGCTCTTTTGCCGGGTTATAGAGGCGAACCATGTTGCTAGACATTGCTTTTACAGCTGTAGCATCCAAATTCTCTTCTAGGTCATGTTCTAAGTTTAGTAAATGGGTTTCAATGTCATCACACTGATCACAATCCTTTTTCGCTAAAAAATCAAATTGTTGGTAAAAAAATCTTTTGATTAATTGAACAATTACTGAATAGTACAATAACGTTGTCCTCGCTTTTAATTATTTGGACTAAATCATCGTCGCTTACACTTTCTAAGGATTTACATTGGACGCACAATATAAAGAACAACAACGGAAATATGGACAGAAATTGTTTCAGACACATTTTAAAGTTTTAGGCTAGAGCAGCAGTACTTAATAATTTAGCTTAGCAGTGATGAATCTAGGAACCACAGTGAAGGAAGCAAGCGGCATCGAGGGATACGTGGATTACTGACAACGACAACCTGTTGCGCTCAAAACCAATTTGACAGACAAGGCAATGACAAGGCTCTCAGATTCAAAGAGTGACGTCAACATGCATGAGTTTAAAATAAATTTGATTTACCACTAAAATGAAAAAAAAATTCGTTTTATAAGTTACATCAAACGAGCAATCATCAATTGAATTAATTAATTTATTAAATTCTCCAAATGCAGAAAGCCGAAAAGTAATTGTGAATTAATCTTTTGAGCTCAATACCCAATCACATCCGCATTTTGGCAATCATGAACCTTGTAGCTATTACTTGACATTTGTAACCTAACCTCTATCTGTCAGTATGTGTCTCTCTTCATGTGGTCCGAAATAAACATAGCAACGATCAGGGAAAATGGAACTTGAAGAAGAAACAAACGGCGTTCCGCGCTTAGAGTCGACTCAAAAAGATATAGATGAACTGTCTAAGGTAAGCTATGAAGTTGAGATACAAGAGAGAATAAATGCTAATATTTGACGCTAATGCCTATGAATTGCAGAATGGTCTTGGTCTAATAGTAAACGGAATAAAGGCTGTCAACAGCTTCCCGACAGGAGCGAATCGGGATTTATATTGTGCTTATCCTACATTTTGCAAAGTTATTGAATCGCAGTCACATCGTATTTTAGGAATAATATCAACTGTCCTAAAGCAACAAAATGTCAAGGGAAATATTCAAAGGTATGAAATTGATTGTCTTTCTTGCATTTATTATCTAGAAATTCATCAATCTTCATGTATTATGTGATCATTTTGAATCTCTGACAATAAATGAATTCAAACAAATATTAAAGCATCGAACAACACTAATTTCTGGTGCGATCAAAAACAATCTTGTCATATTACGATGAACACATTAAGCGAAGATTTTTGCAAAACTTTTCTCTGCTACATGCCAATGCACCACAAAACTTTCCTAGAGTTTAATTCGTATTCAAAATTAGTAATGCAAAATTTGATCTATTATCTGGTTCCGGATTTCTTTCTTTGTTCATCACCAAATCCTTCATTCGGACAGTTTTTGCAGTGTTAATCTTTTAAAAAGTTGGACTCAAACTAAAGAATATACATATATGCCTGCCATGAAGAATTAACCCTTTCGAACCACCCGCTCTTGTACTTGTGTACCACCACAAATTTTATGATTCGGTTCACCGTTACATTCTTTCATGCATATAAAATATAATTGATGCATTATCGGCATGCAGAATCGTGTCTGTTGTGGTTATTTTCACGATTAGGACGGCTGCGTCGAAAAGACTTCAAATGTGGGTAGTTATTACTTGCTTCCTTTGTATTTCTGCATTGTTTTCGCGCAGTCAAGTTACTAGCAAGTGTTAACAGCAGTAGGTAAGAAGAAATAATAAATATTCTTGCAAGTTTGTCGCCAAGGTACTTATAAACACCAGGCGGACGGGTTACTGGTGCATATGTGTACCATTAGTCAGCTTTGAAACACATTTCACACGAATCGTTGTAAAAAAAAAAAACATCAGAGATCAGTTATGATGACATGCATTACATCAGTTGGGCTTTTAGAAAGTCACAAGAAAGAAACCACTCCCATTACGAAAACATTAAAAAGACGAGAAAAAATTTGACACCCTTGTTCTGATGCCTACCGGGAAATATTGGCAGGAATCCATCGTCCAAATTAAATGAGCAGTCTGCGCGAATTCAATAGAAAATCAGGCAAATGGTAGAAAACAATAATTTAATATAATGTTGATAATGATGACGGCTGTGAACGCTGGGGTTTATCCTGCAGATGGCACATTTTTTTTTATCTCAATTAATCTTCTTTATTCATCATAGAAAAAACCAAAAGATGATTCTCTATCTTCCTTAACCTCTTGGACTGAAAAGCGTGCTATGCACATCGCTAGTTATATGTTTCCGTAGTGGAAATAGTGTGATATGCTTACAATTAATTCCCAGCGCAAGAGATTAACCCGTCGTTGACTTTCAATATTAAGCCAGACAAGTAAATGGTGTGAATACTAAGATGTTTGGCATTGGTGTGATATAAATGTAGCTTTAGCAGGATGGATCATCAGTGTTTAGGCCAAAACTATCGATCACTCTTCGATATGAAAACTTCCGAAAGAATCATCAAGTGGAGAGAAAAACGCAACCTTCATCCCATCCTTTGAATTTCACGAAGTGAGAACTAAACTGATCGGTGAAACGATCTTTTTGTTAGTAAGATGCAAAACTTCGATGTCGCCACAGAAGTGCTTCTGTGTCGTCGTTAATTATAATACTACAATTGTTTTCAATAATCCTACGTTTTCTTACACTAGTGAGATTCCAAACAAGAAAACTTAAAAAAAATATTTGTGTCCGAATTTGTCGCCTTGCGCCAGATGATTTGATAAGGCGAATAATATAGCGCATTGTGTTTCGCAGGAGACAACCAGACGAGCAGCTTGAGTTATTACAAGAGTGCAATGATGTTATGCTGGAGCGCGTGAATTCGAATTTGGATGAAATTGCTGGGATTAAAAAGAACCCCGAACCGATAATTGTTGAAACGAATTTGGCAAGTATTACAACACCTAGCAAAAGCACTGCAGAAAGCTGGAATGTTTCGAAAAGGATTGAAGCAGCTCGTTCAGTAGCAACAGCGAGGTGCGTTTCCATGTTTTATAATTTTTTATTGCTATAATATAACAACATTCAAGTCGAAAACAGCTTGTGTAGGCTTAAATTTTATTGTCATTGAAATTAATTTAGAATAATATTATGTAAAAACTTTGCTTACATAGAGTGCAATAATTAGACAAAAAACATTTGGTAGACCACAAATCGTGTAATGTAATTCAAACGTAATTCTGTTATGACAATAGTTAAAAAAATATGGTGGTACTAGGAGAAGAGAAATTTAGTTTGAACATTAAAACGTTGTACCTTTACATTTAGGTTGTTGACTGCAAAAAATATTGTTCGACCTCAAGTGAATTTCAAAGTGGCAGTAGATAACAGCTCAGCAACACCGTACGTTCCAAAAATTAAATATAAACCAAATTCTTTAAAACCATTGGCGATATTACCCGAATACGACGAAAACGATATGATAGTCAGGTATAAATGTTTCCGATAATCACATCAAACGTAGCTCATTTTTTTTGTTACAGCTATATCCACCCTTATGAGTTTGAGCTGGAAAAATTGGAAACCAGAAACGAGCTTTTACAGGCTTTGCCCGAACCGAAAGAACCCCGTGCCATGCATGAAACACCGTTAGTAAAGGTTAGTGACGAAGAAAGTTTGAAGAAAATGCTCTATGATTTGCAAAATGTGAAAGAGTTCGCCGTCGATTTGGAACATCATTCCTATAGGACATTTCAAGGAATCACATGCCTCATGCAAATATCGACGCGAAGTAAGGATTATATAATTGACACATTGTTGCTGCGGGAAGAACTTCATGTATTGAACGAGGTTTTCACGAATTCGAAAATATTGAAAATTTTTCATGGGGCTCTTAGCGATATTGAATGGTTGCAAAGAGATTTAGCTTTGTATGTAGTGAATATGTTTGACACGTCTGAGGCTGCGAAACTGCTTGGATTGCCAAGATTGTCGCTAGCTTATCTACTGAAAACGTATTGCAAGATCGAAGCAGACAAAACTTTCCAGCTTGCTGACTGGCGTATCCGGTAAGTTTTAGTCTTATTATTTTTTTCACAAGTAGTCACTTGATAAGTATAATATATTTTTGCTAACTCATCCAAGAAAGAAGAAAATAGAATCAAAATACTAGAATATACTTTCAAAATGATTCGATGCTATACATGGATTTGGGTAAAATTGTTTAAGGAATTCAAGAAAATTATTCAGAATTTTAGAAAATGAATATTTTTTCTAATTTGGATGCATGTACCATCATATATTAAGGTTAAAAATTATTCTATAGCCAGAGAGCCTATTGCAATTCCAATTCAGATATCGGAATTCGTAAAATGTTACAACTCACCAGTGGTCGGGACTTCGTATCATGAAACATTCCAAAATCGGAATTTAACACCCCTTTAAAACTAAATAGCTTCACTCGATTGAGCTAAAGCGATTTCAGTTTTTCAAGACATTTCAGATCAGAATAACTATCTAAATTTTAAAAACTTATCGACGCTTTATTGTTTCTGGCTAAAATTGACCCTATGTAGTAAATTTATTTTGATTTGCTACAGTCAAGCTAATTAAATAAGAGAAGTAGCTAAAATTCCTGATAAAAAAAAAGAAAAAAAAAAGTGAAACGTCATCCTATGATATCATGAGAAAAGAAAAAAGACGAAGCCAACAATTTAATTCGTATTTATTTTTAATAATCGCTATAGCGTTATTCTTTTTTGTTAAGGTAATATTTAGTAAGAAATTCATAAAAACATGTCGATAGGCTATTAGTTACATTCAAAATACTGGGGACCGTTTTCAAGTAAGATGGTTGATGGCTCAAAGAAGGTTTGTTCAACATCTAATTGATGTGATGGGTAGTAATTATAACGGAACAGTTTTGTTTCGGTAATAATTATAAAATTCCGCGTTCCAGTGCATCAGGCATGTTTTCGCCAAAAAGAAAGGCATAACAAGACAAGTTTAATCGATTTGCTACATTTGTTACAAGACACTCATGCGGTCAATTCTCACATATGCACCCCATCTTGGATGACTAGTTCCAAATCTGCTATGGTAGAGGTGGGGATATTCGAAAGGAGGATCCTGCGCTTCTGCACTGCCATGTTCTACAACCCGGCAACTAAAAGGTGGCCGGAGAAGTCTATTCTGTATCAAGAAACAGGATTTAGGCGCTTAGGGGGGCGGGTTGTGGAATTGACAAGACTTTATGCACATACATACATATGAAAGCAGGCTGATTCGGGAAATTGGAGCACTGGTTGCTCTAATGTGCCATTTATACGTCCAGCGAAGATAGCAGTGCACCGGCGGCTGTTGGTGAGGACAAACCGAAAGGAATAGAATTAAAACCTAGTTCAACTTGTAGCAATAAAAACAATTTGATCCGAATTCAATCACCGTTTATTATAGAATGTTCGCTGTTCATAGCGATGATAATAAAATACCTCTCTAACCGTAAGCGCTGATTGGGAACACTAGAACATAGTACCAAAACTGGTTTTTACTTGTTTCAAACAACATTTATGTACTACAGATTCGGCCATCCTGACCTGAAATCGACCTCGATTGTTGTGTTACGATAAGCATTCACTGTCAGCGCTTTGGGTTCACATACTCCTATAATACAGTCCTTTAAATTGTGAGCGACATTTGATGGTTACGTTTGGATAGTTTCTAGTTAATAATGAAATATACGATCACATAGATCTAATAAATAATTATTTGTCGTCTCTTTTCTGCACATAATTTTGCTCAGATCAGTTAAACGATAGAGTAAATTAGTAGCTTAATTGCGTCTAGAACATGTTACAATAGATTTAATGAGAATTAACAAACAGAATCATTTTAATTTCTAAAATTTTATACAAAGTATTATGAAAACTTCTTCGTCAATTAAAGCACTTTATTCTATTACTATTATTATTACTAATATTATTATGCTTACTATTATAAAAACATATGTAACATAACTGGGAAAGTTCACGCAGGCGCCTCATTCAGTTGGCTAAAATCTATGTATGGCTTCATATTTGCTGGAGCACAGACGCCGTTATATGGGACTCTACCGATTTGCAAGTTATCCAAGTCTTCTATCATGTAACGATCATTTGGCAAGACTTTAACGATTTTATAGGGACTGCGATATTTTTCAAGGAACTTTCTATTAACACCTGGGGTCGTTACGTTATTTTTAATCATAACTAGATCATCTTTTTTGTACTTATGCGGAGGTTTATGCTTTTTATCAAAATATTCCTTATTATACTGCTGACTTTTCCTTATTTCCGCGGAAGCTTCAGCTCTTATCTTTCCTAAATCTCTTGAACTATCTTTTGCTAAATGATCCCCTAGGTATTCTAATATTTTGTCATGGAAACTTCCCCTTTGATTAACACCAAACAAGAGCATACTTGGGGTGGTATTTGTGCTTCTATTGACCGTGTTATTTAATGCAAACTCAATTTTAGTTAAGTGTAGATGCCAGTTTCCTCTGCTACAAGGTTCTAATTCCTTGGAAATCATGGGGCTGATTATTCGATTGATTCGTTCAACCTGTCCGTTAGATTGGGGTGAACTGGTTGCTATTTTTATATGGGCTACGTTGTGCTGCTCAAGGAAGTGTTGAAATTCTTGTGAAGTGAAAGCAGTTCCTCTGTCTGAAACGATTCTTTTTGGCCTGCTATATGCAGAAAAATATAGCTCCAGGCAAGAAATAACCTCCTGAGTCTTGGTGGTACCGACTGCGTAAAGCTTCGTGAATTTAGAAAATCCGTCGACCACTAATAGGATGTGAATTTTCTTAGTAAATGTTTTTGGTAAGGGACCATAGTGGTCTATATGCAAAACTTCGAATGGTTTGTCGCCTTTTGGAATGCTATGCAAAACTGCTTCTGTTTTGCCCGACATGGGTGAAAAGTAAATGCACTTTAAACAATTAGATATGTGGTTTTTAATTTTGTTTTTCATGTCTGGAAACCAGTACACCCTACGGATTTGCTCGTAACATTTCGCAACGCCTAAGTGACATAAAGACTCATGATGTGTTTGGATTACCTGGTTTTCCATAAGTCTGGGGACATAAAACCTAACATCATTCTTATGCTTTCGGTACACTAGCCCATTTAAGAGGGCATACGTCCTACTCTCTCCATGTTCTAGCTCCGTAGCTAGTTTGACGATGGAGGGGTCACGATGTTGGGCCGCGGCTAGTGCAAACTCAAAGGACCCCTCCTCAATCACTAGGACTTCCGAACATCGGCTTAGAGCGTCCACATGATTCATTTTGCTTCCGGGACGATGTTCAATAAAATAGTCAAAATTTTGCATTTCCAAAGCCCAGCGGGCTATACGTGGATTGAGCAGTTTCCTGTTAAGAGTAAGTGTCAGGGCCTGACAGTCAGTGACGATTTTAAATTGTATGCCAGTGAGGTATATTTCGAAACGCCTCAGGGCATATACAATTGATAAAGCCTCAAGCTCATAACTGTGATACTTTGATTCGACGTCAGTTGCTCTCCTCGAGAAGTAGAAAACTGGGTGAAACTTATTGTCACGTTGGCGTTGCATGAGAATGGCTCCGAAACCGGAACTACTTGCATCACAGTTAGGGATTCCAATCCCGAACCATATTTTCAATCCCGGGATTACGGGATTAAAAAATCTCAAATCCCGGGATCCCGGGATTTGAAATTCAAAATACAACACAACAAAATAAGTCAAGTTTCTAGTAAATAGATTATATAATTTGCCATCATTTTAAAACTACAACAATAAGTGAGCTCAACACTGTATAAAAAATTGCATTATTACTAATTTATATTATTGATGCAAATAAAAACAATAATTTTAATTATCCAAAACGTTGACAGTATGAAGACAGATATTAAGAATTACATCTATTACAAATTACAACAAAAAATCACGACCAAAAACCACAACAACAAAACACAACTCTTAGAATTGAGATACATAATAAAGTAACATATAAAAATTTCGGCCAAAGCTCATTAGGTTTTTCGGAAGTAACATTGAAGCAATAGCAAAGCATCTAAGGTATCGTCTCCAAGCCTGCTTCTAAATTTGTTCCCGATTTCGGACGACGCGGAAACGGTCGAGAAATATTGGTACGCCTGCTCCAAACTATGCAAGTGCCACCACTTTCGAAAATATTCATTTCTTTTGCAATGGTTTTAATTAGATTAGTTTCTTGCGGCATTTCATGATTGATTATTTTCATACTTTTGCAGCTCTTCTTGTAGCGTTAATTGACGACTACCTTGTTCAGATCAATATGGGTATCTACTGGGTTCTCTTCATTTCTTTGGCTACCAAGCATAGGGCTCAGCATCTAGATCATTGAAGTATTTTTTTTTAATATTTGCGTTGCTTGGTTTCAAAAATAGAGATTTGATTTCACCTGGTAAATTTTCGCTGGTACAATGTGGATTCTGGAGATAGCTTAGCATACCAGATAGCTCGGTACACTGACGCTCTTTTATTCGGTCCAATATTCCAATTTTCATAGCATTCAGAAGAAAAAACCGTTTTTCTCCTAACAGCCTAAATACAAATCTTGATGAAGCATTAACAGTGCATAAATTTGCAAGTCTGCGACTAAAGGCCGCCACAGCCAATTTTACAGGGAGTAAAATTTCAATAATTTTCTGAATCGAATCAAACTCTGTTGCTTCTAATTGCTCTGAATATTGCAGGCCTATTAATGTATACTATTTTTCAAAATGGGAAACTATTCGAGCATTGTCATATTATGGCGAACATCGCAAACTGCCAAGTGGATGCTATGCGCCAAACAAATATGTTGCTCTGTACCAAATAGTCTGCCTACTTTTCGCATTTCGTTTGACCCATCAGTTACGATGGTAACAATGTCTTTTCCTAGAGAAACATTAAACTCATATCTAGGTAGTTTCCAGCTGTCATTGATATTCTTACTCGCACCAAGCTCCAGTTAGAATTTACTAAGTAGATGTTTATATTTATATAGGTCCATTCATCAAACATCAAACTGAACCGTTCACCTGAGATACTAGCCTGTTATATCTTATTTTTTATTATTTTCTTTATCCTGCTTGCATAGCCAACAACCTTTTTTTGATTGTTGTTAAAGATTTTGGTAAATCTGTGTATGCATTCGCTACTATTAATTTCCTCAAATCATTCGATGTAACGAATGCACTAAATGCGAAACAGTCCATACTTATTTATTTACAAACCCCTTTGTATTCTCTTGTTAGCTGTTACATCGGTTTGTTTTGCTCTATTCTTTACGCATTTTGATGTGAGCTAATTGTTTTCTCATAAATATGGATTCTATTTGCACTTTTCGAGTCTTGCTGTAACTTGATTGCCGATAATGCTTGACTCCCGGCCCCGAAATCCCAGCCAATTTCTGATCCCGAAAATCCCGGGATTCGAAGTCATCAATCCCGGGATTTTCGGGACCAGAAATTGGATTGGATTCGCTAATCACAGTGCAGTTCTGTTTCGCTATTCGGACTATAAATTGCTAAAATTGGTGATTGCAATAGCCTAGCTTTTAAGTTTTCATAAGTTTGTAGTTCTTCTTCTCCGAAATGAAAATCGACATTTTTCTTTAAAAGTTCGTATAGGGGTTTGGCTAGTGTGGCAAAGTTCTCAACAAAGCGCCGGAAATAAGAACATAAGCCTAAAAAGCTGTGAACATCTTTCAGGCTCTTTGGTATAGGATATTCACTAATTGCTCGCAAATTCTCTTTATTGGGTTTGATTCCCTCCCCATTAACAACGTAACCCAGGTATGGAATTTCATTGAACAAGAATTTGCATTTGTCATACCTCAGCTCTAACGAATGTGTATTTACTATTTCCATAACTTTTTTGAGTGTATCTAAATGTGTATCTAATGTTTCGCTTGCAATTAATAGGTCGTCCATGTAAGCAAATAATTTGTCAGTGGATATCAAGACTTTGAACACATGATTTATGAATCTTTGGAACACTGAAGGGGCGTTTTTAAGCCCGAAGGGCATTTTTAGGTATTCAAACTGCCCCAAAGGTGTGACAAAAGATGTGTATTTGATAGAATCATTGGCTACTTTCACGTGGTGGAAGCCACGACGCAAATCTAGAACGGAGAAATATTTTTTGCCGTGCAGGCGATCAAGCAAGTCGTCGATTAAAGGGAGAGGGTAGTTATCGCGAACAGTGACTTTATTGAGTTCGCGAAAATCAACACACATTCTCAGGTCTTTGTTTTTCTTTTGGACTAGAACGATTGGGCTTGCGTACGGGGAATTGCTTTCCCGAATAACATTTCTATTCAATAGGTCTTTAAGGATTTTTTGTAGCTCGATTTTGTGGCTATAAGCTAAACGTCGTGGCGTACAGTAAAATGGGTTATCTTTTACCAATCTGATCGTCATTTCAAAATCGTTACATAAATTGCTTGTGTTAGTTTCTAGACCGACTGTTTCTGTTAATATTTGAATAACTTTATCTCTAACCTTGTGGCTGATATTTTCGCTAATATTCAGAGTTTTATTGCACTCCTCATTGAAAACGTTTATGTTCATGATTTCATCGGTAAATTCATCGCAATCGCGTTTATTTCGGCCATCTGAAGCGCTGCCTGACATTTCCAGTTGACAATCTTTTACAGAAACAAGTTTCAAATTTCGTTTTTTGAGAAAGTCTCGACCTAAAATGACAGGATATTTCATGCTGTTTTTTTTAACAATAAATAAGTTCATGTGTATAGCTACATTTTCCAAAAATACTGTACAGTACGTTAAACCTACGACTTGGAGTTTACTGCTGTTGATTCCCACGAAGTTGTGTTGTTCGGGATTTACCTCCGAAATAAGAGAAGGTGGAACAAAGCATTCTTGCACAAAACTAATTGCGCTGCCCGTATCTAGTAGTGTTAGCAGCGTTTTAGAACACTGATATGCATTGATGAATATAAATTTAACCGGACACTCAAAATCATTATTATTTGAGCATACATACATTTCTAGTTGCTGTGCGTCACGACCGTCGTCCAACAATGGATTTTCTACTGTTAACACTTGAGTTGGCGATTTACACTGTTCCACTCGGTGACCAATTTTTCCGCATTTGAAGCATGCACCTTTTTCTCTGCGGGGTTTCGTGCATGTTCGACTAGTGTGTCCGAATTCGCTGCAGTTGTAACACCTAAGAGGGATATCCCGTGCCATCATTCCTGCTGAACTCTGTCGATAAGATGTATACTGTGGAGATGCTTGTTGCGCCGACTTAATTTTTTCGTACTTCTTTAGTGCTACTTTCAATTCCCGCAGAGTATTGGCATTATAAAGCAACATTTTGTTCACATTACTGTCACTGATGCCATTTATAATGTAATGAATTAGATCGATTTCTTCGATTTCACCTAGTGATGCTATTTCTTGCATATGCAGAACGAAACTTTGAAGTGTTTCATCAGATCTCTTCTTTTTATCTCTTAATTTGTTGTGGATGTCTGCGTTGGTGATTTTTTCAGAGAATTCCTCAGTTAGAGCTGTTTTGAACATGTGCCATGATCGCAAACTAACTGTTCTTAGAAATAACTTTGCGGTGCCCGTCATTAACCGTTTTGCGTATATGAGACGAGTGTGTGAATCCCACCCGAATAGTTCTGCTGTTTCTTCAAAATTATATAGCCACTTGTGGACACTGTAGCTATCCTCGCCACTGAACTTCGGAAGAGACTCCTCAACATCTTGAAAACTGTAACACGATTTTGAACCAACGGTATCTTCACATTCAGTTAGCTCCGATAACTTTCTTTTTAATTCTTGAATTTCCATTCTCTTTTGCAATTTCGCTCTCAACATGCTCAATTCCGTATCCAGAATTTCGTCTTCTGCATCCTCAAACGTATTCGTCTGTAGGCACCTACTGTCTCCAACGTCCACGCACGGCTCCAAAAACTCCTGGAAATTCCTCGGAAAATGCAAATTCACCTCGCTAGCTGGTAAGTTATGCAGATAATCTCTCAATCGAACTATCAAGGCTGCTTTCTGTCCCGTTGTCTCTTGTCCAAATAATTCTAATTTTTCCTTTAATTGAGCTACCGTCGCCTTCTCTAAAAATCTCGCGACATGCGCTTCCATTTCATTAAATACTTCACTACTTCAACAATCAATTCAATATTTCCTATGATCAATTTCCAAAAACAATTAATAAAGTCAATTGAAAATCACTCGCGGACCAATTTTTTCAATACTCAATTCGAAATTCTTGCCTTTCCTTTTTCAATGTTAAAGAATTTAAAACTATCCCACTTCTGAAAATTATTGTAGCAATAAAAACAATTTGATCCGAATTCAATCACCGTTTATTATAGAATGTTCGCTGTTCATAGCGATGATAATAAAATACCTCTCTAACCGTAAGCGCTGATTGGGAACACTAGAACATAGTACCAAAACTGGTTTTTACTTGTTTCAAACAACATTTATGTACTACAAACTTTAGGTGTAGTTACGCTAAGATATTTTTATTTAAGTATAAGCTAGATTTAGTTAAGTAAATTAAGTTAGTTTTTAAGTAACAAACCTAAGATAATCTCTGATGAAATAAATGTTAGTTAGCTTTAGTAAATAAGAAACTATAAAAATTGTTAGTTGTAAACTATGCCTATAAACATAAAACATTTGTCGCTTCGAAAAAAAAAACAAAATATTTGTATGTTCCTTTAACTTTACCCATTTAATCATTAACTGAACTTATATCAATATGAAGCTCTTAAACTAAAACTGAAATTTTAATTGTGCTAGCAATTTTTCAAAACTATTTTAGTTAGTCTGATACAAAATATTCACCTCCTCATTTCTATTTTTATTTAGACCGCTTCCAGAAGAGCTAATTTCATACGCTCGACAAGATACACATTATTTAATTTATATATACGAAATACTTCGTAACGAACTTTTGAAACGTTCAAATTCAGAGGCCAATTTATTGGCTACTGCCTATAAACAAAGCACGGAAATTTGTAAAAGACGCTATCAAAAACCGAAATTATCAGCAGATTCGCATATGGACATTTACAGAAAGTCAAAACGACCATTTGATAATAGGCAACTATTTGCGTTGAAGGAAATTTTCGCTTGGAGGGACAAAGTTGCTAGAACAGAAGACGAAAGCTACGGATTTGTTTTACCCAACCATATGATGTTACAGATCGCCGAAAGCCTGCCGAGAGAAATGCAAGGAATATTGGCTTGTTGTAATCCGATACCACCACTTGTTCGGCAACATTTGCACCAATTGCATCAAATTATATTAAAAGCAAGAGAGCAGCCGTTGGTCAAGGTAACGCCAAACACTTTTCGTGGATATAGTTTATTCATATTAATATTTATTGAAAAAAGTCTTATAAAAAGCTCCTGAAGGTGTAGAGCATTCAAACTGTGAGTCATGTTGAACTATGTGTTTGTTTTTGCAGCCGATCATTGATGAGGTCATTGTAAACAGAGCCGTTACAGTTACCTCCAAGGATGTTAACAGTCGCCTGCACTGCCCCCATGATTTATCTCGTAATCCAGAATTCCGTGATGACCTTCCCACTCTACTGGATAATATGGATTGCGGTGTTGCAGATTCGCGAATTCATTTTAATCCTATAATCTCGGTATTTGAGACACCAGCAAATAGTGAGGTATATTCGATATGATTGAAATTTTCAGAAAATATGCATAGAGTTATTTCTAGGATGAGGAAACGAAAGTAAAGCTGGCTAATCTGAAAAAAATTCAGTTCGTTAGTCCCTATGACCGATACAAAGCAGCGATTCCGTTTGCAGAACAACAAAGACTAAAAGATATGGAAAATGAAAAGGCTTTAAATAGCAGCAAGCAGCTATGCCCAGTGAAGCCGGAAGATATAAAGAAAGAAAAGGACGAAGTAGAAATTAAGAGAGAATCAGAAGATAGTGATCCGTATAAAATGCCTGTCTTCAAAGAGAAAAAGCGCAAGAGAGATGGTGATGAGGATTCTGAAAGTCGGATTGCTTCAAAGAAAGTAAAAAAGCAAAGTAAATATAGTACTGATGAAAATTTACAGGCATCAGACACCTCGACTATCGCAGAAAGTCAAATTGGTAACGACCGATGTGAGGGCAATTCTTCCAATGATTTGCAACCGATTCCTCAACATTCAAATTCGAGTAATAAAAAGAAAAAACTCAAAAACAAAAACAAGAAACATAAGCTTGCCAGCAATAAAACTGCGCAAAGCTCCAATCAAAGTGCTGTTGATTTCTCTAAGGTAGACTATTCAAAGTTCAAGGGTGGTTCTGCAAACTACAAGGGCGAAGATGTTCAATCGAAATACGTGGTATCGAAAAAGGTAAGTTGCTTATAATGGAGATTATACAAAAAATTCTATGATTCTTCTATTTTCAGAATGGCAATAAAGTCAATAAAAAATTCAACAAACTCTTCACGTTTACCGCAAATACAAACAATAAAAAGAAATAAGATCTCGAAACACTTCACTTGTTTGTACATAGCGCTATAAAATGAATATAGGTAAAACTTTTAAAAATAAAGTATATTTAAAAAATACACAATCATATTATAATTTTTCATTGGGATCTAAACTCGTATAAAGTGTATGTACTTTTCGGCTTAATTCTGAACCAACACGACGATCATTTGCCAGAGGTCCTCCAGCTCTCCTCACTTTCAAGTCTGATAATAAATCCTGACCATTAATTGCAAATTCGTATGCCTAAAGTATAATAATTGAAATAAGTACGAATATGGTGTTGAAGAATTTTCGACGCGACATTTGCAAATTGTTAATAGCTGCAGATTACTTACATCTAAAAGCTGTTTTGGCGCAGGATATTTAGACATAACCGCTTCGGCGGTTTCTAAAGTCACCAAAGGTAGGCGTGTTAGATGCTGTTGCCAAAGCCGAGATAAACCAGCTGATCCCTCGACTCGAACACAATCTTTATTATCATTCAGAAGATAGAAATTTGCTTCTGAATACTTCTCCAATTGCTGTTTTCTGCAAGTGAAATCAAGATGCGTATATCAATTGAAGCTTTAATTGAATAAATCAATTCAAAAGGAAATGATCTAAGGACAAAAAATTACTTGAAAGGTATCTCAGCGATCGCCTTACTATATTGGCTGATTGTTGCAGCTAGTTCAAAGGCTGTCTCGATCAGTCTATGACTACAATTATAAAATATTTGAATTTCTGTTAAGGCCTTTTCGATGTCGTCTCGTTTGATATTAGTTGTTTCTTGGCGACAAAATTTCTTCAGTCCGAATATAAGCAATGTTGTGTTCGAATTGGGGTAAGAATCTTGAAGCATTTTCATATGTTTACCTAGTGACTTAGCACGAATGTTGTCTATTAGTTCTTCTCCAAACATTAGAAATATCATATGCCATTCGGCTTTGTGCTTTTCAGTTAATGTGAGCTGAAAACACAATAATACATGTTTTTTTAGTGTATGACCTAAATGTTAATTTAGTTATATATTATATAACTTCAAATGCATGAAATCTAGAATAAAATATTCTGACGCTTAAGTATGTTGGAACAACGTTTCTACTTGACTTCTATCATTGAAAAAGTTAGTTACATAGTTGGTCCATTTTTTCAAAGTATTCGACAGTGAAACCAAAAATAATTGGATTCTTTTTCATGATTTCTAGTTGGATGTTCATTCAGATGAGCTTCTCATGCGAAATGAACCTAAAGCAGCTTGCGAGACCCATTTGCAGAGTACTGATCGTCAGTGTAGTTATTAATAAATAAATTATAATTGATATAGAACTTCTTTTATTTGACTGTTAACTAAATATTGTGGAGAATTGTGGGCTGGATCCTAAATCATCCATCCAAACCGACTTTACTAACGGCTCATACGTGGAACATTTCAATTTTTCACAATAAATTTCAAATGAAATGTCGCAGCGTCCAATGCACGGCTGTGTATGGCGACTTACTGAAAACTAGTTCAAGTTCAGAAAAACGTTGCTGGGTTGAATTTGCTGTTAGACATATAAGAGACCAGAAATTTTGTGATGCGCAACACATCGTTCAGACGGCAGATGGTTTTTGGGCGTGCAGTTCAATCTAATCGAAATTTGTCCAAGAAGCTTGCAAGTTATTACAACTGAAAGTCTGTGAAAACATCGAATAAAGTGCGGAAGCACGTAGAGTCATTAAAATAGATTGCGCTATATTGCGCTATTGCGATTATATGAATAAGAAAAAATGAAATATATATAGTTAAATACAATTAAAGAAACATGAATTGCCCTGATGTAATGATTGTGCGTTTGTTTTCAGGTCCCGTTTAGCCTGACATTTACATTTTAGGAAAAAAAATTCAGCAACATTTGATAAATGATTAGCTCTCACAACATATGGGGTCGGCGGTTGCTTATCTAGAAACATGCTCGCTTCTGGAATGGAGGCATTTATCCTAGTTGTTTGTGTATGTGCCGTTTTTTAGCTCGCTTATCTAGCAGCGCGCGCTCGTTTTGGTTTTCCAGCTCATTCCTGAGAGCCTTTGGCTCTTTACCGACAAAGCCCTTTCGCTTTGTGTTTTGTTTTGCATTGCGATTACAGAGCGTTTGATTCATGACGAATAATATGCAGCGTCCCTTTTTTTCTGGGATCACATCCACTCAATTTTTCATTGATTAGATGGGTAAGAATAGGTATGATGGCTGCGAATTCGATGGGTGTGCTCCGTTAATGCGGCCGAGGAGCCTTCACGGCTATTTCTAAGTCACCTTATAGTGTACCGAAGTGTATAAAGCACTTTGATAGGTTCAAATGAAGACAGTTCAATGCTACTTTGATTAAGATATTCGAGAATCGGTCGATGAATAGTAGAACTCCTATTGAATTAATCAGGAGCCTTTTTAAGGAAATAAACAGGCTTATTTTGCCATAGCTTTGTATTCAAAGTTCATTGCACATTTGGAACAGCTTCGAGCTTAAACCAACTTATATTATTAAACGATTATTTGAACTAATTTTATTAAACAATTAAACAAAGCAAAATGCTAATCTAATTTTTGCTTTTGGTCGTCAATTTCTGTAGAGTTTCTTTCACAAAATATACTTGTGTTTTGTCATCTTTTTGAAGATATTACACTAGTGTCTTTTCCTTGTGGGAGACGTCAGTTTTGGATAAAAAATTGGCAAACTTGTGCACTTTGGTCATATTATTATTGTAAATGAGGTTTTGCTTGAGTTCAAAAATTATCGAATCATCAATAAAAACTCATCCTGAATGCAGAAGAATATTTTCTTGACGAATAACTTTCACATAAATCCTTCCGCGCTTGTAGTTCTAACTTCTGTTTGCCTTTTCGCCAGTTCAGAAGGCTTACAAGTCCTCCCAGGCCGGTTATCTATGAATTGTGTTTTTTTTTTTGGAAATTTCGGAAAAGACAACCAATTGCTACATTATCCGTTATACTTGAGATATGCTGGACTAGAAGCATATTTGCAAGGAAGAAAAATGTATGAAAGGAATGCAAACCAAGAGATGTAGGATTCTAATATGTTTGGTGTATATACATACATATTACTACGATGCATTAAGGTTGAGAATTCATAATGAATACGAGTATTTGAAGTTCTAACACAGAAGATTAAATTCCAAGAATATTTCTAATGGTGAGGATTTGCGCTTTATGGTTTAAATTAAAGGTGTAACCTAACTAATGCTGATGTGGTTTCTGATTAATTTATCTGAAGCATTCATTTGACAAATTTCTAGATGAAAATTTTCGAGAGTGTTAATTGAAGGCTATTTAGAAATGATGTGCATTTAACTAGGTAAGAAGGGGAAATAGCTGCATGAAGAAAATAGGTGCATGAAGAAAATAGGTGCATGGAGAAAATTTGATGTATCTATGCTGGATCATAAATGTCTGTTAAATGCATACTGCGCAGGATTTTAGTAAAACTTGTTTCCTTACCAAATCATTGTCAGATTGTAATGTATGTGCATCAGTTCGTTCCCAAAGTATCGTCCGAGGAACTTTGTGCGATTGAATTCTGTATTTTACTCCAAGTTCCACCAGCTTCTGAAGAATGGGCGAACCGAGGTCCCCACAAACACATTCCTGGTCTAGTAGCACAGTAACAAACTGACGTCATAAAAGAAATGTTACATCAACAGGTTGCATATTTGTCATGCGGAAGAATTACCTTCAGACAATTACCAGGTTTTATTCGGCGTTGTTGCTCCTTAATATTTTGATAATCAAGCTTTTTAGTCTCCATGTATTAGAGGTACAGTGTTGCACTCTTTCTACTAGCTTGATCTATTACTACTAATAAATTACAATCTGATCGCAATTATATTTCCGTCATGCAGCTATTGAACTAAAGTTGCGCCTTCACACATTTCTGACAAGCAGTGCAAATGTCAAAATCAAATATTTTTCGTATCTAAACAGAGTCATCTACTGTCAAGTATTCGACACCGCACCCGTAAGATGGAGAAGCCGAAAACAAAGCTCCGCCTCCTTTGATAAGTTAGTCCTCCTGTCTCGGCTAATAAAAGCAAAACATACAAGATGAAGACGCCATTACTTAATTGTGGGTGAGATATATAATCATGAATGTACGATAGGCATGCGCAATCAAAATCAAAGCGAACTGTATGAGCGGCCATGAAATTGGAATAATAATATTGGCTGTGGACCAATGGGAGGACTTCTAATGTCAATTTAATGCCACGTATTCATATGCCTGAACTATGAACAGAACTCATTTCGAATAGGGATAAAATCAGAGCTAAAGGTGTTTCAATTGGAAAATGGACATCTAATAATGGGTATTAGTTAACCGGAAAAAATCTGGAGGAAAATATTTTTGGTATTTAGATTGGTAGGTAAAGGTAGTACCTACATATGTATGTAAAGCAATTGTGTGTTGTTTGATTTTTCAACTTTGTGTAGGCACGTTCGATTTAGGCTAGCAATTTCGTTCAGTTTCCTTTACTGGTGCTGTATGTACAAACAAAATGTCAAAATAAAGATGATACAGTACCTATTAAGTATTTTTGAATATACAATTCTCCTATTATATAGAACGAAAATGATGCATGAATATTTTTGTAAATTTGATTGCATTTCTGAATGGAATATAACTTACCAAAACAAAGTAAAAAAAATTTACAACAAAAAGCACGTTCTTTTTTTGTACAAAAGAACTGGTCATTAGTATTTCGATATTGATAAAAACTGTTGAAAGATAGAATATACAGTTCGGGACAAAACTCTCCATACACTCTCAAAATTTCATAAATTTAGTAGAAAATGCAAATATTTATGAGAATTTTATATGCAACTTTACTGCAAATGTATTTTTATTAACATAAATTAAAAAATTACATTAATTAACTTATAGCCGTAAAAACACCAGAAAAAACGAAAGTCAGTAGGGACAAAAGTGTTCATACATTGATCAGATAGTGTACTCTTTTCTTTTTTACTACAAATGAGGAATATAATTTCTGTACTAGTGAATTCACTGGTACAGGAGTGTTGTTGTTTCCAATGCATACACTCTATTCTCTGCTGGATAGAAGAGCAACAAAACACGCCTAGTAATTCTCTCGATTTGTTTTAATTATAGATTTTATCTTTGTATTAAAATTGCTTCACTAAATTTCGTATATGTATACGCTTATTTCATTTTTTTAAATCTCTCGGTTCTGCAATTTTACTCTTCGAGCCTTTTGTTCTGAAAATTAATCTATGGCCTTATCATAATTAATTTCATGAGCAGTTCGATTTTCTATTGTTAATATTGCGATGCTCGATAAACGTTCCTGGCTCATCTAACGATCGTAGATAATTTTTAATAAGCTTAAGTTTTCTAAAACTTCGCTGGCAGCTTGCGGATTTAGTAAGAAGCGTAGAATAAGCTCGCAGAGCAATACAAATATTAGGAAAGGCATCCTGCAAATAATGTGTATAGATCTGTTGCAAGAGATTGAAAGCCCTAGCATTTATTATATCTACAAATAAAAGTGGATTTTTCTCTTTAAAAACGTAGAGTTCCTCGCAGAATACAATTGTGTTTAAATCTTGATCATATTATCGTCCAAGATCTGCTCCATGCTTCTGCAGTTCTTCAGTTGACATACTCAAGACTTCAGTATTGAGAAATGCAAAATTCAAATTCATCGTTGTAGCACTATCAACCCTCTTTTTAATTTCTGACAAGATTCAACAATGGTAGCCTTAGCAAAGAATTGAACAGTTGAACGTCACACATCTCATCAAATTGTATTTTGCAACTCGGAACTTGTTTATTTGGCAGAATAGACTCAACCCCAATTTTTCCAACAACTTCTTTAGTCTCTTCTATCCAATATTCAAATTTTCTCTTATTTCTTGCAAAGTTGTCATCAGGCCATCCATTAAAGAGGCGGAATGCGCAAGGATTATATATTTCAATACTTACTTGATTGTTTTCGCGGCGAATGTTTGCCCAAATCGTCAAGTTCAAAATAAATTTAAAATTTTTTAAAGCATTAAAGAGATGACCTGCCTCGTACTTCCGAAGTATGAGAAGTTTGTTCAACTTTGAAGAATTCCACCACTTGCGGCAAATTATTCAAGAGGGCTTTCACAGCGACATGTTTCGCTCACCATCTTGTCTAACTGCTTCCTTCTAAATTGTTTTTAACATATTTTTTCATAGTAGCCCACCGAGTATAGGAACCGACAATAAAGCAATATACTTTTTGAATTACTCCAAATAGGTTTATTGCTTCCGGGCATTATGAGGCAGAATGGACACCGACTAGATTTAAGGAGTGAGCCAAACACGGTTCGAACTCGGCCAGCTCATTCTTTTCTACAATCCTGGCTTCTACTTCGTTATACGTGCCAGTCATATTGGACCCATGATCATAAGATTGGCCACGACATTGTCTAATATCTAAACAATCAACTGTCCATTTTTCCATAATCTGTTAACAAATGTTCTCTCCTGTCTTTCCAGCAGCTTTTATGAAATTAAATAATTTTTTTTTTATTTCACACAACGCCAGTTTTTTTCTTACATAGCGAATAACATTTGTTCTGTTTGCGAAATATCTGGAGTGCAGTCAAACATTATTGTATATTATTTGGCTTCTTTGATGTCGTTTAGAATGCTATTTATAGCTGTTTTTTCTATTATGTCAATTTAATTCTGTATTTTATTTGATAAATATATTTGTTCCTTTTTTAAGTGTTCTAATTGAAACTTAAGAGTTGAATTGTGTTTGGAGAGCAGGAAAATTAAATTCAAGAAGCTCCCTTGATCAGGCTGAGGACATTGTGCGACGAAGTCGCTAAGGGTCTCGTGGGACCCACGGAAAGCAAGACAGTCTTTTGATAGCTACAATATAGCATCCAAAACAATACGCAGGATGTGTATAAATATAGCTGCATCCCTTTCGCAAGGACACTAACCGCTAACTCAAATGTGAGTGCATTCCACTTGCACACTGCCACTGAACCAGCCGCGTGTCTCGTTGTCCTTTCTATGCCTACGTGCCCCAAAGAGAATAATTTATGTGCTTAAAGTACTACACTGAGAAAACACATGGCGCCAGAAGCCATAATTTATAGACTTCTGGCGCCATGTACTTAGTCGATTCAGGGATTGTGATAAAATATAGCGCCACACGTCATCATATATGGCGAAAACTACATAGGCCTACACGCCATGTACTATAGTCCTCCACGCCATGTACATGGCGTGACGGACTATATTACATGGCGTGGAGGACTATACTGTATGGGGTAAGCATAGCGTCTGCTCCTATGTACTATGGCGTGTGGCGCTATATTTTATCACAAATCGACCGAAATCGACTATGTACATGGCGTCAGAAGTCTATATATTATGGCGCCTGGCGCTATGTGTTTTTTCAGTGCATCTGAAGATGATTCAGTTCGCATCCAACAAAAGGCCACGAGCCTTCTCAGTTCCGAACAGTGTTGCCAGAAAATTTTCGTCCATGGAGCCCAATTTGGCTTATGAAGTAGCCCAAAAGAGCCCAACACTACCACACAATAGGTCGACGCCAAAACTATGGCGAAAGTTTTTCTTATTAGATGCAAAAAAAATTTTGCATCCATTTTACATGGGTATTTATTTTTTGTTTATTTATATACTCTTATATAGTCGAAAATTATATTAACAATTTTGTTGTTGAAATTCAAGAGTAGTAGAATTCGCATCAAAGATGTCAAAAAATTTATTTGCATTTTATTTCGAATTTTAGTCTTTATTTTATTTATCATACTTAAACATATATCGACTATTATATTACATGCAGGAAGATATAGTATTAATATAGTAATTAAAAAGTGACCTCGCATTTTTCTTTGAAAATTTGTTATCCAGCAGTAGATTTTACTTCATTGGCTTTTGTCCAAATTTTTCCCGTGCTCAGAGTATTTTAACCCTTTGCTCATACGTACAAGCACAGATTTAATTTTCAATCTTCTCGCTGACCACTTTAGGCAGATGCTCAAATAATAGACTAGAAATAAAGATTAGGTTCAACCGAAATTTAAAACATGAAATGAATATTTAAAACATGAAAAGAAGAGATTTCCGTTCAAGATTCAGGAAATAATTTGTGAATTCAACTTTATATATTTTTAGCAATTTAAACCCCGGCTAGTCAGTGGAGCCCAAAAAGTCGCAAGTAGCCCAAAATTAAATTTCGTCGCCAAATGCAACGGAAAGATAGCCCAATTGGCGAGAAATCGCCCAATCTGGCAACAGTGGTTCCGAGCACCTGGAGGTAGGAGCAGTTGACGCTAGGTAATGGAACTCTATCGACGAAATTCCCGAGGGATAAATGATATCAAAGCCCATACCCTCTCTTATACTCAAGAAGCTTGCTGTCATTTATACATTTCCTCACACAGTATGGCTGCGAGCTATAATTGTAGTGCCTTGAACCATATTACATGGCTCATGGCACTCTGTAATATGGCGTGTGGGACTATAATTTCTGCGCCATGTAATTATGGCGCTGGGAGCCATACTGCATGGCTCAGGATACTATGTACATAGCGTGTGGGACCATAAATACTGCGCCATGTTACATGGGACCACGCGCTATGTAGATTCTGACATTATGGCGCTAGGAGCCATACCTTCCACGTCCAATATAATAATATCTTCAGGATGATGATGGTATTGGCCCGCTTCTGCAGTGTGTCAGGGATGTTTGTGGGGTACCAGAATGATGGCTTTGCAATTGTCATTTGTAAAAAAAAAACTATATCGCTGATCCATAGAACCTGGGACAGTCCCAACAGGATCCTAAAGAATATAGCTGATAGGCTCACTTCACCACTATGGAGGTGTCTTATACGGAAACCAGCTCGTTTCCTGCTCATAACGCAGAAGAAGAAACAGGTAAGAAAGATTGGAAACATTCTATTTGAAAATAATATTAAAATATAAGCAGTAGTTAAGTTCAATTTTCTAAAAAGCTTTGCACACTGAAGATAGGACTTGAAAAATTCCTTGATGATCCATCTTTTATATCCTTGAAATCCAATACTTGTTTTATTCCTCAATCATAAATGTAATTTGTAAAAACATCCTGTAAACATGTTCAGTTAAATATACTAAAGATACTCATTGATAGTAAATGCTGGCAGGACCATAATTATTTTTTAATTCAGGATCCTTGAAATAAAATAAAACACTAAATGCAATATTAGTACGAAAAAGTGCACAGAAAAATTGCTGTCTTTCATTTAAATTAGAGTATGAGCACTTTAAAATGATGAAAAAAATCTACCAATAAAAATAGGTATACATATAATCAAGAAACCTTTCTTTCAAGCGTATTCACAATTGAGCAATGAAATTAATTTAGAATGGAAACTAGAGCGTTCAGTGGATATATGGAAGGAGCCATTTTTTAAAACATCGATTGTATCAGTAACAGTTTCAATTCAAAGGAATTTTATCAGCTGTGTTTCACCTCAGCCTTTTTTCTCTCAAACAATTTAAAAACTCATTAAAACTAAAAATCCCTTGTTCAGCATTTACCGTCGTGAATTATGAATCTACAGAAAAAGAGAAAATTGCAATTGAAGCCATGGCGATGGAAAAATGGTCCTTGAATGGAAATAGGTATCAATTTCAAGCGTTTATATTTAATGTATTCAAGCAAAATGAAAAATAAATGTTTTAAACCGTAGGAACTTTTTTAAGATATCAAAGTTTTAAAATAATATTTCCAATATGATGCGGTCAATTGCCCAATCGACTAGGCAGGTCTTGAGGATGATTTTGGACAGAAAATAGTTACATTTAGTATAGATAAGAAAAAACGTCGCGCAGATTCAAATTAATGTACTGCAAGCCCAATTATTGTCAGTATAATGACTAGAGCTGAAATATGCATGCAAATACGCTCAAACGTGAAAGATTATGCTGTTTCTCAGTCCATATCTACAGATGTAAGAACGGCAAATATAAGCATCGCAGTTTTCGATAGTGACAAAATTTCTACGTATTCGAATATTATTTTGCTACAAAATTTATAATTTGATTTCGCATCAATGAATTGAGGCCCACATTTCGACTTGGGACTCTGTCGAATTTCTGATGAATTTCTTTTAAGTCAATTGAGTTCAAAGTCGATCAAATATTTTTAATCACGTTGAAGTATGCTTTGATTTTATGGAAACCCTTTCGATTCTAATATTTTGGTTCCTTTGACGATGCACATTAAGGTGTCTCTGATACGCACTATGCTTTTATATGCCATAGTATATTAGCATGTCACCGTTTTTTCATTGCTTGGTGTATTTGTGTCCATATATGCAAGAGAAATATCAAAAGGAGAAATCAGTATTACGAAATTAAATTTCGATGGAACAAAAATGATGAAAATAAGCACCAACATGCATTTTAATCCCGAAATTTGCTCTAAAGGCCGAAATATGTGAAATATGCAAGATATGCATGCAACATGCACGTGCATAACTATTCGAGCCCTAATAATTACACGTCTTAAAGCAGGGGCGGCGGAACACATTTTTCCGGGGTGGGTAGTAAATAACTGTCGATTATTGTATATAAGTGGGTGGGTGGGATATATTGAAAAATCATTTAACACTTGCACATTCATTCATTTATTAACATAATGTACATAAATAACAGGTAAAGGTGGATTATTTACTGCGGTGTACGCCGCGCAAAGCGAACGTTGTTATACGTTTTGAATTTCGACTTATGAACCTATCCGTCAAAGACTCTAGATCAAGCTCATCAGCTAAGTCGCAATACACATATAGAATAACGAAATGATTTAAACAATGCTGGAGCATTTTGGACCGTAAGTAACTTTTTACTCTGCGCATGATTTAAAAGTTCCTTTCATTTGAGCTTGACGAACCAGGAATCGTCATTAGCAAACGAACAAACCGTACATATTCAGGCACTAGCCCTGCGCTCCATTGATTTTTGCAAAGAAACCCAAAGACGTCTTTTAAATTATCGGCTTTTGCTTCACTTGGATTCATAATTTCCAATATCATTCCACGATCATTAACTAATCTACTTTGGTCAAAATCTCCACGATAGTATTCAATAATCTGTTGAGTATCCACGGGTTAGCCGATAACAAAATTTTCCAATGATTTGAAAAAATGAGCGGAGTTTGCTTCAAACCGATTTTTCAAAGAAGCATTGACTTGGTCAAATACTTCAAAATAAGTTCTGCGGTACATGAGGAATTTTACGTTTTCTCGGTAATTTTGGCTCTTGAATACCAAGTTCCACCGCCATCGTGTTACTCTTTTCGCATATTAATTCAAATTTCGTATCACGATCGCTGGCTAAACTATAAGCTACGGCCTCTACTTTTCGATAAGAATCGACAATACAGTTCTCTGTTTTTTAAAGATCAGTGTTCAATATTTCTATTCGCTCGAAAATTTCAACCGTCATAATAAGCAAAAAAATGAATTCAAATGACTCCATATTTTCTAGAAACCCGGAAGCTTTGGCTGCTATTGAACAGTCAACATGATGGCTTGTAGTTTGTATGTAGAAGAACTCGATGAAAGACAAATAATTACTTAATACTGTTTTTAAGGATTTTATTCGAACAACCCCTCTGGAAAAAATATCATACTTTAAAAAAAATGGATTAAATGCTTGATAATAGCGTAGCCCAGTGACCGTCACCAGACAACGCAAAAGTCATCAATATAAAAATTAAAATCTTAGCCTTGTCGGACAGTATGCTGCTCGAGTAGGAAGTTTCATACCGCCAGCGGTTTCTTCGGTTGTCTGTAAGTCATGAAATTGAGCGAGGCGTTTAGGAGAATCTCCCACAACATTTATAAAATCTTTAACTAGGCCGATAAATTTTCTAGCCGTTGCTACCCAATTCATTGCATCTTGAACTACGAGGCTAAGATTGTGTGCATTACAACGCACAAAAAGGGCACGAGGTTCTTTGGCTTTTATTCTTGCTTGAAGTCCTGAAACTGACCCAGAAATGTTTGCCGCACCATCGCAGCATTGGCCCCTTAGTTTAGAAATAGGCAAATCGAAGCGTGAGAAAACATCTTTCATGAGGTTTAATAGTGTTTCAGCTTTCTCGTCGGATGTTGTATAAAATCCAATGAAGTACTCAGTAGCTATGAGTTCTTCAAATTCAACTCTAATATAAGTAGAAAATTGTTCCGTCCTCGATATATCGGCAGCTCCGAGCATCCAACATTATTGCGACAAATTCTACTTCCTTAATATTTTTCATGTTCTTTAACAGAATTTCTGTAGCCATAAGTCCTATACTTTCGTTCTGAATCTCGTGGTGGAGCCATTTACTACCACTTCGTTTAATCCAGGACCCAAACTCAGGCGCAGATTCAGCGCGTGCTCGTAAAAACGCCATAAAATTAGAATCTTCATCATTATTTGCTCCACGTAATGCTAAACCTTGCTTCCCCAAAGTTTTTAGTGTGTTAAATATTTTTTCCAAGGCAGTGCGGTGATCCAGCATTTGTTTTAACGCCTCAAATGAAAGAAGCTCGACAACGTTCACAGATGAGTGATGATTTTTTAAAGCCCCCACGCTTTCGAGATGCAAAGAACTCTTCGAATGTGCTTTGATCCATTCCACCCCGTGTTTCTAATAGCTGAAGCCTCTGTCCACCCATGTTTCCTTTGATTGGAAATAACAGGCAGTAAAAAAGTATTAGTTTTTCAAAAAACCACCCTCATTTGTAACGAGGAACGGAAACTGGATTTTCCATCTCTGATATGCTATGGGTTTAAGCGATGTGGATACATTGGAATCTAAAAAGCCATAAGCACATATGTTTATACTAGCTGCCCGTGACTTTTCGATGGAAAATATCCACTTCATTAGTCAATCACAAAATTACTCTCTTTTGCAAAATAGTTTATATAGAGGAAAGTAGAAGCCGAATGAGCCAAATCTTAAAGAATGAACTTACTGCTAACTGTACTAGTTTTAAGCTCATACCGACAATCGTCACTGGGGCTGCTTGATGATGTCGAAGGAACAAAAGAATCGCTTAGCTGTTTCGCGACTTCGGAAGTATTGTCCTTGAGTCCTTCATCAATACTTTTCAACTTTATGATGAACCTGTCCATTTTGTTTTTAACGTTACTACTAGCACCTTAAATCACGTGATAGAGTTTGACTTTGAAATATGAAATGGAAATGTGCACATTGAAAAATTTGCGTGAAGAATCAAAGTGTGAGCGGTGAATTTATACCATTCTTCTTGCTTAACTCTCTTTCTTTGTCCCTTCGCATGTGCGCGGTACGGTTTACGATTCAGTAGCGATGGCGATGGGGCTAGAAACTTCGAGATCATAGGCATGCTGTGCACGGTAGTGTGTTTGTTCACGGAATATCGCTGCGGAAATCCGGAAAGAGCCTTCCCCTTTCGTTTTGCTACTCTTTGTCCTAATTCTTTCGCTATTTTCTTCTTGCTGCTGCGTAGATATGATTTTGAGCTGAAGAGCCTCAAGACCAGTCACACAAACCAAAAGCCGGCTCCTCACGCTAAAGAGAGTAACTTCTGACTATTCAAATACACTAAGCATAATACATATCGCTTAAAAAATACCCTGCGCAACAGGATAGATATCCTGGGTAGTTTTAGCCATAGAATAAGTATACAAAGAAACGAATCACTCCATTTACCCAGTAAATGCCCAGTTTTCATCAACTTTTATGTTTTTCATCATCGCGGTTTTTTTACATTTGGCTCTAGTTCAAAATATGATAGCCCCAGCTCATAAAACCAAGCACCCCACCTTTTTATGTATTTCGTATCTCTTTTTGTATTTCGTACCTCCTTAAAATGGTTTTCTCTATTGTTCAGTTCCTGAACAAAGTGAAGCGCCAGAATGCTAGAATAAACTTTGTAATAGCTTCATATCTATGTTTGTATATTTTTCTTAAACTAAATTTCATGTACTGCATGCATGCATTTGTTTCATTACGCTAATTATTTATTGTTTTTATGACACCTGGTTTTGCGGTCAATATTTCATGTTTTCATGTTCTTCTTTCTAAATTTACGTAAGTGCATGCATGCATCGGTTCAATATATTTCATTGTTTACTATTTTCGTGATACGCATTGCATGGGTCAATGTTTTCATGCTTGCACATTTTTTCATACATCGTTCGATACATTCATTGTTTTTATTTTGATGACACACATTTTATGCGTCAGTTAATGTAGGAAGTTGAATTGTACGGTTTTTGTTTTCAAGTTCATGTGTTTGCAAAATGCTTTATTTTGCAGTAATGAAAATTGTATTTTGTAACCATTGATATTTGTAACTAGGTCAATAAGCGTCTGTAATGAAAATTGTGTTTTGTGACTAGGTAAATAAATTTCATTATAAATAGGCTAAGATTGACAGAAATAAATGTATTCATTTGTAGTCATTCAGCAGATTCAAGTGTTTCATTTAGATTCGACATCTTTTCCCAGTCTTTCCACCTTTTCCCAGTTTACCCCGGTTTTGATATATTCTACAACCATTGAATATATCAAAATTTCCTTCTAATCCTCAATAATAGCTGGTGTGGCTAGCATTTGAGGATTATCCTATCCCACTCGTGTTTCGCGACTGGAATTTCTATTTTCGGTGTGCAGAATCCATTCTGCGCCGAAACATTGGTCCGTCGAGCCGGATATTGTTTGCACTTAAGTTCTTAGTTTTGTTCTTAACTGCAACAAGTCCGTTTTTTTCCATTGGTTGCTGCGTTTTTAATCCTGAGCATCGTTTCCAACTATCAACGAAGGAGATTATCTGGACTCTGGCGGCACTCAGGTTCCGAATTGTTTGTTCCTGACTGCTATCATTGGAAATTATTGTAGAGGATTGGCGGCACTCAGGTTCTGGATCTATTTGTTCCTGACTGCAGCATACGAGCTTTCCGTGGAGCTTACCGTCGTATAAAGACACATTTTCATCCACCAAACTCTTAAATATGGATATAAATTCACTTCTAGAAGATCAACAGCGTATAGCTGGGTCTCTGGAAAATTTGGAGAGGAATCTAAAAAAGGACAGCGCATCTCGGAAGGATGCAGGCTACTTTGAGAAAAAACTGGAAAGTATTGAAAGTCTCTGGGAAAGATTTAAATTGAACCACGTCAATCTAGAATCCACACTTGATTCATCTCATAAATATTTTGAGAATCGTCTGTGCGAAGCCACAAGACAACAGTACGAGAAAACAAAAGGTGTATACGCTGAAGCTCAGAAGCTTCTTACCCTGCCTTCGAACCCTATCGAAGGATTATCTAAACCTACAATGTCAACTCCAGCAACTACTGGAGTAATAACAACACCTTTAACTATGACTCCTAACATCCAGGGGTTCGTTTCCAACGCTCCAACCGAAGCGATACCAATGAATACATATCAATATCCCTGGCCACCAAGCAACATGCCAAGACTGCCAGCAATAACCATTCCCATGTTTAATGGTGACTTCAAAGAATGGAGAAGATTTTTTGACTTATTCAAGACAGTCATACACAACAATTATAATCTAGGGCCAGTCCAAAAAATGCAATATCTGCTGAGTTACCTAGATGGAGAGGCCAGAAATTCTGTATCTCACCTACAATTAGATGCTTTAAACTACGATACTGCTATCATGATACTGCAGGAACGCTTCTCAAACAACAAGAGAATGACTATGGCATATCTTGATTCAATTTTCGACATTAAGAAAGTCGAGCACAGAAGTGCAGCAGGAATAATAAATATGTTTAACGTTTTGCGCAATTGTTTAGCCGCACTAAAAAATCTGAATTATGATACAGATCAATGGGATCCGATTATCATACATATTGCTTTACGGAAGCTCGATCCCGAAAACTTTCGCATGTTCGAGGACTCCTTAAGCAACAACAAAGAAATGCCATCACTAAAACAGCTCTACGATTTCCTTTTAAAAAGACATGAAGTTTTGACGACCATCAAACCACAGGCTCAAGAAAAGCATGTCAAAAAACGAGCTTTCGCTACGATGACAAAGCCAACTTGCACATTTTGCAAGGAGCACCATCTTATATATCGCTGCGAAAAATTTAAAGATTTATCTACTGACGAACGCTATAAATTTATATCATCGAATCAATTATGCAAGAATTGCCTGATTCACGCCAAAGCTACAAAATGCAAAAGCACACATAGATGCTTCGAGTGCAACAAACCGCACCACACGCTTCTGCACTTTCCCAGCCTTAAAACCGTGACATCCAATGTCGCTACTAACGAAGCTTGCCAGCAAACCAAGCAAACAAATGCCAAGGAAGCAAGCATAAGTGTTCTTCTTCCAACAGCTCTAATAAATGTACAATCAAGTACTGGACAACCAATTCCACTACGAGCCCTCATTGATCAAGGTTCTCAATCATCTTTCATCACTTCAAAGGCAGCAAAAAGGCTAGGTTTAAAAACTCAAAGCATCCTGGCGACTATCAGCGGTATTGGTGATGCAGAGTCATCAACCGTACGTGGCAAACTTAATATGACAATAACGCCACATTTTCGATCGACATTTGCTCTCCCAGTCGAAGCGTTAATTATGCCTAAACTTACAACAATATTACCAGAAGACCGAGTGGTACTACCCAAACTTAATAATATTGTAGAACTAAAGTTAGCAGATCCTAGTTTTGCATCCCCAGGAAGGATAGATGTAATTCTTGGAGCGGAGATCTTCGAAGAAATAATCGAAGAAGGCCTGAGGAAACAACATCCACTATTAGCACAGAAAACAAAACTTGGTTGGATTTTATCAGGTAAAACCATGTCCAAGACTAAGAAAGGTGCAGTCAAAATGATATCTTGCATTTCAATGACCGAATTCCATAAAACTGTAGAAAAATTCTTCGAAATGGACAATGATAGTGGAGAAAGAGAGCTTTCAATGGCTGAGATCCGATGCGAAGAACATTTTCAAGCCACACATAAAAGAGACATCCAAGGAAGATATATAGTCCAACTCCCATTTAAAGATGAAAAGAACTTAAAGCCACTTGGAGAATCTAGAGTTAAAGCTTTAGTACGATATAAGCAGGTCGAGAAAAGGCTAGAAAAGGATCCAGGATTGAGGAAAGAGTATCAAAAGTTTCTTGAAGAATATATTGAACTCGGCCACATGGAAAAGGTAGCTCCGTATATCGGCGATACCAGAAATGTTTTCTACTTACCCCACCATCCAGTTCTAAAAGAAGACAGCACTACGACAAAAGTCCGAGTCGTATTCGATGCATCAGCAAAGACAGCAGAAGGACCCAGCCTGAATGACTTGCTATATACTGGAGCTAAGCTACAGCAAGACTTAGCTCAAATTTTACTAAGATGGAGAAAACATAAATACGTATATACCGCAGACATTGAGAAGATGTTCCGGCAAATCCTTCTGACAAGTCAACAAAGAGACTACCAACGAATTCTGTGGAGAGACGAAAAAACGCAAACAATAGATGAATATCGTTTAAACACAGTGACATACGGTACAGCCTCGGCCACCTTTTTGGCCGTAAGGTGTCTAATTCAGTTAACAAGAGATGAAGGCAAAGAATACCCGTATGCGTCCAAAGCACTTCAAAATGATTTTTATGTTGATGACATGCTTAGTGGCGCAGATTCGAAGAAAGAGGCAATAAGATTGCAAAAAGAGGTTACATGTTTGCTGAAAAAAGGAGGATTCAACCTTAGAAAGTGGTCTAGCAATGATGCAGAATTACTAGCAGCTATTCCTGAAGAAGCAAGAGAGCAAGGACTGCTTCAAATAACTGAGGATGCATCTCTCAAAACATTGGGAGTCCATTGGAATCCAGGTCGAGATGAATTTCAATTCAAGATTCCGAAATTCGAAAATGAAAAAAAACTGACGAAACGAAGACTTCTATCTAACATTGCTACCATTTACGATCCGCTACAATGGCTAGCACCGGTCACTATACGAGCAAAGATATTAATGCAAGACGTCTGGAGAACTGGCGTAAATTGGGATGAACAGCCTTCCCCAGAGATCACGAGCCGCTGGAACTCTTTCGAGGCAGATCTAGGAAGCTTGGAAAAAATAAAAATTCCTCGTTGGATCCACTATACTTCCAACGCTAATTTAGAACTTCATGGCTTCTGCGATGCCTCAGAGGCCGCCTACGCCGCAGTTGTCTATAGTAGATCGATAAATGAATCTGGGACTATCAGAACTACCCTACTCTGTGCTAAAACTAAAGTCACACCCTTGAAGTCAAAAATATCACTGCCACAACTTGAACTAAATGCAGCTGTTCTTCTCTCAAATCTGCTTCATCAGACCAGCAATTCTATGAACATGCCAGATACACCAATTTTCGCTTGGAGCGATTCGATGATAACATTGGGTTGGCTGAAAAGAGAACCATCTTCATTAGAAACTTACGTCGCTAACAGAGTCTCCAAAGTACAGAGATTAGATGGTGGGAAATGGCAGTGGAACCACGTAAAATCTGATGAAAATCCTGCCGATTGCGCCTCTAGAGGGATAAGTCCGAAAGAACTTCAGAATCATAGCTTATGGTGGAACGGTCCGACTTGGCTGCTCCAAAAGACTAATATAGAAGTTCCTCTCAAAATGGTGTCGATGAGTTCAACAAAACAGGGAGTAGAAATTTTAGAGCGTTACTCTAATTTACAGAAGCTGATAAGAATCTCCAGTCTCTGCCTCAGATTCGTTCATAACTGTAGCAGGCCACGTCATGAAAGGAAAACAGGCATTTTACAACCGGATGAACTTAAAAATGCACATTTAAGAATCATACTTATGGTTCAACAGCAGGAGTTTTCCCAGGACATAGCTAATTTAAAGGCGAACAAGGAAGCCAATACTAATATACGGCCTTTAAATCCTTTCATAGATGAGCTGGGAATTCTTCGAGTTGGCGGGAGACTCCGAAACGCAAACATTTCGCAAGATACCAAGTTTCCTATTCTACTACCGCAACGTCATCATATAACCTATTTGGTCGTTAAAGAAGCTCATTTAAAGACCAACCATGGATCACTTCAACTCGTCAGAAATTATATACGGATGAGATACTGGATAGTGAATGATCAGAAAGTTATCCGATACGAGATCCATCGATGCATAACCTGCTGTAAATTTGCAAACAGACCCAATGAGCAAATAATGGGCAACCTACCCGCAGTACGTATCACTCCATCAAGTGCATTCACACATTGTGGTGTAGACTACGCGGGGCCTTTCAGTACAAGAATGTCTAAAGGACGAGGATCAACAGTTCTCAAAGGATACATCGCCTTATTTGTTTGTATGGTGACGAAAGCTGTCCATTTAGAGCTCGTAAGTGATCTCTCGACAGAAGCTTTTTTGGCTGCTTTCAAACGTTTCATCAGTCGAAGAGGACTTTGTCAGGAAATATTTAGTGATAATGGGACCAATTTCGTTGGAGCAAACAACAAAATAGACAGAGATGTCCAAGAAGCCATTGAAAGATCCACGAACGATTTGGCACGGATAACAGCAAAAGATGGGGTCTCCTGGAAATTTATACCGGTCGCTACACCGCATTTCGGCGGCCTATGTGAAGCCGGAGTAAAGTCAGTTAAATGGCATATTAAACGAGTTTTTGACGAGACCAAAATAGTTCCGACTTTTGAAGAATTCACAACCATATTATGCCAAATAGAGGCCTGTCTCAACTCCAGGCCAATCACTCCGTTGTTTAGTGATCCGAATGACTTGGAGGCACTGACACCTGGTCATCTGTTAATCGGCCGCCCTCTGTTGGCTCTCCCGGAACCTGATGTTACAAATAGAACACTACATGAACGTTGGCAAATACTCACTGCAATGCATCAGACGTTCTGGAAACGATGGACCACTGAATATTTACACACTCTTCAACGGCGTACGAAATGGACCAAACACGAAGAAAACGTAAAGATCGGAGAACTAGTCCTAATAAAAGAACGGGACATACCAACAACCAAATGGCCATTGGCGCGAATCTACGAAGCACAACCAGGGTCAGATGGTAAGGTACGGACAGTGACAGTGAGGTACAATGGCAACAAATTTAAAAAGGTTGCTATAATCAACCTGTGTCGTCTTCCTGTTGAGATCTCAGAAGATAGTATACCAGAGCAAATACAACAATCTGATAAAAGACGATCTCATGTCGCATTGCTTGCCAAAACACAGAGTAAGTCGATTCAAGCGAACCCTCAAAAAAGAAAATATGAAGGAGCAGAAATTATCATAAAAAGTAAACAGCCTAAAAGGGTTCGAATTGCGCCTTGCACTTGGGCAACAAAACTAATAAATATAGCACTGCTAGTGTTTTCGCTATTAACATTGGGCCTAGCGAATTCTACGAATGCCAATTACGATATTATTAGACCTAAAGGAGGCTTTTATGTTGAAAGATTAGGTAATGTCCATGTCTTACGCGGAAACCTGAGATTTGAAGTAAGTCTTTCCATGGAGACAATTTTGCAAGATGAAAAGAATGTTATATCCAGTCTAAAAGATATTAAAAACATGTGCCATCGAACAAAAGATTTATCAGGAATCACACATTGCAATACACTAATCCAACATATGGAGACAAGGCAGGTGGAAATCCTTGGCCATATTCAAGAGATCAAAGCCATTCCGATTTCTAGGCAAAAAAGGGGTTTATTTGGTAAACTGCTCACAGCCGTTTTTGGAGTTAACGACGAGGTTTACACTGATATAGATACCTTACAGGAAAATCAGCGAAATATATTTGAAACTGTAAGCCACCAAGGTATGTTGCTGAGTACGAAAATATTACAGTCAAATAATGCAACGACGAGTAAACTAAAAAATTTCGGCGAAAAATTAAACCAAGTCATCGATTCGATCAACGATATGAAAAAATGGTACGCACAAATTGACCACAACAGACTTTCTATTCAAGTAGTCTCAACGTACCTTACGGCGATGGATTATTACGATGAAATAAGGTTAAAGTATTTGAGATTAACAAGAGCTTTGTATGGACACGAAAGCATCATCAATTTCATTTCTTTGAATACCATCAACGTAATGATACGAAACATCACACAAAAAATTGGCTCCAATTTCGAAATTCTACGGAGTCCACAAAAACGAATAGCCCTGAAACGTAATAACGAGGGGGTTGCAGTTTACGGTTATTTCACAATAATCGAGAACATCAAGTATGAGTTAATTCATGTAACCGCAATTCCGCACAAACAACATGAACATCGTTACACCATGATTGCTACTGGACCTCCAACAATAGCGGTAAACTTTGACCGACAAGTTTATTTCACTCTGAATCAGGAACAGCTAGCAGCATGCAAGTCTGAAGAGGAGCTACTCATTTGTTCACCAGGAGCCACCGCTAACATGTTTACGAAGCCTAACTGCATCCTAGATGAGGTTTATAACAGGCACAATAGAACTATGTGCCCCACCTTTAACACTATCAGCGAACGAACGTTGTGGAAGAAACTCAGGATGAAGAATACTTGGCTTTTTGTTGCAGATCCGCCAGATCCAGCTCACTTAATATGCAATGGCGAGCGGCAAGAAATCATTTTAGAGGATGTAGGAATAATACGAATAGCTGCGAACTGCATAATAGAAACCAAGGAGATTACGCTTCGATCATCGCTCAATGAAGAGGTAGCAGTTCTTGGATCATATATGAAGGAAATTTCACCTGATAAATTCAACGCTGATACCCAACAGCCAGCATCTGCGAACTCTGAGCCAATAACAAAAGTATCACAGCAGCTGTTCATGAACGATTTTGCCAGCATCCAAGAACCAAGAACGACATTTCAGAAGATTAAGAGGCACGCAGTACCGGCGATGTCTACGATATTTGTGACTTTGCTTTTGCTACTAGTTGGGAATTTGCTTAGAAGGAGATATCGAACCTGCGTACTACGGATGAAGAAGACCCCTGAACCAGCCAATGGATCTTCGAACGCTGCGATTTCACTGAGGGATCGATTCAACAACGTTATTACTCGCGCCCGCCCAACATGTTCAGTTCCTGAACAAAGTGAAGCGCCAGAATGCTAGAATAAACTTTGTAATAGCTTCATATCTATGTTTGTATATTTTTCTTAAACTAAATTTCATGTACTGCATGCATGCATTTGTTTCATTACGCTAATTATTTATTGTTTTTATGACACCTGGTTTTGCGGTCAATATTTCATGTTTTCATGTTCTTCTTTCTAAATTTACGTAAGTGCATGCATGCATCGGTTCAATATATTTCATTGTTTACTATTTTCGTGATACGCATTGCATGGGTCAATGTTTTCATGCTTGCACATTTTTTCATACATCGTTCGATACATTCATTGTTTTTATTTTGATGACACACATTTTATGCGTCAGTTAATGTAGGAAGTTGAATTGTACGGTTTTTGTTTTCAAGTTCATGTGTTTGCAAAATGCTTTATTTTGCAGTAATGAAAATTGTATTTTGTAACCATTGATATTTGTAACTAGGTCAATAAGCGTCTGTAATGAAAATTGTGTTTTGTGACTAGGTAAATAAATTTCATTATAAATAGGCTAAGATTGACAGAAATAAATGTATTCATTTGTAGTCATTCAGCAGATTCAAGTGTTTCATTTAGATTCGACATCTTTTCCCAGTCTTTCCACCTTTTCCCAGTTTACCCCGGTTTTGATATATTCTACAACCATTGAATATATCAAAATTTCCTTCTAATCCTCAATAATAGCTGGTGTGGCTAGCATTTGAGGATTATCCTATCCCACTCGTGTTTCGCGACTGGAATTTCTATTTTCGGTGTGCAGAATCCATTCTGCGCCGAAACATCTATGGTGACACTGAAAGGGTGCTAAGGAAGGGTACGTGTCACATAAAAGGTGCTCGTCTGCATCAAATCGGATTTGTATGATGGGTCTGTGACGAAGTGGTATGTTATTTAGTTTTATTAAAATTAATCATGTGGATCTGCAGATTGCAAGAAGCCGAATTTAGCTTGGGGTTATCAGCTTCAGACCATCCATTCGATCATAAAACATTGCAATGAGTAAAATTAATTGAAAGTGCGTTTGACTGTAATACTGGTTACAATTTGCGCCTTTAAATGCCATTTCATGGGCAACACTTACGATTTCTAGAGTACCTTGGAAACCATCACAAATCGGATGTTTTAACGGAATGTGGTAGTTTTGCCGTTGAAGACATTCGTAAATTCTGTTTTTGTTTCACATTTTATTTATTCTTCTTCACCACAAATAGAAAAATAAATTACCAATTTTTTATTTGTGGCATATAGGATCGAAATTTTAGGGTGGGTAATTACCCACCGTTTGATTTCCCAGGTGGGTAGTACTACCCACACCGCCCAAGGCGTCCGCCGGGCCTGTCTTAAAGACCGGCATAAGCTCTCCAATGAAGATTTTTTGTTTGCTAACTTAGTATATTTTATTCAATAAAGTCTTTTCGATGCATAGTTCAATATTTTATGAGCACACGAGTTTAATTAAACCAACCTACAATGACAAAATTGCTGAAATGCTTCATTGCATGGCGACCCATCCCTGCATATACCTATATATGTATGCAAAATATTTGGACAGAATGGCGTCAACATAGCTGTGGCGACATAACTATGTACATAATGTATCTACTACAAAAAGACATCTTCGCTGAATATATGACATGCTTGCATTTTGGAAATCATGTATAGTATTCTTGTGTACGTATTAAAAGCCAAAAGCTATTAGAGCAGCGTCTATAAAAGCTTATTAACTATCACAAGACAGCCATTTTCTTTGGATTCCATTAACGTTGTAGTTTACGTCACAAACTTTATTCGCGAACGCCATTGACGTGACTCATAACGTAGATGATGACCCTCTAAAACCAGGAATTTAATTTAGCCAGGATTTTGTTTTATGGGTTCCTGATCCGTGATGGCGAACGATGATAGAATGGCTTTCTCTTCCACCGCCCTTATTTAATAGCTGGACATAAAGTAAAGCAATAAAGTATGGACATATTTGGAGTGCGCTGGATGTACGATGTGCATGGCGGGTAGTGTGCAGAGTGGGTATACTCGTATATAGGTGCATGGCGGGCGTATTTAATATAATGAATCGTCGATGTTACCTGGCGTCTACCTCTCTCCTGCGATTGGAAATTTCTCTTTATTCCAACTATCACACTAATTACTTGGCTTATGCTATAGAAGATCTAACATGAATTAACTTATTAATCTATTTGTGTGTATGCTCAGAAACTTAAAAGAATTTATACTAATGCCTTCAAATCATGTAGACGCGAAAAAAATTGCATCTATCTGCCGTCCTGCCAATCTATTTGAATTGAGGTTTCTACGTTTTTTAAGGATTGAACGACAGAAGCACATTTAAGACTAATCCCAAACAATTAATTAGATATAGGGGCACACAAATCCTTCAACACATGCCTATATATCTTAAATACGATTCAGGCGTACTCGTATTTCTGGAAACGGTTACGGTTTGAATTGAACACTATTCCGAAGTATCTTTTTATTGGCATCTCATCGTCACAGATGATTGAGTGTTTCCTAAATACAATTCGATTTATTTTGAGCTGCATGGTGACTGAAATTCGGCGTAGCTGATTTTATATCTTTGAAGGAGGTGCGATATTTTCGTCTTTTTTAAAAAAATCTCAGAAATCAATACAAATTTTATAAAAGAATATCGCACGTTCTGTGATTTGACTCATCAATTTACGTGAGCATAGATGATAATGAACATTGTTGATGTGGAAAAATTGTTTTTTGTAAACGTGTGAGTCGTTCAAAAATACAGTCACTAGATATAGGTTTTTATTAATTATGTTACATTGTGTAAACGGCAAAATAAGTCCTACGGCGGTTATATTTTAAAAAAAACTAACAAACGCAAAATAAAAATATCCAACAATATTTAATTTTATAAATAAATTAACTATATACGGGCAAATTTTGCCGCCTAGGTACATGACATATTTGATTTGGAAACTCATGTGCCTAAATGCTAGCAAAAAACGTTAGTCCCCTTTAGGGCATTAACTCCGAGATTGAAATGGTGGTCCCGAAATCCCGAAAATTCTAATCCCGAATTTTCGGGATCCCGAGATTTCGAGATTTTATAAAAGAACTATATTAAGCGAATTTAAACAGATATATTGATTTATTCGTACTCAATTAAAACTTTATTTCAAATTTCTATACATAAAACCAGAAGTTAAGTTCATTATAATGCTAAATTTATGCACATACATATGTAGATGGGTGCTTGCAAGTAAAACGTTAATCTTAATTGCATCTAATTTAATCTTATGAACTAATTTCTTCTTATCTTCTTGTCCAATAATTTTTCCTTATTTGGTCAAGATAGTTAATTATTAAATTAGTTAAAAACGAATTGAAATTTAATCAGCATAATGAATGCTACGATAATATAATAAAAATACATTATTCTTTTTAGTTGTTTACATATCAATGACAAAATAATATTGCTTTTTAATGAAAGAAGTGACAAGTAATAATATAGATTGGCTCAAACTGCTGATTCGTTCTAAAAGTATGCTCTTAATAAACATAATTCGTCAAGAGTTTCAAAATTTAAACTAGACCTGATTTTATTGCACATATATCCAGCTGCTGAAAAAGATATTTCGGATTCTAGACTTTTTGGTGGGATATTAAGCATGTAATCATACTCCAGTTGTAATAATGAGCCCTTAGCGCCTCCGTTTAATGAGCCCTTAGCGCCAAGTTATGTACGCGGCATAATTTGCCCGTATAATTTGCCGTGGACAATTCGTCCGCTTATAATTACTTTATTTATAAAATCAAATGTTTTTGGATATTTTTATTTGGTTTTCTTTGATTTTTGAAAATAAGCAGGAGATCAAGGTAGCCACCTAGCTCAGAGCGTGACAACACTTGTTCCTGAGCAACACTCGGATACATCACACGGCTGTTTTTCCACGGTTTTTTTTTCTGATGTCACACTCTTATCTCCTTTTTCCGTGGGGTTTTAATCCTTTGGTATACATTCAACTGTATGAAGATCACCTCGGTATACTTTCAACTGCATGAAGTCTAACTGTAAAACCATTTTAGACATGAGTCCATGCGTCCATGCGTTTTTAGATCTCACGAGTCAAGTCAACTCAAATCCAGTTTTTTGAAGGCGGGGCTAAGGCGATAAGTGGATGGATTTTACACGCTTATAATGATGTTTTTTTTGCTCCATACAAATATATTGGTAACAGAAAATTGTATATATTTATCCATATGACTACACTGAAAAAAATCCACATAGCGCCCAGAGCCATGTAACATAGCGCATTATTTATGGTCCCATACGCCATGTACATAGTACTCTGAGCCATGCAATATGGCTCCCAGCGCCGTAATGTCAGAATCTACATAGCGCGTGGTCCCATGTAACATGGCGCAGGATTTATGGTCCCACACGCTATGTACATAGTACCCTGAGCCATGCAGTATGGCTCCCAGCACCATAATTACATGGCGCAGAAATTATAGTCCCACACGCCATATTACATAGTGCCATGAGCCATGTAATATGGTTCAAGACACTACAATTATAACTCGCAGCCATACTGTGTGAAGAAATGTATAAATGACAGCAAGCTTCTTGAGTATAAGAGAGGGTATGGGCTTTGATGTCATTTATCCCTCGGGAATTTCGTCGATACAATTCCATTACTTAACATCAACTGCTCCTTCCTCCAGGTGGTCAGAACTGAGAAGGCTCGTGGCCTTTTGTTGGATGCGAACTGGATCATCTTCAGATGCACTGAAAAAACACATAGCGCCAGACGCCATAATTTATAGACTTCTGGCGCCATGTACATAGTCGTTTTCGGTCGATTTGTGATAAAATATAGCGCCACACGCCATAGTACATAAGAGCAGACTAGTGTTGAGTAGGACACGGTTTCAAAGTGAGTTTGTAAGAGTCGCCTCTTTTTTGTACTGAGCCAGTACAATGTCCCACTTCAAATGAGGCGAGGCGTTTTTTATGAACGCGGTACAAAAGAGGCGATAGTACAAAAGAGGCGATAGTACAAAAGAGGTGATAGTACAAAAGAGGCGATATAGTACAAATGACGCGATGTAGTACAAAAGAGTCGATGTAGTACAAAAGAGGCGAATAGTACAAAAGAAGCAATAGAGCGAACTCTAGCATTCGGCTCGCCACGACTGCTTGGAGATTTGAGTTAAAAAGTCTCAACTCGTCTCTACTCAGTAGTACAAACTGATTAAAAGTACACACATCGTATTTTGTACGGGACATTGTACTAGCTTGCACCCGCATCGTACAATGTAATGCCTCTCTCTGACATGTCATGTTGGTCGTCACTATCGGCTCTTTGTCTCTCATCTTACAAATCGCAAAGTGAAGAGTAGCATGACAAAATGACAGTTGTAGGATGACTTCCCTGCTCTGGACAACTGATGCTCTGCCAAATTCAGCGTGGCCCAAAAATTTCTCCCCACCTATTTAAGTAAACGCATTATTCATTACCCGTTGCCAAAACTTATCCCTTCTCAGTTTATTAAAAACCCTAAGCGGAGGTCAAATATCAACTCTTCAGCTATCGTAAAAATCATATTGTGCTTAGCTACGACAGCGTTAACATCAATATTAGCTTTTCCCTATAGTCAGGTACAGAGACGTAGTTTTTATAAAGCTAATTTGAATTACCCGGGCAATTAAGGGTCTTTCTGCGAACCAACCTGTGAAATTTTATTGTTCCTGTCTTCAAGGATCCTTATTCATTGCCGTGTTTATCGTAAGTAGTGATTTTTCTTAGAGCAATTTTAGCACGCTACTTGAAAAATCATTATTTTTTTAAAGTCTATCCTAGAGGACTTTTGTGCTTTTTCATTATGGCTTCGAATAGGATACAAACAAGGATTCAAATCCAAACTCTTGGCAAAATAGGAAAATCCGTTTCCGAAATATTAAGGACACTAGGCGTCAACAGGAAGACCGTGCGATTATGGCTAGAAAGGAGGAAAGGCGATATATAGGACAAAGGAAGTTCCGGTAGACCGACAATTCTTTCACCTACAACAAAAATAAAAATATGGAAGATGGTGGAAAACAAGCCAGGCATTGGAACAAGGACAGCGACCAAAAGGATAAATCAATCCAAAAATTACCAACAACGGCGACAGACAACGTCTCGATCAACGATACATTAAATCGACGAATTGGTGAAGACATGCCTACATGAGACGAGTAAAGCCACGTCTTACTGCAAAGAATGTAATAGATAGACTTAACTTCTGTAGAAGGTTGCAAAGCGAAGGTTTCTGTGAAGATAGTGCTCTTGGAAGGTCTAAGAAAGCTAACGTACTTTTTACGGATGAATCCCCAATTGTTTTGCACCCAACGCCGAAAAGGCAAAATATGAGAGTAAGAACAAGTTATCCAAGCATTATTCAACCCATACAAAAGCCGAAATTTGACCTCACGATAATGGTTGCAGGAGGAACCAGCTCACGGGGAAAGTCGAGACTTCATGTTGTTGAGCAAAACACAACTGTAAATGGATCCTATTACCGGAACAGCGAAATAGCATGTCAGGATGACAGAAGAAATTTTTCACATAAAAATTTGGTCATTCTTATGCAGGATAGGGCACGAGCGCATACAGTAAAGGCAACATTGACACTGGCAAAATCGATGTTTTCAAAGGTTTTTGGAAGATTGGCCTGGAAACTCTCCTGATCTTAACCCAATCGAACACGTTTGAGCTATTTAGACATCCGATGTCTAGAATAGACGACATTTAATTGCAAGATTACAGCAAGAATGGAGCAACTATACCGAGGCCGAATTAGAAAATGTATGTGATAGTTTTGGACGACGTATTTTAGAATGTATAGATAATAACGGTAGACATGCGCATTATAAGAATAAGAATCTGTATTATGTTGGCATCACAAATAAATTTGAATTTCTAAATTATGTTTGTTGGCTTGCTTTTTATAACAAAAAGTTTCTGGGGAGAAACTTTTGGGCCATTCTGTATAATAACTTTAATGTTGCTAAATGCTTCCAGATGTCCTTGACATGTATATTATCCTACATCACGTTTTCTTATTCCATCCTTGGTTCTTTTCTCAGTCCTATTAATAATTTCATAGACCTTGGTGTTGTGTTTGAGACTAAACTAAAATTGGATGTCCGCATTTTGCGTGTCACATCGAAAGTCTCGCGTTTGTGCGGCTTCATTCGAGCGTCCAGACCTTTTACTATTTTCTCGTGTGTACGACTGTACATCTACTTCGTGGGTAGTGCCCTCGAATATTATCAAATTTGGTGCCCTCATTATCGTTTCCTAATTGATGCTGTTGAGTCTGTGCAACGCAGTTGCAGTTACGTTATCGCTCCATCTTCAAGGCATACCTATTTGAAGGCAGATATCATCAGGTCCCAGATGGTGTGGGACCTAACAGCGCCCCATGAATGCTCCTCACGGACTATCGCCCAATAAGTAGGCCAAAAGGTCTCGTTTTAGCAATTCATTGTATTTTTTTCTTCATCGAAGTGTCCTTAATACGAGTACTAAAATGTTTCTGAACAATGACTATGTTCTAGATATACTGCGATTTTACACTTTAAACAGTTTTCATGTCAACTTCTATTTGTTTTGTTTTTCTTTTCTAGACTACTATTACTTTTATTCACATTTCCATGAGTTTTATTAGCTCTAAGTTATTTTTTTCAAGCTTTTATAATTGTTATCTGAATTCTATTGCTTTTTCTAGACTATCATAATTTGTTTTCCTAGACTCCAAAGATTCTTATTTGAGCTCTTATGAATTGTCCTAGACTATCTTTTTCCTTTTTCTATACTCCTGTGATTCATATCGAAACTCTTATGGTTTGTATAGACTCCTATTATTTTTTTCTAAGCTATCATTGATTCTTATAAAACTCCTTTAATTTTTAGCTAAACTACTATTGATTTTTCTGGGCTCCAATGATTATTCGAGACTTTTATGGAAAGAAGATTGATATGATCGATTCAATCATTTGTGCATAAATTATAGCTATTACGCTCGATTTTTGATATTATAGTACCAGGGAATCGTGATTTTATCGATTTGATGAAACATCATACACAATATACCTTGTGCATAATTTTTCGATTTTAATTTTGTGGATTTGTTTTATGCACAAAATTTTTATCAGGTGTGAGAGCACTTACAATGATGACAATGCATTTTAAATAAGATAATGACAAATATAATACCTAAATGAGTCTATAATATGACATATATTCGTATATACACTCAAAAAAATTTTGGTTGAATTTTACCCTTATAATAGTAGGAAACTGGTTTCCTACTAATAAAGATGTAAATTTACAAAAGTGCGTAAAAAGGATTTTTTTTGCATGATTTTTTAGGGTAAAATTACCAAATCGTGTAATTTTACCCTAAAAAATCATGCAATTTTATGGCTTTGGCGCAAAGGTGAATAGCAAACTAGTAAATTTACATTCTTTTTGCTTCAATTTACAAAAAGCTGTGTGTTATTCAGCTGATATGACGTAAAAGCAAAAAAATGCGCATCGAATGTGTAAAAAAATTTGTGATTCGTTATATTAAACGAAAAAATGAATATATTTCCTTTTATCAAAGTATTAATTATATATCCACTTTTTAGAGTGTATATACTTATCATTGTAGGTGCACCATAGGAAAGAAATGCATGCTACAGATTAGTGTGCACCAGATAGACATAATAAGGTTTGTTTTTTAATATGGTTTAAATTGATTCGGGGAACTGGACCATCGTAAAACCAGCAGAATTTGAGAATACTATCGTTTTATAAAGAAATAATAAACGTTTTATAAAGAAACAGTCGTTTTATAAAGAAATAATAATGTAAAATATTCAAAACATTCAATTTCCTTTTGGGTTTTTCATAGTCATTTATGAAGGGAAGAGCCATAAACACGTGATTAATTTGCCTGCATTGGCATGCTCAATCGTAACTCCCTAGTCTGCATATTTAATCAGATGATTAAATATAGAAAATATTCAAGTACGGATAAATGCGGCATAACTATCTCGTTCTATAGTTTTATAGCTCTTTACGATCCATTTTCAAAATTTTCCCTCATCTTGGATGTTTCAAACCAACGTCTCAATTGTAATTTTTGGATGATAGGTCAAACTCAGTCGTGTTTCAAGTCCATGTGTCACACTTCAAGCCCACTTCAACTTTTCAAAAATTTCGATCCGAGTCCCAAATCAATCTCTCAATTTTGTTTACATACGTAGGTCCAGATGAGTGCATTGGATAAGTTCTGCTTGCTATAAAATTCTACAAGTGGAACTTAAAAATCGAAAAACTTGAGTCGATTTGGATTTGAGCCTGTGATATTTTCACACGAGCGTAGGATAATGTGATTTGAATCCTGGACAGGAGATTAAGCAAGGACGAAAAAGCTATTCTGGCCATAAAGGTGTTATGACACTACATTAATAATGCCATTAATAATCCGAGTAGAGAGAGACAATGAATAAACATGGATATGTGAATTTTGTATGAGCGAATAGGACCCACTAGCCAATAATGTTAAACTGTTAAATATTAATGCCATAATTAATGTGGTGTGCTATAATAATGCGGCCGGCTTCGCATTATTCAGCTGCTAGCAGCTGAAATTTTGACAAGTCGGAAATTGAATGTGTCATATTAGAATATTTGACACATTTTAGCCTTGATTTAAGTCGATTGAATTGTTTTGGAAATGGATACCAATATGCAATTAGCTTGCATTGCGAATATACAATTGCTGAATGCGGCAATTGTACTAAAAAAGAGAAAGTTAATCGTCACTGTCAAAACGAACAGTTGTTTTGACTGCACTCACCTACTTGTCTCTTTCACACTAAATATTTCGATCTCTTTTCTTTTCGGATTAATAATGAGATGATTAATGCGCAAAATAATGTAGTGTCATAACACCTTAACAATGTTTAGTAGTCTGTACAAGCACCAGATTTTGCTTAAATTTAACGTTGCTCATTTGTAAGACTGGGCGAAAATGTTTCGCAGGATGTGATTGTTTTAGGTCGAAAGGTAGCAAACGCATTTTTATATGTTATAAATCGCACCAAGTTATGCACATGCATATTTCAGAAAAACCAAACGAAATCATGTTCGCTAAGGCAGCTTATCGTACAGATTTCAAATTGTGACATAGATAATTGAATTTAAGTTAAAATTGTATGGTAAGTCATGTCGGCATAGGTAGTACACAAATCCATTGAAAAGCTGTTCGGAAGTAATGTGAACACGAACATTGAATATATTGTTGAATAAATAATTTTTTCAGAGTTTTAACAGAAACTTCAAAATAGAGTATGTGTAATTTAGTGGCAGATATATACCAAAAACTATTTTATCACTTATTGCATTTGTGGACGCCACTGTAGTCATAAACCACAATTTTCGTAGCATCGATATCAATTTCTGGCCATAGTTCCAGTGAAAACGTGTTATTGATACCAACTGTGTTGAAAAGTGAAATCCTGTCAGGATGCAAACATAGCTCCGAATATTTACATTTTTTTGTTTGAATATATTCCTCAAAAGTAGTTTGTGCTGTAGTAGCTGCGGTATTCACTTTTACTTTTCGAGCAGCGGCGGGAATGCTCTAGATTTGTGTTGTGTTTGGCTTCTAGGCACTGACCGCATAAAATTCATTACAATAGTTTTATGGAAGGGTTTTTATGGTGGGCTATAAACAGATTTCGGTGTTATTTTATCTTTTGCCTTTTCAACTTTTCGATTTCAATGTTTTCCGTATAAATCTGTGTGTCAATATAACATGCCTTTGAATTTTGCTATGGAAAGACTAAAATTAAGAGATTGCGCGTTACTTTTTTTTTGCAGAGCCGGATGCTTTGTGCATAGCTCAAATACACTGTAGAAAATGTTAGTATGACTCCTTGGACTTAGGTGATTAATGATTCGCATGCAAACATGTTGATTTGAATAAATTGCTAAATGCTAACGAATTTTTATTGTTAGTGAATACTGTACTAGTTATTTTCATAGGCGACTAGTTAATTTCCGATGCTACGTATCATGTTAGTTGCAATCTAACATTAAATCGAGAGAAAAAACGAATCACCATTTAATGACGATAAAAACGAAGTATGGTAGCTATTTCTGGAATGAGAACGTAAAGGTATTATTATGGGACAAACGTGCTACCATTCAATTGTATTGTTGATTTATGTAATTTTAAATCTCCAACTGCCCTGCTAATGTTTGTACTATACATACATACTCAATACTGTGTATGTACCAAATAGCTAGCAAGTAATAGGTCTGTTCGCGCACTTCAGCAAACTGCAGCAGTAACAGAATTTCGCAGCTGGCTTCTTTTTGCTGCAAAATTTGGCTTGCAGGAAAAGTACAAAAACCACTTTCTGCGAATCTATTTTAATATATTATAATAGATTCAGGTACGCGAACAGACCTAATGATTTTTTTTACATCGATTGTAAAATTAGATCAGATCAGACTCTCAGACTCTACTAATTAGATCAGACTCTACTTTATGAGGTGGCTTCAAAAGTACTTTAACCAAATACAGACAGTGCTACGCCGAATCCTGTCAAATATTTTTGAATTGGAAATATGGTTTTGTTTTTCGGAAAATCTTCTATAGCAGGGGTGGGCAAACGGTCGATCGCAAACAGTTCGACAGTCGATCACACACATTTTTAGTAATTTACTAGGTTAATTTAAAATGTGAACTAAAAATTTAGTAGACGATTTATTCAGTACATTTTGGAATGGGCCTTGGCTTAATAGATCCAATCGGACAGTCCACGCAGTTTCAGTTCACACAAAAGCTCGCAGAGCCTTGGTGGCGGAGAAACCAAAGGAAAAATCCGAGATAGCTATGCTCTCGATTTGTGCAATTTATAGATTTATATCATTGTAGTAAAACTGCTTCGCTAAATCTCGTATACGTATACGGTTGTTTCATTTCCTTAAATCTCTCTGTTCTAAAGTACAACTTTATAATTTTCCTTCCCGCTATACACCTTGCCTGCATTTGCATTCGTCTCCCTGCTACCGAGGTAATAAATTGTCGCACACAGCGCAACAAAGGTTAATCTCAATTTTAGATAAAATAAAATTTTAAATTAAAATCTTTTCACGTCAATTTAGTTTGTGCAGTTCATTATTTCGAGCTAAAAAGTGACATTTGGTGTTTGAATTTGAAAATTGAATTGTGTAAATGTCTTTTCAGTAACGAAATCGTTCGAAAATTGAACCTCTTGGCATCTTATCCGTCAGAAATGATAAGTGTCTCCGCTTTTCTCCATTTTCAAAATTTTCGCTCGAAAAAATGACCAGATAATGGAGACATGTCAAAATTTAGCTTCACGATTAACTCAGTACTAGCCTAAAGAATGAACATACAAAATTGGCGTGAAATGATTGGAGACATGTGCCAAAGCTATCTGCATTTTCAAAGCGAAAGCATCTTCCAAGCAATTTTTCACGCTTAAAAGTGAGTACAACTCTTGCTTATTTTGAAGCTAAATTTTCGCCGAAATAGATTTCACGTGAAAATTTGCATGAAAATTTAACGTGAAATCGAAAACAGTACTAAGCTTTAGATGGCTCAGCTGAGGAAGTTTTTTGCAAAGATTTTTAAATCTTTTGCCTGAAATTATTGCATTTTTGGACACATTAGGACAAAAACAGTAACAATTGGAAGATCTAGTATGGGTAAAGAAATTATCATTTCTTACTGATTTTATGGGCCGTTACAGCTCGCTTCATTTACAATTAAAAGGAAATATTGTTGTAAAAGGAAAATATTGCTGACTTGTTGAGTTCGGTAAATGTTTTTTAAGTAAAATTAAAACCTTTTGCTTCACAACTAAATAAGCAAAATTTTAAAATATTTTCCATATTTAGAAAAACATATTAAACTTACTGGTGAATGTAATGCAAAAACTGAAAGACATCCTTCAGTTCGCGAAAAAGTCCGGGGCCTTCGATGGCCGCTTGGACTGAATTTTTTTCTCCTAGCCCATTTATCTGGTATCACTATGGACCAATAGGTCTATGTGTGGCCTTGTGCCAACTGGTACAACCTAACCTTATCTACACTAAAAAAAATGTTGGTTGAATTTTACCCTTATAATAGCAGGAAACTGGTTTCCTACTATTAAAGATGTAAATTTACAAAAGTTTAAGCACTTATATAGAATATTTTTTATACAGAATATTTTTTTTACGACCAAATCGTGTAATTTTACCCTAAAAAATGATGCAATTTTATGGCTTTGGCGTAAAGGTGAATAGCAAACTAGTAAATTTACACTCTTTTTGCTTCAATTTACAAAAGCTGTGTATTATTCAGCTGATATGACGTAAAAGCAAAAAAATACACATCGAATGTGTAAAAAAATTTGTGATTTGTTATTTTAAACGAAAAACTCTACAATACGTTTTGATGAAATGGAGAGTCACGCATATACATCAAAAATTAATCCAAAATATTTATTAATAAAGTACATTGCACAAAGTAGTAATACAATGTATTTAATATATTAATATCAATAAATACCTTAATTAAATTTTTATTTGTTTTTAATTTAACCCATTTTTCGAAGTCAATCGCGCAAAAATTAAAAAAATTATGTGGGTCATACCAGTATTAGGCTTGCCCACCCCTGTTCTATAGTATAGGATGGTCATCCAAATCTGATTTTTTTTTCTATGTTTGCTTTATTTTTAACATTTGACTTCAGGTATTTTCCCTACCATACTTATCATAGATTCGTCGTTGAAAGAAAACCATTAAAAATGTTAGCTTCCGAAAGTAACAATTGCTGCCAGTTGAACTGGAACACAGAAACTTTCAAAGTAACAAAACAACGTATGATATATCCAAATTGCGAAGGAAATTGAAGATGAAAGCAGTCATTCGAAGCGTTCATTTATTTCGGGTAACCATTTTACTGGCATTAATTCCTTCACATACAGGAAAACTTGAACGAAAATCTATAAAAAAAATTGTATACTGTGGACTCCTCCACTTGCAAGCATTTCTTCTTTCAATACACATAAGTACAGCCAACTGATATATTTGATTTGCCATAAAATACCAATATCCTGATAAATAGCCTAGTCGTTCTTTAATACAAAATCCAACGCACAAAGTATTGTATTGCTTGAAGAGCTATAAACGAATGCGAGAACGAGAATGTGTGTTTGTATGCGGACATGTTTTTGAAATTGCATTGTATGCGATAAATTATATACAAAACTCCTTCCAAACTTGTTTTGTACATTATATACAATACATTGGAGTGGGCTTATTCTTTGAGGGTTGAATTAGAGTGATGCTTGTTTTTCAGTCTCTGGGCTCAATGATTGAACGCAATCGACAAAGTAAACTCAATTTCAGTGCTTGCTGATCTTTTATGATTGGAACGATAATTGTATTTGTGTGCTTTCGACAAGAGATTTAATGATAGGCCTGCTGTTCCATTAATTTTAATGAAAATACGCTATTTAGAAAGGAAAAAGTAAAAGAAGGATGTGAAGTCCTTATTTTCGAATAGCTAAATTATACGTAAGAGAACATTTAATTGCAAAAGCTGTTTAACAAACAAACATCTTTGATCTGGACTCGATAGTGAAACCATGATCTGAGATGAAGAACATTTTTGGAGGATTATTTTGCGTGAAAAATGGCTAGGATTAATATTGTTATCTTCGGAGCAATCAGAATCAAAATCGGTTAAATTCATAGTTTGTAGCCACTAAACATAAGGGTTGCATTTAAGGAAAAATTTCGTGCTTCGAAGGAAGCAAACGTAATGGTATACTCAAGCTTCAACAGAATCCGTAGCTAGTACTGAATCCTGTATGCAATCATGGATTCAAATATCACTTAAAAATTTGACGGACTTGAAGCCTTAAGATATTACGCAATAAACAAACATTTGGAAAAAGAACATTGAGATCCTATTGTAAAAAGAATTGTGGATTTGGCGGAAAAATATGTCTATGGAATACATCAAATTTTATAGTAAAGGTATTGTTGCTAATTTCTCTACAGAAAAAATAGTAACTGTTTTCATCGTTTATAAGGTAAAATTAGATAATTATAATAATCTAGGAATAATATTTCGCAAAAACAGAGCACGGCAGAACTCCGTTGAAAAGTTTCATGTCCGAGCCGTGAATTGGAGAAATAAGGAAAATACGTTGCATCCTTTTCCCATTGGGAAATTGCCATAATTGGAATCTGTTTGCCAAGCACAAAAGCGCTGAATGCGCAGCGTATGATTCAAGTAGATTTTTGAGAAAGTATTTAAAGATAAATATATTTTCATGCTAATTATGTTAGTGGACAATGATCGCATAATAACTTGGCTTAAATGCCAATGCAACATCCAATATACAAGTAAAGAGACAGCAGAAAAGTGTTGAATGGTTTGAGGGAGAAGAAGACAGGATATTTTGAATCCTTATTGTGATATTTTGAATGAGTGGCCTCTCCACCGAAATTTCTTCGTCCCATTTTTGGTGGGTGTTTATCTTTTAGTATTTAGCTTTTAAGCTGAAACTTTAATACTTTAGGTTGATCTTGATTACCGTTCACTTAAAAATGATGGGGATGAAAATTATTTAAAGTGGAGATTTTTTTTGATACATACTTAGCAACCATTTTGAATAGAATTATTAAATAGAATGGGAAAATTTCATAATAATTGTGAAGGAGAGAGGCACGCAATATTTGTGTTCGCATATAATTATGTAATACATTTTTATTTTTAGCATATAAGCAGTTAGTTCTCTTAAAGCTGCTGCACAATGTGCTAAAACTGCCAGCTGCAATTTCAACCGCAGATGCAAATAAATTCAAAAGAAAATGGAAAATGGAAGTCATCAATAAATAACAGCCAAGAATCATTGATGGTCACTTGAACGATAAGGACTATTTCTCAGTTAAGAGATAAATATCATATTCAACGTTTGACACTAAAGCCAATCATTATTATCATTGATGAGCAAAATGAAACTTCTGCATTCTCACAGTAAATTGTTTTTTCTAATACAAGTTTATATCCTTTTTAAAAGCTTTTGACACATTGTTTAAGGTTTTTTGCGTTATAAACATATGGTATCCAAAAGAGAGTGAAAATTTTGAGTATTTTATTGAAAACTATTTTTCTAATTTAAATAAATAATATCAGTAGCAAAATTTCAAAAGCAATTAGAGCCAAACAGAATAACAGGAATGATAAAACCAATTGCATTTTAGGAGAGAAAAAAATATTTGGAATCTGAATATGTTGTTGATTTAATCTTATATCATCTGAAGAAATTGGATGAAATTCATTTAACTACTAGTTAATAATTAAATAATAGGTAGTTTGATAAATGCTCTAAGTTGGAAAGAAAAGACTCGATAATATTACGGAGATATAGTGTTACCGTTGGTTTTATATTTAGATGATTTTTCAATTGCCAATCCTTTAGGATAACATAAGATAGGGGCACCAAATCTGAAGAGCATGAGCGGTGCAGACAGAAAACGAATGAAGTTTCTGATGAAAAGCGGCATGTCCAAAGAAGGGGCTAGTGAAAAGGCACTCATACTAATGACTGCAGATGCCAATAGGAAAAGGAAAATTATACTCTAGAAGACAGGCCGCCGAGGAAGACAAGGGGCATAGATGGGGCACTAAAGCATCTTAAGCAACCTCAACCCAGTAAAAGGTAACTCAACTCAGGTACTTGTATCTTACAGTGGAGCCTTACAGGACGTAAAAATGGCGATTATGGCGAAAAAAATTTCAGTAGGACACCTTACGACCATCCAAATGAATGAGGTATAGAGGGCTCTTGAGGAGAGACTGCTAGCGGAGGTAGAGGAAGGCATTGCCTCTCGCTTCCTGATCATTATCTACAAAGTAGACTACACGTTCTCTTATTGCGAGGACTTATCAACGGTCTAATGAATAGGGCGGAAGCTGTGAAGAGAGAGCGATGGGAAAACATCAACCTGGGGGTTACGGAGGAATCCTTGATTTCCAGCCCCACGACCCTTGTTGGCTTCTTTTCCAACTCTGCGGACCTGGCAACGAACAAGATCCTACTGCTCGTAGATTGCTAAAATAAGGACTCTAATGCCAAGTTAGGGAGAATAGAGGCAAGTGCGCTATGCTATTCAAAGCAGCGGATTAAGCCTCGGCCTCCAGAAGAACCGAACGTGACGGAAACGGTAGCTCTGGTTTGGGCAGGGTTAGATTGGCCATTAAAAAGACGATTGGAAAGGTACTTGAGCCGTCGGTCATTCAAGGCACCAGCATGAAGTGCAGTGGACTCGATATGGAGGCAAAATCAAGTTCCAGCAGTTCTCAATCGACTAAAGACTTAGATTAAGGTCAGGGGCGGCTCGTCGATGTACGCAAAGGAAGCAGTGCTTCCCTTGCTAAACCACAAAATTGATTAAATAATCAATATGTTACAATCAAAAAGTTTACAATCAATATTTAACAATCAAAGTAATAACATTTATTTTCTTACAAAAAACGAAACTCCATTGCTACTATGGATCAAATGGTTTTATTTTATAACAGTCCAAATACAGAGCTCCCAAGGTAAATTTACCGCGAAGCAACGAAAACTCAAACGTTTTACTACAAACTACAAGCACTGCATACCATTCAATTCAAAACATACAGTTCATTAAGATATACTACACAGAACACTGAAGTGATCTTGCTTCAATGCTCAAACTCGTAGTTTTCGCATAGATCTACTTAGACGCTTTGCCTAAATGATGCCCACAAAAATTTTACAAGCAATGTACTCAAATAGCATCGCGGACGCTGGCTCAGTTCACGGCGTCTTGCTGGGTTGAAAAATTCAAAAAACCCTTGCCCCATCCACCCGCTGAACGACCGGAAAATCTTTGTTAATGAATGAACTTAATACGCTACAATAGTTTCTGCGTCTCCTGTTATGTTACTGTTACCCCTCATGATTTATTTGTAGATTCTCTTCTGCTCCTCTTCTAACGAGCCGTTCCCCTTAGAAGTTGAAGCATTTTCTGCTTTGTTCACATGTACACATGTACAGTGCAAGCTATTGTGATGTGTATGTAGAGAATAGAATAGTCGGAGTTACATTTTTTCGTGTGCAATTTTCCCCAGATCAGTTTTTGTGTGTCTGCTTTGGGTTTGCTTTCCCAAAAGACGTAGTTTTTGGGTTCTGGTGCTTTGGTGAAATGACCACTTGGTTGCTTTGGACGCCTATGTTAACGCTGGAAAGTTATCCGCGTCTTGTTATGTTTCTGTTTCTCGTCATGATCTACGTTAAAGAATATGTAGATTCTCTTCTGCTCCTCTTCTTACGAGTTGTTCCCCTTCTGAGTTGATGCCATTTATGCTCTGTCCGCATGGTGTATGTACGGTGCAAGTTATTTTGATGTTGATATGGAGTATAATGTAGGAGTTAAATTGTCTCGTGTGCAATTTTCTCCAGACTGGTTTTTTTTTGTATCTGTTTCTCGATTCAGGTGCTTTGGGTGAATACCACTTGTTGCTTTCGCTTATGTTGATGTTATTTCTATGTTGAATTTCTGCTTTCGTTAGCATTTGTAGTTTACATTAGGTGCGTTTGTTGTCTTCGTCGCACAAAAAAAAACGCACCTGTTATAATTCTTTTGACTAGAATTTTTGTATTATCAGTATTTTTGTATTATCGGTCGGTTAAAGATGAATAAAAGGATAGTTTTCAAAGTAAATTATAACATAAAACTCGTTAAAGTGAGAGCGTATTGAATAGATTCTGTTTCGAAAAGTTTATATTTACCCGTATAACATGGGCTTTAAAGTGGAAAACCAAAATTGCTGTGATTGTGCCATATAGGATTTATTGCGGCAGTCTTTTTCATTGAGGATCTTATTGCGTCTTGGCAACCAAGACAACAAATTTCGCTCAGTCAACTGTTTGCAAAAGGTAACTATGTTAGTCACTTTTATTGCAAATTGCATTTATAATTTAATTTGCTAAAAAATGCATTATATCCTCAACTTTGAGCTAGTTAAAAACGTTCACCATTTATTTAGCTACGTTTTTAATTTGAATTTTTTATAATTAAAAAAAAATGATAGAGATAAGTAATTTTTTTTTCTTTCAAACAATATACACAATTTGAACTTTTGTGAGATTGTCGATCTGAGTGAGCAGTAATATGAAATAAGCAATTGACAATCAATCACTAACTTTTAATGCAAATATGGTCAGCATTGAAATATCTTATTGTTTATTTACACGATATTTAAAATAATCGCATGTTTAGTTTAATACGCGCTTCATAAGTATGCTTATCTATATGCCTTTATATTTTGCTTGTGCTTCCCTAAGTCCCAAAACCACGAGCCGCCACTGATTAAGGTATATAAAAGCGAACCCTGGCTATACAAATAGGAACACAGTAGAAATCAAAGCACAGGTTCCCATTGAGACAGGTATAGTAGAGACGATATTCGCATCAGTAGGACCACGTCGCAAATAACAACATTAAATGACTAAGAGACCACTGTAGAAAAGTTATTGTCTATGAAGCCAACGCACATCATACGGCGTGGGGAAGCAATGATATCAACGCTTGAGATAAATCACTCTTAGAATTCTTTCTAGCCAGCAATGTGTCTGCAGCTAATACGGGCAAAACGCCTACGTTCCTGACAGCTAACAGGCAAAAGGTATTTAATTTTACATTGGTTTCAAACAGTGCAGTGCACCTAGTGAAGAAGTGGAGGGTTCTAACGTGGGCTTCGTTCTCTGATCATAGACACATAAACCTAGAACTAGAAAAAATAGCATAAAAAGTACAGCCAGCACAAAAAGCACGAACTGGGCAGTCTAGCGAAATCGCCTTACAGCGGGACTTCATGCCTTCTATCCGAATTGCACTACAAAGAAGGAATTAGAGGACACGGTGGGTAAAGTCACGAGAACAATTATCGAATTCTGCCATGACACCAAAGCAAAAAACAGTGCCCCAAAACGTGGGTAGAATACGGAACTACGGAGGCTCAGAAAAGCCGCGAGAATAAAGTTCAATAGGGTCACAGGCACATCCAACACCCGATCGATCTACTCTTACAGCTAACACCGTAATTGCTACTTTCATCACTCTCAATGTGAATACTTTCATCACTCTCAATGCGATTGAATAACTCTATTCTGTGTCCAACCAAAAACTGAATTTACTGAATATATAATAATTGTCATTTTTCCGCCACAACTACTGGATCTAAGTCCAGCTGAGTCAAATCAGAAGCTCGTGTAGCCTGGTGGATAGAGCACTGGCTTTTAGCGTGTGGGGTCCCTGGTTGGAATCCAGGTTCGAACGCGGGCCGTGTTTGGACCTTTGAGTTAACCTGATTCTGAACAGGTACTTAGTTAAACCAGGGGTGAAGTAGGACATGAAACTTATCATTGAAAGTCGTAAAAACTTCGATTCTGAAAATGGCGCTCTACCAACTTCAAACCAGAAGACCCTAACGGGTTGTGGTGAGAGACACTCTGTTTGTTTTTGAGTCAAATCAGAAACGAATGGTTTCGCTCTCAATCCGAGTTTGCGTGGACAAAAGCGGATTGATGATATAACTTTTACTAACTATAATGGTGGCTCTATCAATCCTCAAGATCTTCATCATTCTACATATTTTCTGTTCAGATTGGCTGTGGAAGATTCAAAGATATGAAAAGATCTTATACTTTAGAGAGCTCTTTCGAATAAAATTTCAACAGCGCCGTGTGCTCATATGCTAAATTTTGCTGGGATATTTATTTCCAGTAATGCTTATCCGATAGTTTTTTATCTTAATTTATCCACATGCACCAAAAAAATGACATACCATCCAAAAGACCGATTTGATAGACATTTCCCGAATGTATAGTCTGTTCAAAAGTCTACCCATCGAAAAAAAATGATTCCACATCATACATATAACCTCCTTAGATATCATTCAATTGCCTGCCAAGTGCTTATGAGGGTACGCTCTATATCTTAGAAAATGTATAGTTGAGTTGAAGATGCCATGTCACTAAGCAATGATAAAAATCTATTGGTGTAGCCATTTTTTGATATAACGATTCGGATTTGTGTTGTGTTTTATGCCTGAGCGCGAACGCTCGCTCTGTCTATGGCAGATAAGACGGAAACCTAGAAGCCATTTTTAAGATTGAATTGGAACATAAAAGTAAAAACCCATAAACGTCTCCGTGATTTATGCGTCCCTATTGTACCAAGTAAGATTACATAACATGACTGCACTCTTATATGGAGTGTGTTTGATAGCATAAAATGTTTTTGTTCGCCGTGGGACCCATACTCGTTTTCCACCCATACTTTTTGATAACAAAAGTCTGACTTGGAATGTGTGCTGAGGGTGTGTAGAGAATAGGAAGAGTCGCATTTGTAATTTGACAAGAGGGTGAACGTGTAGCGTTCGAATGCAGACATTTTGTTTTCCATGTGGCGTAATATGAAACTGTTGACTGCCAGCTGGATGTATGTATGTAGGTATGCTTAGTAGCGCTCTAATAAGCATTTGTTCTTTCTTCGAATTGGTTGCAGAGTACTAGAATCATCTTAAGATGAAATGATTTTGTATGACATACCATTGATACAAAGTTGAACTCTTTTATTCGTTTACGACTTGCGTTTTTGCGCTTTTAATATATTAAATTCAATTAATTTTGTCTACGCACGAGCACATACACGACTATGCATGAGAAAATGAAACGTTTTTAGCGCACTACTACTGTCTATCTTTGCAACAAAGATTAGTTTATATGGCTTCTTAAAGAACTGAGCAATGATCTTGAAACGATCTGTAAAAATGAGTGAATAACGAGACACTAAAATATATCCTTTTGATGTAGCGGCTCGTAAATTGTGCAGGATTTATGGATGAAAGGTGCCAGTTATAGATGAAAAACAATAAAATGATTTGAAGTTTAAAGCGCAAAGCGACGGGGAAACTGCTGCAGTGATAAGAAATTTGAATGCATTTAATGTAGGTATTTAATTGATTTTGGTCGCATGACAATATTATTATTATTTATTATTATTACATTTTGTCATACAGCTTCTCGAGCTTATTCTTCGGTATTTTTTTCCAAAGTTATACTTTTGCTGCTTGTCAACAAATGCTAGGTGTCTGTCTTATTTGTAATTGTATAACAACTTGGAACTAAATAGAATATTAAATGCATAGAAACTTAGTTTACTATTAACGAGGAACTTAAATAAAATTGAAGGTAGCGTTAAATTCTTGAAACACGTATTGTAGAAACACGTAGGTCCTACACTCAGAAAAATGTCATTTAAGAGAATCAAATTTAAATCAAAAGTTGAAAAACTTTTAAATAAAAAACGAATCTTATTTGAATTCCACTTTATTATAAAAATTTTATTTTCATATTAAAATTTTTCATCATTGAGTGAAAACTAAAACATTAAAACAAACAAGACACACTTTGATACAGCGTTATTGAAATGAGGTGAGATTATTTGAATTAAAAAGAAACGTATATGGCGCCAAATCATATTTGAAATTTTTTGATTTCATTGAAAGGTTAAAAAAATGGCGTCGGATATTTTAGTGAATTTTTAGGTACCTACCCCTAAATTTTTGCGGATTTTTATTTTTGGAAAAAACAAGTGTGTTGAATGGAAATTGATAATATTTTGAGCTTGGTTCATATAACGTTTTGGAAATTTTTTCCCCACTTGGGTGCTGAGTGCGTAAAAGTAGGCAAAGAAAATTTGTAAAATTTCGAGTTTTCATAACTTCTAATTGAATTTCTTAGGAGGTATTACTGCTTCTAAGAAATAGACCCAAATGATTCAGCAGACCAAAATGAAATTCATAAAGTATATTATTCTTAAGTAGGATAAAGTTTCATAGAAGTTTTTTTTTTTCTATGATGATGCCAAAACTCAAGCGATGCTCTATAGCACAGCATTAGCGGAAGAAAAGTAATCGAATGTGATGGAGGAAGGGTTGAGATTGCAGGAGAAAACAGTGCACGTTTCGCTTAAACAATTGTGGCTTATAGTCGGCAGTGAAAACAGCAGATGGTAGGCTATTTCCTAAGATAATAAAAAATCCTGGAATTTAACGGTACAATTGGCACTGATCGCAAGGGTGTGAGAGCGTCAATAATAGGAACTGTTCTACAAGCGATTAGACTTAATATTTTATTAGTAAAAGAATGTCCATAGTAATAGCAATAAAGAAGAGAACTACAATCCACATTACGTCGAGTGATCAATACGTGAAAGCTAGTAAAAAAAATGTGGGAACACTGCTGCTGTGGTGCCGTTTTGAAATATCGTCAATCAAAAAATACTTTCGAAATCGAACTCAGTTGGTAAAATTTCAAGGACTTTTATCGAAAAATATTTATGCTACCTCTGGCGTACCACAAGGTAGCCATCTTGGCCCACTTCTTTTTAATATATTTACTTCTGACCTATCTGACGTCCTAGCAAATATACCTCATCTACTTTATGCCGACGAGCTCAAAGTCTATCATATCATTAAATCTAAACCCGATGCACTCTTTCTCCAATCCAAACTTGATTCACTTGATCATTGGTGGAATGAAAAGAAGCTCTCTCTGAACATTGCTAAGTGCCAAGTTATAAGTTTCTCCCAAAAATGCACCGTCTCACATAACACGTACTTCTTCGGGAATAATTTGTTAGCTCGAGTCGAAAACGTTGTACACTTGGTGTTATAATGGATGAGCGACTCCGCTTAAAATATAAAATATTTTCCCGAGCAAACAAACAGCTAAGCTTCATCAAAAGACGTGCGAAGGAATTTCGTAACGTATGGGTCACAAGATCTTTATACATCTTACTTGTGCACCCCACTCTCGAATAAGCTTCCATTTGCTGGAATCCGGCTTTTGAAATCCACAGTAGCAGGCTCGAGTCCATACAAAAGCAATTCTTACTTTTCGCATTGAGAGAACTATACAACCCTTACGATTTTGATAATCTTCCTCCTTAAGAGTTTCGACTGGGTCATCTAAACTTGTTAACACTTTCATCTAGAAGGAAGATGAATTCGGCTTGCTTCACATTCGACGTCATTAGAGGCGTCATCAAAGTTGAATTCCTGAATAGAAAAATAGTGTTGAATAACTCTGTAAGAAACACCAGGTCCTCTCGTTTACTTAAGGAATATCCACACTCCACTACTTACGCAGCTAATTAGCCTATAAATAGATGCTGCAGGATATTCAATAGCATAAGTAATCTGTATTCTCCAACAGTCTCAAAATTATCCTTCAAATCCTCCCTTTTCCAAGCCATCCGCAACCCCTTATCCTAAGCTTTATGTCAATGTCTTATTTATTGGTTATTTATTATATTATTATTTATTTATTTTGTTATTTTATTTAATATTTCGTTCTGTTTTTATGTACTCATTATAATTTCCAATTTTGCTTTTTTTACTGTTTATGTAACTTGTTCCTTGCTTGGTTAATAAATAAATAAAATGTCCTAAGGTTAAACACTCCGTATTTAAAATAAGTGACAAATGTTTGAGTTTCTTAAATTTTACAACTTTCGTGGTCGATAGCTCCGAAAATCTTTTCAACCCTACAACTTTCGATGTATTTATCGGATCAAAACGCAATTCACAGCGTAGGCTGCTTCAAACTCGAAGCAGATTTAACATACTTTAGGTTATGATTTTAGCAAAGGGCTGCCAGCCATGGTCGTTTTATCATTTTGGTACTGAGAGATGCTATCATTTAATTTTCATATGTTTCAATTTCCCAAGTATCGAAACTTTGGGAAGCGCGATATCTAGAAATGTGCAAAATGAAATTGACAGGGTAGGTCGGTCTTACCATGAAACAAGTCTGATGAAGTTTTGGCTGCGATGCAGCGAAGAGTTACAGGTGCGAAGTATTTTCGTCATTTTTGTACCAAGAAATTGTACCACTAAATTCTCTCATGATGAATAATCTACGAATGCTTAAGTTTCTTGGATTCTCAAACTTTTATCGGCGGCAGCCCTTAAAATAATTCTGCATCTATAGCTGCAGTCCGATGCAGTCATCGTATCAACACGAAACTCATATGATATATTTGTTCCGATTTTTAAGGACAGTGACTTGGTGATTTGGCCACTTTTAATCTAAGTAATGCTAGCAATATATTTTCATATAATTCGGTCTTGAGTACAACAAAAATGATTTTGTTAACATTTCAACCATATAAAGTCTGAAAAATCGATGAATTTCTTCTGCTTTTCTTTGAAAATTAGTCTCTCCAACGGTTCCTTTGCTTTAGTATTTGCTAAGTTTAATTCTTTTGCTTGCAGCTTTTCGTTCAGATAAACTGCTATCCGCAATTTTTTTTTATATACACGTTTTTATGGCTGTTGGGTGAAATTAAAAACGAAAGGCAAACAAGTAAACAAGTCGTAATAAATATGCTTTAACAAATTATATGAAAAGCCTGAGTACCAGATATTCGTTGAAAAACCCATGGGAGTTAATAAATTCAAATAGAAACAAGCAAATACCAGATGACACAAATTATATGTGTTCCTTTAAAAATACGTCTTTGATGTTCGAGGAAGGGAACTAAACGAAGTGGCAGTCTTAGCCATGTTGATTGATCATTCTATCTATGATATGCTTCTACAAAAAGTTACCTTATTTCCATACTAATTAACTATTATTAAGGATTAACATATTCATGTTAAAATCCACATATGTATATCCAAAATTACCTTGTTACGCACGCGAACCATTTCCCTATTCAAATTAGTTTATCGTTACACTATTAATTAATTCTAGCGATAAATAGCAACGTAAACGAAGCGGAATCTTTCAAACTCTGCCTCAACTGGCACACTTATTTTGTTCAGTCATAAAGCCGACTTCAACAAGATAAATACATATAAATAAATATTTGAAGATCGATTTGGCGGTGGTATGGGTATATACAAAGTTTAATTGGGCGCAACGAGTGTGGGTTTAATATGGACGTGGAATTTTATGATTTCAAAATTTATGCCTGGAAATACGATCGTGCTAAATAAAAATTTAGCACGGTTTACATAGGCATGTATATGTTTAATTTGAAAATGTGTTGAGTGACGGTGTTTATTGTTGCACTTTATTATTAGCCATTAAAAAGTTACTTGAGTGGCGCTAAGATGTAAAAACTATTTGCTTGAAATAGTAATCATTTGCGTTTATCGATTATTTGTGAGTACTTAGATAGGTAAATAGTAAATAAATTTGAAGATAATTGTGTAAGTGCGAAGATAATTTCAATGGATTATTTTGAAGTCTAGGAAATGAGCTCCTGTTTGTGCGCCTAATTAGACTTTAGAGCTTTCTAAGAGCAAACTTGATTTGTTCTTTGACTTTGACTGGGTTTCAGATTTTCGATGAGCTTCACGATCAAGAACTTTCGCTGCCAAGGAAAGAACATCATTTTTCAAGACTTTCTAGTGTTATGAACAAATATTTTTTTTTTAATATAATGGCGCAACAATCATTATCAATTATATTTAAAACTTTCAAGCTATTCCCGCTCGACACAAATTTTAAAGAAATTGTGTTTTAAATTCATGACTTTTTTTAGTAAATCTAAAAAAAAGTTATTTCAGTCTGATCATTAGTAGAAAGTTATTTCCTGTTAGAATAAATGTATTTAGTATTTTTCAAGTACTAACATGCTTTTTCAAAGCGTCAGCCATTTCTAGATATATATTTCGAAGTTTTAATGGTTTTTATGGGCGATCCTAAAACTTTTCAGTTGCGGGAAAATTTAAAAATGTAACTTTTGCGAAATTTGAATATTGTTTTATTCTACTACACATAAGTTGTTCTGGTTTCTGCTAATATAGACTCCATTAAGTTTTGCATCAAAGTTTCTCAAAAAGTTCTTCTCTGGAAGAATAGGAATGAGAGAAATATTTCAAGATGGTAGCATACCTCGCTATATACACCTAATCTTCAGAACAAAATATCTAAAATAAGCCAATTGAAGGGATCGCTTTATGCTGAAGAACTATAGTATGGGGAAATATGAAATTATGTGGGAGACGTAAGTAATAAATGTAACTTTGATGGGATCATTTCATGTCCCTTGCATTTATTTGCATTTACTAAAATGCCTGGAGATGCCTGCATTTGTTTTATCATTGTCAAACAAAACATACTTGCATACGGTTTGCTATGAGAAACGTAAAAATTACATTTACTTTTCTTTCATATAAAGCTTATCTTGTATTTCATTAAGAATATCTATTCCGCAGATGCCAAATAACTGATACAGCTATTTTTCAAATTGAGATTTCCTCTGAAACATCGTAAAAACTGTTCGGAACATCGGCTTCATTCAAATTTTACAGCGCAATGTTATTTCGGAAAATGCTTCTGTGCGATACTTAAATCGATCGTAAAAGATACGCATAACGAAAACTCAGCGAAATGAGATTTCGGTCCCCGTTCCACTTACATACATTACGTAGATTGCTTGAGCTTTATGGTTCTCTCGAGAAAGTTATGTTTCTCGTTCGACCATGCGAAGGAAAATCCTTTGAAATAAATAACATTCCTGATACATAAACTCTATACAATGTTGATAACGCTCTCCATAACCGTTCATTGGCTGCAAAAATAAAATCGATAATAGCCTGGATATTGTAACTTTTTTCATTGGATGCCTTTGGCGCAGGTCTCAGTCGTGGCGCTTGGTGATTTTATAGATCCAACACACCTTCGCATTTTATATACCTAACTTGGTTTCTTTACTGGAAATGGTTGAACGGGCTGTGAGCACAATCCTCTTTAGGACGTTTGGTAGTCATTTGATTGGAAAACATTTTATGAGTAATTTATTTACGAAATATTTTATGTTCGATTGTAACATTCATATACCTAAGAATTTTCACAATTTTGCAATCTTCTGAAATCAAATAGATTTTCTCGCTTTGAAGGCCCGCAAATAGTTTGTACACTGCTAATCGTTTCAAAATACACCATTTAGTTGTGGCTTATTGAAAAGGCAAACTTAGTTTTCAAGAATACAGAAAATGTAAACACAGGAAAAAATGTATGCTCGATCAACAAACAGGCGACAAAATTGAAACACATAGATACTTTGTAAGACTCCAACAAAGCACCGCTCTTCCCGACTTTAACAACACTGAAGGGATAGGAAACAAACAGAAAGCAGTGCGTTGGAAACCACAAGGCTAGAGTTGATTTAGTATACCAACAGAATAGTGCGAGATCATCGTTGTTTGATGTACTGTTTCGCACCTCGGGAGTAGATTGTGTTTTGACACTAATTCACGCTAAAATAACAAAAGACAAACGAATATCTCTCGCTTTAAGTATGATTTGAGCAGGTGACCACATTTGCATTCCGATTCAGATTCTGGAGATAATGAATATAAAGTCTTGAGTTTAGTGGTCTAACAGTAATTATTGGAATATAAATACGTCAATAACGTATCAGGAAGCTGATACATTTATCTGTATCGCCCACAATGACCAAGTATACATGAGATCTGGGTCAAATTGGAATTTACGATTACGATTTAATCAAATTGGATTATCATCCATAATCCGAATTATATTAGAATCTGCTGTAAACACAGGCAACGTAACTCGTAAATGTGTACCTACTTCAATTTATTACGAAATATTATTTTTCCAGAGTAGCGGCCATTCACATTTATTTTCCAGTTGTGGACATTTTTATTATGAAAATTAGGTACCTTACCAAAACTTAGAATCCATTTAGAATTCTTGATACTGTCGCCCTGCAATCGTCATCGCTTAAAAATGAGTAGCAATTGATTTTCCATTCTTGACTAATTTATGTTTGTTTTACTCCATCTAATAAACAGAAACTCTAGAATTAGCTCTGAAACTCAAAAATGTCCAACAACTCCTGAAGCCAACTCGTTTAGTGTATAAAACTGTAATTTGTAATGCTTTACTTGGTATAATTCTAGCACTATTATTCCATGAAGCATTGTTAGAACAGTTAGAGAAAACTTGTTTGAAAAAGTATTAAATAATAGCAAAAATTTGGAAAAGCCAAGCATTGACAATTCGAGCGGGAAGCAAAATTTTTGGTTGTTACAAGAATGAAAAGTTTTACTGGGTTTCTTTTTTTAGGGCGACAAAATAAACGATGATTTAAGATGCTCTTGATCATATGCGTGCACACAGCTTTGAAATAGAGGGAGCAAACAACGAAAATCGATACACTTTTCTTTGATTTTCATTGAAGTAAAGTAAGGACACTATAGTGAAATTTTTTTGAAAATAGAGCGGACAATTGCCTTTTTTGTCCCCGTTTATGCACGCTAATGCACTTGATAAGTACGTAAACATCTTCAGGTGTTTCTTGCTTATTTCGTTCCAATATCTGTGTGGACACTTCAGGATTCTCAATTCATGTCAGTGCATGATACTTGCTTTCGATGGGCATGTATGACTTCTTTGCTGTAAACTAAGAGGGTGGATCATTAAGTTCGTGGAGTAAAAGTGTAAGTAAAAATAAAAAATTATTTTTTTTCTCAATATATTCGCTTGCTATTCTAATACATTTTTCGGATCTTTCAATTAGTTTGTGTATACCTTCTAAAAAAAATGTTTTGTCTTTTCCGGAAAAGTAAGCCGAAACTGCGTCCTTCAATTCTTCATCGTTTCAAAAACTTCTCTAAATGCAGTCCCTTTTTTAGGGATCTATTTGCATGATATGCAATCCGCAAATACCCTGTGAGCAGGCCAATCTTTTCTCTAGAGCAATTTCTGCAAAGCATGAGCAGTTTCCTGGTTTTTGGTTGTATCGGGCGATGACCATAATTTCCTAGATACCTTACAGTCCGTCTTGTTTCCCCATTTTCGTTTAATCCATTTAGCTTGCTTGTGGTGTCAGAAAGTGATCGAAGTACAGATTTACAGGGACTCGTGAACCTCTCGTTGTTAACTCGTCAGCTTTTTCATTGCTTATGACACCACTAGGCCCTGGTAGCAGCATAATATGTTTTGCCTTTCGTCGACAGCCACTCTGTATAAAATGAAAAGCATCTGCCTGACGCAAGAGCGAGAATGGCTGCACTGCTGCGGACGCAAATCGTCGTTGATTTGGTTGAGGTTCCGTTAATGGACCTAGCTGCCGTGCATATGGCATGTACTTCTGACTGAAAAGCAGTAGGTTTTGGCAGTATATACCTCTGTTAAAGGTTAAGATCCGTGAAATGTCAATTTTTGACAAAGCCGAACGAACTCAGGCGCTGCATTCACCGTTAATTCCTTTGATCATTAGGTCAGTCAGTTTTTGTGGATATCTTGGCCTCGAAGCTCCTGTCAAAGAATCTTATTTCGCACATGTTATCCTTATCTTCAACGAGAAGGTTTTACTGTTTCCTATATTCTGTAAAATTACCCGTGTGACCCTATTCATTTATGATTGAACTTTAACTTTATAACTTTAACATATGCCTGTGCCTTGAGCCCGTGTGTCCACTAAGCATGCACTTCCAAGGATGAATCGAATCAGAATTACTTCCAACTTGGCCGTTGATGTAGTTATTAGTGCATTCGTGATAGTTATGGCCACCGTTAATTGTGTTCCCAAGCAAACTAGTCTTTTACTTTGGGCTGAAAAAATATAGGCTTTTATTCATCTGTTTTTGAGCAAATGCGATACCTAAGTTGTCAATGTTTCATCCCGACATATGTACATTGGACCAAAGCATCGATAATGACATTCTTGAAAGCATCGACAGTCACATTTACGCTGTCTCAGGAGACTGCTAACGTGAGTTTATTTATGGGCAAATACACCAACAATTCTACTGTTTTTGGCTGAAAAATGTAAAACTAATTTGTCTAAAATCCTTCACACGGTGGTGATCTAACCTTCCGGATTTCAAATTTAAGACCACTCTAGTTGATGTCTATTGGTTGCGTTCCACCCCGAGGCGGAGGTAAAAAGACGTTGCAGTATGGCTATGATTGTCTTGTTTTTCTTGGGAACATGTTGTATCTCATTTATCCTCGAAGCTTTGTAAGGTATGAATGTGCGTCTATTGCGCTGTCAATTTCGACCTCATCTTTTCCTTCCTTTATCAACTGCTCGGTCGGCAGGTTGATTGTCCGCAGTTGGTTATTCTGCGATTCTGCACGACCCGATTCTTGGAAGTGAGTTTCTAATAGCATGTTCGACATTCGTTTGGTTCCTTAGCCTTTTCGTTCGTAGAACCGAAGATACGCTGGGAATAACATTTAAAACCTTCCTCATTCTGATAGCTTCTCTACTTCCCCTCGATGTTTGTACTTCTCCTTACAGAATTCTCTCAATAATTGTTTAAGGCTTGGCCAGTCTTCTTGTTGAAAGTCAACTTCTATTGGTCACTCTCTTCAACATTATTAAGCATCATTCATTTGCGAGTTTTAGCTTCCATAAGTTCACTATTTTTCCATAGAGTGGAATTTTTCCAGAGCATTTTTCTCTGGGCACACGTCTTTGAAATCTTAGCCCAGATTTCAGCCAAACGGTTCACTTAGTGGTTTATTCATCCTGGGCTCGTGACATATTTTGTTTTTTGTTTTTTTTTTGTTTTTGATTGTTTTCTTGGAATAAACTTCCAACTGTGCTGCTTTCGGGTTCCGAGCTCTTTTGAGTAGAATTTCAGAATTATCGATATTCAAGCCCATTAGTGGTCCGAGTGTGACGTCAGGCTAGACACCCGCTAGCTCTGGAAGCCTTTCATTATATGTATATACCCGAAATTACTTATGTCAATTATCAAAGTCCTGTTCATGATAATAAATGTGGGTTTATCACATGTACTAAGAATGCTGAGGTGGTTGACATTAAATGTTTTAATAAGTACTTAGCTCTGTCGTTTTATGTAAGTGCTTCACCATGTCTAGCGGTGAGTATTTGCGTCACAACAGCTGTTAACAGCCGCGACTACCAATCTTCTTCGTCCTGTTGTGATGGAATTTGTGTCGAAAAACGTAAACGTAGGAGACCCTCCATGCTGATATCTGCAATCATCCTCTCTCAATACACGGTGGTTGTATCAATGTTAGCATACCTCCGATTAAATTGCTAGAAAAGATTGATCTCGCCAATCTGCTGTGACGCAGATTTGCTTAGACTACCCACAATACGGTTCTCCTTAATTGCCTTGTCTGCCCCAAAGTAAATCATGACCCTCTTTAATTCGATGAGAATCAACCCTTTATTGGCCCACGGACTCTAAGTCAGTCGATCCCTAGCACAGTTTTGGTGCACCAATAAGATCAGGCTCCACAAATTGATCGTTGAGTCCCACAGCCTGAAACAACCTCGAGGTAGAAACTTTTAAATCCGGTTTATCAAATATGTTTGAGTGGAACACCACAATTTTTTTTTGTAATTAGCTTGGGCATGGTCGTCCCCATCAAAATGTCTAGCCTTCGATATTTTCCAGAGATCTGCAAGACGATAAGCCCAAGTCTGTTCGTTATTGCAGCCAACGCTGCAGCCTTCAAAGGCTAAGACCCATCCTCCGTCGACATGGTGAATTGGAGCAATTCCTCGATGATACGTTTAAGTATAATCTCGGCCACGTTATCCATATGAGTTTTCACTTTAGATGCTCCTCTTGATTAACGACGGGCAGTCTAAGATGATACGCAGTCACATCTCTGAAGGACCGATTTCCCATCTTCTGGTATGACCTCTTGATCCCAGCGCCGGATTAAGCTTTATAGGGGCCCGGGGCTAAACAACGAAGGGGCCCTCTTAAGGGCAAAGAAAATCCCAACTTTTGCGAAAAGAGAATAAAATCCGAATTATTCAATGTTAAACATTTTTATTTTGACAAGTAAACATTTTTATTTTTACAGGTAATTACAATATACATTATAATTAAAAACATTTCTTTCTCGCCTTCTTTGCTGCATATTCCGCTATTACATCATCAAAATCAAGCGATCTCAGCAGCTCTTTTTCAATATTCAATCTTGCTAAAGAGGACAGTCTTTCGTTCAGCATTGTCGATCTAAACATATTTTTTATTCTTTTTAACGTAGAAAATGACGTTTCTGTCTCGCAATTAGCTATTGGAATAGTGACTAGAATTCTGTAGGCAATATACGTATTAGGGAATACTGAGATCATGTCATTAGCGACTATCCAATTCAATACTTTCACAGGGTTCAGTAGTTCGTCAATTGCTTTATCAGATTCTTTTGAACGGTTCGAAAAGAAACCTCTCTCTTGCAATTTCAAAAGAGGAATGAATTGCTTCAACTCGAGAAAAAAACTGTTGTCAACAAATTGAAAAAAACAATTTTTCTACGTTTGATATAATGTTTTTTGTTATATTATTCGTAATTTTTATTCTTATTTTTCGAGAGTAAGGGGCCCCCAGGATCCCAGGGGCCCGGGGCTGCAGCCCCTGCTAGCCCTATGGTAAATCCGGCGCTGCTTGATCCGCTTGCCTCTCGGGAAGGCTTTCTTTTGTGAGCGTGGAGCCAAATGAGCTGGTTTCACCTGAAGTTACTCTGCTAAGTAGCTAATCCGCTGCTTCTCTATCGGTGGCCTGTGAACGTTGGGTTCGCTGCATTCTTTCTGAGTAGCTGCTTTGCTAAGCACCATTTAAGCCATCATCTTTCGTTAAAAAGGCCAGTGACACCTTAGTTCCGCTGGCAGATTACTGACTTGCTGCTCTGCTGAGTGACAACGCTACATTCTTTGGACTCGTGGTATCCCCCGAAGCGGGTTTCTTTCGTTCCCTCCTTACGTTGATGATTGTATCACCTTCACCTCTATTGGAAAAAGCTTTTATCATCTTACTTCCCTCCAGAAAAACTGTTTAGAAGTTTGGCTTTTCAATTGCAATTGTTTAAATCCAAAGAAATTGTTTTTATAATTGTTTGGTTTTGGGTTACAGGTTTGATTTTATAATTTACCGTCCTCAGATGTTCCGAAATTGGACAAACGAGAAGCTTTGATACTTATATGCGCATTTCGCTGGTAAAATCTGAATTTTGCGTAAAAAAATGGTCAGTCGTTGTAAGAGAAAATCCGTGCAAAAAATAGAAACACATTAGGTGAGCTATTTTATGCATATACGGTTTTAAAAATTTAGAGTACCAGCCACACAGACTACAAAGATCATTTTGCGGCTGCAGGTAATCGTCGCATTTACTCCAGATGCTTTAGAGTCATCAGCTAATAGAGGGGAAAAAAAAAGATTATTGATGTATACCAGTGATAATAATGGACTAAGTATCGAATGATGAGGAACACTTAAAAGAGGGCAGAAAGTGGAAGAAGTGACGCAATTTACAGTTACAGAAAAGATACGACCAGTAACATAAAAAGAACAAAAAAAAAATTAGACCAGATACTTTATAGCTTTCGAGCTTCGTAAGCAGTATCATAGCAGTATCACAAGATTTAGAAATGTCGGTCGGTACAAAATTCTCTAGTTTCTGTGGACAAAGGCAGAATTATTTAAGTTAGTAAAGACTATGAGATTAGAGGTGGGAGAACGGCTTTCGATGAGCGTGTGTTCCTATCTTTCATCCCCAGAAGCAGCCTTTTTTAAACAACTCTTTCAAGAAAGTAACCAAAGCAAGAAAGGAGGGAGCGGGACGATATTTGTAAGTGCAGCGTAGGTTATCGGATTTGCGAATGGGAGAAATATAAGTGTATTTTCAGTTGAACGGGATGGAGTCTGAAGAGAAGTTGAGGTAATAAATAATAGAAATTGGTTAACAGGTTCGAGATGTCAGGACCAAAACCAACATTAACATAAAGATATTCGTGTAAGTTCTCGATTTGAAGTGGATCGATGTGAAAGAAAGGAAAGCGATGTCGAACCGAGTAGTGAAATTCATAAAATGAGATTGATCTGGGCGGAGGAGGAAAAGTATTTTGCAAAAAGATTGCAAATTTCTCATGAATTAGAAGCAGGGTCATTATTGAAAAAGCAGTGGCATTAGTAAGGGGAAATGATGGGAATTTTGCAGGAAACGAAAAAAAAAACCAGACGAGTTTATATTGATTTGAGCAGACGGTATTGAGAGATAAGCAGATTTAAATTTAGTTTCTAGTACATTTATTAAATCGTTCACTTTGTAAAAAAGTTGTTTGGTTCGTAGACTGACTGACTATACTCCTGACTTGATAACTATGCCCAACTAGTTAGCTCAAAACAGCGAATTAACTCAACAACAACAATATGGATTTATATAGGATAGATATACTTTTTCGTTTACTTAATCCAAAGTGTAGATGTGCAAACTATGGATTAGTACCATAGTCGTATGCTTTTTGGTTGACAAAACCCAACAGATTGCATATCTACACATTGTTTTATACTGACTACATTTTTTTTCTACTTTTCATGTTAAATTTTTTTATCTCCATACGATACAAACAACGTTGGAAGATAAATAACAATTATTAAATGTTGTTTGTTATTAAATTAGAGATTCTCTTCAACACGAAAATTCTAAACTATCAACCGAGACAGGGGTGATGCGAAAATACAGCCACATTAAAGGTATGAGTACCAATGTCTTTATTTTCGAAGGGAAAAATACCTTAATATATACGTATATATTTACATGCATCTACATTTTTGCAATATTTGAAAATAATATTTCCCCATACTCCACTATTTTGTATCAAATAAAAAACGCACCATAAACGTTTTGAAATGTTGTCCTTTTCGAACTTTCGATGTCAAATTGTCGGTTTCAAGGGAACACAAGCCGTTTTGTGTGTGACCAGAGGAATCTGTTTTACCGAACTCATCCGATAGAAAGGACGCTATACAAATGCTTTATCATCTCATCGTTGGGTCCTAGTAGTTATTCCAATTCTCCCAATGATTTTCTTCTTCGAAAATAGGCATAGAAATATATTTTTGACATTTATCTGCTTTGCAATTCACCAAATGTTTATATTCATTTTATATCTATTAAAGTGTTATACTAATAAAAATTACCACGAACAGTTACGCACATGCATCAAACCGTATCGTTTTATAATGTAATAATGAGCTGCTGTTTTTCTCGCCAATAAAACCGCTCGGACTATCTAGTTATAATATTTGCCCGATGTCTGTTTCTACGGTTTATAGCTGCATTTTCATATGGCCCATACATATGTATGTACGATGAGCATATGGCTATACCTTTGATACAGTCTTTCGGCACTCTTTGAATCATCCATGTGCTCTCTTTGATGTTGTCTCAATTTTGAAGATTTACCATCTGGTGAATCTACCGAAAATTATTATTAGGACCAATTAAAATGTCAGCGTTCCCATCTCATCAACTTAATAGTTGCTGGTTAAATACGAGTAGATCGGTCTCTGTGTAATTGCTGTTGGCCAAAGTTACAGGCTATTTTCACACTATATTTACGACATGAGTAAAACAGGAATTTGAAAACATTTTTTTCTCGATTTATGAGGCTGCATAAGGAATTTTCAATGTTGCAGTAAGTGGCGCGAAGTATAACATCAAACTAATTGATTTAGTGTTGTGTAGTGCTACCGACATACGCAAAGAGTGGTGTTTTGTGTTTTATGGAGAGTCGTTAAGGATGCTCACATCCTTCGCGTCGTCGTTCCTGTCGACCTGCACACAGTTCAACATGAGTACACACCCCGCATGTACATAGAATTTTTGCCACGGATCCATTGAAGGAGGAGTGCATAAACGAAACGAAGACCGTCCAAGAACGTACATAAAATGAAACGACAGTATCGTTGTGTAATAAGGATAATAGGAGGAAGTACATGAAATCCCTCGCGTCCAGCATCAGCTACATATTTACAATTCATGCGTGAACAGGAACTCAGTGTCGAGCGGACCGTGGGGTCTCGAGTGAACAATATGTCTTTCGTTCGAGTGCGAAGAAAAGGGAGGTAAGCGAGGCGAGTCTGTCGCCTCTGATTATTGGTGTGATTCTCAGGCGGATGGCGGTAAGATTCAATGACACTTTACTTTGTGTCTTCAGTGGCATTCGTCGGCAATCGGCTCGAGTCGAGATATCGTCTTGAATGAAATTCCGAGAAAATTAGTTGTAGTTCTGAGTTATACAGTTTGAAGTGATTCGGAAAAAACAATAGATTTTCAGTGCAATAGATTTTAGTACAGTTTACAAAACGAATTCAATGTTTATGAGTTTAATAAACTGTTTTGTGTGCAAAACTCTTGGATTAATACATATTGTGAAAATGAAAACTTATTCTACTTGATTGGTTGTACAGTGAATTTAGTGCAATTGTGTTAAGTTAATAGCAAAGAGCATAGATGTTATTATTTTGGCATGAGAATTAAGTGCGTCTACGTTGTTTAAATTTCCAAACTAGTTTCGAAGTTGTGTAAGAAATACTTATGTCAAATTTTCACGGCCAATTGATATCAAAGCTAGCGGGCATCAAGCAAGGTAGGTTGAGTGATTAAGATTCCATTTGTCCAAAAGTGCATGATACTTATTACAAAAGTTTGCAAATGCTAGCAGATAAGTTATAATTGGCTTAGTGATGATGATGCGTTTTTAGTGGTCAGATTTTTTTCGAAACATAATGTTAGCTTTTGTAGCTTTTACATAATTTAGATTACATGTTTTTGGTTTTGATCATGAATGCAAAGTGTCAAAATTTTATCGTGCAGAGAAACTTGTAAGTAAAAATGACTGAGAACTATGTCAATATCAGAAGATATATTGACAAATATAGGTAGATATATTGACAAATGGCTAGTACTTTGTAGTCGTTTGATTGATATATACGCGCACCATAAGTTATTTCTTGATTATACATTGTGCTGAAAACAATAGCTACGAAAGCTGTGAATAATTTAAAGAAAAATTTAATTAAAAACAAAAATAACTCAATCTCTCTTTGAATAGTATAATACGTTTGTGTATAAGTATCAATAAAAATTGCTGACGTCACTATAAATTTTCCAGCTTTGTGCATCAAAACAACGTTTAAATAGTTTTGTAGACCAGAAACAATGTAGCTTGACAATTTTTGCAATTTTTTAGCATCAAAAGAGGTTGCAGTTCTATAAGTAAACTTCTTATGAGATAATTTTACGATATTTCGATGCCTATAGGTATATGTGGGATATACCATTATTTCATTGCCTTATTTAGTTCCCTTTTAATTTAATTTAAATCTTGAAAAATAAATCTACTCATTTGATTTATTTGAATGTGAGTAGATTTAATAATATTTGCATAATTAAATTGAGACGAGGCTAGTAGTATGTAGCATCGTGTGACTTAGGCTAAATACCTGCTTCAGTCAACAAAGAATCACATGTTGATCTTTGATTCTTTCGAACCGTTTTCATTCTGAGAAACAGCTTCATATTGTTTAGAAAATTATGTTTAAGTCAACGAAAATGCAGACGAAACTTGTCCCACTTCTGCGGAAACCGAAAAAAATATCAAAGAATTAGTAGTTCAACAATTGTTCGCAACAATGGTTCGGGGTCACATACTGTTAGTCGCCTTGCAGCACTTTTAGCTATTGAAATGATGGTTGTAGAGCAATATTAGTAAATGATAAACAGTGAGGAAAGCCTTGGGTATCGATTGAGTTTATCTTTTAACTTCCTGTCACCTTCCAAGTAATAGTACCTAGGCATGGGTGATTACTTCTGAAAAATCTATGCACCAGAATGTAATGCATTGGCGCCAAATAATTTTCCCTAATCGATATTCGATGACGAAAATTAAGAAAATTAGCCAACACATCATAGAGAGAAGATTGGGAAGTATAGCATGCAAAGTTAACACTAAGAAAAGCCAAGAATGCATTCCAAAATACGTCAAAAAATAAAAACAAAAAACTCAAAATTAATTTTGGTTAATTATACTGAATCAAACTGACAAGGCAAAGCTGAAAATTTTGGCAGTCTTTCACGAAAAACATTGCGAAAAACTTCAAGAAATAAGCTACACAAGAAATATTGCAAATTAATCTAGGCTTTAAGGATTGAATGTGGTCAGTGGCAGCTCGTCAGGGTGGGCCCAGCCCGCCTGGCCCACCCTGACGAGCCGCCACTGGGCCCGCTCGACACAAAAACATTATTATAAGGTATACGCGGATAACAACAAGAAATATCTACTTTACTTTAACTCAGTAGCGCCATAATTACATGGCGCAGAAATTATGGCCCCACACGCCATATTACATAGTGCCATGAGCCATGTAATATGGCTCATGGCACTCCAATTATAACTCGCAGCCATACTGTGTGAGGAAATGTATAAATGACAGCAAGCTTCTTGAGTATAAGAGGGGGTATGGGCCTTGATGTCATTTATTCCTCGGGAATTTCGACGATAGAATTCCATTACCTAACATCAACTGCTCTACCTCCAGGTGCTCAGAACTGAGAAGGCTCGTGGCCTTTTCTTGGATGCGAACTGGATCATCTTCAGATGCACTGAAAAAACACATAGCGCCAGACGCCATAATTTATAGACTTCTGGCGCCATGTACATAGTCGATTTCGGTCGATTTGTGATAAAATATAGCGCCACACGCCATAGTACATAGGAGCAGGCGCTATGCTTATGTCCACGCCATGTACTATAGTCTTCCACGCCATACAGTATAGTCCTCCACGCCATGTACTATAGTCCTCCACGCCATACAGTATAGTCCTCCACGCCATGTACATGGCGTGGAGGACTATACTACATGGCGTGTAGGGCTATAAGCATAGCGCCTGCTCCTATGTACTTTTCGCCATGTAATATGGCGTATGGCGCTATATTTTATCACAATCCCTAAATCGACTATGTACATGGCGCCAGAAGTCTATAAATTATGGCGTCTGGCGCCATGTGTTTTCTCAGTGTACCTACATATAAAATAAAAACTATGAAAAGGGAGAAAAAAAGCAATATTTTCCTTATATCAAAAACTTGTTTTTAAAATGAGTGAAAAGACAGAGACATTATCACTTCTTCTTAGTACTCTGCGTAAAGGAGAATGAAAATCAATGAGATTACGAGCAATGGGAGCATTAAAAAGCGAATGAGTTCTTATCGGGCGATCAGGCCTACGCAAGAAGTGAGACACGCAAATGTTGGAGGAATTGTAAACCATGATAGGTACAGTTTGTAAAGAAGGTATTTATCAAGGAACACTTTGCGGGAATTCAGCTTGTGAAGATCAAAAAAGCAGACGATCATCATAAGAACGACAGCATCAGGCAAGTAGAGGAAACGAGGAGATCACACTTGGGAGCAATATTCAACAATGCTACAAACAAGGGAAATTTAAAAAAAATTAACACTTGTGTGACATATCAATTGCAAAGGATGAGCAGCGCAGTTCGAAACCAGCTACCTTCTAGGCTTTGGAAATGGTAAAAGAAACATACATATCAAATTTTAGCTTCGGTCCAAAAATAATGCCAACGTTCTTATGTTGATCTACATGCTCCAAAAAACTACCAGACAAAAAGTAGTCAAAGGTAATGGCTTGTTGGAAAAAAACATCACAAAACAGTTGAAAACATATCTAAGAACAAGACCAAGAGAAACTACAAACAACAACAATGATTTCGTGAAGCGACAGTGCGAAAAATATTAAAGTCATCAGCGTGTAAAATAGAATCAGACTTGAAATTACAAGGAACGCCATTAGTAAACAAAGTGAAAGCAAAAAGGCCAAGAATGGAGCCTTGGGGAACGCCAGGAGTAGGATAGAAAGAGGAGGAAGAAAAGCTATTAGAAACAATACGGCAGATGTGATCGTCGATGTTGGAAGAAAGCCTAAGGATAATATACCTAAGGATACTGAAAACATCGAAATTAAATGCGTTTTCCAACATCAGTGAGTCAACCTGAACTTTTGTCAACCTCAAACTTCACGCTCAAATTGAGTATAGTTTGACATGGATTGTCGTCAAAATTCCATATCATTTATCCAAGACATCGCTACAGGATGGTCTTCATCTTCAAGGCTGTCACTCCTGGTGCGGAACTGGACAAAACAACGTTAAGCTGTACGTTCTGACAATATATCGTCCCCAAATGCATAACATATCCTGCAGGCAGCCATCCCTAATTTTGCCGTCCTTCGTTATGGGGAGAACACCTTAATTTACACTTCAATATTCCACACAAAATTGAATGCATTTAAATGATACTCAACATTTTCAAGATTTTCGTTTCGAAAGGAAAAATGACCTGCGATTCTGGAGTTAAGAGGAATACAGATGAGTCATCTCTAAACCGATCTTTTCAATGAAAACACCTAATATTAGAGATAAATATGTGAAAATAAAACAAAAACGCCACCACTCACAAATCTCATTTTCATTTACTTTAAATCCACTCAAGAAGTTAAGAGTTTAAAGTTTTTGGACTATCCTTTACATTTTCTGTCTTTAGTCACACCCAAGTTTTGGATGAACCCTTTTTACCTGTCTATTTGGCGTAAAAAATACTATTAACTAGAATTTTTTTCATTTTGAAATAAACTTTCTTCAATCCTGTTGAAAGATATCGCACTGTTTAAATATAACGCTTCTTTTACTCTTGAATTTTTTTCTAAGAATCTCGTAAACCAGTTGGATTCAGCTATTACTCCCACGTGAATTTTGTGTATGAAGCTTATGTGCAGATTTTGGTTTCTAGCAAATTGAATGCAATAAAAATTCACGTAAAACCAATAGTTAACCAGATATTTAAGAAAAACTGATTTTCGTGCCCTTGAACTTTTAATAACTTTTCTTGCGCACACGATTCCGTAATGGATTTTCCACATCATGTTCCTCATAAGCATAATTCGATTGAAAAAACTTCACTTGAATTTGGGAACACCAGATCGGTGTAAAAGCGTGCAACGGGCAACACGGAAAGAAACGTCAATGTCAGTTTGGTTTGAGTTGGGGACTGAAAACATTGACTTTCAGTCAAAATTTATCAAATAAAATTTGAAAATTTTTCTGCGTATTTGGTGGAAACGTGCATCTACGTTTGTGCGCAATAATTTGTGTCGGTTTCGCGAACAAATTAGCGTTCAAATTTTTTAAAATAGTGCGATAATGAAGTGCTGCGTTCCAGGCTGCAAAAGTAGCTACCGAAATGCTTCACAGGAGATATCGTATTTCGGGTAAGTAAAATTAAACTTTAACGTCAATTTTGTTTTGTTTTTGTGTGAAATCATAATTAATTTCATTCATAAAAAGCATTTTAATCTCCACTCGCCTTTTCGGGGAAAGAAATGTCAAACGACGTTCGAAATGGCGATATCTCGTGGTTTTTTCACATTGGCTTTGCCGTATGAACTGCACACACCCGTACCTCATTCTCACACCAGTAAATAGAAAGTTGAAAATTGGCACTTTTCTCTCGTTAGATTTCTAATCCATTCTTTCTTATATCTGTGGTTTCAGCCGAATAGAAGTAAAACCAAATTCGTAGAATAATATGGTCTCAGCAAGAAGCAGCTTTTGATGTCAAAAGGCTGCCAGGACCGGTCATTTTAAAGCTGTTTTGCCAAGAGCTTCTACTATTTGATTTTCATATGACAATCACCTTGTAATGGAATCATGCAGCAAATGTTAGAATATATTACGTAAGTAATTATGTCTTAGTAGTATGTTAGAATATATTAAGTTAGTTAGTAAGTAAGAATATATTTCAATTTTTGCGAGCGATAACTCTCAAATACTTTGTGTCCCTTTAGTTTCCAATGCAGTTATTGACACCAAAAATTTGATCACTTGTGCGCAGAGAAAGTCGATCATTCAATTTTCATATGCTCCTGCTGTGAGTACAAGAAAGTGATTTGGTAAACATTGCAACCATATTCAAAATGAAGCGAAATCTACAGATTTCTAGCGGTTCCTAGGCGTTAATATTTTTTTAAAGCTCAAGTGGCTATGTTTTATAGCTTAAGAAGCTGTATTTCATGTACATAATGTATGCGATCATAAACACTGCACTATGTGACACAGGAATACGCGCAATGTATATCTGCTTCAGTAAATATACTCAAATCTCTTTTGACTTTTCTCTCACTTACACCAAAAAAGAGGAGCTCTCAAGAAGCTCACTTGTGAGATCTTAAGCTGTAAATATGATTTTCTAAACATATTACAGCACAAAAATGCTAGGATCGATTTTTCTTTGAATATTCCCTCATTATTATTTATAAGTGTTCGTGTGGGAATTCGACCTTGCCCCTAAACTATTTTAAATTTGGCCAAGTGAAATACTCAAAGTTAGTTTGAAACCATATCACGGTATAAAGTTCAATCAAGTTAGAAACTTGGCTTGAAAAAGAAATAAAACAGAAAAGAACCTGATTGGACATTGACCATTTTTGATCTGGATTTTTATGATAAGACATATTACGCCCAATTTTATATTTTACTACTATATTACGCCCAATTTTATGTCTTACATATTCATAAAAAAAACCCTTAATATAGTGGGTACCTACACACTATCCGTTAGATTGTAGCCAAATGTAACGAGTGCTGAAAATACGCACTTCCCTGCAATACTAACTTGACAGTTTACTAAAATTATTTTTTTTGAGAAGCACAAGCAAATTTAAGAGAGCCATTTACGTTTATGAGCAGTTTTTGTATATAAACTATTCTTGAAATCGTTGTCAGCCACTTAGCTTTCACTTCAATTTCTTTCATGGTTAGTAAAAATTATTGTCACTATTTAAGCTGCATCTCCGTATACTTTGTCACGTTTCTCTTTACGAGTGAGAACGGTAAACCAGAAACACTATTTCAAAAATGTCTTACAATGTCAATGGCAGTTCGCGGCAGTTCGAATACAATGTCAGTTATTACCCGAAAAGAGATACAATCAAGAAAAATCTAGGGGACGGGAGTAGCTGCGAGTAGAGTAGGCGGACACAACTTTTAATCCGCCTATTTAATGATGGCCGTGCTCTATGTAGATCAAATGCTGCAGGAAGTGTGCGGCAGGTAGGATGCAAAGGAACATTGATTCATTGCCATATTGCCATTCGCTCTGGCAGACTGCGGAGAGAGCAATATTTCCATTTTGAGTATTGTATAGGCGAGATAAGTGTTTCGTTGGGTAAGTTTCGAATTTATGATGCATGGGGTGAAATGGAGTAGTCGAGCAAAGCCATGAATTGCAGATCACTCAAATTAAATTTTGTAATTCAAGAATGTGCCTACTCGTGCAACGTTATCTAAAAGCTTTGACCTCACACAAATAAATTACATAGTTACAATGATTGTTCAAAAAGTGGAGGCAAAATGTTAAAGCTGATGAATTGATTTTTGTTGAGACTGAAACCAAGCAATGAATGTTTTATGTGGGTATAATGGATTAATGATGGCTCCTAGTTCAGTTGTCTATATGAAAAAGAGATGAAGAGTTGAGAGTAGTGATGCTAAACTGGAGTTAAATTTTTTGATTTGCTTAGTTACCAACGAAACACTCAAAGACCAACACAACACAACATATGCAGCAAACCAGCCAATAAATAGGTGCTGCAGGCTATTCAATAGCATGAGTGAGAATTTTTCCCCTACGATCTCTAAATTAACGTTTAAAAATTACATCATCAAGGCTCTTTCCTTATAATCTTCCCCACACTCAACCATACTAACATATATGCATTGTATTTCCATTTTAAATTTAAATTTGGTATTTAATTTGTTAGTCATTTGTTTGTCATTTATTTATTACTTTATTTGTTGTCTGTTTATAACTAATTTTATTTATGCAGTATTTATTAGTCTTGTATTTATTTATAGATTGTTTTATTTTTGTTTCGTAATTTAATGCATGTACTATTTTATTTTATTCTATTCTTTTTCTTATACATGTACGCCTAGGTAAAAAATAAATAAATAAACTTGTTATTGTCATCTTCATATGAAATGAGTTCTGAGTGTCAATTTGAATCAGCTCCGAGCAGCGCGAGCTGAGAATACTAAATATTCAAAACACATACTGTAAGAGTCAAAAGTGATGGCACACTTAGAAATTTCATTTTTGAACTAACATATTTTTCTAATTGTAAGGTATAGAAAACAGTTGAATGTTCAAATCAAAGTTTTATTTGTTCCAAAGAAATTATTATAATTTCATAGCAATGCATACTGTGCTAATCATTTTGTATGCAAAAACATTGTAAGAGTGTTATTTTTATCAGTTAAAAGTAATGGCACACTTGTTTTTTATCATTTGAAAAATAACAGATAAACTTTAAACCAGAATTTTGTTTCGGCCTCTTTTGCTTTTATCATGCCTTGCAAATGTGTTGGCTATTTCAGAAATATGAGGCACGAAACTCAGTTACAGACAAGAAAAATAATTTTAGATTTATGGCAAAAGGACAAGACCTACCGCAAAATCGGGAAACTAGTCAAAAGACATTATTTGACAATCAGAAATACAATCGCGAAGTTCAAATCTTGTAGAAAATTTTCCACGTTCTGGTCGAGCTAGTCAATTAGATCCCGCGAAAGTAGCAGTTACAGCTTCAAAACAGGCGTCGGCCGCTTCTTTTCGAAACTGTAACTGGTCTAGCTCCTTAACGACTTCTACGCCCATTGTGAAACTTAGCAAGGATTCTCTATTCACTATTAGCAATGTTTAGAAAATAAAAATTAAAACAAAATTAAATGGTCAACTTAGTGAAATTCAACTTTCAAAAATTTAAATATATATATTTAAAAAAAATGTTTTTTGAATATCCAAAAATGCATTTCAAAAGCTCATTAAATGCAGTATAAATTCAAGTTTTTTATTTATTTTATTGTAACTTTTTAACACTGGATAAGAGGATTCTAAATAGCGGATATCTGCCAAAATTTAAATCTTTAAGGACCTCTAGCTCGTTAACCAGACTTTGTATTGTAAAAACATTTTGTACACTGAGAAAAATACTTCTATTTTTTGAAGAAAAATGAACACATTATCAAAGAAAATTGGTAATGATTCTGCGCCAAAGAAATATTTACTCAATCCAAAGAAAGACATTTCTTCATTTCAAAGAACAAATATTGTACTTGCCCTGAGTAAAACTTGGTATAGTTTCAAAGAAATATTTATTCAATCGAAAGAAAGGAGTTTATTCATTTCAAGCACTGATATTGCACTTGCCCTGAGTAAAATTTAATATAATTTCAAGAACATCTGGCATCTGGCATAAATCGGTTCTCGTACGATCACCGAAGTTAAGCAGTGCTAGGCGCGGTTACTACTTAGATGGGGGACCGCTTTGAAAGCATAGCATGCTGTTGGCACGCAAAAACTTTGAAAAAACCATTTTTTCGTTTTTTTAAGGTGCGATATTTTTTTCTCATTTTCTGAAGCGCTAGTACTATTTATGCCCAGTCGCCAATTTAAGCTATAATGTTACACTTAATCAATGGAGTTAGGAACTCTGAAGACGAACAAAGTCAACCATGACATGAACCCGGCGGCATTCGAACCCTCGAGCGGTAGATCGCTGCTTTGGATTGACACGTTAGCGAACTAAGCTATCGACCCTTTATTTGTGTAGAGGAAAAGTTGATAGAAGACAGAAAAACTATCAATTTTTTCGTCGAATATTGTAGCGTGGTTGTTGTTGAATCATAGAAAATAATATTCGCGGTGTAGATATAATTTACTAAATTCATAGACGTAATTTACAAGATTTGATGAAAACTACTTACTTGAAATAAGGTAAAGCAAAAATTGTATTTCGTTGAATATAAGAAGTTTTTCAATGATATGTATACAAATTACTGATATCAAATAAAAGTTTATTTGATTTGTGAAGATTTCACATCTCGTAAACAAGTATATATTTTCTTTGATTTTCGGAAACATATTTTTCTGAGTGTATCTAGATCGAGGATATATATAGGTATAATATAATCAAATATTACTAAAATCGGAAACATCAAAATTTTTTACGTGTCCGCTTCACCCGGAATGTCCCTAGTTTAAAGTTGAACTGTAATTTTTTAATTAATAGGAACAAGTGTGCCATTACTTTTGACTGATAAAAATAGCACTCTTACATTGTTTTTGAATATAAAATGATAAGCACCGTATAAACTGCTATGAAATGATTATAATTTCTTAGAAACGAATAAAACTTTGATTTGAGACTTTCAACTGTTTTCTATACCTTACAGTTAGACAAATATGTTAGTTCAAAAATGAAATTGATAAGTGTTCCATCACTTTTGACTCTCACAATATATAATACTTCGCGCCGCATATACCGAAATAAAGTCATTTTCTTGAAATTTCCGTAACTGTTGGCAAAATGTCCATAATTTTAAGAATAATAGCCAAGTATTCGAAATACCTGACTAAATAGTTTAAAGTACATCTAAATAAATTGTGGGAAATTTGAATTCGGGTGCTAAGCAATGAGATGATTTTGAAAAGTCAACGGGAGTTGACGCTTCACTTAAAAAAATCCACATGGCGCCCAGAGCCATGTAACATAGCGCATTATTTATGGCGCCATATGCTATGTACATAGCACTCTGAGCTATGCAATATGGCTCCCAGCGCCATAATGTTAGAATCTACATAGCGCGTGGTCCTATGTAACATGGCGCAGCATTTATGGTCCCACACGCTATGTACATAGTGCACTGAGCTATGCAGTATGGCTCCCAGCGCCATAACTACATGGCACAGAAATTATGGCCCCACACGCTATATTACATAGTGCCATGAGCCATGTAATATGGCTCATGGCACTCCAATTATAACTCGCAGCCATGCTGTGTGAGGGAACGTATAAATGTCAGCAAGTGACATTAGAGCTTGTGTCTACATAATTGACTCATATTGAACTAAAGTACTGGCTGCGATATTTTTGATACCTCGAGCGGTGAATTTTCACACTGGACCAGGAACATTCAATAGTGAGTATGTTGACTCGAATTTATCGAATTTTTATTTGGTGGAATTTATATTTGGTGCACTGAAAAAACACATAGCGCCAGACGCCATAGTTTATAGATTTCTGGCGCCATGTACATAGTCGATTTCAGTCGATTTGTGATAAAATATAGCGCCACACTCCATAGTACATAGGAGCAGACGCTATGCTTATAGCCCACCACGCCATGGACTATAGTCCTCCACGCCATATACTATAATCCCCCACGCCATATACTATAGTCCTCCACGCCATATACTATAATCCTCCACGCCATGTACTATAGTCCTCCACGCCATGTACTATAGTCCTCCACGCCATACACTATAGTCCTCCACGCCATGTAATATAGTCTTCAAAGCCATATACATGGCGTGGAGGACTATAGTACATGGCGTGGAGGACTATAGTGCATGGCATGGAGGGCTATAGTACATGGCGTGGAGGACTATAGCACATGGCGTGGAGGACTATAGTACATGGCGTTGAGGACTATAGTACATGGCGTGGAGGGCTATAAGTATAGCGTCTGCTCCTATGTACTTTTCGCCATGTATTATGGCGTGTGGCGCTATATTTTATCACTATCCCTAAATCGACTATGTACATGGCGCCAGAAGTCTATAAATTATGGCGCCTGGCGCCATGTGTTTTTTCAGTGTTGTTACTCTACGAGTGTTTATATTGTTACTCTATGACTACGTGCCCCCCCAGAGCCGTTAGAAAATTTTACCGATTGTGTTTTTGTGGTTGTGTTTGTTTTTGGGGCGTTTTTTGTTTTTTGATTTTTAATTTTTGATCCCTGCTCGTTCTCTGGTGGTAGGAGGGGAGGGGCAACAATTTGAAGGATAACTAATAAAAACGTACAAAAAATGCACAAAAAGACAACACACTGGTGATAAAAAACAAACAAAAACAAACACGCAACAAAAAAAACATAAAAAAAAAACAATCGATAAAATTGTGTAACGGCTATGGGGTTCAGCCCAATAATCTTCTTTTTCAGAGCTTGAATCTAGTGGGATTTTTTTCATATTTCGTATTTGGACATTAGCCTTCTTAAACGTTGTTCCTCAAACAAAGGGTTATTTTCGAGGAAGTTCGTTTAAATCGCTGTCTGTTTTGAAAGGTAAAACTTCGTCTGCGGAAAATAGCATGCTACCTATAGATGTGGAAGGAGTAGGATCTTTTCCCATATTATACAGTGTGGAAATTAGCCGCATTGTGAATTCACAGATATGGATAGAAGTTGCCTTTGATGTCTCGATTCATCGACACGCGTTTTCGAGAGGCAATCGCCATCCTGATGGGATTATCTGAGTCCCAAATTTATTTATTTATTCGTTTATTATTCTAGCTTATGCGAACGACATACCTGTGGTAGTGTCGGAAAGTATTTATTCACGCTATCGGAGAGGTTAAATCACTCTCTTGACATACTTTCACGTTGGAGTCGTGAGTGCGACTTGAATGTGAATTCTAGCAAAACGGAGCTAGTACTATTTACAAGGAAATACACAGTTCCTTGTTTCGAGTTACCCAAATTAAATGTGGTTTCCATTGACCTGAGCCAGAGGGTCATGTACTTAGGGATTATCCTTGACTCGAAGTTACTATGGACCTACATTGTAGCAGAAAGAGCACGGAAGACTTTCAATGCACTTTACTGCTGTAAAAGAGCCATAGGAGCGAATTCGATCTAAGCGTTACAGCTTCGTACTGTTGCTTGGCTTTATACTGCTGTGGTTGAGCCAATTCTATTGTTCGGCGTAGCGTTCTGGTGGCAGGCTGCTCTAAAAGCTACCTGCAAACGACAGCTTGAAAAAGTACGGAGGATGGCTGCACTACTGGTAACTGGAGCGCTCCGCTCCACCCCTACTAAGGCACTCTTCGTGTTACTTCATAGGCTGCCAACCAATCTACTTATCTTGCAGCAAGCTAATCTTGCTGCTGTGAGACTTAATTGTATTTCGGCATGGAATAGAACAGAATTTGGTCATGCGAGGCATTTGGTCAAGGGAGTTCCCGCTCCAGTTGGTGTTGACTACATCGCTCCGCAATGCCTATAGATTTGGAGTTCACAACTCGCATTCCGGGTAGGGATGAATGGCGTGATGGTGTCACCCTCGAAAGTGGGCTTATCCATGTGTACAATGACGGCTCAAAGCTTAACAATAGAGTCGGTAGTGGTGTATACTCAGATGAGCTGAATCTCAAGCTGTTCCTTCGTCTACCAGACCATTCTAGTGTCCTTCAGGCGGAGGTTGTGGCTATTTCACAGGCAATCGACTGGCTTCTGTGCAATTGAATACTCGGGGTCAATATTGGTATTTTCACAGATAGCCAATTCTGTTATTCAATTGATTTGGGTACCTGGACCTTGGGATTTTCAGAGCAACTTTGAGGCCGATGAGCTAGCAAGGCTTGGTACATTGTAACCGGAGGTCTCTTGCTCTCTCTCAATAGGTATACCGATGACATCGGTCAAATTGGCTATCAGACAAAAATATCTCGAGGATGCTAGGAGGTCCTGGACAAATGAATCATGCTGTGCAATAGCAAGGCAGTCCAAATTGTGGACTTTCGCTATCTAAAGTTGCTGTATATGCACAATAACAAGAACAAAATATGTATAAAAGTCGATACGCTTTCAATAAAGAATGTAGTCAGTTGGTGAACAAGCCTATTATTTTTTACCCAGTTGTGAGGCTGCGCTGGGCACCATTTAAACTTCCAGTTGTGTGAACACTGGGTATCCATGGATGCGCATCACACCAGGCAGCTGTTGAGCTTAACTCGAAGCGCTCTACGTTGCACTGTGGGAGTTCTTGCGGGCCACTGCTTCATAGGACGGCATGCACAACGATTGGGAGTGCAGCCTAATGATTTCTGTCGGAGTGTTGGGTCTGAAGATGAGGAGGAGTCCGTCCTCCAACTTATGTATCAGTGCCTGGCGTTGGCAAGGAGAAGGTTGGCGGCAATTGGTGCACCTTTTCTCTCAAACCTGATCGAGCTGTCCCTGGTCAATTTAAAGGGATAGTGTGTTTTGCCAAGGGAAGCAGATGGTGTCCCGAGTTCAGTGAGTAGGAGAGAGTCACAAATGATTGTGGCATCACAACGGGCCTCTCTTGTGCCTATGTGTGTCTTTGTGTGGATCGGCAGCCACTTCAACCTACCTACCTACCTTATTATTCATAAATGTAGAAGGTCCGCTACCAACTCTTGAAGGGGTTGTTTAAAATAATACAAAAGCAGTTTCATACATATAGAATTACATAGGCTAAAGCAATGCAAACATAGACTAAAAACTATTCCATGACAGTAGCGCAATACTAATTAAGTGAAAAATCAAATAAAAACTCTAGCGCATAAGAACCACCCGAAAGATGAATTTTCGAAGAAAAGCAGAAGAAATGTTGAATGAAGATTTCGCTTCATACTCAATATGATTTGAACGTTTACTAAATTAATATCTCGTACTCACAACGGATCATCATGCCAGATACAAAGCATATGAAAATTTAATGATAGCATTTCCCAGTACACAAGTGACCAAATTTTCTGGTGGAAAACAAAACGGGAAAAAAGAATTTGAGTGTTACCGCCCTACAAAAATTAAGAAATACAAACAGCTGCTGCTTCTTTGAATTACAAGATGTATGAAATAAGATCATATGTAGTTAGAGTGTAAGCATCTCTTGACAAAACAACGACAAAATGACCGGTTCAGTCAGCCAGTTGTCAGCACCTTTGGTATCGGTGCTAGTAGGCATATCAAATCTGCTTCTTAATGAAACCAATTTAATCTGTGAATTTCGTTTTGATGCGGAAGTTATAAACATGAAAATATTTTCAGGGTATTCGAACGAAAATTTTGCAAATGTGGAGAAATGAACCTTATCCTATGAAAATGCAAACAATGCCTCGTACTGGCAGCCCTCTGTCAGTACTGCAAGCAAAAATTTATCGAACTTGTTTCATATTTATGTCAGTTGACTTACTGTTGTTCTCAGTAAGGAAACTGAAAGATATAAGGTCTGTTCCCGTACTACAATTAATTGCGATTAATTGCAATGAAGCCGTTTTTTTTTACTCCGTTTTAGTACGCTTCATTGCAATTAATTGCAATTAATCGTAGTACGGGAACAGACCTATAGTGTGGTGGGATTCTCTGCAATGCATTCTAGAACACTGTTCATCGTTAAAGTGCTTGAAAATCATCAGAAAGTTTTGTTTTCAGCACCAACACTTAGCCAGACCTAAAATTCCAACCACAAATTTAACACGATCAACGTAGTTGCTATTATGTTGATCTGCCGAATTTTAGCTTAAACACATTGAACACGAAAATCCGATATCGAAAGTTGATATTACTGTCGGCAAATTCAAAAGCACTGGCAGAGCGTAATCAGTTAAGTATAGGAAAACAAGTATGTCAACTTAATTCAAACTAGGGGAAAACGAACATTGACATGGGGAAATTTCCCCAGTTGCACCTGGTTCGGTAGATTTGTATGGCCGCAACTGAGGAGCCTTTCTGCGTCAAAGTGCCTTTTCCGCAGGTGTGAAGGAAATGGACATACTTGTCTTCCTATACTTTGCCGACAACTATGTCGAAATATTGGTTCGATTTCCGGCCGCCGACAACGTGGGCATTGCAATGTAGATCGATCAGTGCATTGAAAATTTTTGACAGTGGAAGTTGACAACCATGTCGAATTTAAGTGTCCAATGTTCATGGTGTTTCATTGCTATGATATTTATCTGCCAAAAGTTCGAAATTGAGCTCGTATTGATTAGCAACGCAAAAAATCGTAAGTAGACTGCATCGTTCATCTAGTATTGTAATAAGAATGCATGTATTGCAATCCATCGTTGCATTGCAACAACATGGGTCGGCCAAGCCGGTGCATCTAATATAATTTATTCAATTTAATGATTACCTGATTACTTCGCCTGCCAACTAACTATGTAATAGATTTTTAGCTAATAAATAGCAACAAGGTTCGGAATTCTCGCGCCATTTACGCCACCACATCACTTACTTTAAAACTTACTTTACTTTATGTCAAATGCAACTGTCAAGCAAATTGTCTCAAATGAGCCTTGATTTAGGAAAGACAAATCCGATAAAGCTTTCTCTACTTCCTGCAACCATAGTCCACATTTGTGTCTAGGATAAAGCTATTCTAGCAGTGTGGAACTTCCGAAAGTTTCACGATATCTAGGGTTGCAGCGAAGGCAGCAACCAGGAATTGTGGTGAGGTTACAATTTTCAACTGCAGGTGTCACTAACAGCAGTTCGAAATCTCTTAAAGACGCTCCGCCTACCAATATGTCTGCGCAGTGGAAGTGATAGGGCGGAGTAAAAGACTTGCTTGTCCGCCATTACAATGAGGCATTGAACATGGGCTGCGAATCCGATTAATGGTGCCGGCGGGAGAATGCATATGGTGCCGTTTGACATACAGTCCCTAAGTATTGATTGTGGTTTACTTATGAGCCGACGGCCATGTTATTCTGATCTGGAGGTCTATAAATTCCATTGCTACTTTGAACACGAAAATTTATGCTATGTGTTTAATTTAGATTTTATTTTATTATTTATAAGTGAATTTTGAATCATAATATTTTACTTGTGTGATAAAAATTAGTTTAACGTATACGGCATTTATGTTTGGAGTGAAAGTTTCTTCGTAGAAATGAAAGCTTTTATTTTACGAATTGGATCTTAGGTCCGGTAACGTTTGTCGTACACGGGATAAATATTTGCACCAACGACCTTAATTGTTACCGAAAATTGCATTTGTTTTCGGTTTGAATTATGAATGGTGTATTCCTGAAATATCCTAATATAAATATTCATGTACGTGTCCCATTATGCTCATGCTACATGTTGAATTTTTAAATACATTTATAATGCGTGATGCTTGTCTTTGGACAAGAATGAATTTCGTTGCTAGGGAATTGTTGTTGGTTGTTTCGTGGTTGAATTTTAAGATTAATGAAATGAGTTTGATAATTTGCATAAACCCACTTAATATCTGTGGCATAGCATTTTAATATTAATCACGTTGGCGGGACTGATTCAGAGATTTCTAATCAATAGATAGGTACTAAGTTAGATGGCAGAAAAAAAATGATGACATAAAGTGATTCGGGCAAGTAAGATTAAATATGTAGATAATGCAATTGAATGAAATGAATTAAAAACCGTTTTTAGAATACAGTTTTTTTGGAAATGATTATGGGGAAATTTAGCAAATTTCCAGTTTGTCATCATCAAAGTAAGGAAGACACAAAAATGACTATTTTGGTGCATCAAGTTATGTTGGTTTTAACACCAAGATAATTTGATATTGAAAAGAAAATAAACCATATACATTTTATTTAGTTTAGAGGATTAGTCGAATGGTTAAAAAGTCAATGGGAGTTAATTTGACACCATTTGAAAACTCATAGTGCCACATAGTTAAAATTAATAGAAAAAAAATATTTGATACATCATTCACGTTGGAGAAGTCTTTTATAGAATCTATTGGCCTTTACAAGAAGGAAATCTGCATATTTTTTTTGTTGTAGCTAGACTTTGCTTTACAGGTTTATTTTTAATGCTGTGAATCAAGTGCACTGACATCTTAGAAATCCAGCACAACGAAAGCCTTTGCTTGGTGCTGATATTAAGAATAAGGAGAAAATTCATGTTGATGCAGACATTGATTTATATTGAAGCTCGAAAAAACTGCAGCCTATTCGTAGTACAGACAGGTTTTTTTGCGATTCCGGTGCTAAGAGATTTAATCCTACTCTAAAATTCATTTAGAAATAAAAAAAAATCGAGTAAAAAGTGCATATGGAAATAGTGTTTGAAATGATAACTTTCTCATAACAAAGAGATCATAAGACCGAAGCAAAACTGCGTGTAAAATTTTGTTTTGAGATTTAGCTGCATATTAGAGCACTGCGATTTCATTTAAGTAAATAAAAAAATGTACCAATATTTTTTTCTGTAAAGACCTGAGACCTCAAATTTCAAGTTCTATGACGTTATTGCCAGCATGCAGTATCATAGCATAAATGAAAACAAGCAATCTATTTTTAGATTTCAAAAAGTGAATAATTTAGAATATGACCTTGTTCTGAGTAAAAGCAATAGAAATATGCAACGTAGCTATGAAATAAATAAAATAAAATAATATAGTAGCATGTATGAGCAATTGAAATAAAAAAACCGTTTATGAAGACTCCATAAACTGAAATAAGAAATCTTTCCTATACGGTAATTCCATAGAAAATCGACCAACTTTCAGATAATTTTTCAACTAACCTCCTTGGAATTTGAAAATATTTTGTTATCCAGAAGGGCTGGAGAGTTAATTATCGAAAATGAAACATTTTTGGAAAATATGATATATTTGCGGAAATATGGTCTCTTGAAATTTTTGAGAAACGTCGGTTCGTGTTGCATTCAAAAAATTTTATAAAATCTTCTACTTTACGCAGAGCCTTCAAGTATGGCTTATTAGAAAGGGTAAGGTGTAGATACCCTAGTAAAAATTGTGCGAGAAACATCCTGGTTAAAAAGGATAATAAGGATCATTACAGTGTCCTTTATCCTTGAATATTTCAAAATACATGCCTTCGATTTTCTTAATTTTTTTATATATTGTAAACAGTTATGTAAGCTACAAATGTGCAAAATTTCCAAGTGGAGCTCATAAAAGTGCAGTCGTATGAAATTTTAAAAGAATGCAATACTATAACCGCTAAAGAAAATTTATAGAAAATGGTTTTGACTGGTTTTTGAATGATTTTTGGCTAGGGTGTTTCTCGCACTAGTTTTTCTAGGATATCTACACCATACCCTTTCCAGCAAGTTATATTTGAAGGCTCTACGTAAAGTAGAATATTTTATACAATTTTTTGTATGCAACACGAACCGACGTTTATCAAAAACCTCAAGAGGCCATATTACCGCAAATATTAGATATTTTTCCAAAAAAAAATATTGGTGCACATAGCTCAACTACTTATATTCACAGTGAAAATTTCATTGAAATCTAACGATAGCGGTCAGAGACCGTTGGTCGATTTTCCGTGGAATGACCCAATAGTGATAAAAAGCTTAGACAGGGTGGAATTCAAAATTTCAGTACCTCATTCCTCAGCACCTCAGCGCTGGTAAATGAATTTCAACGAAATATGAATAGAGAAAAACTGGTTTCATGTATCAAATTATACATTCTAAATGTAATTGCATTGAGTTTTGCTTGCTCAAATAAAAAAAACGTTACTCAAAAGCTGCCACATAATGTCGACTGCTGATCATCAATGTGCGCTTTGAAGCAAACGTTGTTTTCTGCAGACATGCAGTTTGAGGCTAGTTGAATTAAGGAAATCGAACCACAATCGTTGCGCTTTCTCACCTAAGCATGGATGTAGTATTGTTACTGATTCACATACAAAAGATAATTAAGAATCGAAACTCGAAATATGAAAATATATTAGGTTATAGAAATACCTTAACGTCTATTCTCACTTCCTTTCACTGAGTACAGGAGGATGTACAACAAAAACGAGCAGTGAAAACAGTTTTGAGGAATGTTAAATTCAAACTATATATGCAAAAAAAAAAAAGGTTTTTAACATTCATTAATGATATGGATTTTGTTGATGTTTGCTTATATTGCTCATGCTAGACAAGTGTCTAGTCACCGCAGCCTATTTACAGACGAGTTCACAATTCTATTCACTGATTTGGATCCAGTTGTGGCATCCCGAAATCTGCAACCCTATATCTCACTTATTGCAGAATTGCTGAAAAAAAAATGAGAATCAGAATGAATGAAACGAAATGCTACCATGTTGATTGATTGGCTGTTAGCCTGGAGTGAGTCCAGAAGTCTACTAGCACTGCGATCTCTTGGGTTATTTGTACTTCCTCTGCGTTATATCCTATAAGATGTCCAGGTTTCCTATGAATCTGGATATGTTCCTCGCCGGGACATTTGCAATGTCCCTGGTGGAGGGAAGAGCAGAGCCAAAGAGCTCTAATCTTCATCTCCTAGTGCTGGGCAGTATGTGAAAAGTTAATATATAAAGTTAAACCTCAAATATAATATTGTAACTTCCTAGGATAAAATATTGAGCATTTTAACAATGCTGTTACTATACAATATTAAGATGTTAATATATTTATTTAGGTCATTTCTCTGCGTGCACTTTTGCCAGGAGCCATTGATTTTTTGCTCTTGTAATGTCGAAGTCAAGGTATATTGTGAGTGTTTCACAACCTTAAGATTAAACCTATAGCTTTCGATCTTTGTTTTGATTCATTTTTAATTTCCTTGCCGTATCTGCCTTTGTAAAGTTTAATTTCCGTGCCGTATCTGCCTTTGTAAAGTCCCAGTACAGAGAAGGACCTGCGAAGGGCATTCTTGCTTCTTCTGTGGCTTTGCTGTTCACTTTATCGTTACGTTGGTGCCCCTCATGGCCAGCGATCCATATCAACATGAGCTTGTTCTGTGCTCCTATTTCATTTAGGGCCTTTCACCTCTAAGAGTACAGCTGCATTTATGAAATCGCGATTAATAACCTTGAGAACCGCTTGACTATCCGATAGGATCTTAATTCTGACCCTGTTAGTGTTCTTTGTCTTTATTATATGTGAGACTCTAAGTATGGCGTATGGTTATGCTTGATAAGCTCTAAGTATGGCTTGAGTTCTGCCTTTGGAAGAGGAAAGTACATTTTGCACTTGGGACATACGATTCCTGCTCCACTCCACAATCCATCTTTGAGCCATCCGTATACGACAATTGTGCTCCTTTGCATGAGGGAAGTAGGCCAACCTCCCATTTGTTTCTTGAAAGAATTGTAACCTTGAACCTCTTCTCGGAGACTGCTTTGGTCTTTATTTGATCGCTGAAGTTCAATATTACCATTATGGGCGTGATGTCTTTCAGGATTTTGAGATGGCCTTCTAGGTCTCCCGATTTGTACGTGTGTAGACCTGTTGTGGCCAATAGCCTATTTCGCTACTTTCTCCTGAATTTCTAGATGCAGTGGTTTTAGGTTTAAAAGGGCCTCCATTTCTGCCGTTGGCTAGGAGCTCATTGCCCCTGTAATGAATGCAGGCAGGTCATCCTTTGAAGTTTGTTGAGCCTATTAACAGCAGCTTTCTGTGTAGTTTTCTTTTACCATACTACTGCTCCATTTAAGATGATAGCTCTCACCATTTTTATTTATACTCATACTGTCTGGTGTAGAGATAATCGTCAATTGCGTCCAAGCATTTGTTTTGTCTCATAGGACCCTAGAAGCTTTCAGTGTCGGTTTGTTTAGATGATTGTCTCAGGATTGTCAATTTTCTATCTAGGTGGACTCCTCGATATTTTACCTCTTTCAGCAGACATACGACTGTGCCCCTAATATTTCGATTTTTATCTATTGCTATTGCTATTTAATTTTTAACTTTTAATTTTAATTTTTAGTGGATAAACCGTCTTCCCCGCACCATAAAGTTGCTTCATTTAAGGTTTTTCCATTCTGGATCCCAAGGTTCTCTCTCTTATTATTACCGTGATGCCGTCCGCGTAGAAAGAGCAGCTGCACCCTTATTATTGAGAGTCACGAGAAGACCATCAACAAGTAGGGACCATAGTAGGGAGGACATGGACATCCCCTAGCGTCCGCCCTTAGCATCGCTTTCCATAGCTCCGCAAACACACCTTGATGCCTTAGTATTTTACTCGCCCAATTTTCTACTTCTTGGGGAGCATCACTCCTCTGGAGTGCATGGTACAGCAAGTCGTGTCTTGTATTGGCAAAGGCTCTCGCTACGTCCATGAAGGCGTATAGTGCGATTTCCTGGCCATTTCTAGAATTTGTACCAGCTTATGTGTAGCGGGAATAGTTAATTTGTCCTTTTGGTAGGTATATTAAAATTTGTGAAGTTGCATCTTTGCCAGAAGATCACTCCTTAAATAAGTCAATCAGCTTCTCCACGGTCTTTAATCGGAAAGATGTAAAACTAATTGACCTGTATGATTCTAGCAAGTCGGTCGGTTTCTTGCCACCCTTAGAGATGAGCACAACCGGTGCCAGTGTCCATAATTTTGGTATATAGCTGAGTTTCAAACTCGCTCTAAAATATGTAAACCTGAATGGTTTATAATCTGCTCGTGGGTGTTTGTAGCAGAGCTAGGTAGATTCCATCTACTCTTGGTGATTTAAATGGTTTGAAGGAGTTTATTGTTCATTCAACCTTTATTTAATCGGAGGTGAATGAGGTGTCCGAGGGCTTTCCTCTTCTTCCTCTAACACGGACAAATTTCCTACACAAAGGGACCTTTGTGTCCTTTGTTCCAAAGGGACACCCCTCTTGAAATTCTGAACACACCCCCCAAGAAAAATGCCTGAGAAAACCCCTGCCTTGGTGGCCTTTGGACAGAGCTTCCTGTATCCTGGTAGTCTCTGCCATGCTATTGAGACTATTGGAGGAGGCCTTTCTTTTGATCTTCTTTAGCTCTTTGTTGTATTCTGAAAGTTTTTTTATAGGCCTCCCAGTTTGATGTAGTTTTGGCCCGGCTGAACTCCGCTCTTGCGGCTATTCCAAGTTTTCTAGCTCCCTATTCTACCATGGTACTATCGTTTTGGATGCACTGATTTTCACAGGGCAGTTATCGTGTTATGATTCGAGAACTAGGGTGTTATCCTTGTCTATAGTGTCCTCCGATTCCGTCTTCGAAGTGAAAATCGAATGCAGGCCATTAAGTCCCGCTGTAAGACTTAAACTTTACCCTTTTTACGTTATATTTCCTAGTTCGAAGTTTTGCAATCTTACAAAACGTGTCATCTTTAACGTAGCACAATTTTGTGTAGTAACTTATGATGATTTTCTGTTTCGCATTCTTGATATTGTCAATTTCAATGTGCTCTCTGTCATTTCATGATATTTACTCAATTTGCGTCCTAAATGGATGCATCCTCAATTTTAAGGAGTGCCTAGCATTCAGTTTTGTTTGTAAGATTTTGCAACTAACTGAAGCATCTTGTAAGAAGCTAACAGTCAATAGAAAAAATACTTGTAAATGTCTAGATGATGATACCGACGCACAGTGGTCTATTTCTCGAAAAAGGTGAACCTTATTCAAATTATGGACTTTTACGTATGAAGTTGAAACTTGGGGGTAATATTATCCTATATGGCCCTCATCATTTGAAGTGGCAATCGGGTTTCATAAAATTAAGGGTAAGAGCACAGGAACTAAAAACAGCCAAAAATCGCATCTGTCTTTTAACATTATTTTTAAATAAAGAATATTATGATCAAAATTCTTTTGAGTAATGCAGCACTCTTACGCTATGAAAGACATTGATGATTTAGCCTCCCCCCCTTCATCGCGTTCATACTGCAGATAGTATAAGAATTCGGTGTTTTAAACTTCTAGTCCCTTTTAAGTTTAGAACGTCACTGAACGTTGTTACAAAATAGGTCTAGTTGTATTCATGAAAGTCCAAAGTAACTATCAAAACTTAATTTACCTGCGGCCAGCTGCGGCTGGCCTCGTAAACTCCTTTCAAACTTCAGCGACCTTGCAAAAAATGCAACATTTTGCGCGCTTATTGCGCCTGTCCGCGTGTTCTGCAGCACATAATAGCAAGCATTTGCACCGGGTTGGAGCACTTGAGATTGAGATAAACACAATGTTGAATTTTAGTTAGTTTCTAAATCCTACACTCACTTGTTATGTTATTGGTAAAGTTTCAAGTGCTGTATGTTTATTTGGCTGTTCATACATTTATTTACCCATTCATCTGTACTTTAGAATTATCAAATTTCCCAACTTGCTTTTAAATTCAATTCAATGAAATATGTTCATATAATAGTTCATGTATGATCATAGAATAATTCAGGTATGTATATGCTTAGCATGTAAATTACATGCAAAGCAACATTATAGTATTTAAGTCTATTTACACTTATTTGTCAGTTCCATTTTTGGATTTATATCATTTAGAAAACAAAAGAAATACAATAAAGTTAAAAGAAAGTCGGAGTTTTTGTTAAACGCTTTTTGGTCAATTTGGGACAGAAAGGTCCGTGTGTAATAGACTTAAAAACTACACAAAACTCATAAAATCGTATGACATAGCCAAAACAACCCCAAAAATGGATTTCCCATGTTTGAAAACCCAAGAAACACTCAATTTCATACACCTAAAGTTCACCTTTTTCCACAAATAAACCACTTTGCGACGGTGGCTCAAAAGCGGTAGTGGGGAGTTGAAGGCACTGAGGGTGGATTTGGAAAATCGAATGTTTTTCAATTTTAGTTTTAAATGAAAATTAAATAGATCGCTTGAAATATTACATCGAGTAGTTTTGGGTGGATTGGCGTGGTGGGATGCCCCGGTTTGGCCGTAAAAAAGTCATTGGAATGATCACATAGCCGCATCTTTGTTTAAGCACTATTTTAATTATTGCAGCGTAATCCAAGATTTTTCCGGTCACTAATAATGGTCACTTTATCTTCCACGACTTTCAAGGAAGGTTTTAGGTATGAAATTTTGTATTGCTCCAAGTTTTTTGAGTTTAGCCAAAGTATAAGACAATAAATTCAAAATTAAGACTTAAACTACTTCAGTTTATGAATTATAGCTTACAGTTTCTGAAGACTGATAGTCAATGTTTGGAGTTGCCATAACAGTGTTTTTGGTGATTAGCATATTTTATATCTCGTATCCATCACGAAGATCAGTAATACTAAATAGTAGTTAAAATCGTTTACAAAATTGTACAAATACACATTATATAAATTGTACAAAATTATGAAATTTGCATGTATTTTTCGTTGCAATCACGTCGAAGATTTAGGATTGTACTCGCAACAGGAAGAAATAATAAAAATAAGCCTCCATTGTTAGGCAGTAAGATGATTCGCCACAGTATTTTGTTGCTCAAATTATAAAAGAACTAATTTGTTAATTTAAATATTGCATTCTCATAAAATATTAGTGTTGTTAATTCGCAACGAAATCCCCATAGCACACATACATATTTCATTTCCTCTATTGAGTCAAATTACTACAAAAATGTTTCAAGGTCATATACATGTCTCATAAAGTCTGATTTATAGGGTTGAATTGGCAACCTAATGATATTTTAATAAGACGAATTCCCTCACAGATTTATTGATGTAAAATCAATAACACAAATTATTGCCAGTTGAATTCACACGAGATTGAAACGTTCCGTTGGCTGCTTGCAGCAGCCATCGAATCGCTCAACCAAGTTGCAGCTGATACAGCGCTTTCTCCCATGGCTAGGTAATACATACAGTTTAAAAATTAATATCAAGATATTGATCCACTAGAACTCATACATTCAAGCTTGTGCATACGATACAATTGAAGTACCGCAATTCTTATCTACTGACGCAGAATGTCTGCTACCCGACATGGTACGACATATTTTTGCAGTAAGGTTGATAAAATTGCCGTCAAAGAAAATATGTCGTAGATTTACGAGCAGACGAGATATTTCAACAAGTTCACATATATTTATTCGTTTACGTATGGATTACTTGCGAACAATGTTTGCGTAAACGATACCATCAGATACAACCAACACGTAGGGGCATTCATACATAGTATCTTCTGGCAGCTGATACGATTAGGCATTCGTCTTGCAATTTTTCATTAGATATTTTGCCAGGATCCATTACAATAGGGCGGTTTATTTATGAAGGACGATTCAAAATATATCTGGCTATTAGTTTTAGTGCCAGCGTTGGCAAATAAATTATATTTCTCCCTAGGGTGTTACCTTGAGATTAAGTAACCGCTGGCTTGGGAATTTAATAAGAAAATGGATGAAATGAGTTGAGATGCAATATCTTCTTCAATTCATGGGTGGTATGGGGTGGTGAGATTCCGGAGTCGTAGCCATTTGTTTTTTTTTCTTTAAAGAATTTTTGTAGCAAATTTGCTTGACAACGTTTTGAGCAAGCTCAAAGTGATTGAAAAAAAAGTTATAGGATGCTAGGGTACTTAACATTTTACCTTAAGGGGGCAGGTACACTTAGAATTTTGAGAAAATCGATTTTATTTTCTTTGTATTTTCTAAAAGCAGCATATTTCAAAAGCATACTCTGCAAATTTCAGACGAATTGGACAATTTTTTATGAAGATAAATGACTTTGAATGAAGTCGTCTCTAATGCATAAAGCGTGTTTTGCATGCTTTAAAAGCATTTTTCTCGAAACTATGTTTTCGAAGTCGGTGATCATTGTAACTTGAAAACGGCTTTATCGATCAGCATGAAATTGCCCGAACTTATTTTATATGTAATTATCCTCCGGATGAACGAAGGATTTTTCAATTGGACGATATACTTTTTTTCAATAGCCAAAAATGTGAGTGAAATTTTCGTCGATAATACAATTTCGAGTTTCAACAGCCGCCATTTTTTGAAAAATCAAAATCTGCCAAAGTCCTTCGTTTATCCGGAGCACTATGTCATTAACTACTAATCCTCGATTTTTTTTATTTTGAATGATCCAGTTACAAGCTACAGTGATCACGGCAAAACAATTTTTTTTGGACCTCTCGAAAATTTACTCTATTTCGACTAATTTTCAACCTTTTGCCTTAAAAAAATTACAATAGATTCTTCAAATATATTTCTTTCAAGTAAAAAAACAATTGCTATTAATTATTTTAATGTGTGTCTAAAAAACAATCCTAAAAGAGCTTTTTTTGGACGTCCCAAGTGTACCTGACCCCTTAATTTCATCTAATCGTCAGTAGACATTGGTGGGAACGCCAAAAAGTGGCTAATTCTCATTTCAAAAGTTTGATACGCGATGCAGGTGTTGGTTTGAACTTGAAAACGAAGTATTTATTATCGCAAAAGACTTATGAAATATCAAACAGGGCCTGAAAACTATTAGACGTCCTGAAAAAATGCGCATATAAAGCAAATACCGCCTTTTTTTTAAAAAGACTGTGGTGTCCAGGGAGTTTTCTTAATTTTTATAATCATCGGAAACTATCAGAGCGACAAGTTTTTGGAAAAACAATACGGCAATTAAGGCATGTCTTTTATCTATCTTATCTTCGGAATATCTTTCTCTGAAAATTATTTGTCAAAAACTAATTAATTTAGCTCATATGTATGTATTTAATAATTCAGGGAGGAAAACAGTTCCTCCAAAAATGGCATGCATTATTTTTCTCCACAATGAAAGTACGTTATGCATGAATAGCTTTGAAATATTGTTCCCTGGTGTTGATTTGAGGCTAGGACTGTAATGTAGCTTGGTATATATCTGCAAAATATAAAAGTTACCGTATCATGTTGCAGATAGAAGAAAGCTTCATTGCTTTTATAGCGCCAAACGTATTTTTACGTAGCATCGACCGGATAGCGAAAGAAGATGGCGACTGCCTTTACGATATGAAAAATTTACATAATCTTTCAATGTGTAAAAATGAAATTTATGCCATGCGAACCCTCCTAAGAGCCTGCAACAATTTTATGCTTCATTTTCGAGATAAATTTATGTTGGCCGGATTAGATTAAGTGCACGAGCAGGAGTTTCCTTCTTGGAATGTTTAGCGCGTAGGATGTTCGGTATGATCTTATAGGTCTTAACATTTTGGAAATTGTGTTTTTTGGTGTGGAAACATGCGAATTAAATGGGGTAAGTAAAGGCTCAATAAATAACAACTAGTTTTGATAGAAGCTTTGAGGGTTTGGAGCAAGGGAATACACTAGTATTTCTCTCATCTTTCCTTAGGCTATCATTAAATGAGTTTCGTCTCAAGATATTTCCTGCTATGAAAACAGCCCGGATCAGAAATTTAAAGAAAATGCTTTTTATTGATACGGATTTGAATGCGCCTGAAACAGACAATTCAATATAACAGCTATTAAAAGTGAAGAAGCCGATGATGGTCACGTGGCATAGAACATAACAAATCAATTGGTAAAAAATTGCTACCCGTAGCTAAAATACCATTTCATTACTAAACTTGTTCAAACGTCTCTAAATATATTATTGATCAAATCGAATTTATTATTAGAAAAAAGTACAGTTAATATTAAATTGACATAATTGATTATTATACGGGTATTTTCAAAACTATAAACACTTCGTGGTCTATTGCATATTCCCATAAAAAATGCAATCCAAATAATATTCTATTCGACTTTTAAATTTGTGCTTTTATTAGATGCAATCAGTACCCAAAGCAAATATCATACAATCTACTGACCGTCGGCCATACTACAACACATATGAGCCTACTATACACTTTTAGTATTCTTTTCAACATCAATAATAGCCAACACTTGCCTTTTTTCCTTCGTCATTCGAATGACAAACGTCGCGTCCTAAATTCTTTTAACATGAATTTTCACATAGCAATAAATTTTTATGAATGTTCATAAAGAGACAAGACGGAAATTAGTTCAAACACACATCAGCTCCGTAGAGTATGTTCGGTCTCAATGCACGATTTTCTTAACGATTTGTGAAAAGTGAAATCTTATCTCTTTTTCGAGCTGCCTGAACGCATTAACCCTTTGTTCGCTTTTGTGTCACTGCTCAAATATATAGTCCAGGGCCAAGATGCAAATAAGTAAATTTTAACTGTTTTGTTGGTTATGTCATGGTGTTAGAAAGATGAATATCTTTAGGAAATCTACGTTTTCGTAGAGACATGATTAGTTATGGATCGAACTGTATGTTTGGAGGTTAAGCAATTCACGCAATGTCATTAAACAAAATCCGAGCTCGAGGTTAGTGTGGTCATAAATATTTTAGAATGCAAAATAATCCTTTGCCGGTTCGCTGTGGCTTAGAGCTCCTGATGCTTTTAGTGAGTTTAAGGTTTTGGACACTTTCTCTTGATCTCGTTGCCGCTCAGGCCAAGAGAGTAGCTATTAAGTTAAAACGGATTGATTTATTGAAACTAGTTATCAAAGCTTCTCGGACCTTAGTCATAATTTGAAAAAACAACGAAGCTGAAAGCTAGTAGTTTGTTTCTGGAAGCTCATAAAAGTGATTTGTTTCTTATTTTCGAAGAAAATTAGTATAAGATTCACTTTGCTCAAACATTTGTTTTCTTTATGTATACTCGTTTATAGGTTGAATGCTACTAATGTCGGCCTGCTCCAAAAGTCGGCCACCCAAAACTTTTTTTGTCTCATAACAAGAATCAGACTCGTCAAAACGGAATCTAAAGTGCAATATTTGGAACAATGGCCACTGTACTTTCTTTAGATGACTTTTTAACGAATTAGATCCGTGTTGCGAGACCAGACATGGTTTCAAAAATGAGTTGCAGCAGACTCAACTTAGGACCAAGATGGCCGACGTTTTGAACAATCAGCCTATATCAGCAAAAACATTCAGTAAGATTATCACTGGAGTGCGAGATCCGATCGAGCTGTAATTTTTGGGAATGATAGATGTACACAAGTATAAAGAATAAGTCCATGTTACGCTGCTTTGGTGGCAGCGGCCATTCATGGAATGAAGAGCTTCAGCTTAATGGAAAGAAAAATTTCGGAAAAAATAAGGACAAAAATAAGTGCGTATGTATGATAACCGAAAATAGACATGGACGATTTTCTATGAATGTGTGAGTAGCTCTGTAGCAACAGCAGGCAAAAAATGTCTTTCATATCATCGAATTTCTGAATATTTTTTCGCTTTTTGAAAAAAAAAATGCAAACGATTAATAAATTCAACCATTTACCAACCCTACAAGTTTAAAATTTTGAAATTAAACGAATACCAACGTTGGCAAGAACAGGAACCATTCGCAAAACTACCTATTTTTAGAGCACTTGAAACTTCTGTTCAGATAAATGTGAAATTCACAGCACGTTATGAATTTAAGTAGAAGCAGGTCTTATAGGAACTCATTTGAAAATGTGAACAACCCTGTGACTTTCACACATTCTTCTTTTGTTACTTTCAATACAGACATTGAATTTAAACGAAATCCATACAGTAAATTAATTATAATGTTTGCCGAAATTGACCGATTTTTGGTTACAAATCTCGCTTACAGTTCACAGTTGCAATGATTTTTGCTATTTTTGCACTAATATAAATAAAATATGTTTGAGATTTTGAATTTTGAAAGAGGATTAAAACGAGAAGTCTCAGCGAGAAGTGGAATTGATATACAGTGAGTGGCTCAATAAAAAAGCCAGGGGTACCTACTTACACACTCTAAGAGAGAATAAACATTCAGAGAAAAGAAAACTTTATATTATTTACTAACTATATATTATTTACTTAAGAAAAATAAAAACATCAATAACAAAACTTAATTTCATGACTATAAAAAAAAAAAATACAAAAAGTGATAATGTAGCTAAAATATGTATCAAAATAATTTACATGTTTTTCGCAGACGGATAGAACAATTGCCTATTCAGTCTGAAGTACTGATTACAAGCCTTCATTTGTTATAATAGTATAATTTTTTAATTGTCAATTAGGCAGCAGCAGGTCAATTAGGCAGCAGCCACGAACACACATTGTGTGCTTTGTGCTTTGGATCGTTATCCTGGTAGCATTAGAAGTTTTCTGTATTTCCAAACAAAATTTGTACCAAATGTTTAATACTTTGTTTGGTCCATAAATAAATTCCATAAATTAATCGATTAAAAAAAGTTTATCTAAATCAGAAGCGGACATACAGCCCTAAACCATCACCAAGCCACCTTCATGTTTGACAGTGCAGCGTAGATTACGCTCTAGAAGTTCTTCATCCGTGAATAACACAGTGCTCCAAAACCAAAAAATCTTTATTTCTATAACTTGTTGCAAATTTGAGTCTCTTTTTTTCTATTGCACTTACTCACGAATAGTTTGAGTAAGTGTGGAGTGAGATCTTTAATTCTTATTTCTTACTTATTTCCCGTCTTTCTAATTTTTAATGGCAAGTTCTACTACTTTTAAACTAATTTAGTCAAATTTTGACTTCCTATTTTAAATTTTAAACAGACAATTTCCCCCACGTAAAAAATATACAAGTTGTTTCACTTGTTGGATTAAAACTGTCAAGTAGACAAAATCCGGGAAGACCCCCTACTTACTTCAAAAAGGAAAGGCATATTGCCAATTGTCTGATATGACCCATCTCCCTTATCATGGAAAGAGGCAGCAGCGGTTTGAGTTTCTAAAGCATGTATTAAAATTTTCACTTGCTTTCAAAGTCTTTTTACCCCTTTGAGTTCCGGTGCTGTCCTCATCAATAAAAATATTGGCCATTTGTACACTAAGAACTATACTGTGGTAGCTACTTCAGATCTCTCCACTGATGGAGCTTTGCAGCCGAACCTTCCTCAAGTACACTCTCTTTCTGGATCTTTTGTGACAAACTTTGGACATCATCAGCCTCCTCTTTATTAGTACTACACTGCGATATAGCCACTATAGCCACTGAAGCTATCTTGACTGTCCCGTCTGCTGCATCTTTGCAATCGTATCATGCTCAAGCAACAACTCAGCCAGCCGTCCAGAGCTCTTCTGCCGGTAGTTGTCACATCGCCACCACTACGTGTTTTTGTCTTGCATTTTGCGTATAATACATCACTAAAGAAAGAATCAAGGAATACGCCGCAGCAAAATTTGGCTACTCTCCGATCCGCTTCTTTGAAAATAGCTGACATAGGATAACCTTCAGAATCAAGAAAAAGCATCGCTGAAAATAACAGACTTTTGTCTCCAAAGCCTTCTGTTTGATGAAATCACTATTAGAGCTCGTAAAAATTTTCGTCCTGTAACATAAAAATTGGATTGAAATTCTAAAAATATATTGTCCGTAGTCAGAGGATCAAAGCAGATGATATTAGGTTCAATTCTACTCTGGTCTTTGAATAAAAACTTCTCTGCCATGGCTACTGAAACAAATACAATAAACTTGTTCTTTTTCTTTCGTAGTCCTGGTATATATGATGCTTTACAAAAATTTAACGCATTTCTTTCTAGCTTAGTTTCGTACGTTACTCCTACCTATACCGTCTGTATAAAACAAATGATGCTCCTAGATGCAGCACGTATTAAACGCAAATGTACAGGTTCCCTAGAGCAATCACATCGGAGTATTTATCCAAACAAAACAGCTTAATCTTCTTGGTCCTACATTCACGCTTGAAAAAACAAGTTCAACAATATAGCCACTTAAATCATAAAAGATGTTTGCAAAAAGAAAGAAGAAAAAGGGAAGAAGGAAATAAAATTCTTTCTTCTTTCTTTTTCCTTCTTCCACTACTTCTTCTCTCTAATACTCTCCCAAATCATTTCTCTTTCATACAAGCCCTATTGAAGTAGAATTCTTTATAATAAAAATAATATATATATATATATATATATATATATATATATATATATATATATATATATATATATATATATATATATATATATATATATATATATATATATGCTTGTATGCTTGGGTTATTTCTTATACTCGTACAAATCTTATATCTTCTTATACTCGTACAAAATCAATTATACTACGTCAGATTTTCCGCATGGCTCAATTCTTGGTCCTCTGTTGGTCCTATTATTTGTTTATGAACTACCATCTTTTATACGGTTTCCCTGTTTTTGATATACTCATAGCTTGAAGATATTCAAAGTAAATGAGACATTTGAGGATTGTTATCGGTTGCAAAATGATCTTACTGTGAATATTGTGAAGTGCCACCAAATGTGTTATACATATAAAATGACATATATTGTCTTACTCTGTTTTAAACTCCTCTTTAAATGTAGCTCTTAATTTCAAAGATCTTGCGTGGTACTTTTAAATTATCGGACTTTATCTTTAAATCATCGAAACAATTTGTTATAGTTTTGAGTTAACTTGTGACGCGTGAAACTAATTATTTCGCACTCGTGAAATTTCGATTATGGAAATAGAGTCTCTACCATCTCCACTCCTAAATGGGTTGAAGCGGGACAGCTTTGGATTATTTGTCTTTAATGTTCCTTTCTCACGAACTGAAATTTCCTTTTTTTCACCGTTGCTGCGTATAGTTAGACAGCACAATAATGTGAAACTCGGTCCTATATTGTTGGCAGTCTTTGACACAAAACCCTTTTAAGAAACAAATCCTGAAATATAATGTCAATTTTCAGCCGACAATAAAGTAAATGACAGCTTTCGCATCTGTATTTCGATACCAATGGTATTAATCCAAATAAGATAGTGATACGCTTTCTCCATTAAGCACCAGTCTGAGAGTTCTACAAGTTTTCCACACCATTGCCCCCTGTTATTTTAAATGAGTTACGTAGATCGTTTATGTCACTGCATTAAATAGCTCATTGATAATCTCATTATTAATATGGACAGAAAAATAATATCTTATGCCGGGTTTCCACCAAAGAGACGAAACAAAAAACACGGACAAAACATGTTTTTCTGAACAAAAACACGAATGTTTTGTAAAAACTGAACAGTTTCGCGAGCATTTTTGTCTCTGAAAACTGTTTTAGTAAACAAAACACCTTTTTTGTCCGTGTTTCTTGTTTTGTCTCTTTGGTGGAAACCCGGCATTACAATAAAAATGGTTTTTTATCTGTTTCTGTCCGAATTAAAAATGATACTATGTGTATAAATAATCTATTTAATGTAGTGTTATACAGGCATAAGTAATTTTGAAAAAGTGTATTAAACAGGAACCAGAATGATATGAACCTATGCTGAAAGAAGACGCAGTGGAAACACACTAATGCATTTTATTTTTTATTGATCATTTTTATTATATTAATTATTTATTTAATTCAGTAACTATTCATTGATTGATTTAGTGGTTCGTACAAAAAAATCAATTTGAAATCAGTTTGAAAATCAATACAGTTTATGTACAAGCAATAACACCGAAAGATAAATAGTATGAAGGTTAGGTTAGGTTGTACTGGCTGGCACATGGCCACACATAGACCTACCGGTCCGTAGTGATACCAGATAAATGGACCTCGAGAAAGGAATTCAGATCAAGCGGCCATCAAAGGCCCCGGACTTTTTCACGAACTGAAGGATGTCCTTCAGCTTTTGCTCTGCCACGTGCGAGAGATCAACCAGCCAGGGCTCACCGAAGTATCGCAGTCTGGTTTTCCCCAGTGCCGGGCAGTGACACAGGAGATGGATAGTTTCTGAGACCCCCGGCTCTTGACACCTTCTACAGGTGTCGCTCGTTAGGAGTCCCATTTTCATAGCATGTGCCGCTACAAGACAATGACCAGTAATGATACCTACGAGTCGTTTGTAGTCAATCCGCGTTAACTCGAGGAGGTACTTGGTCGATGCGAGATTGTATGACCCCCACATGATTTTGGTTACCCTGCAGGTCTGAGTTGCACCCCATCTGCGCGTCGCACCCTGTATCATTTTGGAGTCGATTGAGTACTTAATCGTCTGGAGAGGAGTAAGGATGTTAACCGCTCCCAAAAGGGGAAGACTCGCCCCATACTTGGCAAACGCATCTGCCTTCTCATTTCCATCACTACCCTTATGACCGGGAACCCAGAAGATTCTGACTCTTCTGCTGTTACCCAGTCTGTTCAGCGCCTGAATGCAATCGAATACACACTTCGATTTGTATGTGTGAGACACCAGTGCTTTTACCGCCGCTTGACTGTCCGTAAAGATGTTTAATACTTCACTAGTAGTATCCTTGGCATGTATCAGATCTGCGGCTTTAAGTATCGCAAACACCTCCGCCTGGAAAATACTACTGTGATTCGGAAGCCTGAAAGCTGCGTCCATAGCTGCATTTGCAGAATATACTGCAGCACCCACTCCTGCAGCTGTCTTCGAGCCGTCAGTGTAGATGCTAAATAGTTTGTATGAACTACCTATTGCTCCAGAAGTTGAGAGCGAAAACGCTTTGGAGGTACTCAGACACTCTGCACACGGGTTGTTAGAAATGTGATGCGTGAGAGATGCGTTTGACATTTGTGAAGCTTGCGAGAAAACGATTGTCGTCATCCTCGTTTCATGTCCGCACACGGATCGTCAAGAAAACGTCAGTATGCTTCGTAAAATCATACAATTCGGGGCATTTTCCCACCTCCCCCACGAATTGTACGTTGCCGTCATCCATCGCACTTGCAAAAACGACTAGTCATTTGGCTTGAGGCCTGCAATGCACAGCGCTTGAAACGCACTCAAAATGAAACGACTACGCTTCTCACTCTTCACGATTGGCTAACGCTCTGTTAGCAGTCACCCATTGATTTACCTAGGTTGTGACGACCAGGCGTAGAAATATCGCATCCACAACGATAGCTCAATGACCTGTGTGCGGATTGCCTTAATTACAAAACAAATGGAATACGTTTTTGCATTGTCATTCTGTTTCTCACCCATTAGTCAATCCAGGAGCTCATTTTTGGCTGCATGAACATATTGGTAGATGAATGGATTAAAATCTTCGATACGCATCAGAAGTTTGGCTCAGCTTTTACATTCCTATTTGAATTTGGAGCCTCTATTCTCAGGACCTCGGTTGTAACGCCGATGATGATGATTCTCAGTCTAGGCGGTTAAGTTTTAAAATCAAAATAAGTAATTTTCACTAACGTCTCAAATCACAATTTTCAATACTTGTAATTTCACATAACAGGATTATCAAATTACCATTTACAATGATTCAATCTGAATCTATTTATTCAGTGAAATGTACAGATTTTATATTGGGCACAGGAATTACTCCCGAAAAAACATTTCATTCCGTACAATAATCCCGAAAATGTTTCATTCTTCGCCAAAGTATTTTCAGCTTGATCCTAGTAAGTATGTATTTCAGCCAAAGACGACGAAGCAGAAATCGTTTTACAGCTCTAACTTTCATTTCTTGTCCGTAAGTCTTTCATTTTGCGTATGAAATGGAAATGTATATACAGACGTATACATACCATAGATACTGGATACTTGCTTCTTATATAACCGGGAAAGACATAATCCCATTGCAAGCCTGATATACTTATTTTTCGTCCCTAGAAAACTTTCATTTCGAATGGTTGCATTTCAAGTGGAAATTTATTTCCACTGTATACGCCCTGTAAGAAAATAAGACATGAACTCGCCATGAAATAGGTTTAGGTCGTTGGATACAAAATAAAGTTTTTACGACAATCCCCTGGATTTGCTTGCATACTGATAGATCACCGGGTGAATCTTTGAAATGGTGGTAGTGGAGTGTGAGTTGATATTGCTATATGTGGATATAGGATTATGATTTCTTATAGGTATAGTGTTTGGATTTTGATGAAAAGTTTGTCCTAAAACATTTATTTTGATAGAGTTTGTGAGTTTTTTTGTCTAATGCTAAGCGTAAAAATGTTTTAAAATATAAGATATTGACACAGTTTGAACCCCAATCTATAATATGTAATTTTAAAAGAAACTATGGCTGAGACATTTGGTCTTGAGTAGTAGCAAAAATAGTTGGTAAATATGGTATTTACCCAAACTGATGCGATATGAATTTGAATATGTCCCTCAAAATCCTGCATTGTTCCTCGAAATCTTAGTGTTCAGAATTATTTCCAATAAAATAAGCTGCTCAAACACTTTTTAAAATATTTCTAAATTGATTTATGCCTAATTCAAACATTTTTCTTAGTTTGTGAGCCGTTTGATCCTTATTCATATTTTAGATTGCTTTTTAATGTTTATTGACTGTCGTGTGTCTTTGATTTCAGTTATGTTGTTACTGCTCATTTTACAGCTTATTTATATAAGCCCTGTCGGTTTTATGTTAATGTTTCCTTGTTGTCGTATGTTTGCTCAACTTGGGTTCTATTTATTTTTTGATATTTTATCAAATTCTTTCCTAAGATTTTATCCAATGAATTTTTTTGGTATATTTTTTTGGTATATTCTTGCTTAATTTATGTGAAAGCGTCTTCCTCCACGCTATTAACAATAACGTGTAGAGTGTTTTTAATTTTGTCTTGATACATTTAAATGCAGTTTTAAGTCTGAATGTTTTAATTTGCTGCCTATTGCACCCTTATAGGTATTTTAAGATTGAAAAGTCTATTTTTGACTATTGTTTTTTGAGTTTTTCTCCTTTATATTCAAGATCTAATGGTTCCGGATAAAAAGGCATTGACGGTTCTTGAATTTGTGTGTGACAATTTATTTGAATTTCTCCTGAATTGATTTACATTATTTTTTGTTTTGGACTGTTTCAATTCGTTGAATTAAATTTGAATTGATCAAGGCTTTCGATATGTTTTAACAATCTTAACCTAACTTAAAGCTCAATTTATAGTAAAAATCTAGCGGCTAAACTATTTGGGCATGTTGGTTCTTATCGGTTTTATTTTATTGTATTTTTGCGAAGCACACTTTTTCTGCCTGATATATTATAATAGTTTTATCCAGCCCGTATAACGGCTGGGATTATCTTGCCAAAAGCCACTTACAACCTACCTAATTACAAATGACTTAGCCGAATTAGATCTGTTCGTCGGAACGCTTACATCGTTGAACAGTGCGTCCATTAGCTGCCATTGACACGCTATCTTCGCGAGGGTGCACAAAGTCATCTGTCCGCTCCAGTGACTGAATCAGTCTGCCCTCATGTCCGTTTGCCAGTCCTTAAAATCTTGTCGTCAGTTCCAGAACCTGGCTCCTAAGTGACTTCAGCCCCGAATACTAATACAGGAGAAGGATCTTTAGCCCCTTTTTGTTGTAGAATCTGTCAATGCAGAATCGTAGGATCTTTCTTTCGAATACTTCCGCCTTTACCAGGGTAGTTTTCGAACAAGTAACCCAGGATGGAGGATGGATCGCAATTATCAGAATCGGCCGGATAGCGGTCTAATATCAAATGGACTTAACTTTGGTGATCATGCCTATGTTTTTTATGAAATGATATCTGAAGCATTGAATCACGGATTTGGCTGCGTTGTTTTTTGCCGTATTGATTTTGCTGAAAATTCATGAAATTCGATTCCGAAGTACCTAAGCATTCAGCTAGGAGTAGTCTAAGAAGTTTCGAACGAGAAAGCGAGTTTTTTGGTCATATTGCGAATAGTTTGGGGCCGATACTTAGAAAGATTCGGAAATATACAGAGCTATGTTTTACTGCTTTTAGTTTGATACTCCATTCGCCAGAGTAAAGGTTTTTTACTCTTTAAAAATTCATTGTTCTACCAAGTAGTATTCCAGGCTCTTCATTGCTTTGAGTGGGTCTACGCTCGACGCGAATAAAATCGTGTCGTTGGCATATTGAAGGACTTAGATTTGAGGTTGAATATGGTGTAAAGAATTGATACAGTGGCAGAACCTTGTAGTTTTATTCGTGCTACATTGCTAGTTTTTTTTTTTACTCAGAGGGAAATTGCGCACTAACTGTATCATATTTCTTCTTTGTGCTAATTAATTTTAGTCATTGTGCAAAAAATAAACGTTGTATTTTTCAACATATCGCAAATTATCATTTTATACGATTGCAATTCCAATTTCTGCGATTTTTCTACTCACGAGACTCGCAGTTTTATTGTTTTTTCTTATTAGATGTGCATTGTCTAGGTCATATTTGCTTAGCTTTACCTTAAGAGTTTGGATGTACCAATTTAACTGGTCGGTACCTGTAATCCGTAATTAGTGTGAAAAGTTAATTTTACTAGTGATCATCCTGCTTTAAAACTAATATCATTTCTGATATTTTACTTAAAAGTAAAAAATCATTTAATTTGGATCAAGGAGATTCGTTTTCATAACTTTTTGAATATTGCACAAAAGGCCGCCATGAGCCTAATGGCATAATATATATAATACGCATAGTAGTGGCCATTTTTCGAATCTTTTCATCACTCTTCCAAGTGTTTCGTGCCATATTTTGGCTATTTTCCTACTGATGTTGGCTTTAAGTGCGTCAAGGGTCCTTGGTTTCGACATAAAATTTTAGCCGGGTTTTCCCCATACCACGTAATTTGATAGAGCTGAAAATTTCAGAAAAAAATTGGTACATAAATTGCAGATTGTTTAATTTACAAAACATTTTTTAACGCTGTAGCATCAAAATTCGTAGGTAGCCTTATATTTTTGTGAAAGCAAAATATTTGAAGAAAATAAGTATAGAAAATGAAAAAAATAATATATATATGGAAAACTACCCGAAAGTAGGTAAAAAAATCGAAAATTCTAAATGCGATAACTTACAACAGAGCCATCAGATCACTGCAAAATTCACATGACACATTAAAGAAGAAAAAAAATGCAGTTGTGTGGTTTTTGGTTAATGTGCGGTCAAAGCTATAGCTACGGCAGGCACGTAAACATACAACATTCCAGAAACAACCATCCTGAAAAATATTTGCTTTTTAGGACAAAATACTTTTATATGTACTTTATTTTTACAAAATCATATTTATGACAAAATAATTTTATACTTTATTGTTACAAAATCATATCAAATTTTTCGCGAAACTGCTCATCACACAGGAATGGTAACCCTTCACTAAATTATCTAATTTTTGCACCCGAAATTTCTGTACATTAGATTTCACGATCGGATAATCAGATCCAATTGGACTTCACAGGCTGTGCTTGCGTTGAGTAGGGCCAAGCTTGATATAAGTTTAATGAATATGCTGGCAGCCCTGTGGCTATGGAGCCATCTTGAAAATTCGCTCACAAAAATGAAGACTTTTTATTCTATAACTTCCGACACAGTTATCAAATAAAAACGAAATTATTGTAAGCCAAGTTTGACAGCAGTTTGATTGAAAAAAGGGTCGGGGAAAAAGAATCCTAAAAATCTTTCAACCCCTTTAGTTTCTGGAATTTGAAAGTCATGTGGGCCATGTGATCTGTTACCCTGGAAACGTTTCTACCTCATAACCTTCTGCTTTTCTACGAGTTGTGCTATTATGTGCTGGAGTTTTTTTTATATTCCTAAGCTAAAAGTATCTAGCTTTCGCGTTAAACTGGCTGAACAAGCCTCCAGTGCCCTGATGGACTGTATTGCTTTTTTTGTAATTTGTTAAAGAGCATTGAAAAGCGCTGAAAAGTACATTGAAAAGCGCAATGAAAAGGTTGTTTATATGTATTTGGGCTCTTTTTGACGTATGATGAAACCATAAAAACGTCAAATTTCATCAGTTTCCTTCAGTTATTTGGTTATACTGATGATCATTTGTGAGTTCTGCTGATGTTCTGCATACGTACGTTAGTATGAAATCTAAACATGAATTTCAAAAATTTTTTTGAAAAAAAAATATTTGTCTGGTTTTCTTTAAATCAAAATATTTATTTTTATTTCCGAAACAAAAAACGAAAAAAAATCATTAATTAACTTAAATTTCATTAATTTAATAGTTTTAAAAATTAGATAGGCCAGTATATTTGCTGGATAAAATCCATATGCCTCTTTTATTCTAGTCTATAATCATAAGGTCCTCACCTGGTGGCTCTTATCTAAATTATCGTAAAATTGAGAATATGTTGGTGGAACGTATAGTTTTAGCTGCTATACACAATTATGTTATAGAAGTTTTTTTTGTTTTTTTTATTGTTTTTTTAAATTTCATTTTTCGGGTTTTTTTCGTAAAGTTGTATTAAATTAATTGAAAGAAAATTATTAAATGTTCAGCGATGTTAACGCAATTAAATTCAGCATTCTATTTGTATGAGTATTTATAACTTATATCAAAGGGGTGTTTTTGAGTGAAGGCTTTGAACTTTGGGTCACTCTAGTTTTTATTTAATTTTTTTCTATTTATTATTAATTTTTTCGATTTTGCTTGTACTTTCCATATCTTCTGATGTCATTTTTATTATTTTAAATTGCGTTGTTTTTCTTAGAGCAATTTTAACTCATTTAGTGCCGGCATTAAAAAGGTTGTGCACTAAGTGCCCTATCGAAATTTACAGACTTTGTAGCATGTTAAAAAAAGTGTCATAATAAATTTGGTTTAAAATATATTTACAAAACTCAATAAGTATCACATTCAAAACTTATAGGACAACGAATCTATGATTTCGGTATTTCAAAATAAGTCAAAAAATGTATAAGCCTACCATTTTACTCATACTGATTTATCTACAACGATATATCGACGTCGGCACAACGATATATCGACGTCGGCGGCTGGGTACACGAAAGTGTACCCAGCGACGATATATTGTTGTTCGGCACTTAAAGGGTTAGTTACGCTTTCCAAGTGTGGGATAAATAAATTTCAAAAGAATTTTTTCTGCTTCTCAATCAATCCAAAATCTTCCTCGTAAGCAAGCAAGATATGAATGCCCCCATACGAGATATTTTTTTATTGTCAGCTTAAGTAAGATTGTTTGTTTGTTTGTTTTTTGTCATCTGGCATGAAATTGAAATTACAGAAATTCCTACGAACTTTAAATTTGAAAAATTCAGATCATAAAATCTTATAAATTACTCACAATCCCTTTTAACATTAGCAAAATTTGTCGCCAAATATCATATAATAAATGAATCTCAACTGTACAATCGCGACCAAATTAAAAATACGACTAAATATGTTGCTGTTTGTTATTAGTTGAGAAATAATGAAAGCAAGAAATAAACAAAATTCCTAACGGACAATGCTCAAGCTTACACTTGCAAAATAGTTAGGCCAGTTTTGCATAAATCCATTGCTATGAAATCGAATGAGCAAAATTAAATTGATTAGCTAATACTAATTCCTATAAATTAAATACTGTTAGAATATTATAAGGTGATATAAGGGGTCATAAGACAATTTAATGCTGATGGTTTCATACATTTGAAAGTAAATCTAGCTAGGCCACTATTGTTCTGAGCTCCGTCATAAGTATATAACCATCTAGATTCTTTCAGCTATATTTTTCGTTTCTAGCAGGTACTTGTAGTCAAAGCTCAAATACTGTGCCTTATAAATTGACATCTTTAATTTGACAACGATTGCGCACAACAGTTATGACACGATGACTAATAAAATTGTCTCCAGTACAATTTATTCGGTCTTGGTAGATTTGTCTGTGAAAATTTATCTACGCCACCATAACTCAGAGTTGAGATAAGGCAAGCATAATTTACATGCAAGTATGTAAGCTGCCTCAAAATTATAGCCCGGAAGGAAATGCAAACGGTGACCTGCATATAAATTTTTGATATGCAGACGAGGGTTGTTTAGTTCAACTGATTCCAGATGAGATAAAAGAAAGCATATACAATCGTCCTGCAAATTGCGCGATTGTGCAGTTGAAAATATAATACAAAACCTTTATACTATAAACTCTTCGAGGATGTTATGAAACGCCCTTTTTATTACTTAACAAGTATGACTTGGGGTACAATCCATTCTCTATGTATAATTTGCCTGTTATATGCAATGCAATCGCCGTTGCTTTCTGCTTTTTTGCCTTAAAGTGGCCAAACTTGATTTAAAATTTTATTCATGCTCATTCATTGTTGAATGTAAGGCACCTGAGTTTTTCAAAACTTCTCAGTGATTATAATAGCTACCGAAAAGCTATCTTGTGCCAGTTAAACATTGTACCAGTTAAACACTTGGGCCATACTTTCTGAAATCTCAGGCTCCTTAATTAGATGATAGCGTATAAAAGCAAGTTTATTGCGTTTCGTTTTCGATTCTTCATAGTTTAAGACTACTTAAGTACTTGAAGCACTCATCATCTTTTCTTACAAGCACACAGAAATCGTCACAACCACATACGAAAGATTTTTCCCACTGAAATGACTCTATGTGCATGATGCAGTTCAGTGTGGTTGTTGTTGTTGTTGTTGCTGTCACAGTCGAAACAGAAGCAATAGAGACATAAATGCTGAGAACGGTTATGTTTATCTATTTAGCATTTTACGAGCCATATTTGCTATGATTGAGTCACTTTTATTAAGGTCGTTCATTTTATCGACTAAGCAATTATGCTAGTTTTAATGTCAATACATTATAACCGCACGACAAACTGAAACCATTACTCACATAGCCGAAATTGTGTAGCCAGTAGGAATAGTAGATTAACTGCGAAAGACAATAATTAGAATAAGTCGTTTAGCGACTTTTGTAGCGTTTTTATCATTCGGTGCCATTACGAAATTAACTGCTATAAAGACGTTGAAGCCGGGTCGAGGAGGATTTTGTCTTATGTCCGATACAATTTTATTTATAGCACCTACCATAATGATATCGCTATTTGTCGATTCCTAATTAAGATATTAACATTTACTTTTGACATGCCTCTAAAAGCTATAAGCCGCCGGTGTCGATAAAGCTAACATCGTTTGAATGTGTTGTTTTCTTCAATCTGAATGTTTTCAGTAAGTACCTTGCTTGATTTGTTACCCAGGGAAATAGTTAAGATGCTTGTGGGAATTCGAGGAAACGCTGATTGTATCTAGTCGGTAAAACTTTGAAATTGTTTGTATAATAGTCTGAAAAATCTGGGTGGTAGGTTTAATAGGTACCCTAGCATGATACAGATTTTAATTGATTTCTTAAATGAAATATTTCTGAAGAGATTCATGATGTGCTGTATTTCACGTAGGAAACAAATAACAGGAGCCTCACGGATACATAGCAGTAACACACAGTACAACATAGATAAAAATAATAAAGTTTATAAATTTCATTTGAATCAGTTATGCGACGGACTGAGTTAGCCTACAGCCTGGTAAAGAATAATTTTTTTTCGAAATCGAACGCTAACCATGTTTGAAACTGCTACTTACACGTTGAAATTGATTTTTTCAATCCATGTACTACTTTGAAAAAATAAAAACATACATAAATAGGGTTTCCAGGATGCATAAGCCTCGAATTGAGCTGAGAATCGTTGAAGACAAAAAATAAAATGAATGTTATCTTCTTTTAATTTTCATTTGTCTATAGACGAACATATTCCACGTATCAAGTTATTGATTTAGGATGATGAAACTTAATTCTTACTAGCCTGGCCAACGCGTTCTCACAACCACGATCGATGGAATTGAAGAAAATTCTTTGGCCAGCGTTTTATATCTAAGGCATATTATACCTATTATTTCTGATGGTGTTTACTGACTTGATTCATACCTATACGAAGTTATCATTCACGAAAAAAAAATAATTTAAATTTTCATATCAAAAAAGCAATATAACTCTGTGAAAAGTATCAAATTTCCTCGTTGTCATCTGACACGCCTAATCAACAGTTCGCGTCTGCTCACGAAATAACGACCGTTCTGCAATTCACCTTGTGCGATGTGGTGTGGATGATGGCGGCTTGGTTCTGCTCAGTCAGAGACTGAGGAATGGGAAAGGGAATATGGAAAGTGAAGTGAACATAAATTTTCCTTTCTCGTATACAAGACTATGCCATGAACCCCAATTCAATTAATGTTTAATGAACTTCTTGATTCGTTAACGCGAAGTCTGATCAACATTCAGGTTGGATAAAGTGGATGACAAAGGTATGGGATCAGATCCAAAGCAGAATGCCAGGTAAGCAAATGTAAATAACTGATGATATCTTGAAATTTTATTGCCCTTTCATAGCTCTAAAGTTTTTTGTTTGGGGTGCTTATCGTCGAAGAACCGGAGCCGGACGACATTTTTATGCATCCAGAAAAAACAAAATGAAATCTTTCATTCTGACATTTTATTAAATCAGTTCACTTCGATGTATGCATGGATATAGAACAATGCATGTGAGAATAAGCAGGATTAGTGGTATAATGTGCAAAGAATTGCAAGAAATAAATTAATTTTGCTGGCTATTTTGCAATGCTCAGATCGCTTTGTGCAGTTGTGATGAATTCTAAAAATCCGTTTTATCACTGTGCTTGGTCCGCTGTGAAAACGTATTTTCTTGATAAAATACAAAAACGTAGATATAACGAATCAAAGTTAAATTCCTGCACTTGTTTACTTAAAACTTTTGAATATGATACGCTGTTTTTTTTAAAAATACCCAGCGTTCCTTTTCCTTTACTTAAATAGCCAGCGTTTCCTTTCCTTCTTAGGAAAAACCGCTGAGCATCTTCTTCTGGGTGGGTTAATGAATATAGTTTTGGAAAAATCAATCACTCCTGAGGAACGATTCGACTTCAAGCCACAACACTCCACAGAGCTGCAGCTTGCAAGAGTACTGCAACACATACGTACAGAGTTCATCCAAAGAAAACCAACGGCCCTAGTCATGTTGGACGTGGCCAGGGTGTTTGATAAAGTGTGGCATACAGGACTAACTTTCAAACTGCTTGCATTCTAACTACCACTACAACTTATTGTATATTTTATTCAGGCCGGAGAACTTTCTTTGTTCGAATTAGGAATTAATTCTCTATGGTGCGGTCAATAAATCCTGGAATCGTGTAGCGCTTAAAACTCTCCCCAACACTGTATAGTTCATATACAGCAGATATCCTTAATATGCCTACTAAAAAAGTAGCCCTGTACACAGAAATATATATTTAACACTTTTATGCAACCAGATCCCATAGTTTCAAATCTGCAATCATTTATTGATGTGCTACTAGAACAATTCCCTAAATGGAACTTTCAAATAAACGCCGAAAAGAAGTAAGCCATAACAAAACAATACGCACAACTATCACCACACTTAACTGAATATGACCAAACATATTAAAACATTTAAGTACGAAAACCAAATCTTTGAATATAAATTTTTTAATGTTGAATTACATTAATAGGCTATTTTGGCGGATTAGTGCAGTAAATTTAGAATTTATATATGTGCAACATAATAGAGATGGAAAAAACGATTCAATTTGGTGTATCGGCACATCAACACAAGTTTTTGATTGCAGCATTATTAAGCTATACAGTGAAATTACAATTAACACAAAGATCCAAATCAAGTCTATGTTCGAGTATAGTGAGGGACTCCAACACGGAACTCTCTACGCTAATAATTACTAATGTGTAGTGATTGACTTGTTCCTGTGCGTATACAAAAGTGTCAGCCAATGGCAACAAGCTGATAATCACTTCAATTGATTGCCTCACTTCACAGCCAGTGATGAAGTGCTGGTGAGGCAGCACACTTAGAATAAAATGAGTCGATACGTTTTGGCGGCTAGTGACTGACTCATTTTGATTGCTTCACTCACTTGTTGCTCATCTGTACATCGTACAGCTAAATCCTTATGATTTAAACACTTATGTTTAAGCTATTTTACAGACTACAAGGCTAAAAGATAATAAATTATATAAATAAATATAAAGGATAAAAAGTTAATAAATTTATACTTTTTGAAATTGTTCGTCTCATCCTACGCAGTCCGTTGTCGTTTGTTCCCAGTGAAAGTTTTTTTTGATTCAAGATACAAGACGTCAAAGGAAAGCAAGGCATCACAAGCTCGCAGGTAATTCCTGAATTCAAATTGCGTAGAACTCTCGTCCGCTTGTAGTTTGTTGAAAAATGGCTAATGGATTATTTTGAGGAAGATTTTCAGCTGTGGCTCATGAGGCTTATGGTTTTTTATCTTTCACATTTCGTGGCGATATTTTTTTCCAGGAGGACTATAAAAATCGACGTCTTCGGAATGTGTTAGTTCTGTGATTTTTTCATGTAAATGGAATTTACTATGCTGACTGTCACGGTGTTTGACCTTAGCGCATTGTTCCTTGCAGTCTGTTTTTTGGCTTTCCTAATTTTCTTCTTGATAATTTGACTTTACCCTTTTATACACTTTTTTAAAATTTTGACTGGTTGTTCTTCCACTTATCATCTACGCTTTCAGTGAAGGTAATAAAACTGTTAATGGTTTAGCGTTTAATCCATCTAAAATAACTGTTGGTTCGTCGTTTTTTGGTTAAACTTGCTCGTCAAATATTTTCAGTGAAGCAGCTTAGTTGAATCGTAATTGTTGGCTTCGATAATTAGACTAATAATATTGATTTAAAGTCGTTTGGGATCGTACATTCTCCGCCATTTCAATCATATTGTAACAGCTGCTCCCTGTCACAAAATGAGCTTATTTGATATTTGCACTGATCTGATCATGTTTCGATAGTGTCATAGGATATTTTTAGCTCTTCCTGAAGTATACTTTCTTAAGGTATACTTACTACGCTTTGATTCTACACCCAGATACTAACGCTGCTGCATTGTCTGCAATTTATTATTCGCATATTGCTATACTTATTCACAACATTCAACTGTCCGCAAATTGTGGACGCGTCTAGTACTCGAGACAAATTGGTTGTGAACTTGATTAAGGCATATAGAGTGACCGCAAAAGGCATGGAAATTCTCCAAGAAGTGAGCAGGAGGCTTCTCAGCTTGGAAAGAAAACAATCCTATTTTTCATCAGTTGGAAACGCTGGAGCGGAGGTTTCAACCTCCAAGGTCCTGCTGAACAGCAAAACAGATGATCAATCGGAGGACTAGTTGACTGATGACGAATGAGACGATGACGAAATAGTTAAATATGCGCTACAATACGCACTAGTTAAATATGGGACCGTCTGACCATTTCTTGCGGCTCATTAGCTAGTGCTGAAGGTACTAGATAGCAAAACTTACTGAATATTTGGCATCTTGGTCTGGTTTGCCCTATACACAAGAAATCAGACCCTAGAGAGAGCAGTAATTATATTGGTATTTCGCGATTCGGTACCGACTATAAAGTGTTTTTCACTGTCGTGCTAAGCCCGGTAGCCCCATTTGCCCAGAAAATATTTACGCCATAGTAACGGTCCTTTACTCCAGGTAAATAAGCAGCAAGAGATTTTCTCTCTGGGGCAGTCGACGGAAAAGTCCCCAGTATATGATTACCATCTTTCCATCGACTTGAAAGTTGCCTATGATAGCGCACCCGAAGATAAAACTATATGCGCCATTGGCCTCTACTAACCAAACAGATAAACCTGAAAAACTTTGACGTATCAGATTCAAGCACCCTTATCAACAAGCAAAGAAAATTCGTCAAAGGCTAGATTGACAAATTTAATCGATTAATTTAATAGTCATGCAGCCTCAACAGTTTACTCCAAAAATTTAAACCTATTCAATATGTAAATATCTTTTTGTGAATTTTTGACTACAGATGAAATCTGATAGTTAGAACCTTTTCTTTATTCAATTATCTTCCTTCTAATTATTTCTATTGTGTTCAAACATAGGATCATATTAAGACACGGGCTGCAAAGCATCAGCCTGCAGCCATGAAGAAACTCTCACCACGAAACTCTTTTATCGAAAAATATGACCACGATGCATTGTATCATGTATAAATAAACTCGATTTCCAAACATTTGTCGAACCTCTATATGATCGATTTAAAATTAAATTCTTTATATTGTGATGAAATACTCGTATGTGCAATCAATTCAAATTGAAACAACACTTTCTCAGCAAGACATTATTATGTCGCGAGCGTATTTTTATAGTTAGTCGGAGGTGATAATTATGAACAATTTGCAGCTCCCAAGGAGTACAAACGTAGAAACATTCGTTTTGCCTGTTTTGCTTCCGTTTTTTGCTCATGCGTGTACTTGATATTATAGTTTCTTCAACTGGATTTCGTATTTGAAGCTCATAGAAATAAAAATGTTGGTTTTTAGTTAGTAAGACATATTGAAAATGTGTGTAGTGAACTGTAAGTGTTCTTTCTACTCTGAAGCGATGGTATATCGGACTATGAATCGGTTCACACAGTAAGTGTTTTAGTGTTTACTTCTAGCATTTATCACAATTGCATAAAATACCTTTTTTCTGTACTTTGCTATAAGCTGCTTGCTTCCCTTTGCCTTTGTTACTGGCAGTAAATAACAAACCATGTAAGGTTCTGATAATCACCGTCAGTCTATGTAAGATCTTAATCAAATAGTACTCTGGTTGCTCTTACTACGTGATTATAGGCTCTCGACTTACTCGAACATGCAATAGTTTTCTGGGAAATCAAAAGACCCGTTGGTGATAATTAACACGATGATGAGGATAAAGAAACAGACACAAATTATATGTTTCGTCTCCATACTAAAACTGCTCGCCTTCTACCATGCATAATATGTCGTATTTCCTTAATTCAGCTTGTTTTTTGTGCTGGAAAATGGTGGAAAATACATGTGGAGAAGTTAATTAGAATCCGAACAATAAAACTATGCAGCAAGGTAACTTGTAACTAACTCTCTACCTTGTGTACGAATCATTTCAATGGGGCTGGTAGTTAGTAGTGATCGTAAATCGAAGGAATTGATGTTCAACGTTGACCGAATGTAGAGAATATCTCCTTCGAAGATCAACAAAAAATAATTGTTGCAGTTGTATTTAAATTGTAGAAATATGTAATTACTACGTGAGTGAGTATTCAGTTCGTTGGAAGAGATTGTTGTGTGTACGAGTTACTTGAATTGGTTTTTTGATTGGTTTCCACAAACATAAAATCCAGCAAGAAAGAAAAACTCACGCAATAAGTGCAATTACTCAGGTACGTTAGAGTGAACTCTTGCTTGGCAGCCGGACAGGAAGCGCATTCATTCATGCCTTAACTAAAGGGTAGAACGTAGTGATAGTTGAATTGGATACGCAGAGCTTGCCAATTCGGTACGAGGTTGATTGTAATATTGACGAACGGTACATTCTCTTATGAACCAGAATCGAGTACTTGAAAACAAAAACCAATCAATTCTAACAACTGACTTTGTCTTTACGCTTGCATTGTTTTGGTCCCAAAGAATATTGGCAATGGTACATATTACAGTTTTTTCACTCTCCGTGAAAATTTCATAAGCTTTGAAAAAATGTTAACTAACGAACAAAACTTGCGTATTCATCTTCAATTAATTTTGCATGTTTGCTTTGAAATTTTGCGTTTGTGGCAAAAACTTAAATTATTATTGTCACATAAACCGACGAAAAAAATTGGGTGCTAATATTAAAATACGCTGTGAGAGATGATTGAAACAATCGGCGTAAGAACAATACAAATAAATTTCATTTGTCCCCGTCATGAATTTTTTTTTCAAAATTTGTTGTAGTTTGTGTTTTAAGGCGTTAATTTTCTTTTAGAAATGCTACGGGTAAGAAATAGAATAACCAACAAGAGTTCGATTGTCTTTCGCCCAATAAAACCGTAAACTAGTTTTTTGATATTTATCGAACATGGCATCGACAATCGGCAAAATGAAATATCGAAGGTACCAATAGGTTTTATGGTTTTATGAATAAAACCCAAAAATTCAATTCACCCCACTCAAACTAAATATTGTACTATGAACAGAATTTGTCTGTGTAACAGGGATAATTTTGATGTATTTGCCGGGCATACCAGCCCCATCGTTGGCTCCTTGATGATATTCATAGATAAGTAAAGGATTTTTGATTTGACAAATAAAATATATGAACCTTTGCTGCACAAACTCGATAGATTCTGAAAATTTTCGAAAACATGGAGACCACACCATATGAACTAAAACCGAGACAAGATCAGCCTATGTACGTATATCATCATACTTATTGGAAGAACGGAGGACTATTCTACCAAAACATGCGACTGACTGTCCTCGATGAACTCTCATCCGACCATGAGCCGGTACTCTTCTTCACAGAAGATGTATGCTTTGACCAGCCTCTTCGAACGAAGAGGAAAATGAACTGTCAAGCTTTCCGTGATCCAGTTATGAATTAACAGCACCAAGAAACACTATATATAGACGACATAAACAGATCGACTCTGACAGCCAAAATCAAGTCAGCAAAAACATGATTCAAACTCTGACAAAGGGCATAATCCTAAAAAGAAGGAGGAATAGAAAATGGGGAAGAGCTAGGAATACGAATAAACCTGGCATTAAAATGTACACAAACCGGCTTACGAACGCTATCAGCTGTTGGTTTGCACAGTTCAGCGACGAGAAGGGGGGAGAATTGTTCCACAGCATAGAGTCGGGTGATGACAATTACTGGCGCATGACAAATTGCTTCCGGCTCAAAAATAAAAAAAGACATAACGGACTGAAGTACGACAATTAAGGCAAAACCAAAGTCATTGTAGAGGTGCTGGAACTGCAATTCCAAGAAAACCACACCTAAAAGGACAACTATAGCAAAGTAGAGGAGATCTCTGATTCTCTAGACTAAATCCTTGCATCCGCGCCAACAGAAGGTATCGAATCAGACCAGCCAACATCGAAGAGATCAAAAACTTAATAAGAGGTCTTAACAAGCAAAACTAGCCTGAACCAGATACACTTTATAACGCATGACAATACCTCTTTTTCTCCGTTCTTTCTGAGGAGCGTCTTCTTCTCGATCAATCGAAATAGACAACAATCAATTATCCCGTAAAAACAGTTCGGCGTGAAGTCACTATACTCCACAAAGCTCCAGTCCGCAAAATGGGTACAACTTATGTGCACAAAATATGCATGCATTCCACATTCCAACTCACTGCACCTTTTTGCCTGTGCAGATCTTCCTGTGTTAGAATTAGCAACCACCTCTCTAAAATGCGGCCAATAGAAGCTGGAGTTCCGCAAGGCTCACCACTTTCTCCAATACTATATAGTATACACAAATCAGCTATCCCAAAAATGCCAAATATAAAAGTAGCCTTGTACGCAGACGAAATCTGCATATTCTACACTTTTAGGTAAACGGGTAACATTTCATCAGGTTTGCAATCTTTCATTGATATTTTAATGGAATACTTCCTAAAATAAAAAACTCTAGCGTACCTGAACCGCTACAAACACTTATGTTCGAAGAACAGTAGAAGAATCGTGCAGGTTTTGGGTGCATATTCCACCACATGTGCTGCTTATTACGACCAAACTGTTTCAAATGCCACGTTTTACTTTGGTCTCAAGAATGCATTATAACTCATATGGTGGAAGGTTTCAGATATTACCACTGGCATGAATTTCAACGTTTATGAGAGCAACACGGGTTAATTATATTCGTTATCAGTTGCTTATTTCACATAATTTTGAAAGCAGCATCTCATATAACATCAATGAAGAACATGCTCAGTGCCTGCAGCACTGTAACTGAAGTTGGTGTTTGGGGCTGCGATCCGGAAAATTTGCAGAGCTTTGGAAATTGAAATATTGGTTATTTATTTTCATTGTAAATGTTTCCGGTATGAATACTAACTGTAAGCATTTATTGATACAAAAGTAGCACAACCGACTCGTGCTGGCAACCTTCTGCCAGTATCGAAGCCAAGAATATATAACATCTGCTTCACGTTGTTATATTACATTCGAAATTATAGGAGTATAAAGAAATTTAGGGTTACCTGCAGCGAGTTTTTTCAAATAATCGAAAACTGAATATTTGCTGTTTATTCTCACTACAATATCATTACCATTTGAAAATTCTACGATAAAACCGCTTAATAAAGATATTGCAATTAAACACAAAACCAACCATAGCTGGCAACCCTATAGTGGCTTTTCAACCAAATTTGGCCTGAATAATGTTTATGATAGGTTTCACTAATTGTATGAAATTCGTATTGATTTCATGACTGCACTGGAAGTTATAGGGCAAAAAGTTTTATTTTCCTGAGCGAATTTTCAAAACCAAAGACACAAAAATTACCATAGCTGGCAGCACCAATCAAATTTTTCAACCAAATTTCCACCAAACAGAGATTAGAGGAAGGTTCAGCTACTGTGTCAATTTCATGAAAATCTGGTAACTAATTCACATTTCATAGGGCAAAAAGCAGTTTTTTTTCTTTGTAATTTTTCAAGATGGCACCACTGGCACAGAGTTGCCCACAATTCAAAATCGCTTCTATCAAATCTGGTCCTATTTAAGTCCAATGCATTCTGTAAACTTCAGCTGTATCTGATTATTGGTTCGTGAGTTCCCGTGAACAGAAGTTTTTGATGCTAAAAATATAGGTTAACTGGGAGAGGGTTACCGTTCTTGTCCGACATTAAATTTTCAAAATTTTACTTTGAACGTGTAGAAAAAACATAAGATTTGTATACAAGCTGGTTTTATTGTAAGAAACGGACATTTTTTTGAATATTCGATAGTTTGAATGTTTTCACTTCCAATTTTTTTTTTTCAAATTTAAGACACCAAAACTATCAAAGCTGGCAACTCCAACCGAATTTTTCAACCAAATTTCTATCAAACTTGGCTTAAAGTAAGGTCCAGCTACTGTGTGAATTTCGTTAAAATCGAACGATTCAATCAGAATTTATAGGGCTAAAAGCAGTTATCTTTTTTAGTGATTTTTCAAGATGGCACCACTGGCACAGAGTCGCCTGCAGTTCAAAATCACTTCTATCAGACCTGGTCCTATTTGAGAGCAATACATTCTGTAAATTTCAATTAATTCTGCTCATCGGATCGTGAGTTTCCGTGAACAGAAGCTTTTGATGCTAAAAATATAGGTAAATTGGGCAAGGGTTACCAGGCGTGCCCGTTATACCATATCAAATTTTTTTGGTTGTCTATGTAAACAAAGCATAAGATTTACATATGAGTGGCTTCTTTTTGAAGAAGCGGTATTTTTTCAAGAGGGACGATGATTTGGAGGTTTTCACTTTCAGTGCCTGCCCTAGCTACAGGGTTGCCAGCACCTTCATTAAAAGCTACACAAATCTACAACTAAATAATACCAATATGTTATGATTGAATAGCTCTGCCAAAAGTTATCGCAATTTAAAAATTTTCAAATTTTCCCGTTCTCTTTTTAGGCACCCAGCGCACACATGGGGTTAAAAAATTCCAAAATATTATCTGATTCACATGTAAAACACGTTCGAAATTTATTTTGTCAACTTTATTTTTGCGAAAATTATTTGTGTACGAAATAATAGGTATATTAAAAATATCACTTAAATGGCCGCCGGCGCCAAAAGGTTAACAATAACTGACATTTAGTGAGACCTGGACCTATTCTGCATATACAGCAATGTATCCTGAAAGTTTCAGCTCAATCGGATGGCGCGTTCCCGAGATTATCTCACTGAAATTTTTTGATGATGATATATATATATATATATATATATATATATATATATATATATATATATATATATATATATATATATATATATATATATATATATATATATATATATATATATATATATATATATATATATATATATATATATATATGGAAATATGAATTTTTGGCCGAATCTATTTTAATACTAATGTTCTTCGAACATAAGTAAAAAAGTCAAATGAAAGACGAGAGCACACAAGTCATCTTCATAATAAGATAACACAGATAACAAGAATGATAACGTACAGCTAAATATTTAGGACTGACATTCGACAATAGACTTTCTTGTACCAAACAGATAAAAAACAAAAGACAAACGATTAACAAAGTACTGCATAGACTCAAACAACTGATAAGACCAAACAAACTGAATATGACGAACAAAACGCTACTGCACAAATAGGTCATTAGAAAAATGTTGACATACAGTTGCGATTCTTTCGACAGCTTTCTACCAGATATACAAAATTAGCAGACTGCTACTACAAATATGTCAGAATTTCGCACTGACGATAATATTCTGGAGTCCATGGTACATTAAGAATACGGACATACACAAACAATTACCAATAGAAACAATAGACTTATACATACACCGAAAAACTTTCAAATTACTTGACAGGCAAGACTGACACCCTAATATATAGAAACTAGGAACACCTAAGATTAATAACGCATCCTAATTAAAGATACCAAAGTCTTCGGCAGCTAACGGTATAGTGCGGAATATCTGCATTTAGTGACAATTCGAGGGTAAGGTAGGCGGAAGAACCCGCCCAACAAGAGAAGGACAGTCATTTATTTCATTTATTTATTTATTTAATGCAGTCGGATCACCAGTACCCGAAACAAGATGGAGTAAAATGCTCTCAACTTGAATCGAGTTCGTATGAACGAGAAAAAGTGAAGAGAGGGGAAAGGAAATCAAAGAGATCCACAAAAGAGGAAAAACTATTAAAGAAACATGAAAAGGAAGTCGAATAAATCACATAAATCCTATAGAGATGAGGAGTTAAAGCTGTTGAAAACAACACGGTCGTGAAAGGATGTATTTTTTCTCAGTGGACTAATACATGACCAAAAAGGGTAAGTTTTTCTGGAAAAATGGATAACTAGAACACAAGCAAAGCAGTCATGTATTGCTTGTTTCATTAATATTATAGCTGAGAAGTACAAGCTGCAAATTTTGGCAAGATCAAATGGAGAATTTGATCTTCGAAACTTTTTCCGAGCAATATTTTTTGCTTAAACTCGACTACGTGCCCCCCATAGCCGTTAAACAATTTTATCGATTGTGTGTTTTTGTTTGGTTTTTGTGGCTGTGTTTGTTTTTAGGGTTTTTTTACCTATAGTTAGTATCATGTTGCAATGCAAGTGCCATATTTTTGGTGTTTGCACATAATGTGCATTTTCTGAATAGCTATCTTGGATTCTTTGTAATAACGATAGCGTTTGAATGTATCAGATTGCCCATTGCTATTAACTTGATTACCCTCAGTAGCACCAAGATTCATTTTTCTTGGATGATTCGATAGCTGTACGATTGAAAAAATGTGTTAAAAATGAAAGAGGATGTGCACTGAAAATGGTAATATCTCATTAGGTAGGATAATTTATATTGTAAGTAGAATGTACACCAGCTGTGGTTTGATGCCTACCCAAAACTTTACTGACTCCATTTAAAACATGTCCGGCAGCGATTTGAACTCAAATTCATTATAATTGATTTGTTTTGCGGTCTTTTTAACAACCATACATTCAAATCACTGTGCTAAACTGTTGCTTGTGCCTGTTTGTGCCCGAGTAGCCTCGAATATGCATAAAATATTGAAATTATTTGACACTAGTCATCGTAAACTCCCAGAGAAATAAGCAGCCAATTAAAGATATGCATACATTCTCGCTGTGAGGTTCGTTAAAGTGTCACATAATTTAAACACTTTATTTTCTCGTGAATTTCTGGGCGATCTGGACTTATAGGAGTCACAGGGTCACTGATCAGTCGACTGGAGCTGTTTCAGAAACAACCTAAACAACCACATAAGTATATACAAAATAGACGAAGAATCCTATCCATTTCGTATCCACAAAGAATCTTTGGAATATTAAAAGGCTGGCTTCCATTGAATATCGTTGTAATGTCGTTTGATTCGCTGCCATCGTCTCCAAGATAAGATCGAAGATCAGATTGAGAATTTAAAGCTTGGCGCGCAGCAGTCAAAAGCGCAATGTACCTATTTCACTATAGATTCTGAATATTGATTAGCAGATTTCTGTGAAATCAAAAGTTCACGGTGAAATGAAATTCGATTCTCATGTATTTTGAATTCGAGTTTTATACGAATAGCAGCCCCTAAATAGGATGTGTGAGAATGTAATTTCGAAAGATTTATTGGCACATAAATAAACACATAGTCGGGCGAGCTCGACCATACACAAGTCGTAAGACAGGGTAAAGAGTGGAGCGGATTCGGTGTTGATGGATAAATGCTAGGGCTGCGTTCAGAAAGTGGCTATGTACAAGTTTACTACGCAAAGGTACTTGATCGATTGAATCTAGTGCCATTAAAACATCATCTTCTTAGATAAAAGCAAAAGGTGGTTCTGGCTAAAATACATATCCTGGCAATTTCACTTTAGACAAGTAATAGCTTTTGAAAACTTTTTTAAAAGCTATCACTTGATATGAAAAGTATCGATCCAAACTAAAGCACGCATAGCCTGTGCTTTCGGTTGCCATTCATTGAAACACCCCTAGTGCGGACCGCGCATGATCCATGCACTGAACTCTTCGATTCTTAAAAGGGCGTTCGAGCATGCCCAAGCCAATAAATTTGATGTGTCCGTAGAATATGGGGGTACGATGTACTATTTAATAATAACTGAGTAAGCCGTTCGTTCGGCCACACAGTGCCTCCTTGTGCACGAGTCACACGAAGAGGATTATTGCGGCCACTAATGCCACCACCTACCCGTACATTTTGTAGTGCCATAAATAAGGAATTAATTTGTTGCATTTGAATAGCAACATTATGGTGACTTGGATACTAGTTTTGTGGTTTTGGAGTTACCACGTTATCGAAAATAATGTATGTAAAGTTAGTCGGATTGTCGATTATACAACTTTAGTATGGTTTGGATGAGAATATTTAGTTGATCTCATTGTTCACAGCTAAAAACTGGGTATGAGTAAAAAGTATAAGCAAATATTTAGAGAGAAAGATTTCAAACGCTGATTTTATAGAAATCAAATCATTTAAATCCTATCCGCCGATTTATAATAAAAAATACAGATAGGAGTATGAAGGTCTTTGATTCTAATTTCCATAATTGTTTATTTTTTCGTCATATGTGCGTCAAATTGACACTTCGGCTTGTTGAAATTAAAAACTATAAGGCTGTGTGCTTGTTTATGACAAGGAATTGAAAATTATGAGCCCTATGTGGGCGCTGAGTGCCTAAAAGTAAGCAGGGATTTTTATGTTAAATATCGATTTGTCATAACTTCGGACAGAACAAATTAAATCATCGCGAAATTTTCAGAACGTATTGATGTTGGCTAAAATTGTACTTAACTGGAACCATGCATGGGCGTGAGGGGAACCCTGCAGCCACGACAGAAAAAAAATCTTTTAAATCATCGACCCTCGTGGAAGGTTTTCGCTTTTCGATCGAAAATGCAAACGATTGATAAAATTTATTTTTTGATACACAGAGAGCAGTGGTGCCTTCTTGAAAAATCACTTCGAAAAAAAATGTTGCACCCTGTGTCTTGAATATTTGCTCAGCAAAATAAAACTTTTTGCCCTATAACTTCCCATGCAGATATGAAATTAAAGCAATACACATAAAGAAGGTTGGTCTTACAGTAAATCAAATTTGGTAGAAATTTGGTTGAAAAATTAAAATAGGGCTGCCAGCTTTGGGAATTTTTGCATTTTTTTATCATTTCTTTACTAAATGATGTTAGCATTGAATTTTCCCATGGTAAAACGATCTTGTTGTGGCAATAAAACACAATTATTTGGATGTTGAAAGTTTGAAATTCATTTGTAGGCGATAGCCCTTACTAACCCACCCCCCTTAAATTTCCAATGTAGTCATCAGATCTAAACTAAACTCACAAGGTGGCTTAGCCTCAACGTGTAACAAATTTTGGCTTTGGTGCCAGCAAAGAGCTACCAACTCCGGACATTTCAAAGTTACTTTCAAAGTTTTGTCAGGAAAGCATCCGATAATGAATATAACTAAAAAGTGGTTGATTTTCCTAAATTTTAAAATTCATGCAATTGTTAACCCTGAAAACCTTTTCACCCTGCGAGTTTCAATGCATTCTTGAGATCAAAGTGGTACATGGCCTTTGAGCAGGTTAGCTGTAATAAGGAGCACGTGTGGTAGAATATGAACTCAAAATCTGAAAGATTCCTGTACTTTTCTTCGAAAATCAGTATTTCTAATGATTCCTATGCGCTAGAGTATTTTTCCTATTCATCCCTTAAAGCCAGTCGACATTAGACCCTTGACTTTCCGGGGCATTGTAATTTTTCAAAATTTATTGAAAATCAACCACAAACTCTCAAAATGATTGAGGTCTGAGCTTTGAGGAGGAGCTTTCAAGTACTGTGAGCAGTTATGGAGGACCCACAACCTGGTTTTAAGAGTGGAGTGCTTGGGAGTGCTATTCTGTTGAAAGATATAATAACCCTGCAAACCCTGTTTTCCCGCACTCTTTTGTAAATTGCTTCTCAGAAGATTAATGTATTTGCGTGATAAATAGAAGGAGCATAGCAAAACCTTCACTCCTATGGTGGAAAAACACCCCCAAGCAATTACAGAGCTTCCGCCGTGTTTAAGTGTAACAGTTTTTTCTGTGAAAGCCTATATTTCTTTCCCGCCAAATCCGAACGCACCCGTCATTATATTTTATGTTAGATTTCGAATCGTCTGACAAAAAATACTCTTTCCATGAGCTCATATAAAAACCTGGTAAAAATAAAAAAAACACCTATTTCAAAAAATACCTCCTATTTGACGTAAGGAAAAGCCTCTTTGCCTCAATGATATAACAAAACATCTTTCTGCATCGCACACAGCTCAGATGATTTCAGATATATTTTGATCACGACTTATCAAAATATTAAGTATTTTACAGAATTGAATTGAAAAATATTTTTATTATAAATTATTTGTACAATCTCAAACCAACTTACAGTTTAGTTAACACGAAAAATAACTTAAAATCTAACGGCTATACTATTTTGGCCTGCTAGTTTTTTTTTTGTTTTTGTTTGCATACATTTTGTTTCTTACACATTAATGATATTACCCAGCCTGTACAACAGCTGGGATTACACTGGTTATAGTTTCCTTAAACATTACCTTACACTGAAATTACGATCTAACCTATGTCTAATTATAGTTACTTAGCCTAATTACATCTAATCTTAACCTAGGTCTTAAATCTAACCCCTTCTGTTTGACGGGTGGCCTATGTAGTCAAAAAGCGCATCCATAAGCTGCCGTTGCAATGCTATCATCGCGGGGCGCATAAATGGCTCATTAGAGCCAACTGTACGCCCTAGTGTCCGAATCAGTCCATTCTCATGTCCGTCTGTCTGTCCGTAAGATCTTGTCGTTAATTCCACAACTCGGTCCCTAAGTGGCTTCAGTCCCGACTCCTGATACAGGAGAAGGTTCTTCGGCCACTTTTTAGTTACCGGGTTGTAGAACCTGCCAGTGTAGAAGCGAAGGATTCTTCTTTCGAATGCCTCCACTTCTGCCATGACAGTTTTTGAGCAGGTAATCCAGGATGGGGATGCATGTCAGGATTGGCCGGATCAGGGTCTGATAACAAATGGATTTAGCTTTGGTGGTCATGCCCATCTTTTTGGCAATAAGAGGTCGGATGCGTTGAAATGCAGATTTGGCAGCTTGTATTTTACAGCACATTCGACATTTGCAGAAAAACAAGAAAAATGGAAACAAACGTTAAACTCCTCATCTGTTGAATTATTCCAGTCCTCTCCTTACTAGTGAACGAATAAAAATTTTGTGTTGTACCAAAATGAAAATTTTATTGCATAGAAAATATGGATTATGTCTTGAGCTTTTTTTTTTGCTCCAAACAAAAAGTGTTTTTAGTTCCGTAAGAATCGGTTATACATTTTACCATTCTAATTCTAACAGTTTTCGTGTTATTTCGTTTTTTTTCTTAAATTTCTTGGGGTGTACGAATACGGATTTTGTGTACTGTATGGTTTTTGTAATTTCAAGGCAAATAATATATTTCAGAATATTGTAGGAAGCAAAAGATTTACATGAAATGATATAATTAGCCATTATTTGTTCGTTGGGGTAATGGGCAAGTCATTTTGGTTTGCGCTCAATTTATTTGTCAAGTCTTATTCCCACACTGAAAAAAATCTGGCATGTATTTTCAAATAAGCCGTACTTTCAAATCAACCTTTGAAAAATTTCATGTTGATTTTAATACAAATTTATTAGACTAACGTTAAATAAAGTTAATAGGACATATTTCAGATAGGATCAATTAAAAAGTTTATTTCAAATCAACTAAAGCACTTTTTCAAATTGACAAAAAAAGTCATGTCGAATACTAGAAAAATATCCTAGTAAAGTTAATGTGCTCAGTTGTTAGATAAACATGATTTTTGGGATTTCTCCATGTAACTACAACAGGCACCACGTTAATATAAACAAACAGCGATTCACGTTTTACGATGGACGTGAGTACATGTTTTGTATTGTATATATGTGTTCGCGTTTTACGCAGTTAAATGGTGAGGGGTGGCGTGATCAATTGCACTGTTTGTAAGATTTTCAGCCAATAACTGAAATCAACACGAAACGGCGCATCGAAATTAGATTTCAGGGAATCGTCGACCGTCAACAACAGCTAAGAATTTCTCGAACACCATAGTTTGTGCGTGCATTATTGTCACCAATTGTGCGGATTAGCCTCAAGTTTATTAAACTAGTGTTTTTCGTGAGTGGTTTTCTTTCAAGACGTGTGATTTATATATTTAATAATTATGTTCAGGTTTGAAATGTGTTTAATGGCGTGTTGCGTTCAATTTGACAGTTATTGCTCGTGCCTCGCAAATATGGAGTTCGAAATGACGAAAGATCATCTATTGTTTCTGAGTAAGAAAATGGTATCTTTGGGTCAAAAATGTCTGCTAGGTTTTGTTTGTTAGCAATTGTTACCATTGCTCGGTACAAAATGCAAACAGACATCAAAGTGTGAACAATTTGTCAGGCAGAGGAATGGAATGGATAGCTTTTACAATTTTTCCTCTAACCGGCAACATTTTCCGACTCAGATGTTTATTTGCATTTTTTACCAGCCATGGTATTCCTAGGAAACTCATAGTTTTTCAAAAGTTATGACCCGTTGATACCATTTTCTTATTCAGAAATAATAGCTGACATTTCTTTAATGGTAACTTTGCATTCTCCAGGCATTTTTAAACGATAACTGATTTAAGATTTAAACATAACTGAAAGGAGGGAACTCATTGCTTTGCACAGACGATGAAATAAATACTTTACATAATCATTCATTATTTTTGTAGAACAATATTTCGCACGTGGAAAAATAGTTGCTGTATGAGAATGCTGCGCACAAAAAATTGGCACAGCTTTGATTATTATTTTTGGTTAATTCAAAAGTTTTCTCTTAAGTTATTGTTGTTCGATATTACTTCTAGCATTAACAGTATTTTGTTTTTAGTTTTACGTATGAAAAGCTGTGATCAAATAATTGTGACACCGTCTGAGTATTTAAATCTGTCATATGATTCATTTAAATAATATATGTATGTTCAGTATTATATGTAACAAATTTCACCCAACATATAAAAATGTATACTTATGTTTGTTTCAAAATAAAATCAATGTACCTACAAATGCACGTAAATGTTTTATTGCAGTTGTTTTAGGGTCATGTAATTGAAGTGCTTCGTCTCTAACTGATGATTTTAGAAATTGAACTAATTTTGGTTCTGATTCTCAATGCTAAAACCATGCGGCTTTAGCTCGAGCATGTGTCATGTTGCCATGTTGAGAATCAAGAAGCAAAAAATATGTCCTTTTTTTGAAAATCATGCAGTTTGAGACAAAGATCTTAAATTTAAACAATATTTGTGAATCAAAAGGAACTCGTGTCTGAGTAACATTATCTGCTGGTCAATTTGACAGGCTTTCAAACTGGTTAATTGAATCATAAACTTTGTTGGAATGACCTTATTTATTTACAAAACAACAATTTGAATAGTTTGAACTGATTAATTTATTGTCAATTTAATTATTAAAATTATTCAAATTAAATCAAAAGGTGGTAGAATTGACAATTCATTCTGTTCATTTTGAAAGTGCAGACTTATTTTGTCCTGCGATTTCAATGGGGAATCTTGTCAATTCAAGTGTATTTTGCCGGTGTCAATTTAACAAAAAAAAATATGTTGTGGCAACGAAACTTTTAATTAGCTGAAAAACATTAGGAAAATATCGTTGATAATGCATGGTTTTTGCTGATTTAACAACATTTTTTTTTTGGGTGCAGATAAAGGTATCAAGGAGTAATTTTTGCCTTATTCATATTCAGTTAAACCTTTTGAAAATAAAGTTTTGAGTTCGATCCACTTACAAAACAGATGTTTGTTGTCTTCGCTGATTGTCAGTCATTGGTAAATTGTCAACTTTTGTTAGAAACCAATGGGACCGGATTGGTATGATTAGACCAAAAAGTCTTGTTTTTAAGGTAAATTGTGTTCCTCCTAAGATATATTTCCAATGAAAAAAATTATCGCGATGGATTACCTGTTATTCCATGATGAAATTCAATAACAATTGTATATTTGTGAGGGTCAGTGACTGGGTACCCGCAAAGGAAAATTCCTCGAATCACGGAAATCCAGTCCAGTTTGATATCGAAGATATTGTCTGAAGGCATTCGTGACTATATTTCGCCATGGCTATGTTTCTCCAGAGCTCAATTTTAGGCTCTGTCCATTTCCTTTTCCATAAAGACGACTACGCAGTCAACGGAAACTTATAATTGAGTAGAATGATTTACCTAACAAGTTCGAAGCTTCGACCATATTCTTATTTAATCTTCTGTTACCCAGTCCGTTGCTTTGTTCCATCTTTAAAAGTACTCTGTGTGGCATGGCATCCAGCGGAATGGAAAGTCTGTAGCTATCCGCGTACACACCATAAATTATTACAAACTTGTTTTGCCTGCCGTCAGCATGTCAGCATACCTACAAACGCCCGTCACATGGGGCCGGGGCAGAGGCCGGGCTCTTTCTCGCACATCGTCTTTGTACTTCTTTCTTGAGCTCCTTTAATACAGGTTCCAATGGCAGCAGATCCATCGAAAAGCCTTCCTTGTTCGTTTATGAATTATACTCATACATGTGGTTTGGATATCTTGTTTTTCGTTCGCGGTTTTCGAACACGTCTGTGCAATAGTCGAATGCATGTAGGTATATGTGTATGGTTGATCTGATACGATACGATATCGTGTGTCACATGTGCTCAGACTCCACATATGCATATGCTTGTGTGCTTCGAATACCGATATAATGGTCTCCACCTTCGATTCACATACTGGTACTTGTATGTATTATAGAATGTGTATTTTATATTTGACGAAATCTCTTTATCCACAATAGATTTTTAGTACGGTCGTATAAGCTGTTTGAAGAGCATGAACAGGCTGTATAGTAAACTTTTATATTGTTTTCATCCATTATAGTGCAATTAATTTTTTGAAAGTTCAGGCGACTATTATAAGACGTTACGCTTTTGTTCTATTGTAAATTTGTTCAATTTTTAGTGCTTGTTAAAATCCAATACACTACGTACCTACCTATTGCTTCTAACAACAACCAATAAAAACAACGTTTAATTGAGCATAATTGACCAAAACGGTTTTCATAAAGAAGTGTGAATTGAAGAAGATTTACGGACAAGCAGAGAAAATAAATATTAAATTTGAATTTATGGAATTCGTAAGTGGAATAATAAAGACGGTTGTAAAACACGTGCTAATTGTTTGACCGTTTAGTTAGTTTTTCCATAGTATTTCGAATCTGTGCGCTAATGATATTCAAAGAATGTAATCATTGGCACGAGTGAAATTAATGCGTAACATATGAATCGGATATAATTTTCTAGATGATTGTGTAACGGAAATGCAAAGTAGACAAAGATAGTGTATACATATTTACGTTTGTTGTTCAGGGATTTTTTGCTACCGTTTCAACATGCAATAAAAATAGAAATTGGTGGGTGTTTTGTTTAGGGTTCGAACTTTCATCAAACATAAGTAATGATGATTTATGTAAATGATTACTTTGTTAATGGGAATGGAGAGCGGAGCCGTCGATAATGTTCACATATTCAAGTAAGTAATAGTAGTCTTTGAAGGAACAAATAAAATATGAAATACCTGTACGAGTAGTGAAGTGGACGTAACTCCCGACTGCGACTGCAAATAAATGTGTTGTATTTTTATCAAGAACTCAAAATTGGGTTTGATATTGCATTGAGAGAAGATATTTAGTACCTATCCATACAAACAGAAATTGAATTTTATTTCGTTAGCTTTTTGCGATTACGATCCGGTGTTGCAATTCTTCCTGATCAATATTCTCCTAACTTGTAATTAATTCAAGTTCCTGAAGCTTAATCATTTTTGATCAGATTGGTTGAATTCATTTTTCTTCCCTTTCGTAATTTATATTTGACATCATGAATAAACTTTTCTGTGGTAGCCTAGGCTAAAAGGTTATCCATTTTCTCGATTTGTAAATAGTAAAAAAGTACACAGTTCACATATTAGTAGAGCAACATTAAGTTTAAGTTACGTTTATTTGATATTAATGGCAGCCTATGCCTATTATAACTTTTCTTAATTTTGAGCCAACATTTTAATCTCTACAGCTACATATATTTGATAATTAGACTGCAGTCTGTGCAAATGTTTGCATACATTTGCTTGAATTTTGTTATACATGACCCCAAGAAAAATTTTCGAAGAAAAAACATTGTTCGGGTAACTTAATTAAAAACTTACTTAACTATCTTATCCTAACACGTCAAACAAACTCGTATGGAAACTTACTATTGCTGGTGTGAGATAGAGTATGTTATTTGAAGATATGAAGTACATGTTTATTTGGTGGTTATTTATTCTACTTCCTCAGTTATGGTACGGGGAGTGGTAAGCCTGCGTAGGTGTTTTGTACGGAAGTAAAAAGGCTTGTTCAGATCCATTTTGAGCACTTTATTTTACACGATTTGAAGTTTCACTACATGATACTTTGTACATTCGTTTCAGATAGGCGTTCCGTACGTGCTGATGAGTTCTCTTCCTAGCTTGAATATAATCAATTTGTTACTAAGCGATAGTTTTGAGGGTTTTTTAAATAGTGGCTATAATGCATATGTAGCGTTGTTAACTTTTTTGTATGCTTGGGCAATTTTTTAGATATGTTTACAGTTTAATAAAACACTAATAAAAAATATGATCAGGTTGGCTTCTGACATTGTAAGTGATATGATCGACGAAGGTATTTATTTTTTGACTAGACAAAAAAATATTTAGCGACTATTTAATAGTGATTCTACGCATCGGTCCATTCATCAGCAATTTTACCTACTAAAGTTTAATAAAAATTGCCCATGGCATCATAGCAGCTTATGCAAGTTATCACTGCTAGCTATCTTTCATTAAAGTTAAAGCGTTCTGCTGAGTTGGCTAACTTTTAGAATTATTTTCAAGTCGAGGGGGAAAATGAGTAACCCAGCTTCGAAAAGATAGTTACACCTTCAACGTTCAATCAGTTGATTAATAGGAAATAGGATCGTACTTCAGCAATGTTTTCGAATGGCTGAATTTGAAGATAGTTCAAGCCAAACCATGAAATTACTTTAGCAGCTTCAAGAGCCCTTTTCAAGGTAACGAAATAGTGATTAGATGTTTTTCTCAGAAAAAAGCTCGAGCTCATCATTAATAACGAATGTTTTGATATGTTAATCAATTTAATATTGATCATTGATATTTATTGATATTTATTTTTTAATTTAAAAAGATCTTAGTATAATAATATGCTGCAAAAATATTCTTAGTGATGAGCAGAAAGATACTCATGAACCATACCTGAATTTGTCAGCTAATGCTGCTAAAGATATGCAAAAGCGACTTGCTTTAACAGAGTCGTTTTTTCACATCTCAGTTTATGAGTCCTTTAGCAGCAACGTCAAATAATATATCTAAACACTTATTTTCGCTCGAGATCATTGCGAAAAAGAATCCTGGTTTTCTGATGAGAAAGAAGTAGAGGAATACAATTTTATGTCGATTATGGAAAGTAAATAAGAGAATATGTTGGTAGTAACAATCGAACACTTCTGGCAGTAATTATATACCTGCAGCCTTTTCAAAACGTGTGTCTTTTCCAAAAAAAATCCCAAAGCTTGAGTAATTGTCAGCCTTTTTTATCTTCTTTTCTTTAACAAGAATATAGCGTGGGTTTTTGGTGGATCCAACTTGATTTTCCATCAATGATTGTACTGGTAGAACAGCTTCATTTGAGATCATGCTTCTAGCAGTATTGGTACTATAGTACCTACACTCCAATATCATTTGCAAACATAGTTTGCAGTTTTAAAGATATCCGATCAAAATCATTAAAGATGATTGAGATTAGGCTGAAACTTAGGAGCAGGGGCTTGAAAATTATTCACAGGAGCAAAATGTTTGATATTTTGTAAACCATATTTTCAGTGAATAATACTATCTGAAAAGCTTTGTAAAGTAATCGGTTGACATGTTTCGCAATGACTGAACCAAGTAGAATAGGATGTTACTGTGAAGTTCATTTATACGTTGGAGGGAAATCACAATCAGGTTATACTAGCCGAGCGTAATATAAAACAAACATTGAATTGTCATAAAAAAATTCTATAATAAAAACAGCCATTTCAGTAGACTCTTTTTATTATAATTTTATCCATAATTTCATAAATTTTGGTTGCAGTGCAACTTTCAGAGATTACATATATCATAAATGATAGTTTTCATTGAGTGTTTGAAAAAATTGGAACACGATTAGAAAATAAATGCCTGATTAAGCTGTAAGTTTTATGGTGAAATTGGAAGAAAAAGTACGGGTCAGTGGCTTACAGGAATCTTCTGATATTTGGATTGGAAAATCTTGTGGAGTGGAAAAGCATTTAACATTTACACAGCAAGAAGAATTTCATTTTTGCTTATTTAGTATGTGCACTTCATCCTTTCGAACTAAAAAGTGGCATTTGATGTTTGAATTTGAAAATTGAATTGTTCCGATGTCTGAAAAATCGATCGAAAATTGAAATACTTGCCATTTTATCGGTCAATAATCAGCAGAGTGTCCGCGTTTTTCTATTATGAAAATTCTCACTCCAAAGAAAGACCACATATTTCTTCAGGATTAAGCCAGTACCAGCCTTTAGGGGAAAAAAGCGTTGCATCTATATTCATGAAAAGATATAGTGTAATTGATTAATTTATTTCGCAATTATTCATCAAAATAGAAGATATTAGTCACGTGTTTGAGCCTCTTTTGAGAGCTGGTTAGAATAGTCGCATTGGAAACAACAAACACAGTCCTCGACGGAGGCGCAAAAAATACGGCTATTATTGTAAATCGATATTCCACAGTATCTCAATCCTACTGGATAGCTGAAATAACAACTAAAAATTAAATTATTGCTTACATTGAAATCTGCAAAAAGAATAAAAACGGAAAAACTCTATTGATATATCATGCGATTTTCAACAGAAGTTTCCTATAACAAAATATGTTAAATAAATTTTCTGTTGCTAGTTGAAACAAATAGGATATCTGCTTACTTGTAGCTTTAAAATGCCTTTACACTGTAGCAGTACAATAATCTGCGAGAAATACAGGCAAAATAAAAATTTTAACAAATAAAATAGAACAATCAAAACTTAAAAAAAACTCTAGCGCACCTGAACCGCTAGAAATACTAATGTTCGAAGAACAGTAGAAGAATCGTGCAGGTTTTGAGTGCATATTCCACCACATGAGCTGCTTATTACGGCTAAACTGTTTCAAACGCCACGTTCTACTTTGGTCTCAAGAATGCATTATAACTCATATGGTGGAAGGTTTCAGGTATTACCACTGGCATGAATTTCAACGTTTATGAGAGCAAAACACGGGTTAATTATATTCGTTATTAGTTGCTTATTTCACAAAATTTCGAAAGCAGTATCTCATATAACATCAATGAAGAAAATGCTCAGTGCCTGTAGCACTGTAACTGAAGTTGGTGTTTGGGGCTGCGATCCGAAAAATTTGCAGAACTTTGGGAATTGAAACATCGGTTATTTATTTTCATTGTAAATGTTTCCGGTATGAATACTAACTATACTAACTATAATACCGCCTCGTGCTGCCAACCTTTCGCCAGTATCAAAGACAAAAATATATCACATCTGCTTCTCGTTGTTATATTACATTCGAAGTTATAGGAGTATAAAGAAATGAAGGATTACCTGCAGCGAGTTTTTTCAAATAATGGAAAGCTTAATATTTGCTGTTTATTGTCACTACAATATCATTACCAATTGAAAATTCTACGATAAAACCGCTTAATAAAGATATTGCAAACAAACACAAAACCAACAATAGCTGGCAACCCTATCATGGCTTTTCAACCAAATTTGGCTTAAATAATGTTTATAATAGGTTCCAGTGATTGTATGAAATTCGTATTGATTTCATGACTGCACTGGAAGTTATAGGGCAAAAAGTTTTATTTTCCTGAGCGAATTTTCAAAACCAAAGACACAAAAATTACCATAGCTGGCAGCACCAATCGAATTTTTCAACCAAATTTCTATCAAACAGAGTTTAGAGTAGGGTGCAACTACTGTGTCAATTTCATGAAAATCTGGTAACTTATTCAAATTTCATAGGGCAAAAAGCAGTTTTTTTTTCTTTGTAATTTTTCAAGATGGCACCACTGGCACACAGTTGCCCACAATTCAAAATCGCTTCTATCAGACCTGGTCCTACTTAATTCCAATGCATTCTGTAAATTTCAATGGTATCTGATTATTGATTCGTGAGTTTCCGTGAACAGGAGTTTTTGATGCTAAAAATATAGGTTGACTGGGAAAGGGCTACCGTTCTTGTCCGACATGAAATTTCCAAAGCTTTACTTTGAACGTGTAGATAAAGCATAAGATTTGTATACAGATTGGTTTTATTGTAAGAAACGGACAGTTTTTGGAAATTCGATGGTTTAATGTTTTCACTTCCAAATTTTTATTTTTTCAAATTTATGACTCCAAAATTATCATAGCTGGCAGCTCCAACCGAATTTTTCGACCAAATTTCTACCAAACGTGGTATTAAATAAGGTTCAGCTACTGTGTGAATTTCGTTAAAATCGAACGATTCAATCAGAATTTATAGGGCTAAAAGCAGTTATCTTTTTTAGTGATTTTTCAAGATGGCACCACTGGCACAGAATCACCCGCATTTCAAAATCACTTCTATCAGACCTGGTCCTATATAGGACCAATACATTCTGCAAATTTCAATTAATTCTGCTCATTGGATCGTGAGTTTCCGTGAACAGAAGTAAAAAGTTATCGCAATTTAAAAATTTTCAAGTTTTCCCGTTCTGTTTTTAGGCACCCAGCGCACACATGGGGTTAAAAAATTCCAAAACATTATCCAATTCGCATGTAAAACACGTTCAAAATTTATTTCGTCGACTTTATTTTTGCAAAAATTATTTGTGTACGAAATAATAGGTATATTAAAAATATCACTAAAATGGCCGCCGGCGCCAAAGGGTTAAAGATTTTTAACTTTTTGTGAGACCTGGCACTATTCTGCATATACACCAATGTGTCCTGAAAATTTCAGCTCAATCGGATGACGCGTTCCTGAGATTTTTTCACTGAAATTTTTTGATGATATATATATATATATATATATATATATATATATATATATATATATATATATATATATATATAGAAATATGAATTTTTGGCCAAAGTGATTTTAATACTAATATTCTTCTTCGAACATTAGTAAAAAATTATCATTGATGGCGGTAGAATTTTTCTTAGTTGTGAGCTGAACTGAACTTATTTTTTTAATTCCGAAGCCTCCATTTGCATAAAATTCTGTTAAGATTTGCTCAAACACTGCAAATGAACTGCGTAAAAAATTTGACTGCACAAAGATTGAGCATCATTCGCTTTTTTAAGGACAGATAGTCTTATGCTGGAAGCAACTTAAATATTAGATAGATGTGAACTATGGCATTTCAAACTGTGGAACGATTTGTTGTGATAGAAATACATTTTCTCCTTGCCCACAAATTATTTTAACACTATGAACTTTATTATGCACTACTACTGCTATTTTTATCACTAAGATTTTACCCACGAATTTCGTTTTTCGGTGTGATAAACCACTTTTTCTAAAGATATAATAAATCTTAATCTTATTACAAGACTATAGTTTCAACTTTTGCCTTGGGGAATGAAAAAGTGTGGGGCGATTTAATGCTTGTGCTTAAATTTAAATGAAAATATAATTTTTCCCCATGTTCACTGTCATTGCTGGGATGTTTGCATTCAAAAAGAGAACCTTAATAAGGAGATAACAGAATATTTCTGATTGACTTAAGTACTAAGTTTACAAAATCTTGATGAGTAGGAAGTGCTGTATTGTTTGTTTCATTTTCTTTTTCGTTAGAATTTTTTTTTAAAGTCAAAAGAAATAACTTGCGATGTGTCCCAAACTAGGAAAAATATTATTGCTGGAAATGTTTCATATATTGTAGCGATTTGCTGATGGGAGGATGACAGGACATCTTGACCGAAACGAAGTCCAGAAAAGAGCTTGCCAAAAGGGTGATGGGCAGGGATCAATGATGAATACTTTGAATTCGAATTTTAGATTTAAACTGAGCTATGAAGCTATACGGTGCCCTATAAGCCGTGTTAAATTTTTCATTCCAAAACTCATTGCCTTTTTAGGAACTTTCAGGATAACTTTACCACGACACTAAAAATATCATGTTAGATATTCCTAAATAATTCCTGAATAATTATTTAAGATGTCACTATAATAAAAAATGAACTCAATTGCGAAAACTAAATAATTGATACGTGGCGACTAAATACCAAGGACTGTGCGAAAGTTACTCTCAATTTTCCAACTACCCTATGGCCAGTTAATCAATCTATAGAATTCTTACTTTAGAAGTAAACCTTCATCCGACAGAAATTAATTCAGAAAATGCTTATTGGTTGCAAGACAGATAACCTTCCTGCCATTAATTATTTAAAACATATGTATAGCAGTAAATTAAGTTCAGATAAATTGAGTACTGCTATGCTAGAAGAAATGAGGTCCAAGCTTTTAACCCACAAAATTACATCGTTGTTTCCTTATAGGTTTCAATTGAAAGCAATTTGAAAAGGCGGTCCGAATAGCGCATATTGTGACCAGGGTAGTTTAGAAACTTACTCACAACTGAACCCAAAATACAGATGTGCAATTTTGAAGAGCTCCAAAACTTGCGGTTGAGAGAAGTTATACGCCATGAAGACATTTCACGTCGACGAAGAAGACAATAGTGTACGTGAGCACACTCGAATGTGATCCTTTCTCCATCCCAGTCCATCGAATGTCTGCTAGAACTAATCTCGTCTTATATTGCATCCAGAGCCGGTGTCTCTTTCCACATTAAGCATCTTTCCTGTACAACCCAACGGAAATTTCATTTCAAAAATCACTTTCATTTTGTTCACTTAATCTAAATTCGCACTGCATACTATTTGATTCATTAAATGACTGTGAGTCTTGAAATACTCTACATTAAATTCCCTCGGAGCTTATCCTTGACCGTCGCTGTCGCGAACGTAAATCTTGATATCGAAAAACAAACCAAAGCACTATTAGCGCCATCAGGATTACCGATCTTCTGACATGCTCAAACCAGCAAAGCAGGGTGTGTGGTGAATGGCATGCTGAATACATATACATTCAGGGGTGAAAGATCTTATTTAAATGATATTTATGGAAAAACAGTTATTCGAAAGTGCACAATTATGATTTTTTACGGGCACTGTAATTCGCTACTAATTCATCAAGCATGCTAAAATATCTGTCATTCACTAGAAACAATCACCTGAGGTGGAAATTGATATAATACTTCGTCCGCACTGAGACTAAATCACGCAATATCCATCAGCTGATCAATTTAAGCCCAAATCAGCTTTAAAACTACTAGGCTTTTTTCAAAATAGCCTGACTGAGGTAAATCTAGCCGAAATCAGGTACTATCAGTGTTGTAATATTGTGGGAATTTTCCCTTTTGATGGGAATTTTCGCTCTCTAAAACTTGAAAAAAGGAAAAAGTGCTGCTCGTAGAACAAAATCGTGGGAGAAAGGGTTTAAATGAAATGAAACACTTTCGTGAAATTTCCACCAAATATATTTGAGAAAGAATTTAACCAATCCAGGCAAAATAGGCATTTCTTCCATGACCACGAATAATGAACATATAGAGTAAGAAATGAGTTTGCAGTTTATTACTTTTATGTAGCTTTTAAACTTATTTTAAGCAAATTGGAGAGCAAGCTATAAGCTTGCCAGTATTCTCATATGTTCGTTTATCAAATGCAGTGACTTGTACAGCAAATTTACCATGCATATTAATTTGAATAATATTTCCTATTGAAACTCTATAACAATTTGGCTAGTGTAAATGGATCTACCTGATTTCGTTGGCAGCTCAAACTCGACGTAGTTTGAGAGTGCAATGCGAACGAACTATAATTCGAGACAATTTTTTACGAAGGTAATATTATCACGAAACAAATTTGGCATCACTTCATACTACCAAACATATTCTGTCTCAGTCATTAAGCCTTTTACGATGCCATTCACAGACAGATTACTCAAGTACCTATACGTATTCATATCAATTGTACTAATGCTCTCATGATTTTTATTTTTCAACTAAAGTAAGGCTAAGTTTACAATATTGACATTTAAGTTGTGCTTTGGAAGATAGTGCTTACCTTCAAAGTACCTTCGAAGTTCATCGAAGCTGATGACATGCAATATACAACTACTACACCTTCGTTGTGTAGGACTTCAAAAAAAAAGCACTGGGTCATACATATTACCTGCATATTCTACAGAGCTCCATTTCACTTCAGTATGGAATGTTTGACTTTTTTGTGATGGAAGCATTCTGTAGGAATTTCTTGTGAAAATGCATTTGAGATTATTTTTGGGTAGATAATTTTCCTACCAATATGCATATTAGCCTCGTATGAATACCATATGGCTTGTTATTAGAAAATTGTTTGATTAAGTTAATGTTTACGAGCACTCCCGCAGATATAATAGCGGTCACACCCTGCTAATAGTCTCGCGACACCTCCCATATTCTATTTAATAAGTGTACATATAATTTACACAAACCAATTACATCACAAAGTATGCGAAAACTAAAAATGGAACAGGCAATATATGGTCTTAATTAACTGTTTAGTGTCTACTGTCCGAAACTATTCGTAAAAATTCAGTGTGGCTCCCCAACCCCTCGGTCACAAGCAGAACGATGAAATAGTCGTTGCTCTGAACCATTCGACCGTTTTCCATCCTAGCTTGCATTCGATATTCCCTAAATTTCTTCTACCGGGCCCTTGCAAACATGAGCGCCCTAACCGCGCATAAATTTGATTGCAATGCTATATAAAAATGTAGGACTTTCATCCCTCTGTTTTGATTGGCGTTGGATACTAATTTTCTATCCCCTCTCGCTTCACACACGACACCGCGACACAGTCGACGGGACATTGTATTTGTGTGTACATAAACCCTCAACTTCTCCCATAATGTGGGAACTGGCTTCTGCAGTAATGGCTACCAGCCTTCTTCCTTTTATGTAAGTGGATCCGAAAACGACAGTGAGTGACAAAAGTTCTAGGCTGATTGCTGATGCAAGGAACGGTTCCAAGAAATTTTCGGTTTGTGGTCTTGAATATTTGTAAGGAGCAGAAGGTCGTTCACGTTGCAGAAGCGCTCTGTTTGCGCGAATCATTTCTATTGAAGTGCACTGTACTAATAGGAAACCGGAGGGTTAGGGTGAATACTCTTTGCGCTTTTCTGAACGTATATAGAAATAAATGTCAGGATCAAGACGAGTGCGTTGGTAAGAGGTCGGTTTCGGTTTTTACATAGGCGAAAGACAAGAAAGCGCAGTGCAATGAAATGGCCGTCGTATAAGAAAAGCCCTTTCGTTTTTCTTCATACGTACATAAAAATTCTTCAAGTCTCAGGTCTTAAGAAAAAAGCCCGAATGCTATATTTTTATGGCATTCGGCCATAAACTTGATTGTAGTGTAGCAGGCTGATTGTTGTGTGTTGTTTTTCATAGTTCGTCTTCGGTGCTTTCGAAACGAGACGAGAACACAAAAGAAAAAAATCGTCATCATCATCGTCGTCGACGACGTGGCCGCAGCGTGTGTGTTAAGCATTACTTTTATTTCTTATTAACGAGATCGTTTACTGTTATTTTGTGCCTGTTATTAAAAAAGAAGGAAGAAACAACTGTGAGTACACCTATTCGATTACAACAATTAGTATCAATCAAAGTGCGAGAAATTGCCATCGACAACGCCATAATTGGAGTGCGTTGGAATCGGTAGGTTTTGATGTCATTGTCTCTCAAATGGATATCATCAATTTAACGAAAAGTCATAAATTGTGCTGTTTGTTGCCAGATATTACGTGCACCGCTTGTCGACCTAAGAGAATTCATATTGCCGATTGCGAAGGTCGGCGGACTTTGAGCTCTCGTGTCCACCTCGCTTGTATAGTTCAAATGAACGTAACTGTCCCGAACGGGTTAATGGGCTCTTATTCATATGATGTCATATTCAAATTAGTGTACCTATAGTGATTTGCATGTTCAGGGTCAAACGATTCGTCTTTCATTCCGTTGTCGTTTTGAGAGTGCTCGGTCTATAATATAATGATAAAGGGTTAATGCATATTGCTTGTTTTCTGGTTGTGTGTTGTTGTCCATAATTTATTAGTATCCCCTGCAAAGCGGCCCGTAGAAAATCATAATAATACGTTCTTACCAACATATTTTCGTTCAGATTTTTCATATTCTCCGGCTCGGTCGCAACGGAGTTTTCATTCGTGGTGTGAACGTATAAAATGATTTTCGTGTCGAAAGTTGGTTATGACATTTTTCAGCAACAAAAACTTTTCTTGTTAAAACTTTGTTTCCGCTGTGAAATGAAGAGAGGTGATTCGTTAGATTATGAATGTTTTAATTACAATATGGCTTTGAAGGTGCAAAGTTGAAGTATGCTAACGGAAAGGATGTGTATCTGCCAAAAGTCGAAACAGCGAACGCATTAAAAGTTTATTCGGCTTTTGGCAGAAAGTTTTTTTTATGGAAAGTGATAGGGATGAATGTGAATGAGTTTTTGAGATTGTGCCTAAAATTAATTGAAATTTAGACGTTCGCATAAGAAGGTGATTGCTTATAAAATGTGTTTATAATTTTGTCTACTTTGTGCAGTAAATGAAAATTTCGAGCATTATATGTATGTTTCAGTGGATTGGTGTAGATGGTATATTCCCAATGTTTAGTAATTAAATTATATCTAATTGAAGGATGCCAAGAACATTGAAGTTGTAATTTACAAAATTTGCCAGCGGCATTTGTTAAAATCCAATTTAAAAAAATGATATCCAGATAAAATTCAATGTTATCTCTTTTAAAATCATTTTGGAAGAGTTTAATGCTGTAGAACGGGTCACATTACTAATGCCTTAGCGTTGTAATTTTGCCATGTTCAGTTCGAAGTCAAATGGAAGTATTTGAAGGCAACGAAAACACCTTTTTTTGTATCTTTGGCGGGATACTGTTAATAATATGCTAAACATATGGATGCTAGACATATGAGAAGTCCTACTTTTCTATTTTCTTTCTTATCGCGATCCTCAATCAACAAGAACAATTTTAGGGACAGTTATTCTTAGCAGGCAATATTAGTGGCTTTTATTATCATCTCTCGTAATACATAATTTTCTATATAACCTAATGATAGTTTTCAACGCTTCTTGACAAAACTACACGATGCGTTTTGCACCTGTTTTATTGTAGCAGCACATCAAATTTGAACTTCATAAAATCATAAAAATGCAACAGAACATTTTCCGCCTTGCTACTTACACCTAAAATATATTATAGATACTAAGTCATATGAGCTCAGTCACTCGGAACAGCATCAAGAAGTAGTAAGGTCATTAATCTATAAACACTCAATAAACAATTTTATTATTATGACTGCAATAAATTCATTACGGACGTTTGTGGATATCATAAGTATGAGTATAGTGATTTTGTGCGTATGTAGATTTATTCATGCGCACAAATTAATGCTTTTAGTTGAGTAACTAATTGAATATTCAATCAAATTTGGTAGTTTAATCGATTCGAAGAATTCGATATTTGGCTATGAAGTATTTTGCGGATATTTTTTTACTAATGTGTTGGTTTGTATGGAATCTGTCATGAAAAAGAGAGTTTATGATTCGCGAGAGTAATTCAAGATTCAAGGGAATTTATTTTTTAAGTTATGCTCTTACTTGCTGTGTATCTTTCAAATTCTCATCAAAACGTTGTTCGTTCAAATTAATATATACTTTCTTTTGCAAAAGAAATCAACAATTTCCAATCAACATGGAAAATTACACTAGAAGGCTGTTTACTTTGGCACTTGATTTCTTCTATTGTCAACAAAATTTGGGAATAGTTTACAACCTTAGTTGAGGTGAAAACTATGCCAGGCTTTTGCAAGTACAAATGAAGAATATTTTTTTTTAATATTCTGAAAATTCGGACGACGACGAAAACGGTAAAAAATCAAAGCAAATCACAAGAGTGAAAGGATGATCCTGAAAATAATTGAGCTTTATGATAAAAATGAAGATTCTTACAAGAATCTAATAAGAATCAAATAATAAGAATCTCATAGTAAGAATTTTATATGATTCTTATAAGATACGTGCAAATCTTATAAGATTTTTTATAAGAATCCTGCAAAATAGGATTCTTATAAGACTCTTATAAGATTGTCAAGTATCTTATGAGAATCTTCTAGCTATGAGATACTTATTATTATGATATTCTTATTATTATTCGATTCTTGTGAGAATCTTATAAGATCTGAGAATATTATTACTATTAGATTCTTATGAAAATCTTAAAAGATTTTAAGAATCTTATAAGTTTTTGTTAATTACGTAGTTAGTTAAATTCACCGAATGCATATTGACACTTGCCAAATGATATAATGAAATTTTCGACTACAGCGCAATAAACATGAGAGTGTGTAGTGGTATGTAATGGAATTGACTATTTTTTGCAGGAAAATAGTAAATTTTCATCAAATTTGTAATAACGTTCATGTTTTGATATGAAATTTCCGGAATAGTAAATTCTATTATTCCCTCTTGTAAAATTCACTGCCGAAATTCCTCTCCGTGTATGTGCAACAGATATTCGTTTTAAGACTTCTTTTCTTTTTTAGCTTAAATATAAAAGTGCCATTATGGCAAATGTAGGAGCAATACTCGGAGGTATTACTAATAAGCTTGTTCACGTATTTGTCTCACCCAAATTAATGGCTCGTCTGTTTCACGTCTACGGTGCACACAATGGAAACACCAAAAGCGAGCCAATCGTTTCGCGAAACATTCTTTGGAAGCTGTTTCAAGAAACGGTTTTGTGCAATGTAAATACTTGTCAGGGAGCATGAAGATCGTATTGAGCGTATCCAAAGGAAGTTTTCGATTTTCGCTCATAGCTCTTTCCGCTGGTATCGCTAGGCCGTTGACACGTTTGAAACTCGAGGTTAACATTTCAAAGCCCTATTCGCTGCTTAGCTGTATATAGCATTTCTAGCTTAAATGAAACCTTTTCCAATTGAAATGAAACCTTTTCCAATTGAAATGAAACCTTTTCCAATCGAAATGAAACTTCATCCAATTGAAATGAAACCTTTTCCAATTGAAATGAAATATTTTTCAACTGAAATCAAACTACTTTTATTGGAAATGAAACCTAGTTCAAATTGAATGAAACTTCGATAAAAAGAATTTTAAGAAAAATAATTTTCGAAGTAGATATTGCATTTTTCGTTGTTCATGCGAGTGTTGTCTTTATTACAAAATTTTTAATTGCGTTAATCATATTCCGTTAGATGAGGTACGAACACAACTGTTCTCATGAAGTGCGTTAAGTTGTTGATTCTAACAACTAATGATGCACGGAAACGAATAGGACGCTACTAAAAAATAATCGCAGACATGAAATTGCTGCTCATTAAAGTGCACCGAGAAGTGAAAACTGTTTCCTAAGCAGCGCGAATGACTTCAATGAATGTAAATTCTGCAAAAACAATTTTATCGCGTTATTAGAAAAATGTAGAAGTTCTATGTAGTTCAACGCAAGCGTGGAGAAAACCGAATAAAAAGATTAACACTGAATATTTTGGGAAGCATTTAGTGTTAGGTCGAAAAACACTCCGCGATTTCCTTTAAAAACATAAGAAAAAAAGGGGGAAAAAAGATATAACTGTGTCACTATTTTTAGTGCTCTACAGGAGCTGCTTATAAAGCTGCAAAAGGCCAATTAAATTGTATTTTATAATTCAAATATATGTCACTCAAATATCATATCCTACATCACTTTTATTTTCTTCATATGCTTTTAATATTTTTCACACATTCACATCAAAAGTAACTTATCCTGAAACTACTTTTTATCGATGTCTCGTTCAGATGGAGAAAGGTTTCATTTAAGCTGAAAATGCTTTATTGGAACAACAACAACTCTCAGTTTTTGCTATCCAAAATGGATTTTTGTGTTTATTAAGGATTAAATGCACCAAGCTGACCAATGGAGCGAAGCTTTAACTTAGCATGTCAAATGTCTGATTTTGATTTCACCATTGTGATATGTTAAAATGCCGAGTTCTTCGTCCGAATAATTATTTTTAATAAATTATTTGATATTGTGGTTATGTAATTATCATATAGTTGACTCGTGCACTGATATATGGGTCACGTTTAGCCTTTCCCACTTGTTAGATCCTACACCATCTTCTGCCAAGGCCCTGACGCAACGTTCAGGGAAAATATCGGTGTTTTCGCATCACCGAACTAAAACTACGATCCTATATGAGACTAAATTTTTCTAAAAAAAACACTCTGTCACACAAATAATGCTAAAGCCGCATATTTAATGGTATTTTGTTCCAAAAGTTTATTTTCGTGAATGAATATTTTTATGAACAAAACATGAAAAGAAAAGCTATTTTCGAAAAAAAATATAAAAAAAAACCAGCATCGTTTTGGAATGTTTCATAGGCTTTAAAAAAACTAAACACCAGCACCTATGTCATCCAAGTAAACTTTAAGTTTCTCATAACAAGTCATGAGGTAGCAAAAGCTTATGGTAATCATTTTTCCAGGCAACATTTAAGGACAGAGACCATGAGACAGGACAAATAGTTAGCTTAACAATCGAGAAAATCAAAGAATCATCCATAGATTTCCCCTTTTTTCAAATTGAAAACTATCCCCTAATCATTCAAAAATAAAAAGTCGGCAGGGCCAGACAAAGTCGCAATGTGCTTTCTCAAAGCTATGCAGAAATAAGCTGCAATATATCCTTGGTATACAATTAATGTACACGGAGAGAAATTTCGGCAGTGATTTTTACTAGAGTGGATAATATAATTTACTATTCCGAAAATTCCATATGAAAACATGAATGTTATTACAAATTTGATGAAAATTTACTATTTTCCTGCAAATAATAGTCAATTCCATTACTTACTACAACTCACTCATGTTCATTGCGCTGTATTAATAATTCACAACATAATTCACAACAAAGTAGTAAATTGTGTAGTGCAATTGATTACAAAGGTAATGGGGTAAAAAATTATTACTATTGCAATAAAATTAATTGCAAATTTTGTATAATTTCATTACACTTTTCTCTCCGTGTATCCATACACTTGTCGTATTTTCCCAAAAATGCATCTGTAGTATGAATTCCCAAACCAGGCAAAACAGGCCAATAAGCTTTCTCAGCAACTTAGGCAAGGTGTTTAAAAAAGTGATACAAGAGCACCTCACCAAATTCATTATGAAAAAAAAACATAGGGTAGACCGAGGCGAATCGGATTACTTTTTCTTTGAGGTTGAGCAAATCATACTAAAGTGCTATATAATGTTATTTTTATTGATAAAAACGTAAGAAGTAACAATCAGCTATGAAATAAAAATTTCAAAATTTAAATCATACATATATTCTCTTAATTAGCTATTAAAAACTAAAAAAAGAAAAATATCCGAATCACCCCAATTTTCGGGGTGAATCGGATCGTACCCAACATCTAACAAAATTTTAAGTTTCTCAACACTACAGCTTTGGAATCAGTAAAAAATTAATAATGAGATCAATTTTAACTATCGGCACATAATTCACATATATATGGCAACATGGCAACTTCAGTATCAGGTGGCATACCTAGGAGAAAATCGTCACGTTTACGCACACCTTTGAATAGAACAAATGGAGGTATGTACTGTCCTGCTGCATTCATACAGGCTAGAACGGTTACATTTTCACCTCGTTCAACACTGGTCATGCTGACAACATCTTTAGCACCTTTTTGGGCTATTATGTTGGGTGGGCGGTTACTAAACGGCATCCCCGTTTCATCAACATTGTATACACATTCAGGTCTTCCTCTTAAATTAATGTTATCTACTACTGTTTCCAAAGTATTAAATAATTTTGCCACTTTTTCCTTCTTCATACCATCAGTCCTTGCTCTTGACAGACCCCCCGCTTCCGAATAGTTAATTTTTTATTTCTTTGCATGAAGCGATGAAACCAGTCCAGGCCAGCCATTCCAGCACTTCTGTCAAATTTGTGTTTTATGTTTTGACGCTCTGCAAATTCAAACGCAAATTCAAACGCGTACCGTTTTGGGTGTAATTCCAAAGCCACGACTTGCCAAGTGCAATAGCCGGTCAGCTAACTTCTTTTCTGCGTTCTTATCTAAAGCTGGCTGTCCATCTTGACGCTTAATAATACCCCTAGATTAAGTAACTCTTCTCTGTAAGCTCGTGAACAGTCCTGCGAAAATCTCAGCAGGCTTATGTAAGGTCAACTCTTTGTTCTGGACTTTTTTTCAGCCTCTTTCATTTTTTATTGAGACCATTCTCCAGCACCAGTCCTTCTTTCGCACGTGCGAACCATCTACAGTGATATAAATATGAATATATAATATATATTCATATTTATTATATAATAAATCAGTTTAAAAGTGTGATCCAATTCGCCCCTGACGATATGATCCGATTAGCCCCATAATCAAGACTTTTGAAATAAATATTTTAGACATTAACCTCTAAGATCATACTTAAAAGCGAATTGGTTCTCTTATATAGACACCTTGCTCAACAATATAAACCAATGTAGTTGAGTTTTAACACAAATCCATAATATTACACAAAGAAATCGTAAGTACGTACCTTAGATGGGCGCCAAAATTGCAACACACACAAAGGACCGAGTTGCTGACGAGCGGAGTCGACACTGATTCACAAGCGCGATCAAAATCCTGCCTATGTCGGGAGGTGTGGGTTGAGAGGAGAGACGCATAACGCCGGTTGATTGCGTTTTATGTGAATGCGATATTTGAATTATCAACAGATTTCTTATTTTGATCCGTTTCGCCCTGTGATCCGATTCGTCTCGGTCTACCCTACTAGTTGACGAACAGTTTGGAAGCATTATAGTACTGCCTATCAAATTATACGAATCAATACTATTATACATTGGAATTTCAGGGCAAAAGATTCAACGGACATGGTTGTCCTCGACATTGAAAAAACCTGATTTTTTTTTTTGAAAAAGCCTGAAGATTTCATCTGGCACAACGTTTTTTCAAGTAACGACCACAAATGCTCAATAGGGCTGATGGGTTAGTAGATTTAGCAAATGATAGAGCAACCGCGACTTAAATATGTAATATTTGTTCTGTTGGAATAAATAGCCCGTTTGCCATCCCAATTTATGTACACACTCGAAAATGTTTAAGTACTGGTATTTAAGCATTGGGGCATCAGTAAACTGCAAATTTCCCTTGCGACTAACACTCGTAAAATCCTACACTATTGGGTTTCCACCACCATGCTTTACTGACGTTTACTAATATTCTTTTTCAAGTTCGGTATTGAAATTCTTTCAAACAATTTGTCTGTCTTCTATCATTGTAAAAAATGTTAAACTTGCTATCACCACTGTAAAGAACATTTTCCCAGAGCTCTGGGCTCTTACTTAAGTTTTCTTTTTTAGCGAATTCGAATCTTTTGATTCGATTCACTTTTGAAATGAATGGCTTTTGCCGTGCAATTCTGTCACTTAAGCGGTTTTTTCTTTATGTTCTACGTGCAGTCTCTCTAGATACATATTTTTGCCACTTCTTCAGTTTGCAATCCTAATGATTCCTTGGGATTTTTCTTCATTTATATAATAATATGTACTGTATAAATTTTATTTCGTCCTCTTCCACCGTTATTTTCTAAAAAATGATTGTTCATAACGGAATTTATTCATCATATCCTGTACTACCGTATAGGATCTCCCCACTTATTCCCCAGTTTTACGATATGTTGTCGCTTAGCAATGAATTACCTTTCCTTAAGCAATGTTGTATTTCTCTTTTTACGTTCCATTGCATTTAAACGAATGACTAAATCGCACCAGAAATATTCGAGAAAACGCACATGCAAATCTTAAGTACCGTTTTAAACAATTCTGTGTGGCTATATCGAGTCCGCAAATTTAATATATTTAATTTTATTTTTCATTCTCAACCTTAGTTAATAATATTTTTAAGTTGATTGTTGTTCAGATATCAATCTTATAAATCGTAAAAAAATATTTCTGGTTATTTCTTCTACGTATTTTACGTACCATATATGTTTAAGGTACGTTTGTGCGAATAATTTTGCTGTACGATATTTTTGTTCATTATTTTGTTCACTTATATATATATTTTGAAAGTTTCTATGTTTAGAGAAGTGGAGTAACTACAACTATTTAACGCGCCGACTACTGAAGAAAATACAGTTTTCATTAAAATCAATATTCAAAAATAATTTAGACGAAAAACACACCACGAGTGCTTACTCTTTTCATGTCTTTGCAAGTGTATGGTTCTAGCTATAGATGTGTAACTATGTCGAAAATATTTAAATCTTGTTTGAATTTGAGGTGCCTTGGAAATTTACATTAAATTAAAAATTCACAAATCAATCCACAGAATATCAGGCAAAGTTATTAATTTTCAAACAGCCCTGAACCACAATCTTCTCAATGGAGACTGTACCGTCAAGATGGTAAGGCAATGTACTCCCTCAGCAAATTCAATTCTGTGGCTACGATCTCTTATTCAGCTATGTGCACACACACATATCTCTCTCGTTCCAAAGCACTGCCATCTTCCAATTTCTTCCATGTTCTTTCACTCAAACTCGTTTCTCACAGAAGCTATAGGGAAGTTATTTTAAGCATGCGTGGACTACGGTTGCCATGATGACCAGACTGTTATCCAATGGAGAAGCGCCAGCAGCCATGCTGGATCGATTCCATGGTGTCTTGCTGGTATTGGACATGTTTCCATCTGCCAGATGAAAATTTCCCAGCAAGGCTGCCAACAAAATGCAAAATGAAATTCAACTAAACATTGTGTGGCATAAATATTGGTCCAGATAAACAAATGATATAAGGAAAGAAAATAATTTTGGCTACGAATGAGTGCTTACTAATCTAGAGAGCTTGTTTGATAAATCAGTATATTTCCATAAATATACAACTCAGTTAAAAGTAGAGGAAAGTAACCAAATATGGAATAGCATCTTAATATGGAATTCCTTGATTTCTCAGAACAAATAAGTTGCAAAGGCAACACGCGACCTCCATCTATTTCATTTGCTCACTTTAGTATCATACTCACGTAAGCGTGTCAGTTGAATGAATATAGTGCTTGTGATAGAAGTGTTTTATATTGTCTCCACTGCGAAACTTTGAAAGGTATGTCATAAATGAATATTTTTGGTCAATATGTATGTACTGGTACATAAGTGTTATACTTTTAAGCGTCGATATAATGTTTGAACCAATATTTTGCGGCCTTTTGGATATGAAATAACGTAACTTGAAAAAATATTGATACAAGTTTGGACGCATATGAAAATCCAAATATGGACAGTCGGTGGTGGCTAATTATGGAATAGTCCATAATAAGGTCCTACTATGTCAGATGATTGGTACTTGCTATTATTTCTCTTGGTAATATATGTTATTTGTATTTGTAGAATGGCGGCTTTACAATCGACCAAAAAACGTAAGATCTGGAATGAAGAAAAAATGGCGGAAGCAATAAACTTCGTTCGGAAGAAGAAAATGGGATATTTAAAAGCGGCCCAGCATTTTCAAGTGCCTAGGACAACTTTGTTTCGTCTATGCAAAAAAGATGAACAGTCCCCAGAAGAGGCAGCAACCACTACTTTAGGAAGAAAGCCAGTATTGGGTGCAAAACTTGAATGTCAGCTGGTAGAGTACCTTTTAATTATGGAAAGCAAGTTTTATGGTTTGACGCGAAACGATCTTCGCAGAATGGCATATATGCTAGCAAAGCGTAACAACTTGCAGCATCCGTTCGCTGAATCAGGTATGGCAGGAAAAAGTGGGTAAAGTTATTTTTAAATCGTCATAAGACGAAGCTTTCAATACGAAAACCAACAGGTACGTCTTTTGTTAGAGCATTTGGATTTCAGAAGGAAAAAGTGGATGCCTTTTTCACTCTTCTCGAAGAAGTTTACACTAAAAATAACTGTCCACCTAACCGTATATACAACGTGGATGAAACTGGTTTAACAATTGTACAAATTAAGATACCCCAAATCGTCGGGCACAGAGGAAAACTTCAGATAGCTTCGCTTACTTCAGCAGAAAGAGGATCTCTTATGACAACAGTTATTGGCATGAATGCTACTGGTCATTTTGTGCCACCTTTCATTATATTTCCAAGGAAAAATATGAGCACTCAGCTAATGAAAGGCTGTCCGCTAGGATCTGTTGGGGTTGCGCATCCATCAGGGTGGATTCAAATGAACATCTTTACCGATTGGTTCAAGCATTTCATTCAGCACACCAACCCGACTCCTGAGTCAAAGGTTTTATTGATATTAGATGGCCATAATGGTCACACTCGTAATATCGATATAATAGACATCGTGAGAGAAAATAACGTGGAAATTGTATCCTTACCTCCACATACAACTCATAAGCTCCAGCCGTTGGACAAAACTTTTATGGGGCCGTTGAAAACTTACTACAGTGAAGAAATTCGTATGTGGATAAGAAACAACAATAGACCTCTAAGTCCATATGATATTGTGGAGCTATTCGGCAGATCCTACTTGAAAGCACAAACAGGTGAGATTGCAGTAAATGGCTTTCGTGTGACAGGACTATGGCCTTTCAATAAAAATGTATTCAGTGATATTGACTACATTGCTGCGGAACTAAATGCTGTCAGAGATGGTTGTGCAACCAATATTACTATAATGGAATCTAGATCTAATACTGACCAAGCCCTAACAGAAATACCTGTAACAGACACAGGTCCTAATGCAGAGCCTGAGCCCTCGACTTCCAGACTTAACCCCAGAAGTCTAGATCTGGTGACTCCGTATGCCATATGTCCAGTACCAGACAAAAGAAGAAAAGTGTCTAACAGGGGAAGAAAAGCTGCAGTGGCAGCAGTTATAACATCATCATTTTACAAAAATGATTTGATAGATAAAAATATTAAGAGAGAAGCAAAAGAAATTAAATTGGCCAAGACAAAGAATAACAAGAGAAATAAACGAACAAAGAATAATAAGACTTATTCTGAAGAAGAAGACTTTGAGGAGCAGACTGTTATCCAGTTTAACGCAGAGAGTGAACCTGTTGAGCTTATAGGCCAAAAATCTCCTGATTCTGCCGATGCGGAATGCATGTTTTGCCAAGGACTTTTTTCCGAGGATAATAAAGGAGAAACTTGGATCAAGTGCATAATGTGTGGGGTTTGGGCACATAGTAATTGCGCTGGTCCTAAGTTTGACATATGGATCTGCGACTTTTGCAAGTGAATTGAGTTTTCTTACCCTATTGGCCATAACTATTTTGTTTTGAGATGTTTATGCCATTTTTTTTTTTATCAAAACAATGAATTACGCTTATGTTCCATATTTGGGTACCTATTCCATATTTAGGTACTCATTTGCTATTTTGTATTTGTATTCAATTTTACTTTGACAATTGATATATTTGAAACAACGCTGTTTATTTCTTACTTAAAAATATATGACTGATTAGTAATAACATTAAAATGTTTTCATTTCTATCTATTTTTGTTGCTATGTCCCTTAAACAAAATGGTATTCCATATTTGGCTACTTTCCTCTACCTATACCATTTTTCTGATATTTCATAATACTCATCAAGTTCCTACATCTTCGCCACGGCTTTAAATGCTTAAGTATTTCGTTATCAGGCCTTCGAATATTTTCAGATGAATCTGGATTCGAAACCAGTCTGCGGAACAAATTCAACTTGTTGGAGGGACATCGCTTTAAGATTTCCACCATGAAATTCACTTCACCATTCAGACCAGCCGTCCTGTTTTAATGTTGCTGGTATCGTCCATTACAGGCTTGGCTCGCCCATGCAGCTCAAGTTTCGGGTAGACGTAGACGATATTTTATCTTCTAACGGAGATTGCTTTTCAAGAAAATTTATAGCTTTTCGGTTCTGTCGCAACCTACACGAGTGGCTAGCTGATTTGGTAAAATGGAAATGAGATTAGTTTGTGTAGATTAAGAAAATAAGACGAACAAATTCTGAAGAGTCGACTCATGATAGCATGTGGGGAATTTATGGGCAACTATTATGTGCTACAATGTTCAAGGTCTGCTCTTTGCTTTGTTAGAGAATGACTCGGAATATGTTGGAATGAACATTTAAACATTGATCTGAAGGAATTTGTTGGAATACAAATTTTTATTGCCGATCAGATTAAAATTGAATCATTGCTGAGAAGATTTGAGCTTTCAATTTTCGTTTGTCACGCACCATGTGTATTGGAATGAAGAATTTTGTAGGTAAAATCGTGAATTTTGGATAAGAATAGAATATCATAATAAATTGTATTGTTTCGGATATATGTATGCTGAAATACATTCGGCTGGCTAGAACTTGTAAAGTCCGGTTAAAGCAGAAGCATCTTTCTATATCTTGCACTTGATTGTGTGTGAGGCGCAAATGATAATCTTTGAATAAAAATGAACATTTTCGTAAAATTCTGATCAACTTCGAACTAAGGAACGTTTGAAACGCACAACAAATAATTTATGAACGCTCTCGAACGACAGAATATAATTTTCGAACGATGTAAAACAAAACGATGATTTTGTGCAGAGTGTACGTGAGCAGTTTAAAAAAATGCGCGATGCTTTGATACAAGTTGTGCTGGAAATATTTTATACTCAAACGTATTTCATGAGCTTTCTTTATGACCGCGTTAATTTAATTGATTTCGTTATGAGTAGTCTCGTTTCAGTTCTGAATGGTCCGTTGTTCGTTGTAGGCACGTGAATGATTTAATGGTATTATGATAAGCAATAACATTTCGTAAATTACTGTGCGATTTATTTTACACCTGAACAGGAAGTACTTGAGGAGAATAAATTTAGCGGGTCTACTTCCCGATATCATCGGAAACCGATATAAATCATAAATATTTTAATAGATGGATTTTCTCCGGGAGAGCTTAACTAAAAATAAGTTTTAAACGGCACGGCAGCATATTTTTTTTGAAATACAATCAAAGGAACGTGTTGTGTACACTACACTGACGTTTCGACACTTGTCGAAATGTCACACACACACACACCCACGTAACGACTAGAGCGCCCTGACTGAACGCAGTGGTAAATCCTCTGAAGTACAATAAATTATTTGGATTCGCGCATATTTTTCAAAAATATTAACTGTACAATGGTTGCTATAAATCCTCCGATTTAATATGATTAAAAAACAGTCTTTGCTGGTAAGCCTAAGAAGAAGCGGCGACCAAACTTTTCAAAAGAATTGTTTTTCTTTTACAAGTTAGGCTCGAAAAGACTGTTTTAACTTTGCGTAGCGGCGACAGGTTCGCCAAAGCAAATGAAACAGAATTCTTTTTTTCTGTTTTTGAAGGGATAATTGTAGTCAGACACCGGTGTCCACGACTGACTTATTACAAACGCACAAGATAATTATTTTTAATGAAATGTTTGGATTTCTGTACGAAGATTTTTATTTATTCTTCTAATATTAAACAAACCTGATAAAAGCAATGTCGAATGAATGAGTTTGACACGAACTTTCTCAGAAATAAGATTTGAAATGTTACCAATTGTGAGACGTCGCATCGCTAAGCCACTTTAGTAGAGATTCAGCGATCCTGAACTGCTGCAGCTTGGGGGTAAAATTGGAAATATGTATAGACTGCATCATTTTCATAGCTTTCCCCATTTTGCATAAACCAAAGGAGTCAACTACCATGACATTAGTAGTGGTAGAACGACCTTTCCGAAAAATTGACACTGTTTGTTCAGTCGAGCATCGATCAGAGAAGAGAGTTTGTCATAAATCATCTTTTTGATTTTTTAACAAAAATTGTCGTGTTAGGTACATTTGGAAATCGATTGAATGATGGACTGGGTGCTGGCTGGGCCAAAAACATCTTGAAAACTGTCAGCAAAAAAGATACAAGTCTCTTGAGGAGAAGAATACATCGAATTTTTATTGGGCATAAATCTATTATCCATATCATATAAAAAAACCATATTTTAAATCTTGGGTTCGGTAATTTCTATGTTACTGTCATCGTTTCGCGGAACTTTACATATGCTTCTTAAGTCAATACATCGCACTCTTTTTTAAAGCTTCGATCTCACGTGAAATTTTCATACAAAATTTCACGTGAAATTTTGTTTCGTTAAAAATTTAGCTTGAAAATAAGCAAGAGTTGTACTCACTTCTTAGCGTGAAGAATCACTTAAAAGTTGCTTTCGCTTTATATACATACATATGTGCACATATCTCTAATTATTTTACGCCAATCTAGTATGTGCAGCTCATTCTTTCGAGCGAATAAGTGACATTTGGTGTTTGAATTTGTGAATTGAGTTGTGCAAATGTCTTTTCAATAACAAAATCGATCGAAAATTGAAACTCTTGACATTTAAACCATCAGAAATCAGCAGTGTCTCTGCCTTTCTCCATTGTCAAAAGTGGGAGAGAATGGGAATCTTTTGGCGTTGCAGTATGCAATTATAGTAATCATTTTGAAGCTATGTACATGTTTTGAATCTTTAGTAACAATTACATGTGGCAGATTATTGTTTAATTGTAGTCTGGTCTCATCCAGCTTAAAAATATTTTGAGAAATAAGGGGGTAGTACCGGTTAGAATGCTAAAAACCAGCCTAATTTTCAATATTTTTTTTTTCACCTCCTATATTTTGTATAAATTTTTAAATTTGCATGGATAAAATACACGTTTTGAAGATTAAAAAAAAAAAATATTTTCTGTTTTTTTCATTTCTCTACTTATTTATAGAAGGCGCCAAAGTTGTCGTCTCGAAAAATGCCTCGTCATACTGCGGACAGATAATCTCAGGAATGAAGAATCTGAAACCAAAAAACCAAACCACGTTTTAAAGAGAAATGTTTCTTACGTGGTAATCTATCACAATATTTTTTTAAAAAAAAGATAAAAAAAATGGCGGCTGTTTGAAAATATTTTTCAAAAAATCGTTATTTATTTCACTTTGTTTCACTTGCCAAATTTTTTTGGGTTAATTTTTGGCCTATATTATGGTAGATTGCCACACAAGGTACTTGAATAAAGGTAGTGCACCAAATTTGACTTAAATCAGTTCGGCCACTCTGAAGGATAAGTGTTCGCAGTTTGAAAAAACGTCATTTCGAGAAAAACGCGTTCAAAGTTTTTTTCCATTTATTAATTGAATATTATTTAAAAAATATGTTTCTATCACCTACGATTGCTCAGTTTGCAATCCTTAGACCATACATAAGTATATTTGAGTCCACATAAGCCAGTTGCTCTTGCAGTTGGGCAGTTTTTTTTTTGCGCCAAACGCGCTTCCTTTGCCGATGTTTCAGCCTGACTTATGCGCTCTTCAACTTTTTTTTCGCAGTAATTAAAAGCAGCTGCCTGCCGTAAACTGCTGTAACATCTTTATTTTTGGGAATATCTTAATAAAATTATGAGACGTGATTTCTGAAGGTATAATAAATTGAAAAATGCAAAAAACAAAAAACTGATTTTTTTTCAAAATTATAACCGGTACTACCCCCTTAAATAGTTTTGACAATTTAATAAATAGGCAACAACTATATTTTTTTTATAAACCCGATGAATAATGAAAAGAAAATAATTTGAAAATTAAATTTAGCATACCTAATAGTTACATGTTTAGTTTTGGGCTACCCAAGGTTCGTGCTATGGGCATGTTTGCTACTTTGAAAGTGATATCGTGAATGTTATTTCTAGAAGGAATGAAACCTTAAGCTTACAATTTTTGTATATGAAATATCAACCCTCCTTTGTTTTTTCTCTCTGCTGAATGATGACAAAAATCCAATTTTATTATTTTCTAAATTGTTCTGTGAACATCAGCTGCAAACAGTTCTTGATGGAATAATAAACGGACCAAATGCTTCATTGATGCCCATAATGTCCTTATTAATTGCATTCAAAGCTTGCTGCAGCTCTTCTTTTGTCTACCTTTCACGTTCTTCAGACATCTTTTCAATGAAAATTATATGAAAACTTAAACGCATAGCTGGGATGTATTTTCCGTGTGTCTGAAAAGTGTATCTCCCAATATTATAGTCGCGTTTTTTGTTCCTTCTCTAATACCAGTAACTCCTGCTCTTGTAATTTCAGTGTCGCAGCATATCTTTGCACTCCAAGTAGTTTATAATATAATAGAAAGGGTATATAATAATTCAATAATATGTAATATTATAGATAGGGAATATAAACAAGATATTTCGTAGTGGAATGAAACTACTATTGATGTTTCACAAATTGACAGTCCCTTGAAACTTAAACTTAAATTTGAAGTCATTTACATCACAACGTTAAGCGATTAGCTACTGAGTAAGCATTTCAAGTCATGTTAATATCTTTATAATATTAACTTATGAAGAAGTGAAAACTGACACTATAATGACATTGCCAGTGAAAAGACTTTCAGTTTAAGCTCCTTTCGATAGGGTTGCAAAAACCTGGCTACTACGGGAGGGATTCTCAAGCGAAAATATTATATTACATATAATTACATCTCAAAAACTGTTCTCAAAGCGTCCAGTTAGCACTGAAACATAAATGTGCACTTCCAGTGAGAATCAGAAAATTTTAAATATCTTAGTTTTCTTTGCTACTTAATGAACACCATGCTTTCAAAAAACTGGAACTTGGTAGTTGGAAGGTCCATCTTTTCCTAACCCAAAGTGACAATGAAAGCTGCATTACCAACAGCAGACAGATTTTAGGAAATGCTACTAGTTTTACTTAGATATATGATATCGAAGTAATCAATTGTTAAACAGGGGCCTATCTGCACCACTTTTATGCTAAGGAGACATATACTCAGCTCCAGGTTGGAAATTAAGACTATTGTTCAAAATAAGTTCTAAGCAAGAGCCAGATCTGAAACCCACTTCTAATCATTCTAAAACGAACAATCAATGCCTACTAGATAGCTTCTAGTCTACAACCACCGTAAAACTTCCACCAGGGCACCGGCTTCAAATGACATGCTTATTAAAAAAAACAAGGGCAAATACTGTTTTCTAGGGCCCCGAATTTTCGTTAACTCTTGAGTGGAATTAGCAACTAATATTTGCAGATATAAGGCACTCATATAGGATCCACTCTATGGTGCCTTGCCATAATTTAACCTAGTGATAGGGACCCAGTTTGTTTGATGTGGGATCACCACTACCCAAGGACAATGTCGCAACAAAATCTCCTACGGACTAGCTGAAAAAAAACCTACTTTTCGCCAGTATGGTAGGTGTGGTAGTACTCCCAAAGACTACGCTATTCTCAAAGAAATAATGCCTTCCATGCACCAGCTTTAAGAAGCTGTTTGGTCACTACTTCCAAAGATTCAACGAAATTTCTTTGCATCAGATACGTAGATGTAGGGGTTCTTATCTCCCTAAGGACCCAGCGATATCTATCCATTTTCAAAAAGCTTGAAACTAATGTTTGAAGTGTTTGAATATCTGAGCAGTTTTAGTTCACTTGTGGCGTTTGTTAGAAGACATTTTACATTTATGACCCGAGGATTCGGATTTAGTTTTCAAGGAACTTTGCCTTGCCAATTCCGGAGAGCTCGCTAGTCATCTAGAACTTGCTGTTCGACTTGTAATTAGCAGATAAGGTTTAATATTTTCACAATATCTGACTTGATCATATCTCATTCTTATAAAATATTGAAGGCAGGGAAATAAAAATTGATAAAACATCATCTAGAAAAAAAGGAACAAATTAAGTATAAAAAGTCGATCGTCCTTATTAAGAGTAAAACTAAGTATAAAGATATATATAAATAAAAGTAAAGATAACGTATTTTTTATAGTTCTGTTATAACTGAAAAATGGAATAATTTCATCAAATCAATATGTAACAAGCTAATAAATTCTGAGAATATAATTCTGTACACTATAAGGGATAAATTTTTCCAACTTAACTTCATTTCCAGCCACATCTGGCCTGAAAATGTTTGACAGAACCATAAAAATATGTTTTTTTTTAAATATTAATGTATAAGCTAATACACACTAATAAACTTGAGAAATGTATGAAATTTGTTAATTTCCGGAAAAGTTATGTTATGTGTGTTGAGTGTTGTCTGCTTTACCAAATATAAATGTAAACAGATATATCCGTGTACATTTTTTTCTGCTTTAGTATATAGTGTATGTAAGAAAACAATACAATACTTTGTCTGTTAGCCACGAAAGAATATTTTTTGTTGTTTCGAATATTCTTTGCACAAAATTTGGATTTTTAGCGTAGAGAAATTCATAGGGAAAATATTTCTCTGTATTGGAAAAAATCGCATCTAGTGTAGTGAATTTTAGCACCCAATTTCGGACAACACTGATCTCACGTATCTTTTATCTGATGCATTAACCTTGTCCTTTCTTTAAAGAAATTATGCAATTTCATCTGTGTAGGTTTTTCTTCTGGAGCAATTCAATGAAATTTTTTTCGAATTATATTTGAGATCCATGAGAGAACACTAATGTAATTTCAGGGTTTGAATCAAGTCAATAGTGTCATTCTCGCCTGATTATTTAGAAAAACATAGACTCAGAGAATTCACCTGCTTTCTTGGCTATTGAGAATTATTTTCTTTTATTTCAAAAGCCTGATCTCACTTCTGTAATATTTGCACTTTCAAATTTCTTTGACTATGTCTATTTAAGCGCATATATCTCCTATAGTAAAATTTATACCATATTTCTTTACTTTCTTCCTTTTTCCAAATTGCGCGTTCTACATGCAACATATTATTTTCAGTGGCGCCTCAGCGGAGGAAATCACAGCAAATGAAAATTACTGTGATCGAAATCACAGTGAACAAAGTCACAAAGCCAACGAAATCACAACGATTGAAGTCATAGAGTACGATAACTCTGATTCCGTCCACTGCTATTTCCTTCGCTGTGATTTTATTCTGACAAATGAATTTTGAACTTGTTGTCGAGTCAAATTTCGTAAGTGAGATTATCTTTGGAGCGATCGAACTGTAATTTCAACGGAATATTGATAGATAGAAGGAGCTATCAAGTTGAAGAATGAGAATATATTAAACGCTTTGATGGCGGCGAGCATTTTTGTTAATTTAGCTTAACATTCGACATACACTCTAAAAAGTGGATCTATAATTAATACTTTGATAATAGGAAATATATTCATTTTTTCTTTTAAAATAACGAATCACCAATTTTTTTACACATTCGTCATATCAGCTGAATAATACACAGCTTTTTGTAAATTGAAGCAAAAAGAGTGTAAATTTACTAGTTTGCTATTCACCTTTGCGCCAAAGCCATAGAATTGCATCATTTTCTAGGGTAAAATTACACGATTTGGTCGTAAAAAAATATTCTTTTTACGCGCTTTTGTAAGTTTACATCTTTAATAGTAGGAAATCAGTTTTCTACTATTGTAAGGGTAAAATTCAACCAAAATTTTTTTGAGTGTACAACGTGGCGTTATTTGAACCCCATGACTTTTAAAATGCATTAAATATTATGTATAGTACAACCTAATAAATTGAATTTCACAGTAGCTGGCGGTTGAATATTGGCCCGTCCATTGACAGTGCTGAAAAAGTACTGAGCAAGTTATATATTTGTGTGTTTAAAAAAATATATATTATTTTCATAAAAGAATATTTATTATTTTCACGTTGTATGCTGTGGGTTAAGCACATTGGATGCAAATATTTGACATAACTGTGAATTATAGAAAAATGTTAATGCACTGACGTTTATAGTAATGCACATACTGCCGGCGTTTGAAAAATTGGTGAACATTTCGACACGCACATGCTAGCAAGAGGTGCAATTCAACTTTCTTATTCGATGTATATGGTGCGATGAGAGCTAGAATTTTACTCAATAAACATTAAAACCATATTCAATACGGAGCAAGATTTACAGATTTCTTTTTAATGGTTCCTATGCCCTAAGGTTTTCTTTGTTTCTCAGTATCTGTGTAAAAATCTAAAAATTCAAAGTATTTTAGGGGCATTTCACGTGAAACGGACAACGAAAAAAAGTCGAGGTTATGGATTTCGTTCATATTGTGCATAATAGTACTTCTAGAAAGTATGAATGTGGATGCACTAATTTTTGTTTCTATGAGGTTCAGTTGCCGAGCTATGGGCTTCAGAATAATTGACGAAATCGATGAAAGGTTTTTTTTTTGAAGCGGATTCTGAGATTCAAAACAAAATCTAAAAAACATTAAACATATTGATTGGTATAGAAAATTAGCGGTTCTTTTTTATTTGGAATTTGATTTCTTCCGGTACCACGCTCCATGTGACTTCTATGTATTGAAATTCACCTACCTTCTAAATTACTGGCCATTTCATCTTATGATAAAATAAGCATACTTTAAGCTTTGTTTTGTTATAAAAATAAACAAAATTAACCTGGTCCAATTTATTCAAATTACGAGTTTAAGTGTCTAATTCCCGTTCCACACAGGAAAAAAATTTGTTCTTCAAATCTAATTTCAAAATTAAAAAGAACAGCTAATTTTCTATACCAATCAGTTTGTTTAATGTTAGTTAGATTTTGTTTTGAATCTCAGAATCCGCTTCCAAAAAAACCTTTCATCAAGTTCGTCAATTATTCAGAAGCCCATAGCTCGGCAACTAAACATCATAGAAACAAAAACTTGTGCATCCACATTCATATCTTCTAGAAGTACCATTATACACAATATGAACGAAATCCAGAACCTCGATTTTTTTTCGTTGTCCGCTTCACGTGAAATGCCTCTTTAGCTTTCTGGGGGAAACAACCACTATACACATTTATTTCGACTAAAAAATACCTCCTAAAGGAGGTGTCTGCATGGCTCATTATCAATTCGAAATTCACTATTTTTCAATGTGATCTATTGAAAATGATCCAAAACTATTTTAAAAGACTTGCATACTTTCCTGTTATACCTTGATCCGGGAAGAATCCTCAAAACTAATTGATCAATGCCCAATATCTTTGCACACATGAAAAGTGTACATTTCAAATTATGCCTTCTAATGGCCAGCAATCCGTGATAAATATCTTCAGTGGAAAATTATTGCTGAACGCCTGAAGGACTCCACATTAAATAGCTCATTAATTATCTCGTAATTAATGCGGACATAAATTGAAAGATATTATTTTGCATATAAAATGCGTTTTATTTCGCACATTATCTGAATTAATAATGAGATTACCTATTAATGAACTATTTAATGTAGTATCATATGGGATTTATAATGCACCGACTTCATTGGTCACCTAAAAAACTGATTAAAATCATATTGCTACCACATCAAACAATTCATATAAATTCTACAATTTTGTTGAATGCTTTTCTGAGATACTCATATCTTAAATCTTCGAACAACGAACTTTTATTGTTCGAAATTGAGTGGAATCCATTGTGTAGCGGGGACTCAAACATAATTCGGTATAGGCTTCGAAATGTTACCGGTTTTAAGTGTCGTACAATAGATGGCAGTTACTCTTTTAGACATTTTATTCGTTTCTGACGTGAGAGTAATTTACTAGGGAGCCATATATGCCGCGGTATATGGTTTAGGAAAAAATTATGGAAAAAAAATATTCTTATATATAATTAGTTTATGTTCAAATTTTGAATCTGTGTAAATCTGAAATTTTTCTGGAATATGTCTGGTAACACAATACTCACTTCTCTTTTTGTTTTTATTCCAGGTAAGATGACATACTAACTAAGCCTATGAAACTTTTGTAAGTATTAACCATAAGGATTTAATATGTGTGTGAACAAATCTACCATGGATATTTGCTGCAAGGTCATATGCATGAGTTTTAGATGCTCATATGCAGCTTGCCGGCAAGCGAATGACAATTTAATTTGTGATAATATAAACACACCATATCAATCAACTGAGCATAATTTTGTAAAAGAATTTTGCTAGAGAAAAAGTAATAGATTTGAGTATCGGCATACTAATATATTCCATAAGAACATTATCAATGCCAGTCTGAAGAGAAATAGGATTTTCAAGCAAAAAAGATAGATTACTGAATGGTGGGGAATAAAATGAATATTTAGTAATAAAATATGTTGATGAGGAAAAACCAGAGTATAAGAACTATTTAGTGAGACATATTAAAAAAAAAATAGTATAGGAAAATGTTTCAAATATATGCTTAGAAAATGTAAATCAGTCGTGTTTTCAGCTAGAATATAATAACGTTTTAAAATCTTTAATCTCAAAATTATGTCCTTTTCCACCCTAAATTTTTGTTCGCGGCAACTCATGATCCAATAATTCACAGATTGCATTGGCCTTCAGGAGGACCAGGTCTGATAGAAGTTGAATGAATTAGTTGGAAGCACTGTGGCTACTATACCGCAGTCTGAATTAAGTCTTTATAAAGTCAAGGCTTAACTTCCGAAGAAGCCATTAAATCAGATCGAATTTCACATAGCAGTTTGATCTTCATTCAAGTCGAACTCGGTAGACTTTTGTAGAAATTAGAATAAAATTTAAATGATTGAATAACCATCTGTACGATGGTAAATTATCAAATTCGAATGGATGATACAGATCTCTCAGGGCAAAGAACAAGGAGCGCTTTTGGACTGATTCGAGTCTATTGGTATGAACCCCAACAGTAGGGTGCCAGGCTTTGCCAGGAAATGCACTGTGTGTACCTCATGACTCATAGGTTTTTGAATATCTTTTATCTTTTAATGAATCTCAGCTATTTATTAGATTTAAGATTTTGCCCTATTTCAAATTAAAACACAGCTTTTTATTCAAATGTGATCATTATGACACTATCAAAATTATTTAGCGACACATTATTGAGACGGTGATTAAAATTTAAATTAAGTGGTTTTACACGAAAATCCTATAGTTTGTCATTTACTGACGTTAATGTCACTTTTTTTTTAAATTAAGTTGCGCCACTGCTCAAGCGATACCAGTTTTTATTGAAGAAAACTGAGTCTGATTTCATGTGAAGTATTCAGATCGTCTGCATAGAAAAGGTGAGGAATGTCAGAAAAATTCGATATAAAAATACAGAATATAAGAGGTCCCAAGTGACTACCTTGTGGTACACCGGATGAAATTTCCTTCTTTTTTTGGATGAAATATCCTGAAATTTAAAATATTTATTTCTGCTTCGCAGACAAGAGTCTATAACCAATTTAACAAGAGACCTGAGATCATGAGCAACAGGAAAAAAAGTCTTTGTGTATGTAGATGGTATCGATTTGATGCCTTTTTTTTCCATTCCACAAAAAACATCTGATCGGAGAGTAACCTCGTGACTCTCTATCAGTTGACCTGTCTTTTCTTAAACCATGCTCTTGTTCTTTCAGGGGAGGTTCTATTAATGCTGTTAGCTTATCACAGACTATTGTTTCAAACAGTTTAGCCCACGATACAATGAAAACAAGGTAGTCTATTCCGAGTACCAAAATGCATGCGCTGATGACAACTGTGCGTGTTTTACCTTTAAACTAATTAAAATAGGGCAACTTCAAGGAACCCATTTGGGGTGTTAATGGAGCAATATTGGAATTTTGATAAGGGGGTTTGGTGGGTAGGACTGTGCTTTGAAATATCCTTGAAAATCTTGAGGAAAAAAATATTGTACAAAGCACAATGAAAATATACTCAATAACTTACTTTTCTGGGAAAGTATGAAATCACCTTAAATCAGTAATTGATTTAGATTTGTTTTTAGGTACGATGCTAATTGTAATTGTATGGATGCGATGTTAGGATACAGATTCATACAGCCCGATAGGGTAGTAAATGTTAGATGTAGAAATTTTACTGCAATAAGATATGCATGTGCATATGCATAAAGGGACATGACTGAAGACATAATTGAGAATTTAGGTTTGTTATGTGAAGTTAAATGCTAGCGGAAGGAAATAGATTATGGGCGGCACAAATTATAGTTAAAAATATGTATTTTTGACGTTTACTTTCGTTTCGAATATGCATGTTTGGTGTATCATAAAAGGGTATGTGGCATTTGGGCTATATAATACTATCACAATGAGTAGATTTGCCGGTGTGACTTTTTATATTTTTCTACGAGATATTTCAATTTCCTTGCACTTGGGTATATTTTTGGTGTCAAGTTCAGCTAAAATCACCATAAATAATATTTTATTTTGGCCTACAAAACTAGCTGCTGAAAAACAATGTGTCAATGTGGCTGTGGCCAATGCTGAAGCCAAGAGCTGCAAAAAATACTAAAAGCAAAGGGTTGTATTGAACCAATAACAGTGCGTAGTTCATACCGATGTGGTTGTAGCCGTAGTTGACCATCTCTCAACCTGTTGGTTGATATGTTCTGATTTTCGAATTACTGGCAGACATGATAGTTTTGTACACAGGAGTGTTTTTCACGAATCATGCAATGAGTACAAAGTATAAACAAATTAATAAATCTTTTAAAGTTCGTGTTCTAAACTCTTTAGGCAACAAAACTGTGATATACAATCAAACTTTATGTTCATGGTTTCATCAAACTTGACGTTTCATGATTGTGTTTGGAGGTGGTTGCAGTACAGGTAGCTATATCAGAAGCGTTGATGACAGAGTAAGCGGCAAGCCATAGCTACACGCTCCCACGCACACAAGAACCCAGTTTTTGTTGCACACTTTTCTCGAGTTGAAGTTCGAAATTGCTACGCAGCGGGAAGATGCAATAATGACTCTGATCATTTATTGTTTCTGTGCGAAATTTTGATGATGGTACTAAAATGAAGGGTACTTAGCAGATCATTAAGTAATAAACTAATAATTCAAGCATAGGACTAGGAATAAAAATATCAGTCGAAGAAACATCGCTGAAGAAGGCTATAAGTGATAGCCGAAATACTAGTATACGGATTTTTGAAAAATAAATTGGTAGAAATAAAGGAAACGAGTTCGACTTTTCATTTTATTGTATAAATTCTACCTAAACGCTCGCCAAACAATTTTTTGTTTGATTATATTTGTTCAAATAATGGCAACCAAGCCAAGGTCAGAGCCAAATAAATTCATTACACTGAGGAAATCAATTGCAGCACTTAGTAAGGACATCGGATTTTTAAGCAGGTGCAGAGACGCCGGGGTCACTCCGAAAAGTCACCAAATCAGAATCAAATCACCGATGGCATCCAACAACATCAGAACGTGGGAAAGAGGACTCATAACACAGAGCATTTCAAAGCTGCGATCCAAATTAAATCAAAAAACTCTGGAAGCATACAGCTTGCATTTGAAATTAGCTCAAAAGTACTCAGGGGAGTTTCCTTTATTTTTAACTAAAGTTAAAAGAGCGGAGGGAATTGAAGGCGAAAGGAAAAGGGAGCACCTCGAGAAGAAGTTCAAATCTCTGGAAGGGAGTAAACGGAGGCCGGGTACACAAGAAAGAAGCAGCACCCAGGAGACCGGCAAGTTGGTGGTAAACCAATCATCACAGACCTTCACGGCAGCACAAACTGATTTTTTAAACAATGGGTTAAAATTCGCCATTCGGAACAAAGCGAATATACCTCAGCTAATCGTGGATTTAGAGGCAGGCATCAACTCATACACATTGGATGGTCCAGTTTCAGGGGAGGGGAAAGAACGCATACGCCTGGCAGCAACAGATGCTATCAGGAAAAACAACAGTCACAGCGGAAAACGTATCCACCAAGAAAAGGAAATGGCCAAAGAGTTAAAAAGTAAACCGGTATACTATATCAAGGCAGACAAAGGAAACGCAGTAGTTATACTCGATAAGGAGGATTACGATGAAAGAATGAGGACAAAAATAGATAATGGGCCGTATAGAAAACTGAGGAACGATCCACTACAACCACTTATTAAGCAGGTCGATAAAGTTTTGAAGGAATGCAAACAGGTGTTATCCAACAACAATTTGAAAGTCTCAAATCCAGCGCTGCCACGGATAAGGGGCCTTCCCAAAATTCATAAACCAGGAAAAGAAATGAGGGAGATAATTTCAGCGGAAAAATCACCAACGCATCGGATTGCAAAATGGTTGGTCAAGGAATTCCAGAGCATGGAGCATAAGTTTAGGTCATATTCGGTCAAAAACTCGAAAGAATTTTGTGACCATCTTCAATCGATAGGAGATTTAGAAGAGGATGAAATTCTGATATCCTTCGACGTTAAAGCTCTTTTTCCGAGCATACCTATAAAGGAAGCAGTTCTTATATTAGAGACCTGGTTGCTTCAGCAACAAAATGATGCACTTTGGAAGACGAAGGTCAAACAGTACATCAAGCTAACGAAATTGTGTATGGAAGAAAATTATTTTACATTCAGGGAAGGGTATTACAAGCAGCTGAAAGGAGCTCCGATGGGCAACCCACTGTCACCGTTCATTAGCGAGATTTTTATGGCTAAGCTAGAAGCGGATCTGGAAGAAAAGGGCCTCATGCCGAAATTTTGGAGGAGATATGTGGACGACATCTGCGCGGTTGTAAAAAGAGAAGAAGTAGAAAATACCGTGGAAATCATCAATGGTTTGCATGGAAATATTGATTTCTCTTTTGAAATAGAGACGAATGGTCAGCTACCGTTTTTGGATCTATTGCTAAAGAGGAGGGAGAAACAATTAGAGCTGGAAGTGTACAGGAAGCCAACAGAGACAAATCGCGTCATCAGATACAACTCCAACCATGCGTACCAGCACAAGATGGCTGCATTCAACCACATGATCCATCGTATGTTGACCCTTCCGTTATCGTCCGAGGGATTAAAGAAGGAAACATCCCACATTTTGAAAGTAGCTGAGAGCAATGGATACCCCACCAAACGGATAACAGGACTGATTGAAAAACGGATGAGGAACCTGGCACTTAAAGGTTTGACAAACCTGAAGGAGGACAAGCCCCCACTGAGAAGGGTCGTGTTAGAATATAATCGGATTTCGTTGGGTTTGAAGCCCAAATTAAAGAAATGGGGCGTAGAGGTTGTATTCCAAAACAGAAGCAACCAGCTGAAGACTCTACTTGGGTCAACAAAGGACCCAATAGAAAGATTGGAAAAAGCAGGGATATACTCGATCCAATGCGGGGATTGTGACCTAAAATATATAGGCCAAACGAAACGAAGTGCACTTACTCGCTTCAAGGAGCATCGGAGGGAAGCAGAAACAGCAAGGAGGAAAAACATTAAGGAGTTCAAATCTAAAGTAGCGGAGCATATGGTTGGAGCAGACCACAACATCTCGGTGGAAAACCTCTCACTGATAAGCAACGTGGGAGATAGTAGAAAGCTAGATGTAGCGGAAAGTTTGGAGATATTCAAGGCTCCACGGGAGTGTCTCCTCAACAGGGATTTGGGAAACGGATATTCCCCACTGTTCAAATTGATTAGAAGAAGTACCGCAAGGGCAACCGGAGATCATAATAACACGATAATTAACATCTCACCCACGAGCCAGGTAGGAAGGATTAACGAAACAGTTAATGAGGCTGCTAATGAGGATTTAATTAGCGCCCCACCTACCGACGATGGGGGAAATACCCAGACCGAAAGAAAACGCTTAAGGAGACTTAAAAGTTTATCTACAAATAGGACGATTAGGGACTATTTTCCTCAGTCGAAGAAACATCGCTGAAGAAGGCTATAAGTGATAGCCGAAATACTAGTATACGGATTTTTGAAAAATAAATTGGTAGAAATAAAGGAAACGAGTTCGACTTTTCATTTTATTAAAAATATTTCGTTGTTCGTTCGTATTCGATATTGAATAGAAATAGTCCCGGCTGTCTAATTGAGGGTTTTATTTAGTTTTCGTAGTTTTCTTTGATGTGTGTCTTTGAAGTTTTTTGGAGGCAACTGTTGTATACTTAGATGATGTTGTCAAAGTGACTAAAATATTGGGATTTATTTTTAAGTCATGCTGATGAAAAGTGTTAATTCTTTTTCTTCATTTTAACAACCTCTTACATTAGAATTTGGCAGGGCTTACAGAGACCTCCTTCGAAAAGGTAGTCCCAACATACGAGGGTGGGTCATTAAGTTCGCGGATTGTCTAGGTAGGACATTAATGAGGATAGTTTAATGAAATGTAATGAGTGCAGAGACTCATTATAAGTATAAATAGCAAGTTTGATTTCAATCGAGACAAGAGTTTTTGAACTTTTGACGACCAACTGGAATAAACTCAATTTGGACGAAATTATGGGGACTTTTGTCCAGGTGAAATTATGATTTGTAAGTGGCACAGTTTTTTTGAAACAAGAAAGGGACTCAGTTGAAGAGGACCCACGACCAGGACGCCCAAGCTCAAAGTGTCACTGTCATGGCAACCGTTTTTGGGGACTCAGAAAGGATCCTGTTGATTTATTTTAAAATAAATGCGTTTGCGTAACCGGAGAAAATTAAGCTTCAATTTTCGAGCGGTTTTGTTTGCGATTCTTATCCCTTATTCCGCCAGCTTAATGGCCCACCCTCGTTTTTTTTTTATGTGAAAATCAGTTTGACCTTGGAACAACGATGAATAGTGTATTAAGTAAATCGTATTGCATTCAGACTATGCTTACATGAAAATCACAGACTGCTCTCATATTTAATGTAAGAAATCGTCCTGGAAACGGGAGAAGTAAAATGGAAACAACAGCTTTCTCTAAAATATCGTTTTGCCGTGTTCAATTATAACTGCACATAATTATTGTTTTCCGAATTTAAATTCTCTATCTCTAGATTAGGCATTAGATAACTATAATCCCTTTCAGCGACAATTGATTTGCAGGCTCTGTTGAAAAACTTAGACCTGTGTAAAATAATCAGTGTCCTGAACAATTTCGTATAGAAAAATATGTCGTTATTAGATAGTGTTATTTAATGGATATGCACTGGTTGCTGCTTTAGTCGTCGGCAGGAAAAGAAATAAGAAATCAAGAAAGTTTCTTTGATTTTGAAAGCAAGTTCGTAAAAACTGAGCTACAATATACAAATCATCGAATATTTCAAAAGTATTTGAGTCCTATTCGAAATGGACGCCTAGTAATGCAACATCAACTTTAGCTTTGAATTTTCATTTAATTACAGCTGTAACACATTTTTGAAATTCACTTCGTTTGCTTAAATTCCGAGCACTTCAAAATCCCTCCAAGATAATATTAAATGGAAAATAGGTTCCACTTCTCTAATGAAAAAAACAGTAGCATAACCCCGCGGAAATTGTTCTTATTTCCATTCCCTTCGTTTCATTTTTCGAGTATCAACTGCAATCCCAAGCCAACAGGGCTATATTGCGATGCTACAATCAACGTTTATCCTCTAATCCCCAAATGGAGCGTGCGTATGAAGAGATGACAGACAGGGGTTAAAATAACTTTGAATGTATAAATAAAGTTGGGAATGTGAAGTTGGAAAGAGTGGCACGGCAAGGAGATGGCATCACAAATGGGGGATAAGAAATGCTCTGTTATGTTTTCTGAAGTTGAAATGAATCTGATTTTCTTTAGCTATGACAGAAAGGCAGACGAACCATGGCAAGCTGACGAGGCGGCACGATACACTTGGAAGCTATAAATGCCTCCGGCATGACGATAAGATGGAACTAAAGTTCAAGAAAGATTATAATGAGATTCTTCTTATCATTGTAACTTGTGTACATGTGTTTTCTTATTTTGCGTTTTCCTTTGCTTCGGATGACGGAACTGTGGAGGTTATACAAAACGACTGAAAGGAAAATTTCAAAACATTCCTACACGAAACAAAATTGGAAAGAGGCGTGGAGATAAGAACGACACAATTATACAATGGATGAGAGACGGGTCAGAGTCCTCGACGAGGATTTAGTAAGAAAGCCAATTATACGAAGCGTGAACGAATTAAGATGCTTATTTGAAATTATGTTTAAAAAAAAGTAGAAACAAAAGCAAAATGATGATGAGACACTCAAGCATAGTTAAAAATAACGATAGAAATTATCTGAAGTTTTTGAAGATTACATATAAACATTCCCAATAGTTTAAGCTCCATGAAACCTGGGAATAGTATTTGTGAATTATGCATTCGAATAAATAATCTCTTTTCCAGCCAGCTTCTTGCAATTTTTGCTATCAATCTAATGAAAAAATGCGGCAATCATTTTAAGATATCATGTTTGTAAGAACGGAAGCGAAACAGAATCACAAATTGCAATCACAATCAACTGAGCTTCTTAGCCGATTCTCTGAAATTCATTTTAGAGCACTTAAAGCTGACGCAGCAGACTCATTTTCAAAGTATAGTAGGGTGGCAAAGCGGCAAGACCCTTGAACGCTTGTGTAGATTATTTTGAAATTTGATTGAATCATAAAAATGTGGATGCGAAGCAAGGAGCATTTTGCTCGCGCCGTTTGAGAGTTCTTATCGAAATTTAAAAGACTTCGCTTGATATAGTATGAGACGGATGGAAAGTGTAAAGTTATTTATTTTCCTGATGATTGCCATTTTACACGCCTTATGAAAATTAGAAAGGCTTCGATATGATCAAAGCAGAGAGCAGAACATTTAAGGGAAGTTGTATAAAGTTCGTTGAGTAACATCTCCATTTCGAACAGAGTCATTAGTGCTGGCAGCAATCATAATAAAAATATTATTTACTTGTGTATCATGTCCTTCAAGAAGTTGATCTCAACTGCAAGTGAATAAGAATCGAATGAAGTTTCGCTTTGAAACAAGAATTTTTGTTATAATTGTGGTTGAAACTATAAGAATGATTTTAGTCTTCTAAAAGGAATGAAGGTTTAATAGTCAGTTTATGTGTGGTTTATATATTTGAACACATTATTTGCTGGATCACTCACTATAATAGCTGTGCTTTTTTTTATCTAGAGTATAACACCTAGCCAATTTACAAAAAGAGAAGAAAAAAAACGATCCGGCGTCGCATACAAGTTTGTTTTGTTCTCTCACGGTTGTATGCAGTGTGCCTATTAAACATTTTTCATTTCAAAATTAAAATTTTAAAATTCATTTCAAATATAAAATTTTGTTTTAATAGAAAAACCAATTTTTCCTTTCGAAGCTACATATATTTATTTTTGTGACAAATATCGATACATAGCTTCGAAAGGAAAAATCGGTTTTTCTATTAAAATATTTGTTTTTACAACCTAGGAAAAAATTGGTACACATTTAAAACAATCAAATTTTGGTTTGAAAGCTAGAAAATTAGAATCAGATTTACTTAATTTTAAAGTATGTTCAAACAATATTTGAAAAATATGTTGAAAGCGATGATTTTTTTGACAATAGTAATCCGACTTTATTTTCCCTTTATGTCAATATTTTTCCCTTTATGTCAGGTTGATGAAATTTTAAATTTTTATGGAATTTTTCACTGCAGCCGATTTATTTTTAATGGATATTACTTATTGAAAACTAAAACCATACGCTCTAAACAGACCAGACTAGGAAACCTAGGGTTAAAGGATTTCATTCTCTTTATACTTTAGCTGATTCACGTTCATTAATGCCATCTTACGTATTTACTATTTAAAAATTATAGTAAATAGAAAATTTTGTATAGAAGATTCAAGAAATATATAAAATCGAAATTATATCGTAGATAGTCGCGTAGGTATTGAACATCAATATTATTTAGGAATAAATTAAAGTCAAATCGAAAATTAAATCTATACCAAATCGGAATTAACATTTAGTAAATGATTAGTTCGAAATGGCTGCCTTTTTCTGTAGATGTAAACAAACAATTTCATTTATGTTTACGTCGAATATATATAGTATAGTACTTTAACACGAAAGTCTGATTTCATGACCGGTTAAATTTTTCTCCAGCATTTATTTAGTTTTCCTTTCAGCTAAACTTACCAGTCCTCAAAGCCCCTTCGATATTCTGTATGGTGTATTTGCATATATTTATGATAGAGTTCAGGCCTGGACCTAGTGTTGGCTACTCTGAAGTTGTATATATGAGTAAGTAGAGCATTGGCTACTGGTCTGTGTGATTCTTAGTCCAAGTTCAACAATTAATGTTAAAGCTTGATTAAAAAGTGAGCAGTAGAACTAATCATTTCATACTTGCACATCTTAGTTGTTGGTGATATCTCTATCGACTTTAACCTTCAGACCCGCCACGGTCAGAAAAGGGACAGCTTTATTTTTCTTCAAAGTAAACATAGTAAACATAGTAAACAAAAAGTAAACAAAACTTACTCAAAACGCGAAGCCTGCGGGACTATGAATTAGTGTCTTATCCAATCTCAGTATTATCTTACCCGTAACGAGTTTTATTTCATATATTTCCTTCTTCAAAGGTGACGCACAGCATAGTTCTACTCCTACCATCAGCTCGGTGTGGCTTAGCCTTTATTTTGTGGTGAATATCTTCAAAATAATAATGTAACCCATCCGAGAATATTCCCTTTACTATCCCCTTTACTATGTAAAAGCCTATCCGTTGAAATGTTTAGCAACTTTATTGGAATTGAATTTTCCTAATTCGGTTCGAAATTTGGTTGAAATATCAAAACAAGGAGTGGGAGTAGTAAATATTTAACTCAGCGTTTAGCTGTCTCAAAATTTGTTGAAAGCTTTCCGGATCTCTTCTTTTTCTCATGATGATCCTCAAAAAAATTTTGAACAAGATTCTGGGCTAATCTTTATATTACTCTAATTTCTATTTTCACTCTTCCTAACCTCTTAAGCTTAAAATTCTCATAGCTCTTAAATAATTTGCTTTAAGAAGAAGTTTTATTTTTTTGTCATACTTCCTTCTCTAAAAGAGATGTATCGAATGTCATTTGGAAAGTTGTTGCAACCGACAAAGCTCTGCCGAGCCGTCGTCAGTGCAGCATATATTTGTTAAGGATTTTTCCTTTGTTTGCCCGGCGTGCCTTGACCCAGCCGACTAGCTCAGCCTGTCGTGGGTTGGCGGGCGGAAAAATCCCTACGTGCTACGGCACGCAGACAACACAACACTTAAAACATCTCAAAAATCACTGGGACAATGACAAACACATAGAAGCAGGGAAAGAAGAGGATCCATCAGAATTAATTTTATTAAAGTTTATTCAAAAAACATTTTTGTAGTTATCAACACAAAAAGGTACTAAAAAGAAAACCAAAAGAAAAGACAATTAAACCAGAAAATTCAATAATTCCAAAATAATAATTCAAATAAAATCCAACAAATCGAATCAAAGCAAATCAACATATAAATAATTTGGGTGAGGTTTGTTTAATACCCAACCCCGGCCGGAATTGGTTTACACCGATAATACATAACGCACTTAAGTATTATGAAGCAAAACAATTCAAATTATACTTCCTAACAGGGTGCAAAAATAAATAATTAGCTATTATGTTTAAATATAAATTCAAAATGATCATGCAAAATAAATATTATAAAATAATACCTCACACCAATATATTAAGTTTGTTAAAAGAAATTAATAAAAGAAATTAATATATATAGTTTTCTTTCTTCCAAATTGATGTGACTGCTACTTAAATACAGCATCAAAGAAAATGTGATGAATTTTTATGTTTCTTCTTTAATTTGATATCCTTTAAATTCTGGGGCTCATCATCAAAGAAAATAAATTTAGTTTAGTGAATAATCAGTAGAAGTTCTGGCTGAAGTCTTCTGCAATAACCATGCAATAAATTTTCGTACTTAGCTGTGGTGAGTATTCTCCTGAGAGTTGTTCACGTTCATGTTTTGACCTTTCCCAACAAGTCCGAAAATGGATTTACTGATCGTCGCAGCTGAAATAGCGTATATTTTCTTTTCTTGGTCTCCGCAGCTACACTTGGACTTATACGTTCGTCTATTGGAGTCACTTCTGGCTACTGGGCAAAATTTTCCCTCGAACTTCGTTGACTTCACAAGCTCAATTTTATAATCACGAGCCTATCTGTTGCAAACAATTCCAAATTTGAATTCTGCACTCTCCCAATGTCTTAGTCTTTTCCGATGGTTTTGAATTCAAATTATTAATATTCAATTTCAATTTGAAGTTTAAACGAACAAAGGCACCACGGAACTGTGACTGTACTTGTCTCATTCAGCTACTTCACTCGTTTCTTTACACATCGGAAAGAAGAACTTTAGTTACTTTTTCTATATTTCACTTTTTCACTCAAAAAAATCTTGTTCTACCCAAAAATCAATCACAACGAAGATTTTTTTTGAACTTCGTCTCTTTAACTCTCAGCTTCGAATGCCCAAAGTCCCCTTTTCCTTTGTTCGAAAAATTTTTCCCAGTACCGCTAAAGCGGTTTCTTTCCAATTCAACATCTTTTTATACAATTAGGGCATCACCCATCCCACTCTGGTACAGTTCTGAACAATAACTTCAGCTGATGGGACATTAAGTAGGACTGTCACCAAACATTGGGATATTAAATATCCCGTCTGTCAGTCTGTCATTCTGATCTGCCACAAATCGTGGGGCCGACCTACCCTGAGAAGAGTCCTCAAATGCCGGGCAATTTTCGTTAGTTCATCACTGTTTAATGTCCTTGGCATGATAGACACCTAATATTTTTCCCTTTTCATCAGCAAGCTCATAGGATACTTCACCTAACTTCCTTCGTACAATAGCCCTTAGGAACTTAGGGGCAAGTTTAGCTGCGAATCGGTCCACAGCGCTACTAAGTGCAAAGTTCCGTACGAAGACTACCTGACCAGGGATAAAAGTTTTTGTGCGGCTCCGGAGATTGTACACCCGGACTCCTCTAGCATGAGCTTCAGTCAATTTAGCCCTCACTCTATCCTGCATCCACCGCATCCTGTCTGTGTGGGGACAGAGTTCTATCTCTCCATCATCCAATGCCTGCATTTGCCTGAGTAATTTATATTCATCGCCATGCTGGATACGGTGAAAACCGAACAATAGGAAATGAGGTGAACAACCAGTCGCCTCATGAACAACATTTCGAAATGCTGCACATGATTCGACCAGCAGCTCATCCCAATTCCTGTGATCATCACCGACGTAGGCGCGAATGGCACTAAGTATGGAGCGGTTGACACGCTCTGATGCATTAGCCTGCGGTGAATACAAGGGGGTGGTGATGTGCTGGACTCCGTACTCAATAAGGAAAGTTTTGAAACATTTAGAGGTAAATTGTACACCATTGTCCGAGTGCATGAACTCCGGTACCCCATACGTCAAAAAGATATCGTTCTTTAGGAACTTTACGACTGCTTCCGATGTGGCTTTGGGTATGGCCTTGAGCCATACAAACTTGCTGAAATGATCCAACACCACGAGCAACTGAGTATTCCCTGCCTTCGAACGAGGGTATGGGCCCATGAAATCGATGAACAGTCGTTGCAATGGCCTATCTGTTTCCCTTTGATTCCCCATGGGTGGCCTCATGGCACGATTCGAAGGCTTGACCTGCTTGCAAACGGTGCAGGAAGAAATGTAATCTTTAACTTGTTTCCTCAACTGCGGCCAGTAATAATATCTTTGCAGCAGCTCCAAAGTCTTTCGAATCCCACAATGAGACCCCCCAGGATCATCATGTGCCCGCATGATCAACTGCTCTCGTTTACTCTCAGGGACCCATAATTTTGTTCGAGGTATATCGGTGCACAAGTCATGGTGTGTTCCGGTAGTAATGAACACACGTCCCTCCCTAACGTGCACATTCTTAAAATCATCAGGGCTCTTTTCAATTTGGGCGATGAGGTCCAAATACTCAGGAGCTCGGAATGCCGTATCAGCGATTACCTCAGCAAGCCTGTAGTGCTCAGGCAAGTGACCTATTAGAGATTGCCTTGTTTCAATCGACCCGCAAACTCTCGATAATGCGTCTGGAACGACGTTGTGAGTTCCCTTACGATGCTCGATGTTAAAATCAAAAGACTGTAGTTTCAGGCTCCAGCGAGCCAATCTACCAGTGAGGTCCTGCTGTCCCATGAGCCATTTGAGGCTAGCATGATCAGTGATAATGGTGAAAGGCAACCCTTCGATATATGCTCTGAATCTCTTAACGCTCTGCACCGCAGCCAAGCATTCCAATTCAGTAACACTATAGTTGCGCTGCGCAGCGTTAAGCTTTACAGACATAAAAGCGATTGGGTGCTCTCCACCATCATCATCTTTTTGGAACAGGACACTCCCGATCCCGGTGGCACTAGCATCACACTGGATGAAAAATCGTCGGGAGAAATCGGGATTAGCTAGCACTGGTGCCGAAATCAACAGTCGTTTAACCTCTAAGAAAGCATTATTAGCAGCGTCTGTCCACTGAAACGAGCGCTTGCCCTTCAGCAAATCCGTCAGGGCTGATGATACTGCCGCAAAATTAGGGATAAACCGCCGATACCATCCCGCCATTCCCATGAATCGCCGGACCTCCTTTGCAGACTTAGGTGTAGGATAGCCTACAATTCCAGAGATTTTATCTGGGTCAGCCTTGAGGATTCCATCACTAACCACATAGCCAAGATACTTGATCTCTCGCTGCACGAACTTACTCTTCTCGACGTTAATGGTCAATTTAGCTGCGTGAAGCAACTGCGCCACCTTAGAAAGTAAATCCATATGTTCATCAAAAGAAGAGCTAGTAACGAGCAGATCATCGAGATAGACAAACACCTTGTCATGTAGCTCGTGAGGAATCACTTTGTGCATTAGTCTACACATGGTCTGAGGAGCATTGCACAGACCAAACGGCATCACAGTAAAATGGTATAATGGGCGACCAGGAACAGTAAAAGCGGTCTTCTCCCTAGATTCTGCGTCCAACGGTATCTGCCAAAAGGCATCTTTGAGGTCCAAACTCGTTATAAATTTAGTGGACTGCAGACGTGCCAATAAGCCTTCAATAAGAGGTAATGGATATGCATCTTTCAGGGTTACCTCATTCAGTCGTCTGGCATCCAAACATAGCCGTACTTTGCCAGGCTTCCGTACAAGCGTGACTGGTGAACTCCAAGCGCTTCTACTTTCCTCAATGACTCCTAAGGATAGCATGCGATCTAGCTCATCATACATCAGTTTCTGAATGACTGGGGACACTGAATAATGCCGCTGTTTAATGGGTTTGGCGGACCCGGTGTCAATATGATGAGAGACTAAAGTAGTCTTACCCAAGCCGTTGATGTTATAAGAGGGAAACTGATGTATGACGCGCTGTAATCGGGACTGCTCCTCAGAAGATAGAGTGTGAAACGCCGGGGTTGGAACTTCAGAAAGGGATGCAACCGTCGCCTGTTGAGTCGGTGTAATTTTGAAAGTGTCCCAGAAGTCCATTCCGAGGTATACTGGGTTGGTCAACGATGGAACGACCAAGAACTTAATCAGACGTGATTTCGAATCAAATTTCACCAAGGTCTCAACATATCCCAGAACAGAAGCCCTATGACCTGACGCGGTTTGAACATCTGATGCCATGGTATGCATGTATAAATTGAGTTCCGCTATCAAGTCCAAAGCTCCTGCTCCCAGGATGCTGACACTTGCACCACTGTCCAGCAACCCTTGAAGTTCCCGTCCCTTGATGGAGATGATGGCGAAAGGACGGTTCTCTCCTTGCGGTGTCAGAATGGTGTCGACACACGCTTTACGAAGCCATCGCCTATTGGCAAAATACTTCCATGCTCGATGGAAGCGCGATACCGAGCGCTTGCGGGCCAATCGCGTACAATCAAATTCGGAATTGATGGTAGGGAGCTTGCCAGAAGAAAAATTTAAGGGATTTATCGTGTTCGGCGAAATTCTGGGTCGATATTGGTTGCCGCGTCTGTCATCTCGGGTCTGGAGGAACGAGTGTTTGGAGGAATACGCAACCTCCCTGCTGAAAGCGTATTCCTGCCTGAGTTTCCCGACTGACAATTTGGACATTTGGGCTTCAGAGTCCCTTCTCGACCACACCCAAAGCAGAAGATCCGCTGGATAGGTTTCGAGCAATCCATGAAACCATGCCCTAAGTCGAGGCAATTCCAACATACTCTATAATTCCAACCACCTTCTGCGCCGCGATCCCTATTATTCAAGTCATTAGAGACTGCTTTGACGGCGTGTAATTCTTGTCTGGAAGTGGATGTTGTGCTATACTCCACGGGATGTCGAAATACTGGAGTCCTTAGATCGGAAGACATATCATCTTCGTACGGCGGATATGATCGTCTCTCATAAACACTACGTGACTGACTGCTGAAGGGAAGCCCACGGGAATTTTCCAATGAAACAGAGTACGGTCTTGCTGTCATCGCCTGAATTTCCTCTTGATAGGAAACATCTGTAGATGACGGTCTAAGATCACGTATCGAGTGTCGAACCGGAGACAGAAATGTGTCTGCTTGATCACTAATACCCTGATCTCTCCCGAACTCAAGTTCATGCACCTGGCGCGCTCGACGATTCGGATCTCGATCCCCATTCACTCCCAACAATTTCCACTCTGATTCTATGAGACAGCAGCGTCTAACTAATTCTCGGGTTGTTTGGAATTCTACACCAGCCAAGTGAATTCTAAGTGCTGGGGACATATTCCGAAGAACTACACACTGAAAATCAAGATCCATTAAAGGGGTATTCAATTGTAGGGAAATACTCTCAAGGGCATCAAAGAAATCCTGAAATCGTTCTCCTGGTTTTTGCACTCTACCATCTAACATTCTCCGCACGTCCACATCGGACCTAAAAGAGCTGAAACGTTCCAGAAATTCTACCCGTAACCTACTCCATAAAAGCGGATAATTCAATTCCCGGAAACGCCAGTACCAATCTGCGGCCTGTCCTCGCAGAAGCAGGTGAAAGTCTATAGCCAGGGTGGCTAGAGGAACGTGGTAATCTTCCGCCAAGGACAACACACGAAACATAAACTGTCTCGCGGTCAAACCTGAAGTAGAGCCATCGAAAATCAGGTTCCATTTAGTTATAGGGACTTTTATTGACGATCGCTCACTCATCTCTGCTTGCGCCTGAAAAGTGACTCTCGGTGGATCATTACTGATCGAAGTACTCGGACGAGACGCTTGTTCCTGGTGCATGAAAGAACTTTCTTCGTGAGGAATTTGTCTTCTTGATGACTCAGTGGCTGAACTGTGTGTTACTGTCTGACCAGTAGGAGATGAATTAGTCCTCATTGCCTCTGTGATTCTCGAGCCCTGAGCGGCCGAAGGGGATAGGCTCAAGCGTTCCAATTGGTGCTGGAAAGGCGTGTAGCTGGGATCCCAGCTATTCGTTCTGCGACGCATTGCTTCAGATTATAGTTTTTTTTTTTTTCTTAATAGAAATTCTTAACCGCAAAACAAAACTTGCGCAATCAAAATAACAAGAAATGTATATTTTCGACTCCCAAGAAAACCCCAAAGAAACAAAAAAAACTAACAGCCAAGGTACTAAATTCGTGCACCTGTTATGTAAAACAGTATTCACTAAAAGAAATGCAATAGCTTGAACGAATGTCCAATTCAAACTACCAAATATCATAAAAATTCTCAAGTAACTGTGCTTTAAATGTGCGAAATATATATCAAAAGCAGAAAATGCACTAAAAATGTTATAATAGTGTAGTAAGTTGTGTTTTTATTTATTTGTAGCGAAAAAATATTAGTCAGATCTTTTGAACGATAGCAAGCATAAAAAAAAATAATTCTGACGGATCCTCTTCAAGACGGGAATTCAATACGGAAGGGACAAGGTATAAAATTTCACATAAAATTGAAAAAATAGGACTTAGGAATTTGGGAAGCTGTAGATATCTTGTCGTTACTTAGAAACGCACCAATGATCACCTGTCTTGAATCCTGCTCGAAAAAGTTCTAGTGAATGAACAACACCTTACAGGTGGACATGGATCAAGACTAGATCATGGGTCATTTCAATGGATATTTTGCTTCAGGTGCGGCAAACTCATGTAAATCTTATTACCAGATTTATTCTATTGACAAGAAGATATTGACGCCTTTTTATTTTTCTCTTCTGAAGAGAATCTCGCAACGACAAGCTCTGTTGGACACATAGCACAGGACAGTAGCACGAGATGGGCGCCAATGCTGCATTGACGACCGCTCGACTAGATGATGCAAAATAATTGAAAATTTCCGGTATTTCATTACAACCACAGCCAACGAAAACAAAAAAAAAATGGCTGAGGCAACAGAATGCTTCTATTAAACATTTGCCACCCCAGCCGAAAGTATATCTGACAAAAGAAAAAAATATAAAAGAAAGCCAAAACAATTTGGGCGCCATTTGTTGCAACCGACAAAGCTCTGCCGAGCCGTCGTCAGTGCAGCATATATTTGTTAAGGATTTTTCCTTTGTTTGCCCGGCGTGCCTTGACCCAGCCGACTAGCTCAGCCTGTCGTGGGTTGGCGGGCGGAAAAATCCCTACGTGCTACGGCACGCAGACAACACAACACTTAAAACATCTCAAAAATCACTGGGACAATGACAAACACATAGAAGCAGGGAAAGAAGAGGATCCATCAGAATTAATTTTATTAAAGTTTATTCAAAAAACATTTTTGTAGTTATCAACACAAAAAGGTACTAAAAAGAAAACCAAAAGAAAAGACAATTAAACCAGAAAATTCAATAATTCCAAAATAATAATTCAAATAAAATCCAACAAATCGAATCAAAGCAAATCAACATATAAATAATTTGGGTGAGGTTTGTTTAATACCCAACCCCGGCCGGAATTGGTTTACACCGATAATACATAACGCACTTAAGTATTATGAAGCAAAACAATTCAAATTATACTTCCTAACAGGGTGCAAAAATAAATAATTAGCTATTATGTTTAAATATAAATTCAAAATGATCATGCAAAATAAATATTATAAAATAATACCTCACACCAATATATTAAGTTTGTTAAAAGAAATTAATAAAAGAAATTAATATATATAGTTTTCTTTCTTCCAAATTGATGTGACTGCTACTTAAATACAGCATCAAAGAAAATGTGATGAATTTTTATGTTTCTTCTTTAATTTGATATCCTTTAAATTCTGGGGCTCATCATCAAAGAAAATAAATTTAGTTTAGTGAATAATCAGTAGAAGTTCTGGCTGAAGTCTTCTGCAATAACCATGCAATAAATTTTCGTACTTAGCTGTGGTGAGTATTCTCCTGAGAGTTGTTCACGTTCATGTTTTGACCTTTCCCAACAAGTCCGAAAATGGATTTACTGATCGTCGCAGCTGAAATAGCGTATATTTTCTTTTCTTGGTCTCCGCAGCTACACTTGGACTTATACGTTCGTCTATTGGAGTCACTTCTGGCTACTGGGCAAAATTTTCCCTCGAACTTCGTTGACTTCACAAGCTCAATTTTATAATCACGAGCCTATCTGTTGCAAACAATTCCAAATTTGAATTCTGCACTCTCCCAATGTCTTAGTCTTTTCCGATGGTTTTGAATTCAAATTATTAATATTCAATTTCAATTTGAAGTTTAAACGAACAAAGGCACCACGGAACTGTGACTGTACTTGTCTCATTCAGCTACTTCACTCGTTTCTTTACACATCGGAAAGAAGAACTTTAGTTACTTTTTCTATATTTCACTTTTTCACTCAAAAAAATCTTGTTCTACCCAAAAATCAATCACACCGAAGATTTTTTTTGAACTTCGTCTCTTTAACTCTCAGCTTCGAATGCCCAAAGTCCCCTTTTCCTTTGTTCGAAAATTTTTTCCCAGTACCGCTAAAGCGGTTTCTTTCCAATTCAACATCTTTTTATACAATTAGGGCATCACCCATCCCACTCTGGTACAGTTCTGAACAATAACTTCAGCTGATGGGACATTAAGTAGGACTGTCACCAAACATTGGGATATTAAATATCCCGTCTGTCAGTCTGTCATTCTGATCTGCCACAAAGTATCTGTTCTCTTTCGAAAAATCTGAATTTAAATATTGGTGCAGTCTCAAATTGTGTTTTTACGAATGTGAAACACTTGACTTTACACTCAAAATATCGTAATTTAATTCAGCAGTGGCTGCGAAACTCGACTTTTGTTATTCGAATGGTTGCTCAACTCATGTTCCACCGCAGCTTTGATAGGATATGCTAGTAGCCTGTGAAGCTTCTAAGTGATTCAAGCGGATTTTCAACACTCGATCGAGCTCTGTTGCTTAATTGTCTTCTGAATTATGAATTAATAATTGAATATTGATAGCTGCTTATTATTGACGTATAGTTTTTAGGCATTGTTTGAAGCTGTTTATTGGCTCTGACTAAGATTTTGTCATAGCGGCGGACCGCATCTTGTTGTCTAATACTACGCTAAGGTCTATAATATGATCAAGCCTATTCAATGCGATGTTGTTAAGGCAGTAAGAATTCATTCCGGGAAAAACTTATTACATGGCACTTGTCAATGCTAAAATTCAGATTATTCTCATTACTCCAGTGCTCATGAGACTAAAGCTTGGCTTGTAAAAAGGTTGTGTCAGATTGCGTGTTTACGAAGTGGTTGATTTTTAAGTCATCCACGTAGGATATATGGGGTATACAAAGCAATATCTCAGAGTGGTCAGAAATGAACATCTTAAAAACAGGAGGCCTAGATGACTGCGTAGTGGTGCTCCAAAAAATGCGAAACATCTTTTAAATAAGTAACCTTGGAATTTTACAAGCTGAGTTCCATCGCAAAGATAAGACAAGAGCCAATTAAGAAGGGTCCCGAGTATACCAAAGTTGCAAAACTATTGTACCGGAGTTTGATGGTCGAAAGCCTTACTAAAGTCCGCATAGACCACGCCAATTTGCCTTTCTTTTTACATTTCACAGAGCACATCAGAAACTAGAATCATGAGATTGATGGAAATCGATCTACCCTTCCGAAATCCATGTTGCTGCTCATTAAGAAAATGCTCGATAATGCGAGTAAGTTTGTCACAAACTAACTTCTCAAAGTGTTTAATAGTGTTTAAGTGTTTAATGTTCAATAGTGATCCCCCGATACCTATTGAAAGGATCGTATATCACCACTTTTGAAAATAGGCGTCAGGTATGAAGATTTCCAGATAGACGCGAAACATCTAGTAAGAGGGATTTAATCATTTGCAAAGAGGGGACCAATTGATCTGCGGATTATGCCACGAAGAATGGAGAAACCAAGTCAGAGCTTGATCCTTTACTGGTCTTTAATTCATGAATAGCTTCAATAATAGCCTCTTTTATTTGGACAAATTCGTTGATAACAGACGTTGCGGTGAGTCTAGCGGGAATAGTTGAAATAAATATTTTTGGCGAGCAAAAAGTAGTTTCAAAATGGTCAGCGAAAAAGTTACGAATGGCTTGTGAACAGGAAAAAACCGTGCTATAGCGGGAAATAGAAAAAAGATAATCATTTGTTTCATGTTTTAAATTAATGAAATCATAGAAACTTATCGGATCGACATTGATTTTTGAATTAAGATAAAGCTCATACGCTTCTTGAGATTTGATAAATAATTCTTTGGATAGCTGATCGTATAATCTCATTACATCTTCATAAAGAAAGCTTCCCTTTTTAATTACTTTAAATAATTTATTTCTATGGTTTCTGAGACGCCTTAAATTGTTTTCGAGCCAAGGTTCTGAAAGTTTGCAGGTTGATCAGCGCTGGATTAAATATCAAATCGCACATAAAGCACTTGGGTGTTGCTCTAGACTAAATCTAGTGAATAATGTAAGGAAAGTATGCAACGCAATTTATGCAAGGAAAAAAATCCTGGCTAAAACTTGGAGCCTTAATACTGCTCATATGCACTGGATCTATATGGTGGCAGCAAGACCGATCCTTGGTCCCGCCTGTTTACTCTTGTGGCCGACAATGGATATAATAATCTTTACTGGCACACTGAACAGACTTCAGCTATTGGTGGCTCCCTGTATTGCAGGTACCTAACACACGACTCTTTAAATCTTCACCCTCTTGAAATCTTTGTTAGAAGCGCGGCTGTAAAACCTGCTATCAACGGAAGATATCAAGTGACCATAGGAGATGGCCAGAAATAAAATCAGCTAAAAGGCACAGCAGGATCAAAAACAGCCGCAGGAGTAGGCTTGAGCGTGAACATTAGTAGTTTCGCAAGCGCTCTGAGCTTGGTTTTTTGTCAGTGCTCCAATGACTATTACTCGGGAACAGGAAGTACGTCAGCATCTAAACTTCAATCGATTTGCGATGAAGAAATTTTTATTTCTCAGGACCAAAAATACTATGACAGTCAACCATCATTTCATGGTCAGAGAAAGAGTTGATCTGTTTTGCTGTTTTATGGATATTTTCATTTCTATCACCAACCACATATACTTTCATTGTATCAAACACATTCCTAAATGACAAACAGTGTCTTCAACTGGTGTCTGGAAAAGCGTTAGTGGAAGAGAAACAAAATACTGGAGGCAAAAATCAAAATCATTCAACCGTGCCTGGCAATGTATTTTGCAAGAAACGAGGCTTTTTGGTTTGGAGGCGTTGATTGGAAATCATTCTAAAAAGGATCTCGATGCGTCTTTTGCCAGAAGTATAATGCTTCGAAGCAGTAGCTAAGTGCAAACGATTTCAACCTATGGGTTGAGGTTTGAAGGAATCATTTGAAAAACACGGCGTTAAGGGGTTACACCACAGTAGAGAGCGAAAATTTAACGTTTTTCTGCGATTTTTTTTTAAGTGGAAGGAAAAGTAAAAAAGTAATTCTCTTTAAGGATGTTGGTTAAGCATGTTTTGAAGTTTTTAAAAAAAATTTGTTAATTAAAATATATTACAAAATGGCTGCCCAACAGCCGTTTCTGCGGAACGGTTTTTTTTGGAGGGGCTCCGCGGCACGCAGTAGAAGTGCACAAAAAATTTATCTGGAACAAAATAAAAAAAATTTTCTTAAAGAACATTAGTATAGCTAGAGAAATACGTAGGGGATTTTGAAAATATTTATTTTTGTAAAATTGGCGAGCATTTGAAAAAAAAAGTGCATTTTCCTTCAAAAAAACCGGCACTTATTTGTAACTAAAAAATCGAGATATTTACTTATTGAAAATCGGCTACGTATTTCTATGCGGAATGTTGTTTTAAAGATGTGATATTAATTTGGAGTGAAAAAATAGAAAACTGTTTGAGTTATGCTGCGTGCCGATTTGAAAAAATGTGTTTCGAGAAAAACGCGTTTAAAGTTTTGACTCGTGTTTCAAGTATGATAAAATAAAAAATTTTGATCATTTAATTTTTTTTACCTTCAATCAATATCCAAATTTACTTTATACATCGATAACGTCAGAATCCACTTTCAATTTTTTTGCCGAAGCGCTGACACCGGCCGAATCTTCTTCCGCCTCATATCTGTTCAACGGTCGTTGTTTCGTCACGTTGGTCCGTCGCCGCGTCTTATACGATATTTTTGAGCTTTTAAGGCTTGCATACACTTTCTTTTCACTCATTGTAACTCACATAAATGTAAAAGCTACAAATAACGTGTGAGAAATTAGCACTGCGAAAAAATCGTAATTCGAATAACTTCCACGCAAAATTTACGTCTTCTCTCAACATCAAAGGACACTGTACTACTAAACTTTGTGTTCAACATGCTTGAAAATGTTTCTAACGACTTATATTAGTGTATTAGAGAAGTTGGAAATCGTATGATAAGACATAATGCTGTACCCAATGAGCAGGTGTCGTATCTATCGCAGGTAGTCATTTTCGAGCAGTCGGGAAGAGTCGAAAAAGTGCTCGAAATTTCTTTGAAAACGATTTCCAGCAGGTATGAAACCGTTTGCCTCTTATTCTAGAGGTTTCAAAGGATTTTTTAAGCCAATAAAAAGAAAATCAATTTTCTGAAATTTCTACTGTGGTGTAACCCCTTAAATACACGACCTACATCCGCGGTGATGTCAGCAAAACTTTCAAGAACGTTATTGATGCCAAGCAGTGTGACTTCTCCATAAAAAATATTGCACTTACCATGCTCAGCAACGGTTGTGCGTCAAATTACGCAGTGCAACATCGAAGATAAAGGTCCAAGAAAGCGAACTAAATATATTAAAGATGACTTGACAGTATACTTATAGCTTGGCTATAAGACAAATTCATCTTCTATTGGGGATATGAGAATAGCAATTTGGGCAGCATTTTACTATAACGTTTCTTCAGGCAAGAAGCCGCAGCCATAAATACTGCCCTGTTGGCGCGAAAAGTTGGTGCAAGTGACTACAAGCAAAAGCAGCTGAGTAAAAGGGAGCTTCTTTAATTCCAATATAAATAGCCTCTGAGCCAAGAAAGCCAGGACGGACCAGGACAGGAACCAATCTTTGAAGATCTGCCAAATAATGACTTGATCTGTGGTCAGGAGCCAGACCAAATATCACAGCTTCCTGCCAAATATTCTCGTAAAATGTTTCACATAATCCAATAATCGAATGCTCAAATTAACCATTGCAGCTAAGAGAAATAGTTGAACCAGAATAATTGTAAAAACAAAATCAAGGAAAAAGTTGAAAAACTATTTTTATTATAAACAGTAACCATTTGTTTACAGCAAAACTGAACCGCATCATTCCGGTTAATCTCAAAACAACTATTATCCCAATTACGAAAATTATCCATTCGCTTATTTTAGATGACGAAAATTAAGTCGAAACATCTCATTCGTGAGAGAGAAAAACTCTCATTCTCTCAGTGCTCTCTTTTTGGACCTCTGCTATGTAACAAGTTTTCCAACGATTCTACAGCTTTTAAAAATTATTTATCTCGTAAATCTAACAATATTATTATCTTACTATTAAAAAATCTTTAAAAAACTTGACTTCTCGCCCTCGAAAACTGGAATGCCCCCTAAATTTTTTCTTATTTTTAAGTTATTTTTAATGTTTTTTGAATTTTTTGAGTCAAAACCAAAGAACCAGTAAAATTTCAAGCTTCGAAACAAATCCAAAGCTTTCTGAATCACAGCCAAAGTATTAAATGATGACAATGCAACCACAATACGATTCATATATACATATATACTCGTACATATGTTCACACTCATGTGTGGGAGATGTAATAAAAATTCGTGACAATACAACATTTCTCCTATGTTGTTGCGAGGAAAATCTTTAGAAACGAAATGGGTTATACAATTGCATAATACATGTATTGACCTCGAATAGGAAAACCGAATCAAATATTAGAATCAGCTAACTGAAAACGTCGCTGTAATAAAACTTTGGAGTCATAAATCCTCTATAAATGTATTATATATCCTAGATGAAATCAAAACGCTTTTAGGCGATATGCGAACAGAATACGAAAGCATAAATAAAATGAAATGAATTATCCTTGGCCATTTCCACACACTACTCCACTGAAACCATATACGAGTAAACAAGTCACGAAGATGAATTAATTCACTTCCATTGTGCGAGATTCTGAAAGCGGCTGAGATGAGAAGTGGAAACACTTTTTTTTTGCTTAATGATAGTGCGTTCTGATTGCAAGATGAATTCAATGGTAGAACGTGCCCAACGTCCCTAAGCACAAAGAACTTTCGTAGTTTCGGGTGGCGTTAGTGTGTCTTCATATTTATTTCAATAGTATTTTGCATTAGCGCAGTGACCAAAATTTTACACGACCTTATAAACGGCGTTCATGATCTCTTGGCTTCTGAAAAAGCACAATCAATCAATGATCGAGTTTTAAAAAACGCTAGGTTAGTGACGTATAACTTGATTTAAAACAGAGGCCGTCGTTACGGTCGAAAATTGGAAACAAGAACACGACCATAACGGACGAATCCTTTGTTTTCAACGCGCCATTACTCCTTCATTATTTGACTGAGGTCTGCATGTAAGACGAGACTTGCCTTCTGATTCACCGGGCCTTAATGTTTATGGGCGTATTCTACAGACTAAATATATTCGACATGACCTCAATTTCTTGAATTCCACTCCTTGTAATTACATAACCCTTGGATTTTAGATCGTAGAATTAAACTGTAATTTATGGCCATGTGTTCTCCACTTCTGTCCGCTTGACTCAAAGAGATTCCAAGGAAATTAAGATCCTTCATCAAAATTTTCCAAGCGTTTGAAATGAGGAAGACTGCTGGGCTCTGCTCGTAGAGCACAGCAGTTTACTCTGCGTGCCACTTTTAAAAACGAAACTGAAATGAAAATGATATTGTTGGTTCGGGTTGGGCGGCAAAAGGGGTTTCTACTCAATGTCAATTAAATAGCGAGGCGATGTGATGGCAAAGACGATAGGGTTTGCTTTTGTTTTGATACAATTAATGAATGCTCGAAGCCATTAACGAGGGGGCCGGCGAAAGGTTCCTTCACGTCCAGCGTTCCGGTAGGCTTGTGTTGTTTTTCTAAAGCCATTTTGCTTTATTTTCCGGAGAAAGTAAAACTAATTAAGGTTTGAGTGGAATTTAAGCAGACGCAATATTTAGGCACAAGGTAGGGAGAAAGCAAAGGTATGCATTTATTGAAAAGTCTCAATGTATTTGAAATTGTTTAATACTGCAAAGTCTAGCTAAATAGAAAATGATACACTACTGCTGAGCGCAAGATAAAATATGTAAATGCTTTAAATTCTAAATTCGCAGTGATTAACGTCACTTGAAAGAATATTCGATTTGGCTCATTATGAACCACCTTGTGATTTGCATCATCCTATTTACGCACGCTGTTGAGTAATATTATACTCAATGTGAAAGTGTTTAATATTCTATCGCTGGACAAGACTACCAACACCAAGCATCCGCTTGCCTTATTCAGCAAAAATTTCCATTTTATCATTGAATGCCATACTGGCGGGCTCAACGAAGTGAAGAAGGGTGTATGCGGCGGAATTGTAATTTAACGGAATTTTCAGTTCAGGCAAGGAATAATTAGATTTTCGGTGTAAGCATTTTACAACCCCCAGCTGAAATCGAAAACACCGAAAAGCTTCACGTTGCGAAAATTACGCCAAGAAAGTTGAAAATAGATGTCGTTAAGGACTTTTCATTTGATTTATTCAGCAAAACTGTTTAGAAGTTCGTTCGTAATTCCGTAAGGGACATTTAAATTAATACCCTAGCACATTCAACTTTTATCATAAGTCGCAATTAACTTTTGTACCCACAGCAATGCTACGTGACTTATTGGCTGTCTTTAGCTCCTCAGCATAGGCGTTTGAGTAGGTAACGACTAAGAACGGCATCTAAATTAAACGTTCATCTATTCAATGCAAATATCGATTTATAATTATCACTTTGCGTTTGAAATTTAAATAACTAAAGAAAACTATTTACAAAACATGAGATGTGTAAGTAATGAAATATAATTGACACGAGTTTCCATACGCTTGAGCGTGGCTCAGTCTCAGACATCCGGTTCTAATAAAATCATATAAATTCTTGATTTATTAAACATATTGTCTACACCATGAAACAAATAGATAATTTCATGAACGTGAAATAGTATTAAAAAGCTACGCATGTTTGATTTTTGTTTTCATTAATATGAGCTCATAGTAGGTTTAGTTGTATTTCCATAATTACGTACATTATTCTAATTGATCCGATACGGGAGAGAAATTTTAAAATTCTTGGATCAGCTTGTATACTAAATCAAATCGTTACGCTTGTCAAGTAGCATTAAGTAAAATTGAATGAAGACTGTGCAAAATACTGTTGGTATGCTGAAAGCAATTTGCAAATTAGTCGTCCGTGCGTTTACTATTTGTGCTACCAGACTGCGCTCTTTGATCACATGGGATGGTGATAAATTACATGAAATTATGCTGTAATTATGTAACTCAGAAGGAAGATATAAGTGATTCATTAACTTCCGTTTAGTTTTGTTACGGTCATAATATGCGTTTTTTAACAGGAGTATACCTCCTGTAGTCTGGTTAAAAATAGGTTTTTCGGAAGTTGGAATACAAAATGATATTATTCGTAGAATCTTTTTCTCTTTGACAATTCGATCAATATTAACACAGTATTTTAGCAAGTGATTTATTTGACAGTGACGATCTACACTTAAATCTACACAAAAGCGCTTAAACATAGGCATCGAATATCATTGAACTTATTTTTAAGCCGAAATTGGCCAGCTTGAGAAAACGATCCACCCAAAGAAACTTATAAAAATCCAAATTTCTTCAGTTTTGCCCTCGTAAAAGGCATAAAGAGATCAGATTGTAGGTCACATAGCTCCAATTGATAGTCGGTCTCTGCACTTTCAGTAGCAATTGTTAATGGATGAATTAAAAATTTGATTCATTCCCAATCATAAAAAAGGAAAATCTTTCTTTGAATTTTGATTAAGTTTTGAGTTTTGAATTTTAATTTACTCTTGAGCCCACTCATATTTCCACACAAGTTGGCTATTTTGTGTTAGTTAGTGTTGGAGGAAAAGTATAATTTATTGATCCATTCGACGTATTTTTTCCGAATTTTTTCCAGGCCTCTGACGTAGTGCTACTGTTCAAAAAATCTATCGTATGTGACAAAAAATGCCAGAAAAGTGAACAAATCTTTACCGAGCACTTTTTTGAACTTGAGTTTCTTTTGTTACTGCGGCAAGATTTCAACTATTGAAACTAGGTAATAAAAATAATAAAGTTTATTCACTTTGCAGTTCCTGTAACATACTGGAAATATCTTCACCTCCTTCTTCTCACTTTCTTCAACTCGCAATCCGCACACGAGTCATTGCAATGCGTAAGAGATGCGTTTGACAATCACCAAGCGTGCAAAAGAACGATTGTCGTCGCCTGCGTTACACGTCCGCGCACGGGTCGTCAGACTATTGTCAAGGAAGCGTTAGTATCCTTTCAAATTTCAGTGGATCGATTCGAAATGTCAAGTTCCTCATCAATAACACGACCAGTCTTTTGGCTTGAGGTTTGCAATACACAACCCTTGAAACGCATTCAAAACCAAACGACAACGCTTCTCACTCTTGACGATTGGCTGACGCTCCGTTAGCGTTCCCCCCATTGATTTACCTAGGTTGTGACGACCAAGCGTAGAAATATCGCATCCTCGACGATAGCTCAACGACTCGTGTGTGGAATGCCTTAATCAGTATGGTCGGGGAGTTTGAACCATCTCTTCCTCAAAAAAACGCCATAGTACTTTTCCGACAATTCAAAGTTCATATAAGAGAAACAGTCGTTAGCATTATATCTTAAAGTTGCATACGCCAACTTTGCATAGCTGACTTTACGAAAAAAAAAAATCACTCAGCTGAAATAAATCAAGTGCTTCAGTAGACAGATGGTTTTATAATCACTTTTCATAGAGTCTAAAAGGAATATGCAGATTGCCCTGCGAAAATATGCATCAGCCAATTGAGTAAGTTAGTTGCTTGGTTTATGTGTTTCTCTTGAATTTTTTTTAGAGCATTTTAATTCAACATTACGTAATTCGCAAATGTTTTCTCCCCTTAAAAAGCTGTCAGGAAACTATTACCAAGTTTTTCCTTTTTTATCGCAGTATTTTTGAAATTAATTGAGTTTGATAACAATACTTTATTAAACGAGACCGGTGCATTTGAAAAATGAGTAAAATATTTTGCGTAAAGTTAATTAGTTAGAAACAGCAATAGGATGAAAATAGTGAACGAACTATTTATGCCCCTATCTAAAATAATACTCTAGTAAATCGATGATATTATGAATAGTTCGGGGAAATCTAACATGGTGCTTCGGAAAAATTAGGGAAAAGCTAAATTTTGGTGTGAACCTTGGTACTGGCAAGTTGAACAAAATGTCAAAAGTCCCCATCGATCCGAGTGCTGCATCACTTTTTATACGGGGTCAAAAGTCACCAAAAGTAACCTCTGCTAAATATCTCAGTAACAGTTACGTCTTCAGAAAAAAAATGAATGACGAATTTGTAGCTTAAAAAATGTCAAACAAAAAAGATCGCATAGCTTTTTCCTGTAACCATAACCGTTTTTGAGATATATTGGTCTAAACATTTGTTACACTGAAAGAAAAACTCTTGGTTGGTTCAACTATTTTTAATAGTATTGCAACGATTCATTCAAAATCGTTAAACGAACTACGGAAAATAGTTATTTTTACTATGTTAATATAGTTAATTTAACGATATAAAAGTAGTTGGTTCTGGTTATACAAAAAAATTCACAACGTTCATGAAATCAACTGTTTTAATTGTTTCATAACCACGAAAAACAGTTGATAAATAGAAAAATATTCATCAATTCACTCAAAACTTCAACGTTTCGAATTATCAACAGTTTTTATGGTACTTAAACTACTTCGCAATAGTTGATTTCAGCAAACGTAATTCAGTGAACAACGCCTTTGAAATTATTCTACGCAAGTAGAATGGTTTCAACATTTGGACGTTTTTCATGCTCCGAATGAAATTGTTTATCAACCACGCGTCATGGTGCATAAAAATAATCAACGATTTTCTTATGGTTGTTTTAACTATAGCCCTAGTTGATGCAAAAACAACTAAGGCAAACTATTGATTTTTCATACTCCTCATACTCATACTCCTATTTCATCATAGAAATTTCATATACTACATGGCAAAATTATGTTCGGTTTGCTGTTCGATATAATTCATATTCATGTTATGCAGTGAAGCCTTTATATTACGTTGTATGACGCTTTCTTTCACTGTGGTAAACGCAGTGGACTGCGGCAAAGTGCTGTGAAAAAATTTACTGTAAACACAAAACAGCGGCATTGCGGCAGCGGCGCCACAGGGGGAGGCGTGAATGCCGCAGTTGAATTTGGTGAATCACAATGCAGCGACAATGTCGCTGTCAATGCAACCAAGGCATCAACCAAATTCATTTTGTTTTGTCTTTTGTATTGCTAAATCCTGTTGTACGAGGATTAGGTTGGCTACCACATACTATATACATAAACTATATATATTACATACTATAGTCTTTTCCTATCTCGTACTATGTATATTGTTGGAATACCATTGTTTGTGGTTGCTTACTTTTTTTGCACCACGGACGTTGTTTATCAACCACGAGTCATGGTGCATAAAAGTAATCAACTATTTTTTTATGGTTGTTTTAACTATAGCCCGTAGTTGACGCAAAAACAACTAAGGAAAATTGTTGATTTTACAAAGATTTTTCTTTCAGTGTACTAACAGCATCCTCTTTTCGGAGCACACTTTTCCATCTACCCTGGAGTATGGTTGATAAGTTTATTTACATGTTCTTTTTCATGCGCCTCTTAAACATAGAAATACAAACTCACAAACATGCCAAGTCGTAATCAAAATCGGATAATATTAACATGCCGTTGAGAAAGACAATGCTGTTAGTAATAAACGTTTAGGCTAATATTTCTCAAAAACGGTTATAGTTACAGGAAAAATTTATAAAATCTTTTTTATTGAAAGTTTTTAAGCTACAAATTCGTCATACATTGTTTTTCTGAAGACGTGACCGTTACTGAGATATTTACACTGAAAGAAAAATCTTGGTAAAATCAACAATTTTCCTTAGTTGTTTTTGCGTCAACTACGGGCTATAGTTAAAACAACCATAAAAAAATAGTTGATTACTTTTATGCACCATGACGCGTGGTTGTTAAACAACGTCCGTGGTGCAAAAAAAATAAGCAACCACAAACAATGGTATTCCAACAATATATATAGTACGCAGTGTGCATAGTATGCAGTATGGAATTATGTTTGTTGAATTTAGCATTTGTATGGTAACGCGCACAATGGCTGCGGCTGAATTTGCCGCTGCGGCAGAATTTACCAAATTTCTAATTTTGCCGCACCGCTAGCTGTCATACCTACCATTGGTTGGCATCACTACTAGGTTGAATGATCTAATAGAGAAGCAATGGCTGATTTGTATTGTGACAAGCCAACCTAATCCTCGTACAACAGGATTTAGCAATACAAAAGACAAAAAGAAATGGATGTATTGCCGCAGCCCACTGCGTTTGCCACAGTGGAAGACATTGTCATGTGATTAACTTATAAAGCGTCATGCAACGTAATATAAAGACTTCACCGCATAACATGAATATGAATTATATCGAACAGCAAACCGAACACAATTTTGCCATATAGTATATGAAACTTCTATGACAGAATAGGAGTATGAGTATGAGGAGTATGGAAAATCAACAGTTTTCCTTAGTTGTTTTTGCATCAACTAGGGCTATAGTTAAAACAACCACAAGAAAATTGTTGATTACTTTTATGCACCATGACGCTTGGTTGATAAACAATTTCATTCGGAGCATGAAAAACGTCCAAATGTTGAAACCATTCTACTTTGCGTAGAATAATTCCAAAGACGTTGCTCACTGAATTACGTTTGCTGAAATCAACTATTGCGAAGTAGTTTAAGTACCATAAAAACGGTTGATAATTCGAAACGTTGAAGTTTTGAGTGAATTGATGAATATTTTTCTATTTATCAACTAATTTTCGTGGTTATGAAACAATTAAAACAGTTGATTTCATGAACGTTGTGATATTTTTTGTATAACCAGAACCAACTACTTTTATATCGTTAAATTAACTATATTAACATAATAAAAATAACTATTTTCCGTAGTTCGTTTAACGATTTTGAATGAATCGTTGCAATACTATTAAAAATAGTTGAACCAACCAATAGTTTTTCTTTCAGTGTAGGAAAGGTCGATTTCGGTTACCTTTGACCCCGTATAAAAAGTGACGCAGCACTCGGATCGATGGGGACTTTTGACATTTCGTTCAATACGCCAATACGAAGGTTCACACCAAAATTCAGCTTTCCCCTAATTTTTCCTAAGTTTCGCCTTTTTTATGTCGGATTTCACTTCGCAATGTGTAACCTTAGGGCGTCGCTAGCAGTTTCATGGTCTTAATATGTAGAAATTTTATCTAGGACGTTACTGATCATGCCTCACGATCCAACTCATATTGCAAATATCTGCATTGTAGCTCCAAGTTCTTTGTGAAAGAGTTCAATTTTCTTAAATGAAGTACCTAACGAATCAAAAATGATGTGATTGCTAATGGGTAACGTTTGGGAGGTTTTGTTTTTGTAATAACACCTGCGTATTACTCTGTCTCTAGATTCTATATAAAATTTTGAAAGGGATCAATTTAATTCATCGACAGCTTTGACACTGTCTTTATCTGCTTGTGAACATCAAAAAAATTCTATCGTGCTTCCATATAGCCACTTACGATAGACTTTGATGACCAAAACAATAATCTTTTTGACGATTGTTCGTAAGCGTTTTGTAGTTTCTCTTATTTATTTGATTTAATGAGTTTTATCCTGGTAAATTACATCTACATCAGTGGTGTGGTGGGCTATTAGAATTCCACACCTATTCGTTGATTTCTGGTCAAAGAGGTCACTTTCCATAAAATCATTGATTTGTCTTCACTACTACAGAATGCTCATAACAAGTCGTAGCATAGAAATTAACTATTGAATAACTCACAAATTATTCAGTAATTAAGCTCCATTAGCACTCAGGTAGAAATAAAAAGAAATGTGTCACTAGGTCTTATTGGTCAGAAAGCTGGAGATCTTGAATGCTCTTTACATAGGCACAGTAGGAATAGCACTAGTACAAGAATTGATCCTTGTGAGGTGCTTACATTTACTAAATGCTCCTAAATGATGTAGTATGATTGTTTTGTCACAATCTTTTTATCTAATAAACAGTTTTTTTTACTATTAATTAAATGTTATTACAAATGCCATACTTTATCAATCGTTGAAACAAAATTAGGTGATCGATTGGATCAACGGCCTTTTTGTGGACGATAAAAATAACTATTTCAAGTTACTCTTCATCCAATCAATTGTCCATAAATTGAACCGCATCTAGCGTGGCATCTATTGTACTGCTATATCCTTGGAATATGTACGGAATAAATTCAAAAATTAAAGTTTCCTTGATGCATTGCATAATGTGAGTGTTTAAGATTCTCTCAAATATCTGACTAATTATTTTAGTGGTGATGATTACTGGCCGATAATCCGAGGGGCCACCTCCTATGAAGATTGGTGCTATGAGAAAGGACCAGTCTTTAACTGTGCGTTAGCAATTTTAGTGAAAAAACCTCAGCTATTTTATTTTGAGAAATTTTGATGTCTTCGGATGTTTAATTGCTGAAAAGTGGAGAAAGTTGTTTATAATTCTTACTACTTTACTAGGTGCTATATGACATAAATGCATGCTGGCAAAGCTATAATTTGCTCGATTACATAACGATATTATTGGGTGATCTTCGTTCGATATAGTTGCAAAGTAATTGCTCAAATTTTCTGTGGTGAGCTCAAAAGCTGCGACTAATGATCCATTTATAAATATTTCTAATGCGTTGTTTTTTCCTATCTATACTAATTTGTTGACTATTCGCCAGTGTTTCAAACTACTTTCGCTGATGCTCAAAACTTTTTTGTTTGAAATGTCCTTTTGGCTTTTCTTATTAGTCGACTTGATTTCTTTTCACAAGTTTATCATTCTGTTTTTGTTTATTACCCGCTTTGCTTCTGTTTTGAAACATTAATAACTTTTTTGGTGTTTATTTATTTTTTTGTTATATCCCCATATTTGATTTAGGATAACTAATAACTACATCGATGTTATTCGTATTTAGATGGACATTTAGGTCATTAATGTTGTTGGCGAATATGATCTTTAAATTTTTGACAAATCGAAATGGAAATTTACTGTGTCGATCTCTGTTCTAGTATAGATTTAATATATTAAGTAGGTCCGCAGCATTGTTACTGATACTTAACCTAACTTCTTATAAAGTGAGCTAAGAAATGGCAAAACTTCTTCATTTGGTAACTCTAGTGGATTTTTCGAGGTCAAACAAATATCAGAGCAGTGACGGTATCACATGTTCAAGTTGGGAAGAATCTGTAGTAACTTTCGTAGAAACTATTTAAGAGGGTAAGTATTGGTAAGCTGTCCAACATGTCCAATAGACACTTCCAGACATGAATCTGGGGTACATATTCGACTGGAATGTCTTCGTTTATCAGGTTGCAACTGCTTCGATTCACTTTTTTCTTTGGGAAAATGTGTATTAGCAAGTTTTGAAAAAGTTCGAGTATTTTTGCAACCTTTCAGCACTAATGTGGGAAGGAACCAAGTTAGATATGTTATCTTGATTGTTGTTACTTGACCAAGTAGGCAATGTGTCGTTTGTCATTAAAGTTGTTTCATAAAATACATGCTTCTAATAGTAGCAAGTCGCACTGTTGCCTTAGTTTTTCCCTCGATATCTTCTTAAACATTTCATTTGATATTCGTTCATGTACTGCAAACTCAGATCAGCGCTTAAACTATCTGCACATCCGATACCTGCATCAGTTTTGCAATTCTGACCGACGCTATCGCCAGTTATAGTAATCGCACAGATCTCGTCATTTTATCCAACAAATTGCTAACATATAGTGTCCACCTGAAAAAGAATCGGTTATGAGTTTGTACGAATTTTGTTATCAAAATATATTATTTTCACTCATAAAATGGCTTAAAGCATCTCTAAAATCGCACCCGGACCAAAAAACAAAATTGATACCATTTCTTATCAATTAATACGCCTGAATCATATTCAAGAATTAAAATATGTCTGTATGCATCTGCTCAGGATAAAAGCAACATTTGCCCGCGATAAATTTCAAGGCTTTGTGCCTAAACGAACCACGCACTATCAAGTTATAAGGAGTCAGAAAGAAATTATGTTATAGTCTGACTCCATTCAAAGTAATAAATATACGACGTGTCTTATTTTCTTTTTTCCCTAGTAGCCAGTATGTGAGAAGGCTGGAAATGTTTTTAGAAATACGTGAAGGAGTCTGATCGGATTAATTTACTGCGACAGGTTTCCACAGAAATTAAGCGATTCCCCCGATCGGTTCCCTTTAATAGTCAGCTTGTCAGGCTTCCTTAGCATGCCAACAGGTATCGGATTGAGAATTTATGAGAAAGGTTGCATGACTCAATTCGTTAGATGTAGATATAAGAAGATAGAAAGGGATATTTTTGTGGAAACGATAGAAAGAACGTTTTATTTCGTTCATTTTGATATGAAACGCCACATATGGTTAACCGCGGCTATTCAAGTCATTTTCACATAAAATCGAAAAGCAATTACTGGCCAGTGGCAGCTGAGACTATTTTTTTTTTAAATTAACTAAATCGGAAAGAAAACGGCGGAAAACTCATGTTGCAGGAATTGTAAGTCGAAGAAGGCATCAGCCAGTGATTCAAGTAGCTCGTTTTCATTGCAAACACAACACGAGTATGGATGCAAATTTCTACCGAAAGGTTACTCACTTCTTACACGGTGCACACACGCGCAGGCGTTTTCTATTTTATAGTACTGCGGCAATAGAACATTCTAAAACCGTTTGTATGTCGCTCAGCTAACATAAAACGATTCGAACTCTTTGAAAATGAAGGGTAAGCGTGCATATCCGTTGAATTTGAAAGGGTTCTGGTGAGATTTTTATTTATGACATTCAAAGAACAACCCTTTTTGGGTAAGTTGCATAACAATAGCTTACGGTTGAAAGCAAAGTGAAAAGTGGCCTATTTTACATTTTTTTTGCTCTGTTTAGCATATTTTGCCGCCCTAGGTGGTAATGTTTGTACCGTTGAATAAATATTTTTTTGTTTCGTTAATAAGGCCGCTTCGCATGAAGCTAAAATCAGTTTGACTATGATGTTTTATTGACGTTTTTTCGATCAAACAAATGCAACAGTGAGGTTTGCAGCATATGTCAAATAACTGAAGTTTGAGCCAATAGAAACAATTTTCTGGCCATAGGTACTACTAAATATTTGTTTTTCGGTAAATTAGATACTTAAAATTTTCTGGCTTGATATTTGACTAGAATAAATTTGCGATTTAAGTATTAATTTTGAACGTCAAACAGCACTGAATTAACAATAAAAGCGTTGTGTCTAATTGACTTAATGTTTGTTTACACAATAATTTTATTAATGTTGTTTAAGTCAGTCTTCATTTTCCATTAAACAATTCCCTATTTGGTGCTCGTGATTGCATTTAGTATACAATATAAGCTGTTAAGAAAAGTCCATGTCAAAATAATACACCATACCTTCATTGGACTATATAAATATATACTTTTGAAGTGTTACTATATTACACTAAAATGCAGAAAAAAAAAGACGTTTGAAAACTAACTTGGCATAAATAGAAATGCATCTAAATATCTTACATAAATTAAGCCTTAGCATTTTTATTTCAAGTACTTTTTTTAAAAATAGGTGTTTTAGTTTGTAAAAATAGGTGTTCTAGTTAAAACCAAATGAAAGCAATTTGCTGAAGCTAAAGAAAAGGTAAAGTTCAAGTGCTCCTATAGTTACCAAATGCACTGCAAAAAGAAAAACAAAGTGTTTGTTTGTGTGTAACTATACAATAGAGCTTCAACTTCCATAATATCACATATGATAGAATCTACATAACGCATACTCATATGTAACATAGTGTGCTAATTATGGCCATAACCTAACAACCTCTACCCCCTTTATTGGCATGACCGAAACAGAAGCCAATTTTGACGAGTTTCATGCAGATATCGAATTAATTGAAAATCGCTGGAATTGTTAAATTGATCTAAAAGGCGACTGAAGAAACAATTTATATTTAAAAAAAAAATAGATTTTTATTTATCAGTCTATATAGTACCCTGTACCAAAGTACAGAATGGAAAAAGTATTAAAGACTATTTCTGTGTGTGAAATTATCGCAGATACTACATATAAAAAAATGCAAACTTTCAAGAGAGTGTGAGAAATCCTGAAAGAAATTCACCAGCCCAAAGGACCAGGAAGCAAAGTATCTCTTCTCAAGCATATTGATATATTTAAAAATGAGAATTCTTCCAGGGTAGGTTATTCAAACTATTTTTTCGAACTATGTGAAAAATGGCAAAGATCCGATGCTAATTTATATGAAAAATTAAATGCTATGATTTTTTAATCGAGTTTGCCAAAATCTTTCGAAAACTTTATAGTAACAATTGAAATTCATGATGAACTGTCTATTATTGATAAATTGAACACAAGTTCCTCGTAACTTTTACAAGCATCTCGAAGGTGTGAACCAAACGATACCATTGATAATAAACTGCTTGAAATGTAGCGTTCTACCTTTTCTTGCAGCAAATCCGCCCATGTTCAAATACCCATCCCAGCAGCGCAGAACTAGCAAAGCGGCATGCAAGCATAAAGGGTGCACCATTAATGCGGACGAGGGGCCTTCACAGCCATTTTTAGGGTACCCTGCCCCCGGGCTACTTCTTTCTTTTAATTTGCCTCTTGATAGTTTGCCATCACCTCATTCCGCTTGGCAGGACTTCGGTTCAGTTGAGGAGTTTGCCAAGCAATCTCCTATTTTTGTAAACCGCTACAATTTAACATGAGTAAATTTTTGGATTATTCTACGTGTTTTTCACTTCTATTAGCATGATTTGAAGGTGTCTCAAGAAATTAAACCCAATTTCAAGCCGAAGTAGGTACAAAGACAAGAATAAGACTCGATTTTGAGCCTCGAACTGATTTTAAGATAAAACCCGGCAAAATCATTCTTTATTTAAAATAAATGGCATTGAGAGCTACAAAATATGGATTTGCAAGCCATAGCACATATAACATGTACTTTTATGCATTAGCTACTTATTGGCTCTATATTTTGGTGTCAAGTGCTATAATTTATCACAATACCAAAATCATTTACGAGAGGCGGCTGATAAGTTCGCGGCCTAAGGTACTTAGCGATGACTCATCATCTCATTACGAATAACGCTATCTGTGTGACTCATTGCTAGTATACATAAATAATGCGCTTTTTTTATTTTGTTCATTAACATTTCATTCCTGGAACAAGCAACACCATGTCAACGGAAACAGGATATTCTTGCAATTTGAAACACAGCGCTGTGATTAAATTCTTTGTGGAAAAGAATATACGCCGCAAGATATTTTTGAAGAAATGTCATCGGTTTTTCAGGATTCTGCACCTTCATATACGATGGTAAAATATGGGCTTGGCTATTTCAACAGCGAAGAGAGACTTGTGAAGGCGAATCCCGCGCGGACTGCACAGTGGCGGTCGTCACTGAAGAAAATGTCCAAAAATTCGAATAATTCGTACTGGCTGATCAAAGAATTAAATTCTGGTGGATAGCAGATGAACTTCATATTAGCAAAAAATGACTAAGAGAGATTTTACATGAACATTTGCACATGAAAAAAAAATATGTGCGCTTTTGGTACCGCGAATGCTTACACCGCTCGACAAGCATCGACGAGTGGAGAGTTGTAAAGATTTTTTGTGTGATTTTGATAAATATTACAACCGCATTGTAACCGTTGATTAAACCTGAATTTATCAGTATGATCCAGAGTCTAAGCGAGAGTCGATGTAGTGGATAAAAAGGAGACAAATGCCACCAATGAAATTCAAAGTGGAAAAGTCGGCGTCCACGATTATGGCTGCAATTTCTGCGATAGCAAGGGAATTTTATTTGTTGATTAATTGCTTAAAAAGGCTACAATGAACAGTCAGTATCACACAAATTTACTGAGCCTGGCTCGTGAGGCAGTTGTACAAAAGAGACGTTGAAAGTTATCCCATGGGGTGCTGTTTCTGCAAGACAATGCGCCCGTTCACACCACTCGGGCTGCGAGGGATGCCTTGAAAGCTATGGGATTCACAGAGATTGACCACCCACTTTACACTCTGAACATAGTTCTTAGAGATTTTTCTCTTTTTTCAAATTTAATAAAGAAGTTGCCGGAACGAAGAATTTCGGACGAAAGTGAGAAGAAGCCGGCCGTAGAAAACCAGTTTGAAGAGAAATCGAAAGAATATTTTTTCAGTAGTATAAAGGCGTTGTATTCACGAGATGAATAGTGTATTTCACTTAAGAGGAATTGCATTGAAAATAAAAAATATAAAACTATATTTTTGATTCATTAAGTACCTTAGGCTGCGGACTTATCAGCCGCCCGGATTTTTCAAACTTATCACCGATGCGTACTTTTGAGCTCTGTGTTTGATGAAAAATGTCAAATTTGCACAAAAAGACGAAGTAAAAGGAAGATTTTGTTCCATAATCAATGTACACGAGTGTAGATTGATAAGTTCCAAATCTGACTTTGTTCTTAAATTAACCCTACTCACTGCAGGGTCAACTCAAAACCCAATGCCTGCTCATTTGTTATCGCCCATGGCTGGAATCAAACCATAAATAACATATTCTGATCGTCAACGAGGCTACATATTTTTTAGTGATCTTGATTGACACTAGAATGTGCATGGCCCTGTGCTCTTACCAAATTGTTTCTTCCATATTCAATCAACATTATCAAAACATAATTTTATTTTAAGGATTTATGTTCATAATTTATTAATGCTTTTGTTCATGGTTTTCGTTATAGCTCTTCTACCTAATGAAGTCTATAAGATGAAATTGAAGTTTCAACATTTATTAATAGTAGCTATGTAGACGAATATAGCTTTCCTTATCGATTGCGAAGCCACGCAGAGCAAATATCCTTGTCAAATTGGTTTGCAATTTAAAATAGCTACCACAACAGCTAGGACTATGTCATTTTCGAAGAAATTAGGTATTCATTTCACATTTGAAGAATAAGTCAAAATAATTAAAATTAAGCTTCGAAATGGGATTTGATGTCAACAACACGTGCGTAAAAGGTGGTCATATTTTTTGAAGTCTAAAATGAAGATAGAGCTTTGAATGGATTTCTAGTTTCATTCATTTGTCTAATGACATGCACAATTCAAGTTACAGTATTTGTAGAAATATTTTTTTTGTCGCACATTATCTACGGTTTCTATCAGTTTATTATTACGATTCATTTTTAGCACAAGAAAATTATATTGTTCATCTTTTGTTTGCTTGGCACTCAGTTTAAATATTGCTTAATATAAGAAAACTGAAATTTTTGTTGATTCTGCAAACTTTATCAAAGCAAAACTTCGATCTTTTCTCAGATAGACAGTGTAAATATTATTTTCGATCTATTTTTAAACTTTTGCTATTTTTATCAACAACTCATCTAATCGACCACTTAGCTGAAAGTTTTAAGCCTTTGGGACAGCTAATCAACTTATAAATCATTGCTGTCATTCGAATTTCAAAGCGAAATGCCCGATTTTCTCAGGCTCAATTCATCGAGATCGCACCAGAGACAGATACGTTATATACAACAATATCGTTTTATGTCCTCCCTTCGCCATCAAAATCGCATAAAATGACTATAAAGTTGCCTGTGACTGATGAAAGTGAAACTAATAATAAGCATAATTTATGTTAAGATCAAGAGCAAAAACAGAATCGTTGGCGTTATTCAAAAAAAAAAATCTATCAGATAAATATACAGCGCAATAAAATAATGATGTAGGCTACCAACAAGTCAAACTATGTGCCCATGGCCCATCCACCAACTGTAAACTGCATTCTACTGCCGATTTTTTCATCAACATCCAGAGCAGTATGTTTTACTATGTTGCTAATTAAACCCTTTGAGTAATTGAATTGACCGAAAATAAACCTTATCATAACTTTCCTGAGCGGCCACTGCTCCCCCAAATTGATGATCTTCTCGTACCGTCTATAATTTTCAAGAAACAAATCGGTGCTTATTGCGGGTGACGCTTTACGGTTTAAGCATGATTTTATTGTCTTAGAAGACGCATAACGCCATTAAAATGAATAAAGAGTTCAAAGTCAATAAATTCGGCATTGGCAGGTTGTCTGAGATTGCGATGCTCTGAGCAAACACAGCTACTACAATGCCAATACCCGGCGATTGTACAATAGCTGGGTGCCTCAGCACACTAAATATTTTACTATCATTTAAAAACGCGTCAAAAACCTCTAAATGTAATTTTTATGTCTTTCGCACATTAAAAATTTATTTTTACACCGTCCATAAAATTAGAAAAACTATGCACCATATATTTCTCATACTGCGATATCGACAACAGATCGCTCAGTTCAATTTTGGTCCACGGCATTTTTGACATCAGACTACAGGTGAACTACTTGGTTAGTGGCGTGTTCGCATGACTTGCTTGCGAACGTATTGGCAAAATGAAATTAGTGAGGGCCATGTTTATTTTGAGAGAATCTTATCATTCATTTGGGCGGTGATTCCGAGTGAAAACATGGCTTTCCCGTCTGCCGTGAGTGGCGTTTCGGTCGGGTAAGTCCCACACGCACACTACCACGCGCATGGTTTTGAAGGCTGTTTGGGAATCAAGGTGGGAAGCACTGGTCTGACTGGCAGGCAGACAGGCCATGTTGAATTTGAGCTGACTCGGCGTGGCTAGGTAGCGGAGATGTATGGTTGGAAAGGGAGAAAGTATGGCGGCGGGACGGCGGAATAGAGACGTTGCCTGTTGTGGCAGAGGCCTTTTCTCCAGTTGAATGCACCTGCTACTCAGAGCGTGCAATGGACAATACAGTGCCGTGTGAGATAGTGAATATTGTGACCGGAGCCGGCGTATGATAATAAAGCAATAGAAGTAATAAATGTGTGTGTATTGATTAGTGGTTATCACGTGTAGGCTGCGTCGTGTTTCAGAGAGGATAGATAATGAATACGTTTTGCTGTTTTATTGGATTTTTGTTTGGCAGCTAAAGTAAGTAATAATTTCATAAGTAGGTATATTGAACTTGTGTTGTGGGGAGACAATTGCAAGGACGATTATGTAGAATTAGTACGCAAACTTGCATTTGGTAAAATATTCTAACTGGATTTTTTTTGCCAGAAGAGCCTAGTGCTTTGAGTTCATAAACCCTGCGATAGACCTGTTGATACCAATTGCCACATGCGGACAGCAGAACTCTTCGTTTCAAGCTGCATACAAATCATGCAATAGTGTCAGCTATTAAGTGATTTATGACACTGATCAGTATGCATACCTAAGAATGTTTAAATGATTTTTTTATTCCTTGAATCTTTGAATATTCAATTTTTTAGTGCTGTTTTCAATTTGACTGGTTTGAGTTACATAAGACTGATTTTCTTTGATAGTTTCAAGCTATTAAATGTTCTAGGTGAAGAATATAGAAGCCTTCCCTACGTTTTCATCAATTATACCCCACACAAAAAAGAAATGCATCAAGAAATTTTTTTTTCCTTGTGATTTCTGAAGTAAACGGCTTGTGCAATTCATAGTAGGTAGTGTTAAAATAAGTGCGCCAAGCTAAATAAAAAAGAATAACATCAGAACAACGAACGTTTGTCCACTGAACCCACAAGAATGATTGATGACTTGTGAGTCCATGATAAATTTCGCTCTCAATTTTTTGACAGTTTTCATTAAAACCTAAAAGAATCGTGGCACAGACAGGTGAAATTTTCTATGATACGATAAAAATAATGATGGCAACTGATTTATTTATTTTTCAAAATAGTTTGCTGCAATAAATTTAGCTAGGAAAATATAATTAATGTATGTGAGAGATCAGACTTCATAAGTTTATTTTGGATATGCTATTGAAAATGTTTGTTCTTTGTTGAATGAATAATTTCAAAGGAAAAATTATCAGCAAAATCCTCATGATAAGGATGAAAGCAGTTAACATAGAATATTCCTTAAAACTTAGCTTATAGACTTGTTTTTTTTTCTTTCAATAAACAAAAGTGTTAGTGAAATGTTAATATTAATTACAAAGATTATATGCAGCAGAATTGTTCTCGGAGCAGCAAAAATATTTAAAGTTAGTGGCTTCATACGTCTGTCTTATATGAAATCCTATCCGTAGCTGGATATTTCATGTACATAGGTGATCGATTTTATCGCACCTTCCTTTTGTGCGATAAAAATATCTTGAGGATCTTGTTTTGAAAAATTTGTACTATTTGAAGACTAGATTTAGCATCGATATCTAGTAAAGGAAGGAACCATAACTATAGTAGCGATGGCTAGAAGACCATTTTGTAAAAAAGCAGTTATTTCGCCAGGTTAAGCAATCAGGATTAATTGGAGGATACAGCTATTTGGTCTAAAATGTGGACCAAGAATGAAACTCAGATATTTAACCGTATCATTCCAATTGATATCTTCGTTGCAGAATTTTACAGTTCTTTTAGATAAAAATTTTGAGGCTTTTCGTTTTGCGATGAAAGTCGCCGGAGTTTAGTTAACATTTACTTTAATTTTCCAGTTCATAAAGTATTCGTCTAATTCACTAAGCATTAATAAGATATTCTACGATAATATTTTGGTAGAGTGTGACGTGTAGAGGATAGTATTGTTGGCAACAAAGACCAAGCAAAAGAGATATCACTGGTGTAGTTGTTGTAGAAAATAAGATTTAACATCGGACTTTGGGGGATATCTACTGGTATAGCGTATTACTATTATAACTCTGAGCCTATGGCTACATAAAGTTTTCTTGAAAGCTCTGAATCATTTTTATTATAACCATTGGATATTTAATTGAAACAATTTGTGCATACGTCGTGCTAGGCAGTGTCAAAAAATTCTTAATATCAAGCAGTACCGCACTAGTTGATTTTTGAGTTGAAATGCTTTGTCTAACATTTCTGAGGATTCTCTTTAGCTAATGGGTTGTGTTGTGCACTATTCGAAAGCCAAACTTAGAAATAAACACAATATTATTATCTGTCGTGAATTGGTTAAAGATGCCGCTGTGAATAAATTTATCACACCAATTTGGACAAGCTTCTGAGCTAGCTGAATGACATGTAGCTCTATGGTTTGTGAGGATTTTTCTTGAATTGAATTGGTGATTTTCCAGGAGTCTGCGAAATATGATAGACTCATATATGAATTGAAAATGTGTGTCAAAAGCACAATAGATTTCCTGGAGAAAAATGAATGATAATTTTAGATTTAAAATTCAAATTTCATATTGAAATCACATTTATCCTGTGGTCAAAATTGAACATAACTTTTAAAACAAAATTGATAATCTTTATTTGTTCTTCTAAATCTTTCTCATTGCCTTCAAAGCAGCTCTTTGGGCACAATATTTTGATGTCAACGTGTTTTTCAATCTTCAAAATAGTTTTTAAAGTCGATTTTCAGATTGGCTTTCTAAGCGCTGAGTGATTCGGCTTTTATCTCCTTAATTGCGTCAAGTGATTGTCACCGAAGCAGTTTTTTTATTTTTAGGAGCCGTCAAAAGTCACACGGTACTAAATACGGTGGCTGTGGACCAAATGGTCTCAAATAACTAATGCAGTGTGAGATGGCCCATTATCGTGTTGCAAAAACCAGGAGCTCTCTGGCTATAATTCTGGTCTTTTTTGGGAATAGATTCACGCAAATTACGAATAATACTTAAATAATATTTATTATTAGTAATATGGCCCAGCCCAAGAATCTCATAATCCACATTACCACGATAATCGAATAAAACTGTCAACATGAGCTTGAATTTTGAGCGGCTTGTGCGGAGTGTTTTTGGTTCAGCTTCACTTTTGGCACAATATTCGGTTGATCGGTTGATTGTTTCCGATTCCTAAGGCTCAAATTTTTGATTTTCTTGACTTGTAATTTATCAGTTGATGTTTGTGGCAGACTCTGATGTGGAGAATTTTCAACACTTGCTCTGTCTCTTTGAACTGTTTGTACCACGTTCAAAAAATTTTTTTAACATGATTTGTCAACATTTTTAACGTTTCTGCATCAGAAATATCACTGCGCAGACAAAATTTAATGTAACTTTTTTGCTCAATTGAATCAAACATAGTTGAAATCTCTAAATTCATTTTTAGTTATTCGCAAAATTATTTCAAAAATCAGACATTTGCATGAAATTTGACTCTGATACCAATGAAATACAAACTTAAAATAGAAATGATTTGTCATTTGTACTTATTGTACTCACGAGTTGTATTTCTGCCTTGGGATAATGAAGAAAAAAAACAATACTTTTTATTTTCTTTTTTCAAAACCAAAAAAAAATAGAAGAAAATTTAGAAACCAATGTAATGTTAAAGTCAACGAAAAAATAGTGTTTTATAGAAAATAATCAGATAAATTTTATAATCAATCAGAATGCATAATTGTTTGTATGTGTTTCCAAATAAAATCTACGGAAATACGATAAGACTACCTAGCCTTGGACACTCTTGAGACATCAAACAAATGTGAAGTAAATCACCCGTAATTAAAAGTAGGCCTCAGAAGAAGGATATTCACTTTGAATATCCTGGACAATCTATTTAAAAATATTAGTACGGCTGTCGAAAGTGTGACAGTTTGATCAGGTCAGCAGCTAAGGGGATGTGGGTTAGTCTAATCCATTAAAAAAATTGACTGTACGCTCAATTCAGCTTTGGAAATTTGGAGTAGATTTGTTGTATGTCAAAGCGCAGAAAAGAGAAAAACTGTGGTGCTGCCATTGATAATTTTACTAGATAGGTACATATATTTTAAAGTATACGGATGGCAGTCACAGAGCGAATGTCGATAATTTTTCTGCTATAGTCGAAATTGGATATATGTGAAATATAAATTACGTATTTAGTATTATTTGCTCTTTTTTATGATGTTGAATTCACGGAATCAACTTATTTTTGTCTTGTTTGAAAAAAACCTTAAGCGTTTTTAAAAATTCATTGTACCTACAGGTGCCTAAAATTATAGCGAATATAGGGAATCAGCTATAAAAAAAATATAGGGAATCAGCTATAAAAAAATGATGAACTATCAGTAATTTTCAAAAAAAGGATAAATAAAAAGATAATTTTCTGTGAAAGCTTTATTTTCACAGGCTTTTAAGCTCGTCTGGGGCCCCATTTCTTCTAATTTGCAATCATTCAAAAGAAAAAGATTAAAAATTTACCTTATACCCAATCGCAAATAAAGTTAGATAGTATTTACTGTGGCTGATGAGTGCGAAGACTATTGAAGCATATGTATAAGCAGCTATGATATCTCTCTTACGTGTAACTCACCAGTAGCGAAATTACATTAGTGACTACAGTTTAAAAAGTTTGAAATAGCGTAATAAAATATTTAGGCCTAAACTTCATACGCTACAGACTGATCCAAAAGCATGACTCAAGACTAAATAACAGCAGTGTCATAGCTAGTTATAGTTCAGTTGCAACGGCATTCTAAAAGGATGCGTGGTTCCAAATTGTATAAATGTACACAACTAGATATATTTTTGTACAGCAAACAATACTTTTTTATTGCATTAGTTATAGTTTTTATCATTATTAATTTATCTTTTGACTCTAAGAAATTAATGATAGCTAAAAAAAAGCTATGGGAAGAAGGCATAGTTAAATTACGAACGGTCGACTGCATTTTTCTAATTTGTTCAACAAGTAGTTGGCAATAGCAAGACACCGTGCCACTAACACATCGTCTTGCATTTTACCATGATTTAAATTACTTTATACAAACTGATTCATAATTTTATTTATGTTGATTAATTTTTTGTTGTTGACAAATGCGTTCGAAGAAATCCTTTTACTTGCCTTCAAAACACTAATGCCCCTATTTGAAACGCCAGTTTCATCATCTACGTGCTCTTTCTGTTCCATTATTTTTAAGATTGTCATTGGTGAGACTTTCATGTGCTAAGATATGCAATTATTCTTCAGCATCCTCTTCCATATTTCCGTATTGCATTTCTCGGTCCTCTCATCCATGAAATTGTGGACAGCATTCTATGATATTGCAGTTTTTAATATTTGTATTATAGTGTCGCTCCGATATCTGCGACCGCTGCCTATGATGGAGTTTGCAGCATGAAAGATCAAGATAAAATCACGACGTTGTCATGTCAATGCCCATTTTTGACATCACAGTATTTTTACACGCCTATAAACCATCCTGAAACTTTTGTACTTTTTTCGCGATGCATGACATCACAGGACCATGTCACGTCCACGACTCTCTTACCTGATATATCATGATCTTATATTTTTCGTTCAAATTCAGCAGTACTAACAACAAAATTCTTAAGACTTGTCCATTTCTTTTCTACGCCTTTCCACCACTCTTTTACCGGAGCTTTGAATGTGAGTCCTAAAGGAATACCACAGTTCTTACTAATATTCTTATTGGTAGAGCAGCCATGTTGACTCCAAACTGATCCCTAGGTGAAAAAGGCCTGAACAAGCCAATCCGTGCTTGGAAAAACAGCGAGTCCGGGTACTTGTAACGACAAATTTTTGATAATGCGAATTCTATGACTAGTAAAACAGATCCCCATAGAATATTTTTAAACCTCAACTTGATCGTAACATACTTCTTTTTCTTCGTTAGCAGACACTTCCGTAGATTGAGGGTTTATGAGGCTCACATTCTCAATTTCGCTGCACACGCGAATTTTGTATAGAATTTCGTTGATAGTTTTGTGGTCGATGTTGGTAGACTGTATTTTTTGCGCACTTGGAAGCCCACTTGGACAAAGGCAAAAAAAGTGAATGTTGTATTCGTTCTTTTGTAAAACACCATTGTCTATCCATATATAAGCTTGGTACTGACTTTTGTAGTGACCCTGTTAGCCATCCTCTCTTACGGATTGATTGTTCCCAGCAACCAGCACAAGGAGACTATGATCTTCGTTCGACTAGATTCGGCTTTAACTGCTTGCTGACTATCAAACCAGAAGTAAAAGCATTTTACCTTTTTAAGGCTCAATATATCCTTCGGTTACTTCACACATTCGAAGCACACACTAGTATATGGACAGCATGTTTCAGTCAATGAATGCGACAGCTTCTACTGGAAGAGAAGACTTCCGGAGAAAAAATTGCTGCAGAATATAAAACAGATATGACTTTCCTTTAAAAATGTGCTTGGCTGCCCATATTTCAACGAGACGATGACACCTTAAAGACTCTGTCAATTGAAGATTAGGCTTGGAAGACTTAAAGATGTTCGTGAGAGAAAGTTGTTACGTGCTACATATTTTACATGATTTTACAGAAAAAAAACAACATTTTTACTTGAATTCAGATTCCTATAGAATCAGCGCCGCAGGTATGAGATTTCTAAAGTAATAATAAAATCCATGTAAAAATTTTTCAAGCTTATCTGCACTCTTGCTATGATTTATTTGCAAATTAGCTTTTCTATCGTTCTACACAATCTCATTATTAAGCATTCTTAAGTGCGTCTATAGGCATGGCACCTAAAAAAAAATCATTCGAACCAGAGTAATATTTTGTTTGATTTTGTAAAGTATATGTTACAATTTATGTTCTCTGCAGTTGCAATGCTTCGCATATCAAATTTCATCTGCTTACGTCCCTGTTTCAATTTTCGCTGTCTTCGCTATTCATGGCTATTCGTATTGCAATTTTACCCACACAAATATGTGAGTATACCATTGAATTACTTGCATGAATATATTTAATTTTTGCATCCTTACCCTTGGCGAATAGGATGCTTCGTGTGAACGACCTATATGCGCGGAATATATAAATTTGAAAACAACTCATCATTTTTGCATTTTAATTTGATTTAACGCTTTGAACGCGGTTTTGTTTGCATGAATGTGTAAGTACGGAGAACGATAGTGCAATAAGTTTAATACATTATTCAAATGCATTGCGAAATTTTTCAAGCTATGGTTCCCGATCATTCGATATAGATTGTGAATAAATTTATCAAACGCATGGCATTCCAATTGGTTGTACCTATGCACCTGGTCATGCAAATTTGAAAATAAACTATAAATATTCGGAATAATATGGGATACTTTAGACAAGTGATCCATTTGAATTTCAGCTTTCATAGTAGCTTAAATTTCTGATAACGGTAGAATGTTACATATTGCGCTAAAGTTGCATACACCATACCAGTGAAGATTGTATTCTTGCTGTTAATACCACCCATAGGTGCATTTTGCAACTCTCATCCTGCGCCAGTGGAGTGAGTACCTTCACTTCAAGAACGGGCCCTCCTTCGTAATGCATATGGCTGTCGAATGCATTTAGCATGTCGCACGCTATTTTCATGCCGTGTCGCCATGATTCCGTTTCAACTTGAACGCCTAGACCAAATGTAAACATGTTCAAATATCAACATAATACATAATTTATTAAGGACTTATGGCATGTCTTCGAGCATATCGCATGTATCGGATAACAGCATTCAAACAAAAGGGCGAGACTTGGAGATGAAAGAAATGCTTGTAACTGGAGAAGAACGAGGAAAATGTGTCGCTCTGCAAGCTGTCAAGCTGAAAAAAAAAGAAAAATAAATGTTCCGTTCACGATATATTCCCTTTCCGATTGCCAGGGCACCCAAATATGTAGCTAATGTTGATATATGTATACAAAGAGTGCATTTTGTAGAAAAAATTAATGGAGTGAACATGTTTTTCTTTCATTCTTGGCGCTTAAGTGCAATGCACGGTCGTGTTCAAATGGCGGCTTTCATCATCGTTTCGTATACGAGGAGGGGTGCTTTCTAGTTGTCTCGAATATAGGCAAACAACATTGCCCATAAATTCCTTTTGTTTATGATTGATAAACGTAGTCGAGTATTATGCAAAACAAACAAGTTTTCTTTGAGAACACGCTGAGAATTGGACGATATTTTTCGAAACGACTCAATTATGTGTCGAAGGGAAGACAAATTGATGTATTATCTATTTTAAAGAAAAACCAAACATTTTAATTGAATCTCAAAATAGAGTCGAACGTATTGAGAAAGCAATGCAGCGTTGATGAACATTTGACATAATCGGCTTCATGATTTTGCTGCATAGGTGACATCAGCAACTAAAATAAAAATTAATATTCTAATAGCTATAAGATAGCATGTGTCGCGAAACTACACTGTATACTGATATGATGAATTTAATATTGATATTATATTTGTAAATATATCTATATTTGTAAAATTAAGTATAGAATCAAGACTTATAACAGCTTCTGAGGTGTTCAACACAATCATAGTGGAACTTCAACTGGACCTGGAGAAGATTAAAATTGGCACTTTCTACAAAGCCCCGTTTGAGGACAATAGTTGCTTCCTAAATTACATTGATCAGCTTTACTCATCAAATGAAAAAAATATCACAATAGCCGACACAAACATCGACCTTCTGTCTTCGTCAAATGTTGAAGAAGCCTATGAAGATGTTATAACATCCAACAATGCAGTTCAAATAAATTCGATCAGGCCGACACGCGTTACTGAGACCTCGAAAACCTTACTTGATCATATTGTTGTAAGAAGTTCAGACCTGGTGGAACGAGTTATTTATAATGATGATGAATGGCCAGACTTAGACCATAAGGTACTGAATATCTCGATCAAGACTTGCCTTGAAGAAAAGTTGCCTCCGAAAAAAATAACGATCAGCACTGTCAACAAAATCGAATTCGTGAAATATGTGACGCAAGATTTGAGCAGCAATCCGCATGTAGATATTGAAGAACTGATAAGAATCCTGTCTGAAGCGAAGATCAAAGCAACATCTAGTAAGCAGATAAGAGTTCGGAATGAATCGTGGATCTCTAAAAGCGTTATTGACATATCCAGACTCAAACGAAAAGCCTATAAAATGTGGAAAGCTGATCCCAACTGTGTGATGAAACGAAAAAACTACCAGCATCTAAAATACCAATCAAATCGATTAGTAAAGGAAGAGAAAAAGAAATTTTACGCTAAAAGATTCGAAGTTTCATGCGGAAATAGCGCTAAATACTGGAAAATAGTAAATGAACTGGCTAAAACAAAAAAAGGCACTTCTCGGACCGCAACATGTATCAAGGAATCACAGATCGATGGATCATTGATTTCTTCTAGTGAGGCAATTGCGGAACACTTAAATAAATATTTTGCAGCGATTGGGTCAGATATCACGCAACATTTTCTTCAAATATCTGAACAACACCATTTGTCAAAACCAAATCAAACATCTGACATACATTTAAAACCAACAATACCTAGTGAAGTGACAGAAATAATTGACAATTTAAAAAACGGCGTTTTACCAGGTATCGATAATATAACATCAGGAGACCTCAAAATGCTTAAGCAGCAAATAACTAAGGTTAAGTTAAACCTGTTATCAAAAAATACCTGTTGGACAGAAGAATAGTGACAAATCAAGGAAGATACACCAGTCAGGAATGTTCTGTATATAAAGGTATTCCACAGGGATCAATCTTAGGGCCTATGCTTTTCCTTATCTACGTGAACAGCGCTCAAGATCTCAGGCTTTCTGGTAAGATAGTTTTGTTTGCTGACGATACGCTCCTGTTATATGCTGGAAGAGATGCGACAGCCATCCAAAGTACAGTAAATATGGATTTGGATAAATACTTGAAGTGGCTGCGCCAGAGCAAACTCATTATAAATGTCCACAAAACTAAATACATTATTTTCCAGCAAAAAAATAAACGCCTTATTAATCCATGTATTCAAATTGATGGAGTTCAACTGGAGAAGGTCGATTCAATAAAATACCTGGGATTGATTTTGGATGAAAAGCTGTCTTGGACCCATCACATCAACTACATCAGGAGTAACATCGCACCATTTATCGCAACACTGAGAAGACATGATTTCCTGGAAAAACGCAATCAACTCCTAATCTTAAATGCGTTTATTTTGTCTACTTTTAAATATGGAGCAGTCTTGTGGAGCCAAACAACTAAGCATAACATTGAGCTAATTGGGAGACTTGTCACTAAGGCGATAAAGGTTATATTTAGGTTGCCGACCTTAACACCAACGGGCGACGTGAACACTCGATCAGGGTTGTTAAACATCCAACAGATTGTTAATCTCGAAAGAAGCAAAATAATTTACCAAATTATCAACAACGGGCTAAAATGGCCAGATATTCCTCCTGTTGGAGAGTTAACTAGCAGAGAAACAAGATCAGCCAGCAATTTTTTAGTTTGTATACCAAGAACGGATAGATTAAAGCTAGATCCAATACAACAGGCTATAGCTTTCTACAATACATTGCCAGATCCGTTAAAGAGCTCAAGCAGTATCGTGACATTCAAAGAAAACCTAAAATTACACATAAAAATTAACAACACACTATGACGAATAATACCAGAGTTTTTTGTATACTTTTCTCTGGACACAAGTCATTGAAGACAATAATAAATTAATAAAAGTGAGTCTATCATATTGATAAGAATTGTGCTGTACGTGTACCTTATACCAACAAACTAGTTGTCTGGGAAGCACTATGGAAAACTTACTGGAGGGTAAAGATGGTGCACATGGACTGTGTACGCTGATAGAGTGATGGAGAGAGTGGAAGGAAGGTGGAAAAAAAACTTCTACTCATAAGTCATTACACTGAATTGGGTGAAAAAATTGGGCGATCTTATTCAATCGCATAATAAGTTCCCTTTCTGTTTTCCTTCTATTCTTCTATTCAATACTCTCTTTTTCTTCTTATAATCAATTATTGTTTAATGATATTACAGCGTACAATAAATTCACCTGCACCAACAGTGTTGAATTCACTATCGATGGAAGCATCATCGCTAGACTGCAACTTTACGTAGATTTTATGCCACATTATAAATTCATATTACAGGACTAATTGAATCTCTACTGGTTATTCATATTTTAAATGAGTCACTCGTAAACTCCGTTTGAGCTTGACTTTCAAATTCGACGCTTCCTAGCCTATCAGCGAAAACAAAAAGAGTGAGATCACTGCATGATTTGGATACGTGTATAGTCACCATGATTCGCAAATAGTTACATTGAAAAACCAGCTAATTATAAAGCCTTAATGGTGGGTACACGTATATATATATTGGCAACTTTTATTGCAAAACTACCATATCAGTGCTTCTTGTGAGGTCCGGATTCAATGGTGATTAATATGATAATTTTTGCTTGTTGGACAGTGGTAATTAATGCAAAATGCGTGCTATCAAATTTCATTAATAGATTTACTACAAGAATAATAAATACATGGCAGATATCATCGAAGTATACAAGCAATTAGTGAAGAAGAATATGGATGCCTATATTTTTTCACAACATGTTTCTCTTCTCGTAACTGAATACATGTAAAAAATAATATAAATAGAATAAAAGTAAAAGAAATGAGTTCTTAATAATTCAAATTTAAAATACAACTGAATAACACGCTGTGATTTTTTTCATGATTCACACCAACGGTAGCAATTTGAATCGATGATCAAATCAAGTAAAGCCTCAAATATAAATGCATCATTGTAAGAGACTGGCATAGTATACGTACATATAACTCAATGGCTCAAACTATGAGACTGCGCAACGAATGCATGCTCCTTAAAATCGCCATCAGATTTATTATTCTTATTAATCTTCGGTCGCACCCTTTCAATGAATTTAACGCATACAAGTCGTAAATTAGATTTCCATTGGTATTCATACCATGGCTTTTCCTCTATTCAGGACTGTTGTACGTACTCGCATAGAATTCTCAATAACCCCAGCGTAAACCAAACTGCATACTATTTTTTTGTAATGGACATTCAAGAAAATCAAGTTGCCATTGCGATTTCAACGAGATTAAGTTATACCGCTACTGGGTTGTTTACAACCCGACCGGATCATAAATCATACGGAATGTTGCAGTGCCTCGCGACCGCATCTTATCCTCATGCCACAAACAACATGCATTGAAAGTCGAATGCACTGTTAGTTTGCATTCAATCTGGTCGATTATCCAACCGAATCAATATTTACCCTAGACGTAATTTAAAAAAAATGACGGAAATTTGAATTTCACAAAAACCAGACTTTTCAATAGAAAGTTAAATTGAGTGTGAGGTTCAGCTTGAAAGCAAAGCTGCATTCTGAGTAAGATGCACGACAATGGGTTGTGTATGATGTAATGCCATAAAATGCAATTTATAGTTTCGATTTCCTTAAAAGCTTCACTCCGCAAATAATGAAAATATAAATCATTTGCGTTTTTCTTCTATTCGCAGAAGTGGGTAACGAGAATTACTTTGGTGGCGCATACAAGGTCGGAAGTACATTAATCTTTCCAAAGGTAAGTTTTCATATGTTAGAAGAGTCAGGTAAGTTTCATTTACATAGGTATACCTGTGTTGTTTTTGTTAAGTAGAAGTTTATTTGTTATTGACTACATCTTAACAGATACTCATTTGGATATGATGTGAAATTCGTATGCAAAAACATGTAAATGTAAAATATAAATTTGTCATTTTCGGTTGAAAGTACTTCGTTCGACATTTCGTGCTTTAAAATAAATATTATAAATGCTTGAAGTAGGCAAAAATATTGGCGGAGACTGAAAATTAGTACCTATCTACATATACCCAAGGTCGGTATTGTATATTCATATGTAAGAAAAAAATTAGTTTAATGCTAATAGTTTTTTTTTCAACATTCCATAAGCCAATATCAGTTGGTGAGCTTGTTTAATTAATTCATTATTCGTATATGGAGAGCTTACATTGAAATTCGTTTTTTTTTCTAAATATTTTTATTTCAAAGTACAAACAATGTTTCCTCGTTAAATTTTTTTTTACATATAAAAATTAAGATCTGAAAGTTTTTTGCATGATTAGTTGAAACAAAATGGCGGCATCAAAATTGACCTCTTTAAAGTTGGCGGGAGTGATTTCTCGTCAAAGTGAAAAACAACAAAGATTATTAAATTTTAGAGTTTTAACTATCTCAGGTAGTAGAATCCAAAATTTTTTATCAAAATAAAATGGTGGATCTTTGAATGTTTTGACTCATTGTTTCACTTCAATTTTTTGTAGCTTTGATGAATAACAATGAAAATGAATAATGCTACTACTTGCGGTAGCCATACATGTGTGTTGAGCATATGTGTTGAGCAATTTCTTAAACTTCCAAGTCAGAAGGTGTAGTAGTGTATTCAAACTCATTCCCGCCATGTAAGTATTTAGTAAAAGCTGCAGCAGTGAGCTTGAGTCCATGGATTCTGTTTTGATCAATTTTGGGACTTAATGCCTAAAAGGATAAGCACTCTACGTTGCTTATAATATATCATGTAATGTGAAGTAAAGAACATCTGCATCTGAAGTAGTAAGGCCATTGCTATTGCTTCTGCTTTCATTATTGAGAATAATTCCACTATAGCCTGCTTTTTGCCAGATCTGACGATGCAACGTTAGCAGGAAATTGAACTAGGGAAATATTTGTTTTCAATGGAGACAAAACTGTAGCATTCTCAAACAACACTTATTCGAACCTTTAATGACCTTACATAATTTCATTGCTTTATTAGAGGTATTAAAGATTAAAATAGAACACACATGCTTCAAAAAATTTCTTTACATATTGATTCCAAAATCTATTTTGTTTACCGCACAGTATTGTTAAAAGACAATTTTCAGCTTTAGCCCAAATAATAATCAAAAAATCAAACTAATATCACCTCAGTCGACTCTATCTTAACAGCAAAAGAGAAATTTCGTGATTTTCAAAAATAGAGTTAAGACACTCAGTTTATACATTGTCTGTAGGTTTTTGATATTATTATCCTACGCAGCCTGTTTTTATTGAATTTATGATTCATGTCTTAAAAAAATTTATGTATCAAACTATGTAATTTTTATACTTCTACTGTGTAATTACGATTTAAAGTGAACTTTTAGAATTTAGTAGGCAATATTTAGGAATCAAATTAGCTAGAGCATTGCCATATGTATTTATTGTATCTACAAATTTGACTATCTAGCACAGAGGTCGCTTTGTCATCGCGCTAGGCCCATAGTGTTTTCGGTAACGCTGGATGTCCGTAATGCTTTTAACTCGGTGAGATGGATAGACATATTGGATTCTGTTCTGTGACATTTTCATTTAAAGGAATATTTGTTAGCAATGGTATGAAACCACTTGAAGGATCGCAACTTGATTTATGAAATGAATCAGCGAACCATTACAGCTGGAGCAGCACAAGGGTCCATTCTTGGGCCAGACCTATGGAATATTGATTATGATGGTCCCTTGCGCCTCGAAATGTTGGAAGAGGTGATCTTGGTGTTATTCCAATGATGTAGCCGGTGTCACATCTAAAAATCTTCACCTCTCTCAACTCAAACTCAATCAAGTAATGAGAAGCGGTGAGGGCTGTATGGAAAGCCATGGTCTCCAGCTGGCGATCGCAAAAACTGAGATTGTCATGCTGACGGAGAGGAGGATACCAACCATTATACCCATGACGGTTGGCTCCGAAGTACTTGAGACCAGAAAATCGGCTAAGTATCTTGGAGTGATGTTGGACTCCAAGCTGGCTTTTTTCTCGCTTGGGAGACTCATGGCAAACGTTCGCGGTCGCAGTGCGAGTAAACGTAAACTCTTTATGACGGTGACTCACTCAATGCTGCTGTATGGAGCGGAGATATGGGCCACTGCGTTAAGGTTTGAAAAGTTTCGAGCTAGGATGTTTAGCGACCAGCGTAAGGAAGCACTGCAAATTGCAAACAGCTACAGAACAGCTTCAGGAAACGTCGTGTTAGTAATAGTGGGAGTAATCCAAATTGATCTATTGGCAAGTGAACGCAGGGAGGTGTTCTTAAACAGAGCAGAAGCGGGAGAGAAATATTGGCTGCTCGAGCTTTGGGAGGAGCGCTGTGTTACGAGCTCAAAGGGAGCATGGACGATTGGGCTAATTCGCGCCTTAAAACCTTGGCTTAATCTAAACTAATTTCTACCTGTGTCAGTTCCTATCGGTCCACGGTTACCTCAAAAAATACCTTCACAGGATGGAGAAAGTCAGGACGGAGCTCTGTAAGTATTGTGCTAAGGAAATTGATGACGCTTTGCTCACCTTTCGTCATTGAACCCGCTTCAGAAGGGAGGAACACATAATTTTCTCCTCAATTGGCCCTATAATGCCTGAGTCAATCGTGGAGATGATGCTACAGTCAGATGACGCTTTGTCAGCTGTGTCAGAATATGTGGAGCTGGTAATGCCTTTGAAAAAGAGGAATGATGCCTCATCGACTCCTGAAAGCCTGACAGAACGGAAGTAAGCCGCTGGGACACCTAGTAGGTGCTAGTAGCCCGGCCGAGCTGATGTAATGCGAAAGCGATTTCGGTTCGGATTTCCGTCGTCGGCGGGTGATGTTTTTATAGGATTTGTAGTCTTCTTATTCTTTGAATTTTTTGGATTTCCGTCATCTATGCAGTACGCGTACATAGCACCATACCGTTCCATGGACTTCAAAAACAATGAATGGTATCCTCGTTAGGCCAGGAATTATCACCTGATACTGTCAGTTTATTCTCTTGCTTACCTGTTTTTACGTTTTGCTTTCCCTTTATTTAACGGTTTCTTTCAAATATTTGTAGATATCTCCAAGAATGATTGACATGTTGAATCTCTACGCTAAGTAACCGCATCAAATTATTTCGAAACTAATATGTCTTTTTTTTGTTCGAAGGAATTCGGAAATCAGCTTCATACCGACACTTTATACTTAAATCAAATCCTGTAATTTTCGGTCCATTTTTCTGGAAAAGTACTAGTCCTTTGCAAGTTATGAAATTAAAATTTCTTGCGATTCTAATAACACTGCAAAAGATATTATGCGGTAATTTAAATTCGAATCATTTCAAATCTGGATTTAGTTTTAGAATTCTTCGAGCTGAAGCAAAATAATCGGCCGCTCGAACTTCGTAGTTGTCTCCCACTCTTTTATATCTGCTGCTAATCTTCAAATAAATTTCACCGTAGTTCTAAAAGTATGTTATAAGCAAAAATAAATCGTTTTTTAAAAAAATCCAAATCCAAAATTTCGAAATCGTACTTATAACATCAACCATATAAATGAATACATGGACCATAAGCTTATGTCCCATTGTTAAAATTGCAAAACAAAATTCATTCGAGCATATGCGCTCAGATGCATATTTCTAGCCTGAAGGATAAATGCTATCATGCATAAAATAATTCTTAATGGGGATGCCTTTTTGGATGCGTTCTGTTTCATCTTAATTCCACAGCGCTTTCCAATTTTTAAAACCGGTGATGCTGGTACAAGCAATATAAACCAACAATTTCAAGTTGAAACTCGTTAATTTAAGATATTTTGGATAAATTCCGTGTGTGCAAAAATATTCAAGTAGCATTTTATTCTTCAAGATTGTTGCTTTCATCCAATTCAGATTGTTCTTTTTGATCCATATAAATTAAGGTCATTGATCTCATATGGTTTCCTTTGTGTGTGCATAAGAACGTCCGTACATATGAATAGATGGAGAAGTTGACGTACTTTCAGTCGTTGGCATTTATATAGGTACATACTCAAGCAGTTTATGGTCATGAGTGGAAGTAGTATGAGTTACTTACGGAACATTTGTCTGCTCATCTGAGCGAAATTCAAAGATATGAAGTCTTGTTAACATCGTTGAAATTGAGCTCAAATGTATAGAGGGATATGATATAATTTTGGGTAGGTACTATTATAAAAATTTGATCGAATTAGCACCACATCATGTTCGTGAAAATATGAATTTCTCTTGAATCTCTCGAAGTACAAAGGAGGAAAAATTTTAAATATGAGGACTTCTTAAAAATTTATGTAGGCACTAATGGTCCCCGAAAAATTTTTTTTTATTATTTTGTGGTTATGTTCCGCTAACAGAATTGTTAATAATATTTTGCATGCGATGCATCCGAAATTAAATTTAGTGTCAGATATATTTTACTCGAAGGCTTCAAAGGATACTAAATGCTTTACAGTTGATATTGCAAACAATGACAAGTTTTTTCATGTCTACCATAAACGAAGCATACATTCTTCTAACATCAAGAAAGTAACAGTAAGCTCACAATCAAGTTTTCAAACTGTTCTAATATTAGAATACATTGGTTAGATGAAAACTATCGACGTTAAACTTTATCGCAACATGCTAGATTTACGAAATCTTATGAGAACAATACCATCCAATATTTTTGGTATTAGTCTTTGTCAAATAAATTCATGTTTGTTGTTGGCCGCGTTCGTATGTCACTTAAATTTGAATCTAATTTTTGCATACAGGATAATTATCTGAAGCTGCGAAAACACTTATAAAATAAATTACTGAGGAATAGCTCTGATTTACAAATCAATAGATTGCAAACCATTTTTATAAGATTCTAATCGTACTCACACAAAGTCTATCAGTCTATCAGTCTGTATTTGCGGAAGGAATAATTCTGATATAACTTTTCTCGAAGCTTACCCCCACTGTGAGAAAGAAATCGATAAGAAAGGATTTTATTTATTTTTATTTCATTTATTTAACCAAACAAGATGCAAAAAGATGAGGCATAGAAAATTTATGGGAATCTCAAAATAAACAAAAAAAAATCTAGCGAATAGGAAGAGCTTAAAGACTGATTTTCGAAGGAAAGTAGAGGAATTCTGTAGCTTTTGAATGATTGTTCGCCCAAATATGCTCCTTGGTTGTTCACAGCTTTGAGAGAGCGACGTAAACGAGAGCGTGTTATCTGCATATTGAGGATGATCCGTTTAAATAGTAAGATCAGTGGCAAATATAGTGTATAGCACAGGTCCAATGAAAAAAGCTAATGGCACTCCTGACGTCACAGGTCTTCGAAGTACATTTGCTCCAATATCACTTATACATAATTGTCTGTGACTATAGAAGCTTGCGGTGAATAATGTTTCTTCTTCTGGAAACACGAAAAACAAACAAGGCTTTAACCCTATCAAAGTTTTTTTTATCTAAAAAGCAGAAGAGGTCCATCTAAACTTATTCAAGTTCTCCTCCCGAGGGACGAAAAAAATATTTATATTATCCAGGCCATCTACCCCCTAGTTTGCCAGCTTGAGGCACAAAAAACAAACTTAGAGCCAGCCAAGGGCAATGCCACAATTGCCAACAATAACTGTCAAGCACAGTCTAGGTGTGCCAAACGTGACGGTCTTTATAACCATAGATCGTCCACTAAACTTCCAGAGCAGAAGCCAAAGTGTGTTAACTGTGGAGGTAAGCATCCTGCAAACTACGAAGGGTGCCTGAAAGCCGCAAAAACATCAAAAAACTCTTTGCCCAGATAGTCCGACCCAGTTCAAATCCTCCACCTCCGAACGCAAATAAAGCATCTAAGTCACCTAGCACTTCCAACACGAAAACCTCTGCACTCCCTGATCATACAGGACAGTTTTTAGCAATCTTATAGGACCAACTTCATTCAATGAAGAAGGATATGATGAAAAAAATGGTCCAAGGCTAAATTTCCACTCAAGATCCCCCAAAAAAGGCTTCTTTTTTTGCAAACAAGTAAATGAGCCGTGAAAATTGGATTTCTATCCTCACATGAAATGCCAATTCAATTCTACGCAAGAAAAAAGTATTGACATTATGCTAATTCAGGAAACCTTTTTTGAAGTGGAGTAAGCAGCTCCGTATCCCTAACTATCATGTTTACACAAATGATAGGTTGAACGGAAACAACGGGGGCACAGCTATTCTCGTAAGAAGGCACGTTAACCATCATCCCATTATAATCTCAGACCTCATGGGAATGAAAGTAACAGCTATTGAAGTCCAAACGAGCTTTCTCCACTCCAGAGTAATATCCGTTTACAGACCTCCAAATGCACAAAACTTTGCGGCAGACCTTCACAAAATCTTCAGGTATAATAGTCCAATTTTTTTGCAGGAAATCTTTGGGCTCACAATCACTGCTGGGGCTCTCTGAGAAATAATCATGCAGATAGAACCCTGTACAGGTTCTCCAGAGAAACTTCGTCTAGTCTACTCATTCCAGAAAAACCAACTCACTGTGGTCTCATTAAAAGTCATATAATAGACATGGGAATATCGCAAAATATCATTCAGATCATATTCATAAACGTTCTAGACAAACTTCACTCCGACCATAAGCAAGTCATGTTTCAAATAAATGCTCCAAAACTGACTGGGAGGCCTTCCACATATCTTTTGCCAGCGAAAATATTCTCCGAACATCGGTTATAGAGCTATAGAGCTTTGCACCAACAAAATTTCGGAGATCAAAGAGAATTGCACGTTTAAATTTCCCTTGAAAACTAATCAAGACCTTTATGAACTTCCACTTTCATATCCCGATCTCGAGGAACATCTTTAACTTCGATCCTGGCCCCCAAATCTTTATAGGCTGGCCACCCACAATAGTTTGCTGGATGATCTTTCTCACGTCAATTGCTACTAATTGCTAACGAAGGCAACTTTTGGACATTCACCGCATTTCAAGCAAGCGATAGATGATCGTGCAATTGCTTCCTACAACCTGTACTTATTTCGATATTTCTCCCACCCTCGTTTTTCCCAGAGAATATACTGTATATCAAATACAGCAATGTGTATAATACCTCCAATTGGAACTAAAGTGCTAGATGACCTAAAATTTAATTTTTTAAAAAAAATAAATTGCTGTTTACATTGAATAGGTCCAAATCTCACCAAAACTTAATGTTTGACACTTTGACGTCGACAGACATTTTAGTGATATTTTAAGTAATGAAAAGGTGACATTCGAAAATATAAGGAAACGAAATGATCTTTAGATATGTTTTAAACTTGGTTATAATAAAGTTTTGGAAATATTTAACCCTATGTGGGCGCTAAGGCATCTATTAGGCAATAGTAAACAAATAAAATTTGTTAAATTTTAAATCCGATAACTTCCAACCGAATCATTATGAAATTCATAGGAAGTATTGATGGAAGCAACCTTGGAGCAAACAGAAAGCCTTCCAATCATCGAGTCTCCTAAAATATATTCGGTCTTTGAGGAAAGAATGCAAACGATTCATAAATAAGTGCTCCGCCTGCACAATGAGTTTAAAATTTTCAATTACACAATAACGGTAATCCTCTAACGAATTTCCCATATTCGAATACCCAAAAATCGTGCTCGCGAAAACTGAGGACCGAATAATCAGATCAGCACAAAATTCGTCAGTCAGTTTTGGTAGAAGTTTAATGAACATACTTTACTTGAAAAAACCCTCAACAGCATTAAGGCTTACCTATAACTTCCCAATGCAGCAATAAGTTTCAAACGAAATTTACAAAGTAGATTTGTTATTATTGTAAGCCAGGTTTGACAGCCTTTTAGCTGCGAGATTAGGTTGCTTCAATTTTTAGTCATTTCGGTTTAAAAAAGCTAGGATTAAATTTTCAAATAAAAATTTTTCTGTAACGAATGCAAGTAACAAAAGTTAGTTCTGAATATATTATGGCCTTAAAATAAGTTTTGCTTCTTTTATTGGAGTGATTGATTTCCAATTGCGAATTTTTCGAAGAATGTTATACGGAATAATCAATCTAGTTTTCAGACGAACCGATTTCGTTCTTATTAACAACTTTTATGTTTAAAATTATTTGAAGATTTATAATGAAATGGTTAAATGAATTGTTTACGGATTGCATCAGTTGACCCATCTGCTTCTTGATGTCTCCGATCTCAGGATCCGGAGTTGCTCTTCTGGAATCTGTGAGACTCGGAGATAGCTCAGGAAGAGCGCCTGCAGTATCCCCTCCTCGTTCTTCACAGTTCCAGCTTCGTTGTACCGAATTTCTCAAGTCCCCGCCCAACGGCTCGTTGGTACGTGACCGAGTTATGGGTCGGTGGCCCTTTGGAACGGCACCTTGCTTAGGTTGCCGTCCAGAATCGGTTTTAACGGATAATGCCCGCAAGTCCTCCGGTTTTAATTCCCTCCGGCATAGTGGGCATGCACGAGATTGTTGAAAGCATCTTTCCAGACACTTCTCGTGATATTTATGGTCACATTTTGTGATTAACAAATTTTCTTCCGTTGTGAAAACCTGTTGACAGATGGGACAGCTCTCACTACTGCCCTCCTCTGTTTCCCTCATAAGAGGTGGCGGCGTCCTTGCCATTGCCATTTCGATACTAGATATTAGTTTAGAGATAATTATTTGTTTAGAGATAATAATTAGTTTAATTATTTGTTTCGAGATAATTATTTGTTTAGAAATAATTAATAGATAAGTATATATACGACGAAGATATATATACGAAAAATATATCTATTGTGCAAGATATATTTTAGTTAGTGTGTGGTTTATTATTAGTTTGTTTTTCCTTTCCAAAGTGTGGTGAAGATCTCCTTCAAGAAAGGAAAAGATAATCGAGAGAATTTATGTGAAGACATTTTAAGACAAATAGACATTAGATAAAGACTGAGATGTTAAACAGTTTGTGAATTATTGGAAACCAGGAGATAAACTACGTTACGTTATAGAGATGAAAAATAGAGAGATCAAAGACACTATGTGTGAAATTGCAATAACAAACTAATGTTTCCAATAAAAAAAAAAGGAATTGCACACGATAATTTTCTCAGGTGATGAACCTCGTCAGTACCCGAACCGATATAATTTTATAATATTTTTCTCCATGACAAAAGACTTTAAAGACAAAGGAGGCAGAGATATCCGATACCAGAATTCTGAGCAACAAGGACCAATACCACTGGACATACTATTTGGCTGGATGCCGAAATTGCAGATTTCACAGTTGGTTTGCTCCTCGCTGATCAAAATCGCAGCACGGAATCTCTGTCCTCACGGTAGAAATGAAAAAAAAGGATCACTCGTTCAACAGAAAGGAAGACGACATCTGTTTCCGAAGACTGGACATACTAAGTGGCTGGTTGCCAACATAGCAGATATCACAGATCTCCGAAAACAGACTGCCTTCAAGCGTGAAGCCTAGAACAAAACACGAGAACGAGTGCCTTATATTGAATTTTTAATGGAAATATACTACGGATGGCAGTTTTTTATAGGGGCTGCAGACAGGTAATAGAAATTGCTGGCGGAGTGATACCACCGAAGTTAAGTCTGCAGGAGTGAGGGTCGATTGGAAAATGTTAAGTACGTAAAGCACTTAGTTATGTTCTACTGAACATAAATCGATCTCACTGCTTAAATGTGGGACTCCTTTAAGGATTTGTAGACCGAAGTCTGTAGTTCTAAACTCAAAACATCTTTGAGCGAACTTTATGGACTCTAACGAGCAAGTTTCGGGCCCCACGTTGGGCGCCATTTGTAATGAAATGGTTAATGATTTTGTTTTACCCAGACACAAAGTGCCTGAGTAAAATGGAGGTGAAAGTCTTAAATGACCATCAAAGGATATCGAGTCATTAGTCCGTGCAGGACTGAGCTACGCCGGGTAGCTACAACTCTCACATGACAGGACGGCGGCACATGCTGGTTGCCATCTAGCGATTCGGGAGATGTGGGGGGGTTCTTTTCCTGTCATGCGTCCTAACCATCATCACATTTTTATTCATGTGCCTGACAAGAAACAAACGCGACATTGAAAGTGATCTTCTTCAAGATCCACTTTATGAGCCGTGAAGGCTAACCCTGACCACGGGTATGTTTTTGTTTGTGACTGGGATCCAAAGATCACCAGCACAAAACAAAAAAAATAAGGCCACCAATTTAAGTCAATGCTTCCTACGAAGCAACTCGACGCGAAGACGAATCGAAGTACGCGCGAGGGATCGCGAATTGGTGGCTGAATTCGGGGACGACAGAGATACGCACGCAATACTACCAGAAAAACCGCGAAATTACAAACACTCCAAAAATAAGGTATACGCGGATACCGACACGAAATTATTTACTTTACACTTTATCGAACAAAAAAAACGCGCACGACTGACGAAATTCATCGACCTGAAAAAAAAACCCTGGGCTACCTTATAGCGGTGCCAGAAGTCTGATCTCTACCAAAAAAATTATATATAGGTCAGACTTCCGACAGTTCCGCCCATAGCCCCTACCAACCACCCTGTCAAAAAAAGAAAGAAGAAAGAAGAATTAAGGAAGGAAAAAGAAAAGAAATCCTCACCCCATCTTCAGAAAGGAAAAACAATTATTTTAATTACTCTAACATTTTTGTTTTATTGTTAAACTTTTAATTATTTTTAACACAATCAAACATTCCTCCTGATTTCACTGAATTCATGTGTGGTGTTAAAAGAACATTAATTAAATTCCATTACATGTTTTCTTTTTTGTGTGGTGTAACCTAAGGCCTTTTACAAAATTTTTATTAAATTCAGTTAGTTAAATAAATCAAGTTCAGCTTTTCGAAAGTAATATTAAGAGTATTGTCCCATTAAACACTTTAGATATCTTTTATAAAAATTGTTTAATTCTTTCGCAGATACATCCAAAAATGTACCGTAGGGAGGAAACTTTGATTTGTAGATCTTCTTAACAATTATTAAATCCTTGGTAAGGATTTATTAACGAACTATAACAGCAAAGTAATTATCCAAACCATTTTTTTGTTTTCTTATTACTTTTATCAAGAATTATTTTTTTTTTCTTAGTCTATTTTTCAAAATGCAGTTTCTATTTTTAATATAGTTATTTCTTGAGATATATCTGCGAGTTATGTTGATCCAGAAAAATAAATTTAAACGCAGTTTGCAAATCGAAAAAGAAAAAAAAAATAATTCTTGATAAAAGTAATAAGAAAACAAAAAAATGGTTTGGATAATTACTTTGCTGTTATAGTTCGTTAATAAATCCTTACCAAGGATTTAATAATTGTTAAGAAGATCTACAAATCAAAGTTTTCTCCCTACGGTACATTTTTGGATGTATCTGCGAAAGAATTAAACAATTTTTATAAAAGATATCTAAAGTGTTTAATGGGACAATACTCTTAATATTACTTTCGAAAAGCTGAACTTGATTTATTTAACTAACTGAATTTAATAAAAATTTTGTAAAAGGCCTTAGGTTACACCACACAAAAAAGAAAACATGTAATGGAATTTAATTAATGTTCTTTTAACACCACACATGAATTCAGTGAAATCAGGAGGAATGTTTGATTGTGTTAAAAATAATTAAAAGTTTAACAATAAAACAAAAATGTTAGAGTAATTAAAATAATTGTTTTTCCTTTCTGAAGATGGGGTGAGGATTTCTTTTCTTTTTCCTTCCTTAATTCTTCTTTCTTCTTTCTTTTTTTGACAGGGTGGTTGGTAGGGGCTATGGGCGGAACTGTCGGAAGTCTGACCTATATATAATTTTTTTGGTAGAGATCAGACTTCTGGCACCGCTATAAGGTAGCCCAGGGTTTTTTTTTCAGGTCGATGAATTTCGTCAGTCGTGCGCGTTTTTTTTGTTCGATAAAGTGTAAAGTAAATAATTTCGTGTCGGTATCCGCGTATACCTTATTTTTGGAGTGTTTGTAATTTCGCGGTTTTTCTGGTAGTATTGCGTGCGTATCTCTGTCGTCCCCGAATTCAGCCACCAATTCGCGATCCCTCGCGCGTACTTCGATTCGTCTTCGCGTCGAGTTGCTTCGTAGGAAGCATTGACTTAAATTGGTGGCCTTATTTTTTTTGTTTTGTGCTGGTGATCTTTGGATCCCAGTCACAAACAAAAACATACCCGTGGTCAGGGTTAGCCTTCACGGCTCATAAAGTGGATCTTGAAGAAGATCACTTTCAATGTCGCGTTTGTTTCTTGTCAGGCACATGAATAAAAATGTGATGATGGTTAGGACGCATGACAGGAAAAGAACCCCCCCACATCTCCCGAATCGCTAGATGGCAACCAGCATGTGCCGCCGTCCTGTCATGTGAGAGTTGTAGCTACCCGGCGTAGCTCAGTCCTGCACGGACTAATGACTCGATATCCTTTGATGGTCATTTAAGACTTTCACCTCCATTTTACTCAGGCACTTTGTGTCTGGGTAAAACAAAATCATTAACCATTTCATTACAGATTAAAGTGAATTTTCCACCATAGGGGTTTTTTTTAAAGGATAAAGGATAAAAATGAGCTGAAAGTTTTTACGGGCAATATGAATTTTTCTTGGTCGTTTTGGTTCGGCGCGTACAAGCCGTCCAATGATTTTGAAACTTCTAAAATTGTATTTTGAAATAGTTTTTAAAACTTTTGTCATTATAAATAGAGCATTTGTGTTATCCAGCCACTAAAAACAGGTCCATCTGAAACCTAACTGAAGGAACATGTAACAGTCAGTGGAAAAAGCTTTGACACGAAAAAATGTTTTAAAATTTTTCGCCAACTATGTTTGAACGTGAAAATTATTTCGAAGAGAAAACTTGGCCTGAGTTAAAATGGATACTTTTGGCTAAATGTATAATGAAGTAAGAATGCAATGTCTGGATAAAAAAAAATCAACAAATATCTATCAAAACTTGAAAGTCCAGTGAGTAATTCTCATATTTATTAATGCTTTAATAAAGGTTAATCTGGAATTTTCTGCATTACTTCATGATCGATGATATAGCACAGTTTTAATTTATTTAATTGATCATCAATTATAACAATGTAGTACTTTGTGATTTGCCAGCATTCTGCCGATTAAGAATATTCCGCATTTAGTTTTTGGTTAAAAGTATCTTCCCGACCAATTCGAAGATCGAAATACGGGATTTTTGAATGCCGTTATTTTAGCATACGAAGTACTGTCGAAAAAGGATTTGGATAAGCATTTTTTTCGGATTTTTTTTTGGATTCCGGATAAGAATAACCTTTTCGTTCTACCTACCTTAATTTCACTACAGCTCATTTTCCTATTCTATCTTCACTGATATCGACCTGAAACGAGATCTTAAATTTCAAAATACACTTTTTTTAAAACAAATCAAATTGCCAAATCGAAAATTAAAGTTTATTTTGTAAATATTTCAGTTTTTCAACCGAGGCCACGGAAACTTCAGCAGTGTAGCATACGGTAAGATTGATTTACGACTAATTATAATACTTCTTAATTGAATCTCTTTCGGACTGTGAACAGTATTTTGCTAAACAGGTTGCTCATTATCTTCGCCTGAATGCACGATGTTGAAAATACTCTTCAGCGTAAATGTAACCTACCTTTCGACTTGTAACGTAATGAAACATATAAACATTTCGTGCAAATGATGGCTACCGCACTAATGAGGTATAATATTTTCTCACGCGCTGCTATATAAGGAAAAACGAACGCGTCTCTAAAAGATACTTTCATGATTTACTGAATTTTCGGGCAAATTAGCCAAACTTAGATTTATTTCGATGAATGCTGTTGATTCAATGGGATTTATGTAAAAGAAAACTAACTGTTTAAAGAAGAAGTAAAATTTTTTCCGTATCTCATTTATCTTCGAAAATCATTATTAATGTTGGCTGGGTTGGTATTATCCAATTCTGATAACAAAAGTAGCACAGTACAATTTTACTTGTTTTATGGTTTACTGCCATATTTCATAAATCATTGTACCTACTTCAGTGTCTGATCCGTTTCTGGATTTTCGGCTCAAAATTGGTCTTAAGTGGTATTCTGCAAAATATTTACGCAAAACATAATATACAATTCAAACCAAAACCAGTATCCGATGCATAACATTAATGTATAAAATTTACAATTTTTTCTTAATTATATTCTTGAAAGTCGAATATACATAATTAAGAAAAAAATCGGTTAATTATAATCCTCCAACAGAACACATTTGAATAATTCAAACTTGTATATGCATTGTGAAGACAACCAACGAGTAGCTACATATGTATATCAAACGACATTATACAAGGTGGCTGGGCCATTTGTGAGACTATACTTGCCATGTTTTCGAACAACATTTAGACCTTAACACATATGTAGCTACACATATGCACATAGAAGGTAGATATAGCCATACAAAGTTGCCCGGTTCTCATATTCAACATGAAACAAAGACCACCAACAGCTTTTTAGCTAAATCGTATCAACGTTTCATGTCTGATACCATGTGCGTCTTCTTTAATTCCACACAAAAAAAAACAACATCTCTTACAGCAGTCAGATACGAAGAAAACCATAACCAGAAGAAACATTTTGTTTGATCTGCCCGTGGAAAAATGCCGGCATTTGGTAAAACAAAAAACGAAACCGAAATCTGGATCTCTTACTTCTTATAATTGGCTGTCGGCTGCCTTTTAGCAACAGCCGGCCTCCACCAATTCCAGATTGAAAGATACAAACGTCCTGACCAGTTTTCGTTTAGCTACACTGTTTTGTCCCATAATTAATACAAGAAAAGGCTAGTTGAGTGTGGTGTGTAGGGGACAGGTACGATGAAATCCACTTCTGGTTAACTGATGAATATTCACATTAAATTAAGATTTATGCATTTGATAGTGCATAATCATAAGCTTTCTGAGTACCCGGTCTACCTTTCGGTTGGCAGATAAGAGACAATCACAATCGTTGCTCAAATAGTCTCAGATACCTGTTCAGGAGGCAGTTGTACCTACTGACGCTTCATTTTGGGCGGAGTAATTACGGCAAAGGTAAATTCACATGCGGCTAGGGAAACGGTATGGGAGTGATTAGATACGATCAAATTGCAGACGTACGACTGGGGACGTTTAACGAAAATGGCATAGTCCTAAGTGTGACGTGAAATTAAATTTTATAAAAGGAGTCTAATTCGTTTTGAGAAAATATCATCGATTTACATCATTTCAAGTTTGACCTGTAGCAGTTAGGCATCTTTGCACAATTGCATCTACAATTTATTTTAAGTGAATCAATGGTGTTTCAAACGCAGGTATTCTAGAATAACCGCATTACATGATGTTTCTATTATCGCATAAAGTGATGAATGTATGTTATGCATATCATGAAAGCAATTTGAGATGCGTTAGCTGTATTTCCCGGAAAGTAAATCTATACTTCTATCTTATCTGTCTATCTAAGATACAAGAAATTTCTAGGAAAATCTTTTTTATGGTTTTTATTCGAAGAATACGCATAGATGTGTGCTGCTAGGCCAAGTTAAGTGTAGGAATACAAACCAAAAATGCACTGAAAGCTCGTTAGCATCTTCTTGCTTGCGAAGAGTAAACCGAAAACATCTTCGTTATATATGTGAATTCACCTTCATTACTGGTAATTACCAAAAATTGTTGGTTTCGTCGACTCGCAAAGCAACTGTTCCAATGCGTTTCGTAGTTTTCTTAGTACTGGCACTTGTGGCCTTTAATTTCTCCTAATTAACGTTTTGTACAAGTTGGGATCCAAACGTAGCCTTATAACGCATTTTTTTTATCTCATTAAGTAAATTGCGAAAAAGTTTTCCAAAAAAATCTACTTTATGACTTTCAACAATGTGAAGATGTGATGATGTAAGTAAATAGCTTATAACATACTTGCGAGTAAGCATGTACATATTGTTGTTATACATAGTTGTAACTCAATTCGGTTGCTCAAAGATTCGCCAAAGCGAAATCTACGGTTTAAAAAACTCGAATAGCTGTAGTCTTTAAAATGAAAATGAAAACGAGAAAAATCAGCATACATATGTAGGTAGCGTAAACGTCTGCTGGTTGATTTAGGAAATAAGCAGTTGGTCGATGAAGCAAAGTATTACTTACAGTATGAGCTCGTGTAATGGAAATTCGCGATAATATTCTTCAGTTATTCCTTAATAGCTGATTTGTACTAACTTTTCTTTCCTTTAAAACAACCCAACTAGGCTGCGGTTCTTTAGGAATTTAGCTTATTCCATTCCAACGGAGGTAAGCTTTTGGTGAATAGTTTTCCGATGTGGAATATCAAGTAAAAACTTTATGTCAGCGCCGCACAGTGGGCTGAATCGCGATTCTAGCTGGACAAAATTATTGGCAAAGTAGCAAAGAAAGAATATTCAATCCAGCAATTTGGGAATAAAAGGCAGCATAATTCTTGTGCATGCGTTCAGTGGATGCGATACGACTTCAGCTGCATATCGAATAAGAAAACTTTCATGTTTTAAATTTATCAAGAAACAAGCTGTACTGCAAGGTGCTGCTGAAATATTTAACAGCCCAGATTCATCCCGTGAGGCTGTAGCTGCTGCTGGAAACAAAGTATTTTTGGCATTGTACAATGCGCCCAGGAAGCACCAAATTCCTCCTGTACAGTAGGATTGGAAGTTGGAAAGCGATCAGCTGATCCATGTTTCACCAGAAGATCCAGCAGCGTCTAAACCTGTCCTCAACCTCATTTGTTGTAAAAGGACAGGTGGATATGTGAATAAATGTGGCTGCCGAAAGGCAGGAATAATGTGCACAAGCATTTGTCACAACTGGCATGGCGAATGCTTGAATGGCGTTATTTCCACCCTCGAAGAAGATTTTTTGATAACCCTGATGATCTCGATATCATAAACAGGCCATTCAATAAAAAAATAGGCCATTCAATAAAAAATACCGAACATTTGGAAAAACAGGCCATTAAATAACAAACACTGAACATTTGGTACATGAAGATCAAAACACTGTGCTTGTGCTTGCTGGACGCTTAGCTAGAAGTCAGGTGAGATTGCACATTTGTATTTTTTTCATATTCATTTACCTTGCAATAGTATACATAAATCGGTTGTCATGTTCTTATCTGTATAATAGTAGTTGTCTCACATCAATATCTCATGTATAGTTACCTCTTTTTACTGTGTTTCAAATTGCAGGTCTTTCTACCAAGAAGCAATCAAGTTTTGATTGATTTTTCTGTGTATTTCATTGTTTAATATATATCATGTCTTTATTTTTATACAAATTTGTGAAGTTAATCTTCCCAATCATCCTTGTTATCCAAACATGTAAGTAAATCATTGTCAAATATTATTAGAAATGCCATATTGTACCGCGCTAACGTGGTTTTTCAAAAAACTCTATCTTTAGCGCCTTATAACTCGGTAACCATTACGAATACAAGAAAAATGTATATAAACATTTTTGTTGTAAATTGAATAAGCGGGAATTATGTCTATAGTCGACTTGTACCTCCAACCAACGGTTCTCGAGTTATTAACGAAAAACCACAAAAGTGCCCTATTTTTGCTAATTCTCGCTAGAGCTCGCCTCATATTCATGAGGACTTTTGGTGTATTCATCCCTAGGTGCGTATAAATCAATGTGCAAAGTTTCAAAACTTTCGGATTTTTCCGGAGGTTAAACTTGTTTTGACTGGACTGTACACCAAACTCACAAATTATGCAGTTCATTTCAAGTACTATGACATAAGTGCTTAATTATTGTATGCTTAGGCTCATTTTCCTACAACGATGGACTTGGCTTCACTATGATTTAGTTTGGCTCCAAATTTTTGCCCACGTAGATACTCTGATTTTGTGTCTACGGTTCTGTTTCGTAATTTTTTATAGAACAAGTACACAAAGGTACCAATTTCAAAATCATCTTAAGCAATTCACACGCATATGACACTAATATCTGATACTACTGTGTGATTGATCCAAATGCGGAATTGAAAATAGTAAAACAAAAATACTTTGTGTGCAAATTTTAAAATAGCAACAAGGAAAAATTGTTAAGTAATTAGGATATCAATTTTTTGAAGTTAGATGAATTTATAACTATAGAAAATTTACGAAGGTAATCAAGTAAATAAGATGGAAAGTTCGTGCATATAGCTCGCTATACTTGTGTGCAAAAAGATCATTATCATCAGTATATTTGCATAGCTCTATGTTAATCGTATTTTGAACGATGTAGGTATTCTTATTGAAAAACCACTTATTTTAATGTTAGGTTGAAGCGAGCAAAAAAAAAATATTCGCAATTAAAAATCCCTAAATAGTCTAGACTAGCTATTTTGGTGCTATGAAAGCAAATAATGATTATTTCTCCTTTAAACTATCACCTGTTGAATTTTTTCAAATGTATTTGAGCATTAGTTCCGTGTATTACGATTACTCTCTTCACGCACACTTTCGAAATTCTCGAAAAATTATGTATAGATCGCAAGAACCTGCCGTTGCATTGAACATGTTACCATTCATTTCGATCTTCATAAAACCCGATTAATAAATACGAAAGTGGATAACAAAGATAAGATGGATGTAAAAAATCAACATGGTCAGAGAAAATTTTAGAGAGGGACCATTAGTGCCACAATTCGAAAATGTAGACATCTTCCAAGAAATTATGGAAATTTTCTTGCAGACACACAATCATATACAACAAAAAAATAATATTTATTGAGACAGACGAAACCATTTTATGCTTAGGCATCCATATTATCGGATAGCCAAGTGCTTGAGACCGTTTTTTTTTGAATATCTTAATTGAATATCATCATCAAGCTGTCTGTCGTGGTCGGACAAGAACAGAAGAAGACATTTGAAACTTCACATTCGCCTTGTCTCTGTTGATTTCTTTATTTGGATCCCATCCTTTATTTAAAGGCGTCTATGAATGTTCTACGATAAGCAATATGACTTCTCGAGAGGGTAGACCGATCCGACCAAGACCCAAAGAAAAATGCATAGTATTTATTCTCCTTTCGTATCTACTTCTGCCAGTGCGTGTCTGTATCACATTGATAGGAAGGTTTATGAGAGCCCTTTACCAATACAAATATATTTTTGTGGAATTGGAATTCGAATTAGTTAGTACTAGAAAAAGTTTTGAAGTCTATGAGATCAGCTAGATAAAGTACATGAGAAACATAGAGCATTACTAATTAAAACAGCAGAAACAAGCAGAAAACAGCAGACAAGATAATAATCGAGTTATATTCGCTGTACTCGAATAATAAGGTTTGGTTTTCGATGGTTTGAATGAATACGGAATTGGTCGAATGTAGTTTGTACAACTACAGCTAAGTAAAAATAATTTGCAACAATTCTAAATGACGAAAATAAACTACGAATATCAATAGATCTCAGTTGCATAGTAGAATATTTGCCTCACAACGAAATGTCTTTAAATCGCCCAATACGTTCGTGCATGTTCAATTTGCTTCGTTCGACTAAAAATAGTCTGAATATGTCTTCGACTTGGAGGTATGACGTTTCTTTGGACACACGTTTCTATTTTTGTCGCTATGCTCCCCTTACTTAATCCGCACCCTAGACGACCATACACTAAGCAATGCAAACAAATATGGATTCACTGAAAAGACGGTGCTCGCAAACTGACAGCAGCAGGACAAGAGGAATGGCAGAAGGTGAAATACCGTATGCAGGAATAAAAAAAAGATGCTGCGATACAATATTCTAGTCAGCTCCCACAAGTTAAATATTCTTCGCTGAAAAAGTTTTCTTTTCTTTCTTGATATTTTCCAATCCCCCAAATGAAATTTTGTGGGATCTTAGCTCGCCTGCTATCCGCCCTTATCCTTTTCGTGTTAAATCTTATTTCTTCACCCTAGCTGTTATTCTTAAATGGCGCATGGCATACATACCGAAAGACAGCACAATAATTTCTATGCAGGACAGAAAGCAGTGTAGTATCTACATCCGTCTGGGACTTCGCCACCCCGTCGCACCAAATATCTAGTTCTGTTTGCTCGTTTCCACTAAAAAAAAAACTTTTCTTCATATATTGATTTATGAAAATGTGATTATTTCGGATATTACTGACATGTGTGCCATACGAAGCAGAGCGAAGCGAAAATGTTATTAGATATCTTTTGAGCAGGGATTGTCACATCTGTATCAGATTCTTTTCAAGCGATTCAAGCGACGTGGAAAAGACTTGTTTCGCTTGCCATTGCGTGCTTGGGATTCATTCTTTTATAAAACAAATAGGGTTAATGGCGTGGTTAGATAAAAAAACGCACACAGCAGCTTTTGGTTATGCTTGCTGACAAAGGCGTGGTATTCGTGACAAGGGCTGTGCTTTTAATTAATTGCAAAATGAGAAATTGTTTTTTCGAAATAATTTGGCGTTATTAAATTTAAAAACATTGTAATGATACCCACTAAATATTCGAATCATTCGAATGTTAATTTTAAGCCGATTCGTACAAAAGTCTCTCCATGCTAAATATTGATTTCACTGAAAACGAATGTGGAGGTTTTGATGCCTCACTAATTCAGCTGCCAAAACTCACTAGCTGCAATTTTAGCTACATTGCATTAGTTTTAATCCAAATTTATACGATTCATCTTAGTTTTCATTGAAACTATTTCTACAGTGGACTTATGCTCCCTAAACCGTTATACCATAAAAGCGGTATATCCTATCCCGAATGAAGAAAGTCTACCATCCAGCCTATTTTTTCCTTTGAATTTAAAGTGAATCACGACCTGTAAGACTTGCAATTATTCACATGCCCTACACGAAATCAAATACACCTATTCGAATTCCAGTCCGTGAGACAGCCCCGAATCTGAAAGTCATAAAATTATAAGCACGGCAAACACGGAAATATGGATATTAAAGAGACTAAAGCACATAAGACGCGTAAAGGTACTGGAAACGTTTGAACGTACATACGTACGAGTATACGTGGAAAAAACAGTTGGAAAGAAGAAGTGCCAAGCAGAATTCGCGCCGCATAAAACATACATACATCAGAAGTCTAAGAAATCTAAGAAGTGAGTCGGCGACTGCCATTCATGACACCATTTATTGGCCATATAAAAGTTTGACGATCATTTGAAAGTGAGAGCGAATAAAGTGAAATTTCTGCTACACTTTTTGACATTTTGTAATCAGTTAATGGCTCCATTCTCTCACTTAATGGGCCAAAACCATAACACGGTATATAAATGTTTTGCTTAATTGTTTGGCGGTAAATCGGTTGCCTTCCTCGCACGCCTATCTCGCTAATATGCGATTGACGAATTCATATGGATTTGGTTTCTCAGTTTATATTGGCCTATAAATACGAGTGAATTAGTATTGATCCAGTATATGTATATTGAAGGTCAGTGAATCTAACTGCAAGTGTCTTCTTCATTGTGATTTAGTAGAAATTTCACACAGTTGTTTGGATTTCAAATGAGCATAGGTAATGTTTATGACTGACAATAAATCATACCAGGCATTTTATCTGAATGGAGAGTTTGTTTGTTTTGATTTGACTATTAATGATTTGGAGTGAACTGGATTGGTTTTTGAACCGGGTGCGATAGCGTTTTGGCGATTATTCATATTTGGACGAATGAATCTTGCTTTTGAAAATGCGAATAACAGCTATAAGAAATTACAACATATACATATGTATATAACATGAAACTATACAGAATGAATACGATTTAGCAATATTATGTCTTTAGGTCATTGGAGTATTTTTTGGATCTTTTGAATTATTATGTTAGATCGGAATTTCGTTAGTTAACACATGGAGCGGAGAGCAACTGATGTACATGACAGTTTGCACTCCACACAAATAGTGTAAGAAATAAAAGCTAATTTCCTCAAATGGACTGGACTAGAGGCTGGTAAAAAACTCGGTATGTTATCAAAATCAATTCGAGCATCAGAAGCAAGCGCAAAGAGCTTCCGTAAATTTTGCTAGATAACTCAAAAGGGAAGACAACTAACGAAAGGTAGACAAATAAACTCAACAAACAACCACGATAATCGAGCCCAATGAGGATGTTCTGGATATGACAACCGACTGAAAACAAACAGTTAACTTAAAGACCTTTATTGACTTGTTGGTTCACCAAAGTCATAAAGTCAAATTCATTAATGGGCTCCATAGACACACAAACATTGCTTGAGCCTGTTGTGCGAACCAGAGCACTTGTTGGTTTTAAAGGGCAAGTGTTTATCTGTCACTGGTTCGCACTGTCAGTTCGTGCGCATGTTTGACTATCTATGGCACCAATAACGCTTGATGATAATCTAAAAAAAAATCGAGAAATAACACTAATCGGAAAAAATCCGTTTGGAACACGATTAAAACTTAGCTAGGATCTCGATTTTAGTACTATTGCATGGACCTTATTTTCCTTGCAAATTTCTAACCACTGTTAAAGTTGTTAAATAACATGATGTTATTTAATTTGGCATTCTTTTATGTAGTACACATATGCTAAACAAGACTGAACAAAAACCAGGTTTAAACAATAATAGGAAATAATATGGAAAGAGGCGAATGATCGACAAAAATTAATCACCGTCTTACAGATATATAACAAAATTCTTGTACTATTTTATTCTTACATTAACAGACACAATTCACCTGTATTAAGGATCACCAACAGGTTGAACACGCGCATTTCTCACAAAAGTTCCAAAAGTCTCCATCAGAGTATTTTGCTCCAATTAGATGCCGTGAAGAAGGCAATTCCCACAGTAGACCGAGGTTTAAATTTACGAATTTGAAAAAAGGTACAGTTAGTTAGATTAGAGACTTAAGAAAGTCAAGAACGGTTCGTTAGCCTTAAGCTAAGTAAATTTCTGGATTGAATACTGGAAGCGAGGAAGCTGGTGCAAAAAGAAAAGCAAACTTTTTTTAATTAGAGAATAAGCCTGAATCTCAAGTGTGAAACTGATATATTCCTATTCGTCAAGATATTACTAATGGGGCATTTCACGTGAAGCGGACAGCGAAAAAAAGTCGTGGCTCTGGATTTCGTTCAAATTGTGCATGATGGTACTTCTAGAGAATATGAACGTGGGTACGCAATTTTTCTATTCTATGAGGTTTAGTTGCTGAGCTATGGGCTTTTGAATAATTGACAAAATTGATGTAAGGCTTTTTGGAAGCCGATTTTGAGACTCGAAAAAAAATCTTGAAAACATGAAATATAATGATTGGTATAGGAAATTAACTGAGCTTTTTAATTTTGAAATAAGATTTGAAAAACAAACCTTTTTTTCTGTGTAAAACCGGAAGTAAACACTTCAACGCGTTATTTGAATAATTTGGACCTGGTTAATTTTGCAAAATTAAAATTAACAAAATTAACTTGGTCCAATATACTCAAATAACGAGTTGAAGTGTTTACTTCCGGTTTAACACAGAAAAAAAGATTTTTTTTCCAAATCTAATTTCAAAAGATCAGTTAATTTCCTGTACCAATCATTATGTTTAATGTTTTTCAAATTTTTTTTCGAGTCTCAGAATCGGCTTCCAAAAAAACCTTTCATAAATTTTGTCAATTATTCAAAAGCCCATAGCTCGGCAACTAAACTTCATAGAAAAGAAAAATTGGATAATCACATCATTGGACATCAGTGATTATCCAATTGGATAATTGGATAATCACTGATGTCAATACTAGAATCCTAACCAGCAATTTAGCTGTAACAAGACGCCAACGTTCCTGGCAGCTAACAGGCAAAAGGTATTGGATCTCGTGTCGATTTCAAACGGTACAGTGCACTTAGTGAAGAGGCGAAATGTTCTAACCGGAACTTTGTAATAATGCGCATTATATTTAAACTAGGAAAATGTAGTGAAATAGTTGCCTGTACTTGACCCTTCTAGTATAGTCAACCAAAGTGCATGGACTTTGAAGGCTATAGAAACGGCCTTGCAGTAGGACTTCATAGCCTGCACTCGAATTACACTGGAAACATTCCATCTTCATAGAGGACACAGTCGGCAAAGTGACGATAATAATCCTCGAATCTTACCGTGATAGCTTTTTGTTCGTAAAACGAAGGTGCCAGTGGGAAACAGAGAGTTAGAAAAGCTCAGAAAAGCCGCGAGAACGAAGTTCAACGGGGCCAAAAATACATCGAACTGTGATGCCTATGAGAAAAAAAAAACGCTCAGAATATAACAAAGAACAGTACCTTCTGTGGGAGTCTCAACAGCATCCCACAGACTGCAATGATATAGAAAGAATTTTCCAAAGCCCACCTAGAACATATAGGACTATTTCGAACTCGAGGTGGAGGGATGACGACTACCTTCAAGGACAAACTGGAAGTATAGCTCAAAACACACCTCCCAAGGTGCACAGGTAGTAATCATAGTTTGATTGAGGAAGAAGACGAACGCCCTGAGCAGACACTTTACTCAGTACTGATTAAACAAATTATCTGAGCAATAAGCTCTTTCTATGTTAATCGCCAGGACCAGAGGGGATCATCCGGACTCTGCTGCAAAGAGCCACAACGAAACTGAAAAACATCCTGATACTGATTTTTAGATTGAGCTTGAAACTCAGATACATACCAGAATCGAGGAGACTGGCGCGTTTGGGGTTCATCCCCAGCCATCCGGCTGACCTTGAAAAATCGTAGTAAGAGTATCAATCCCCACTAGGGGAAGAAAAATCGAGATAGGGTCCCTAAAAATTCAGGGCACAGTGGTGGATCCACCTGGATAGGAAACTCAGCTGGGACAATCATCTAAATCAAACGACATTGAAAGTCTCTTAGGCACATATTTACTATACGATGCATTCACTAATTTCGTATTAGGCAATCATCGCGTTTTTTTGCTCCTCTATCCAGCACAGAACAGAACAGACGCATTGGAAACAACAACACTCCTGTCCCAGTGAATTCACTTGTACAGAAATTCTGTACTGCCATGAGTGGTTGCCTTTTTTGGCTGAGGTAGCTTTGCATTTTTCAATGTTATGTTGAATGTTTTGGTAGTTCGGAAATCAGGAAAAGCCCTCATAATGTGTAAACTGTTAAAAGATATAATTTTCAGTTAGTTTCTTTTCTACTTTCTATCTATTTCATTCTCGTTATTTTCTCCCTTTAATTTCAGCTGTTTTGTGCTACCACAGCGAATACAGTAACCTATAGAAATTGTGTTTGAATTAAATTGTGTAGAACAATGCAATTTGAGTGAGGATATCGCATATTTTGGGATTTTTTTTTTAAACACAAAGTATAGTTTTTACAAGTGCGATTCTTGTTGAAGCGAACAATCTGGTGATATTTAAAATTTAAAATTTAGGCGAATATTAGTTTATGAAGATGTATTGAAATGGAAAAAAATAAGTATTTTCAATATGATGTTAACATTTTTCGCGAAAAATTAAAACGGAAGGAAATTGATTGTAGTTCTTAAGCGTTAAAACAATTATGAGCTAATAGTTCACGGAATATACTTTGATATTCGGCTTCTTTAGCTCAAATCTTTAAAATTCAGGATATGTACAAAGCAGTTAGCTTGGAAATCATCTGCATTTTGGTCGAAAAGCATAGAACTTTCAGGCAATTCGATGATTTGATGTTTTTTTTCCCGTACCTGCGGTAGCTACAGGATTGCCCACACATAGGTCAAAATTTACTGATGTTTTTTTCTGGTGAATAATAATACATCTATCGTCTTATGAATAATACGTAATGATTTGATGTCTCTGTCAGAAGTTATCACAATTCAAAATTAAAAAAAAATCCTTGCCTAATTTTAGACAATCTGCGTCTACATAGGGTTAAAAATGTCGAAAGCGTTGTCATAGCCAAGCAAAAAACATTATTAGTTTTCATTCTGCGAACTAAATTTTTTCGAAATTCTTCTCTCCATAGGAATATAGGGCACCTGAAAATTGATTTAAACATCCGCCACCGCGGAAGAGTTAAAAATATCGTAAATTTAGCCTAACATGGAAACAATCTATACATGCATCCTTACATACATTTATAAAAATAAATATGCATTTTCGGGCAGTGATTTTCATACTAATTATGTTTGAAAATCAGTAAAAATTAACATCTAATTGCGTTAAGGATACGTAGATATGAGGGTACGGTACAAATATGTTTTGCATGACTTTACACGAACTGTTCTAAATTATGCTTCCAAGCTTTTTCTAAAGAAATAGTTTTATACATCTGGTATAGATACTTTTGAACAATGCAATGAACATTAAGCTTATCTACTCAGCTATAAACTTGATGTATGTACATACATGTACATATATTATATATGCTTGATTTGTTGCAAAGAAAACTGATTTGTGCAGAAATCCAGCAAAAGTAGATGCTCACATTGAATTTCAACCGTTCCTCGAGGGAGAGTTCGGCATCTATCAGAGATCGAAAGGGAAAAGTTTCTATAAAAAAAGGATGAATAAGGTTTCGACCCCTTTCGTGTTTATTTTATTTTCGACTCGGCCTTTCTTCCCTCGGGCGTCGTGAGCACATTGGAAGACGTTCCGAAGTGAATAATGGGAATTCTTGAAAGCCGGTCCGATTCATCTTATTCGACTATTGCATGTTTTCCGCGAGCGAATGCAATGCTTGATAGTTTCAACTGCAATCGCATAATTTGTCATAACATACAAACAAAGGATCAACTACAAACTGCAGTCAGAGGTCCCATTCCAGGTAGTTGTTTGATGTAGGGTGCAGGTTTGATATGGGGTACTCAGGCGCTGAAATGCCCAGGAAAAGCATAATCAGTTGGACTTGCCAAGTTTTTCACAATGCCTTTGTACGTGTGGCACACATGGAAGGGACTCAATTTACTTGATATCTCGTACATGAGGATAATTATCACTTAAGTGGAAAATTGTTTGTTACACAAGAAGTGCAATAAAAATGTAGATGATCGTTTTATGGCTTTTTTGTTAGCCGTTTTGTACGCGACGCGGACGTCGGTCTCGAATGCCGAGTTGTTATTTTTTATTGGTGTGGGTTTTTAAGGCGCTCAGCATGTAGCAAGGATTCGTTAAAGAAGTGCCTGTGATGCGGAATCTCATCACCAGATGGAGTTTTGGGCTTCAACTTAGGTTGTTCGAAGAACGCATGCTCCGCGACTGGGTACGTTTGTGTGTATCTGATTCGAGCTCAATTCGCTCTTCAGATACAATCTATAGTGGCTATGGAGTGCTGGCGTAGTTTTTGTGTGTTAGCTATAGATGCGTGATACTTGAGCCGACTGTGGGAGCTGGTGTGCTGTGTGTATGAGCCACACAGTGAGTTCTCGTAGAAATGCTACGGAGATCCACTTCGATAAGATTGCATGTGTTGTTCGTGAAGCGACTTACATTGTTCGTACACTGAAAAGTGGAGAAGCCAAGAATAAAGGCTTCGCTGGTGTTAGTGTTGAACTGAAACTTCTCTTTGGATTCAAAATTGAATTGCTGTGCACTGTTGGATCCGTATAGTGCGCTCAGAGTGGTTTTGTTGTTGTAGTGCTCGTATTCTGGAGCCAACTTATAAGTTAAGGCTTTCGACTTGGAGTTGAGAAGAAAACAAACGGTGGCAACAGCAAGTTGGAACGAAGAGTAGCCACAGTTTTGTTCCTTCGAGTCGTACTCCACTCTGAGCTACTGCACGACTCGGCACGGCAGTTGAATTGACACATGTAGGAATAGGAAGAAATACGAAATACGAGAAATCTGTTTTCAGTATAAAGCAAGATTTCGCGGAACACGGACGTGTGGGGCGCTAGCCGGTTTTCGTCGACATTGTAGAACACTTGGGAAAATAGGTGGTTTGATCCATTGTAGAACATTCACCTGTTCGGGCGACAAAAGCGTAGACATAGAGAAAAGCTGTGAACGCGTAAATATCGGTATTAATGTGAAGAAAAAAAAAACCATAAATCGTTGGAAGCTCAAAAATAAAAACGATTCATGAGAGCTTATTTCGAGTTGTAGCTGTAGCTCGTGCACCTCGAAAAAATCTGAGTGAGAAGCTGTTTCTAAGTTGTCTAAGAATATTCTCTAGCGAAATTGTTCAATTGTTTTGTTGCTGCTTTGTTTCGTTTGTTGTAATGTTATTTATGTGCGGTTTTGTACAGTCGGTCTATAGTGAATAGCAGCGGTGAAGTTTATTGCTTATAAGTTTCTAGCCTATTAATGTGTCTAGTTCGGAACGTAAATCCTGTGCAAGTCTATCACAATAGCGGTAGAAAACTCATTCCAAGGTCGTTATAAAAACAATAAACCTGCATTGCAAAAGTGCTGCAACGTATCTCGAGTGTATGTTCATAACGCAGTGCAGTTAGTCAAACAATGTTAGGCTCCTAAATAATAAACGATTGTGGACAACACATTCGCATTAAATAAGTAATAAAAATTTGTAAACAGTCCGAAAGTTTAACTAAAATTATTGTTAAAGTGACGTTTCGTCGGAAGAGACTAAATCTCAATTTGTTATTTTTTTTCAAATCGCTCCTGCACTCCTGTCAATTGACGTGTCCTTTGCAACGCTGTGGGATGGCTTGTCGGCACACTACAATTTAAATATCTGAACGGACGAACGACAATAAATTTGATTACTTCGCTATGTCTTCAATCATCTTGCGACCAATCATGTGTACTCGGAATGACCCTGCGATAAAATTGCATATAACAACCCATATAAATACCTGTTTGCGATGGTATTGCGCACGTATTGGCAATTAAAACGCTGCCGAATATCTAAAATAAAAACAATACCACTGCGAAATATCTGGAATTGCGCCCGATACTGTGCACTGTGATTTTGATAAATCGGAATCGGACAAATGACATGTTACATACTAATAAACACGGTCATATAAAAAATCGCGCGCTCTTGGATTTGGTCGTGACATGGTGCTGTCATCATCGCAATGCTACTTATACATGTGCATATGTGCGACATTTTATTTTTATGATGCGATGAATGTACGTGAATTGTTCGATTAAATTGTACGCTTTGCATTCACGCTCAACACAACGCCTGTGTCGCGAATTCCTACGCCACTGTGCATGTGTTTGGGCTCTCGCATTTTTCTCGCCATGGTGACTGTGTGCGTGCGTGGTTTTCTTGCACATAAATACGTACGTTCCTTTGACTGGTGTCCGTTTTAATGTATCGCGGATTACTTTGCTTCGTATGTGAAAATTTCGGGTTCGGGTATGCGATATTGGTTCCGCGACGAATGAATGACCTGCTGATTTCGAATAACAACACATTGCATTTTTGCAACGATTGCATTGAACGATTGAAAATGAATTCGTCGTGAATGGGCTTCTCGACCACCACGATTCAACGACGTCTCGATACGGGGCTAATTAAAATTATCGATTACTTGGTCTTTCCGCATTCGTTATCGACTTTCGGTATATTTTGTGTTCGTCTGGGTACACCGGCGACTGGTTTGCTCTGAATTTCCGGTATTGATTGTGAACTTTGCGTAAACGATTGATATATTGAAATTATAATTCGTGTGACGGGACTGAATAAATCGGAAATAAAACCGGGCGGGTGGTAATCTGAATTTTTTGGCAATTTTCTTTTGGAAATATTTTCGGCGCGTGTGTAAATAAAATCAATCAAAATAACCGTAACTATACCACCCCTCCCCCAAACAACCATCCCGCTGGCGTGCGCGCTTTACGACCCCCACGATGTCTCGGCAGGGTCGCACGCCACTGCCGGGGCCTGGTGGGGGCAACATCATCATTCACAACTCACAACGCAACAAACAACTCCAACACATTCCGGTTCGGTTATGTACGAAGACGCTGCAATTGTCCATCAGCAGCAACAACAACAACAACAACAAACCGGACCAGGGGGTCATAGTCCGCCTACGATTCAACAGCAACAACAATCCGCCAATAGTCACATCGTCGCACAGCAACAGACGAACGGGCAAGCAACAACGAACGGCGTGCAACAGCAACAGAACACAGTGGCGTCCGCACAGACACAAATTGTGGCGCCTTCGACGGCGAGCGAATCACCGGCCAGTGTTAGTTCGCAACCAACAGGTAATTAATCATATTAGTTAATACCATCTAGTTCCCCTATTTCTCGAATGCCTAGACTTTGCTATGCTCCACATTAATTCGAAGAAATGTCGCTCATTGCAGGACCTATTCACATACCAGCGAAACGGCCCGGTTTCGATACCGATCCGTCAGTAATCCGTCATCCTCATCCGTGGGGCTACGAAACAGGATTCGAATCGCAGTATCACCCCCATTCACAGTACTACTTGGAACGAGATCGAAAGCCAGTCTACTATGGTTATCCAGAAGCTCAGTTTCCACAGGTAAGTCGCACTTCAAAACTTAGATGGACTTTAGGTACAATGAAATTTAATTAGGGGTATGTTTTTGTGTAGGAGTATAATGATCCATTATTATGGAAAATTTTAGCCTGCACAATTGATGTGCATGAGTATGAAGCTCAGACATTTTTTCTTAAGGGTACCTAAGGCTGAGAAAAATTAGACAATCGATGTGGTCAAAATTAAAACTGTTAATACCTTCCATTAAAATGTTAATAGTCTGATAGGAATTATATCCTTGTATGAAATCAATAGAATCAGACCGTTTCGAGCCAAAAATAAAATCTGCGAAAATGATTCTTTTTTAGTCTGTCGGTCTCTTTGACGCCTAAATAAGAAACAAATCAGACATTAAATAAAATATTTAAATTTTGCTTGGATGAAAAGCAACATTTTTCGATTCTTTAATTTTCTAAGTAACATCAGCTCAAACTGATGGATAGCTGCATTGTAGAATATAAATATTTAATGAGCCATTCAAACTCCATTCTTTGGATTTGATGAATTTGTTTCTAGTTGGATAGATGCATGTTTTACCGCAGCACATATCGGATTCAAAATATAGTTCTATAACATAGGTGGATCCAATTAAGTTGTAAATACGACATTGCGCTTCTTGGAGATTAAATAAGGTGTATTATGCATCATCATTATTCTACTCCCAAAGTGCCAAAGTGCATTATTCTACTCCCAAATCGTTGTTTGTGGAGTAAAATCGACTTATTAGAGCTTTGATTTCACTGTGAAAAAGATAGCATACATGAAAAAAAACTTGTTGAATATTTTTTTGGATGAAGATATCAAATAACCCCACGTTAAATAATGTTTCTTAAATTTTAATTCTCGTTTCACCAAAGTGGTTCAGGGGCTAAAATATACATACATATATACAGTTTAATTAAAAACTGTATTTTGAATTCTTATTTTTTTCAACTGAAACGTTCGAAAAATGAATCAAAGAGCAAAGCTTACAATTGAATTTCTGTGAACGAATAACAAATCAATACTCCTCGTGCAATAACTAAATAGATAATTTTATTTCGGTTCCTTAATATATTAACATGTGAAATTAGATAATTGCAGCTATCGTTGCTCAGATATTTGACACACAGTTTTATCGTTTTACGTTCTATTTATTAGTTAATAATAAGTTAATTCCCTATGGACAGCAAGTTTGCAATTAGTGCTGATCTAAATTTCGATAAAACCGTTACGTCAAATGTATCAAACAGTAAAATTGTTAATAGGAAGTTATATAAAGATCTGAAATCTTAGTATAACCTTTGTACGGCTGTATTGGTTCTACTTCACAGATGAATCAGATTTCTATTTTAAATGTGCTTCTCTAACGCACGTCTCTGGTTATGCTAGATAGATCAATGCTTGGATTTTTTTTTAGAATTTGAGCTTATGGCGCCAACGATAAATTTATGCAGTTTAAAAATGCTTCAAAAATAATGTATTTCGGTACATAAAGAATCCGATTAATAACTGTAAAATGTTAGTCTGAGTAGAAGAGCTCTTAATCAATTATCTTTCGTCGGCAAATAGCCTTACTTTTACTATTACTCGTATTTATCATATTGTCGTTTTTCCCACAAAAAGCGTTCATCGACTTGCATTAAGTCGCACCTAGCCTATGCCAGAGACTTTGTTTTGAGCGATTGGCTGCGTTGTAGACGATTGTTTGCTAAATTCATAATTGAAAATTGATTCAGTGGCTATATACTAGTTCAGGAAAGAATCCGCTCAGTATCATCTAAGTTCTTGTGTTATTTGCTTTCTATGCTCGTTTCTGCGAACACTTCTTTCAGTACAGTGATGCTGGATTGTGCTACTTGTAGCTACTTCGGAGCTAATTTTTGGGATATCTTTAGTTTCATTTAGCTACCTGAAACTACAAAATGCTTATTTACATAATTTGGGCTACTTTTCATTTTTATGTGCGAGTTATAATAAAAACAACAGTTACTAATTTTGTCAAAACTTAAACTTTGTTGGGCAAAAATTATTGTGAAGTATTCAATCTTCTGGAGGAGATTTTTTCAGAGCGCAAATGGAGATGAATATTGTTACTAGACTTTTACTAAGTAAAATAAGAAAATTTTAAATAAACTGTTCAAACAGTATTTCAAATATACCATTTTCGAGTCAAATTCACAGATTTTCGGTACAAGTTCATGATATTTTCGAGTCTTATTCATATTTTTTCAAATCAAATTAGTAAATTTTAATTATCAAATCATTAGTTTTTTTTCATAACTTTTTGAAATCAAATTCGTAATTTTTTTGAGTCAAATTCATAAGTTTTGCAAGTCAAATTCATAATGATCGAAAGCCTTATTCACAGTTTTTTCGAGTTAAAATCTTGTATTCTTAACGTAAGTTCATAAATTGCGCATCAAATTCATAAACTACGATCTTGACGTTCAAAAATTATGAACTCGCCTCGGAAAAACTATGAATTTGAATCCAAAAAAAAAATTATGAATTTGACTCGAAAACTTAAAAATCTGTATCGAAAATTTTTTGTATTGAGTTCACTTTTGAATTTGAAAATTAAACTCAAAGCCATTTTGTACAAAGAAACATAAAAAACTGTTTAATTTTATTTAAGTAATTTTAAATGTGCTGAATATAATTTTATCGAAAAATATGGATACTTAAAAAAAACAAACTGAGAAACGGTTTACAGCCCATGATCTCTGCATAGTTTTATCTCTAAATCATTCTCTGCTATCTATACATGATCAATATGAAAAATTATTAATTTTTATTTGAAGCCAGAAATTCTCTTCTAATGATGTTCTGAAAAATTCTGCGATTTGAATTCATTCTTCCCAAATTGAAAATGCATTAAGCGAATTAAGATGCGAAGACCTGTCGCGATTCGTATTAAATACGCTATTAATAATACTGCAGTAGAACAATTATTTTTTTTATGAATTAAATAAAAACGAAAGTTCGTAATAAATTGCAAATTTATATAAGAACACATGTTCATTAAGTTGTATATAAAGAAAATATGTTGAATAAACTTATTCCATCCTCAAGAAAATGCTCAGCATCTTCAGTGGTAAAGTATATGACTGAGACCGAAGAATATTCCTCTTTGTTTGAATAAAAGAAAAATTTGCATTGCAGATTTGAGATAATAAAAGACGTTTTGCAGTTTGTGAACTGCTGAATAAATGTACAGTTAATTTGTTTTTGTTTGATAATAAAATTTATAGGAAAAAAATTCTGTCAACATTACCTTATTCGCGATTTCTTTAATTACTTTCATTTTGAATTGATGCATTTGTGGAATTCTTTTTTCATTTCGCGTGGGCTGAGTTTTGACTACTTTGGGCTACATTTGTTTGGGACTTGGGCTTCTTCAATCTGAGAAAATCTTGTAGCTCTAATTGGGTACGCGAATATAATTCGATATTGGGTAGATTGTGGCATCGTCAGCTGCTGGATAGTTTGAATATTTTGTAAAAAACTTTTGTTTGGCTTTGAATCCTCGTTTTTCTTTGAACCTGCCGGAATATTCATTGTCATGCTTATATATAAAAAGTATTTCTACATTGTTTTCATACGCGCGTTGATAGGATCGCCCGATGTGAGAATAACATTGTAATTTTAATTGATCTCGATTTACATATATTTTGAACATTATTGAATTCATGGTGATTCAATTGATTGTTCATAATCAGAATACATATTCTTGTGACCAATGGGCTCGAACACCAGTTTAATGCAACGAGGTCAAATATTTTAAATCTTTTCATGCTATTAATTTAAAAAAAAAATAATTTAATTTATTATAGTTAGTTTCGTTGATATCGCCAGCATTATGCAATGAATCAGCTTAAGGATATTTGTTCATCTATTTTATCTATTTGTTCTTTTAGGTAAAGCTGATATTAACTTTTTGAACTTTAGGGGCTTTGGCAGCGACTGCTTTACAGTTAATCATTAATTGTTTAGAATTGACATCGGTCTAAATGTCCTCAATGCGACATATTTTCCAAAATAACTAACTTTTGTTTGTTATATTTTCTCTATTATACCATACAAAGTGTAAAAATGTTGTGTTTGTGTTTCATGCGCTCTGATTTCCTTTCAATCATGCATATTATCCATACTACTCCATTCAAAAATCACTCTTGTGGCATTTTCTTTTGAACAGAGGTGCTTTATATCAATTAAAAGATAACAGTTCAATTGAAAGCTAAAACGCATCTGTTAAATTTTCTTAAAATGTTACAGATTCTACTAACTAGATGACCTGTATGCTTGTCTTTTTTATCATCGCTGATTATCATCGCTGAATCTTGATTTTTTTACGAGTAAAACCTGCTTCGTTGTTTTATCAGGATATCTTTATCATAGTCAAATTTCATTTTGTTTCGTTTTAGTTGCACGCAATTCAATTTCCTACGTTGTTGATAAAGCAATTTTATTTTCGGCTTGCTTTATACCGCTTTGCTTATGCATCATCCGAGCGTTTTGATTTAATTTGGTATAAGTAGTAATAGCCGATTAAAGATATGAAGTAGGCGTCATGAGGAAATATAATATATTGAGAAAAAAATTTGCTTAGCTCTGGACTCAATGCAAACCTTCAAGTATCAAAGCTATGTATTTTTAGGTAAATAGATACAAATTTATGAATGGAGTATGCTAATTATTAAAAAATTCCTGGCCCTGGAACCCTCTACTAGCTTCACAAACCAAAATCATATTGAATTTGCTTCATATTAAGACAAATTTATCCTGGAAATTTCACTTTGATCTAGTGACTGCGTTGGAAATTACAAGGGTAGAACAATTTAAAAGATTACCACCAGTAAAAGTTTCAAAATTTTAGAAATTGAAATATTTGTTGTTTATTTTCATAACCAAATCATAATCCTTTGAAAATTTAATTGTGGCCTCTATTAGTAAAAAAATCAAAAACATATTATAGCTGGTAGCACTACCCTGATTTGGCAGCCAAAAGTCCATCAAACTTAAAATCTATTAAACTACCGTTTGAGTTTCAGGTTGGATCAATATCTGCGCCGGAAGCTATAGAGTAGCAAACTTTTATTTGGCTTAGTGTTTTTCAAGACGCTACATTGTTCCCAACATATTCATTAAACTTTATCAGACCTGTTCCTTTTTTAAGGCCAATATATCCCCTGACTTGATCTGATAGCTCGGTCGTGAGTTCTCGCGAGCAAAGAGGTAATTTGGTGAAAGACTTGGTGGATGCGGCATTTTCGAAAATATTTCCAGCCTCCAGGCATTAAATTTAACTTTTTAATCTGAAAAACCAAATAAATTTAGTAAACTCAATGGTGTAAAGGATTTTTTGCTGTATCTTTAGGTCGTTCAGCACAAAGGACTATACTTTATATGCATGATTAGGCCCTGTGTATTTCGTATTGAACTGACGACTCTGTTAGAAGCTATCACAATTCGAAAATATGAAAATTTATTTGCCTAGGCGCCCACATAGTGCTAACATTTTTCCAATCTTTATCATATCAAATTTCGAAATACGTTCAGAATTAATTTCGTTTACTTGTTTATTTCGAAAGTTATTTGTTGATAGAATTCTTGAGTACCTAAAATATCTCTAAAATGCCCGCCAGCACCAAAGGATAATGTAATTAAATTTTGGTTAGACCCGGACCTATTCAATGGATACATCAATGCGTCCTAAAAATTTCAGCTCAGTTGGATGACGCTATCATGAGATATAGTCACTGAAATTGTTTGGGCATATGTGTATATATACAATTATTGAAAAAGTTTGCGTCCACAGTGAATATGTAAAAAATTGCCTAAAAATAGAACACGTTTTCGAGCACTATTTGAATTTTTCCATATTAATTCAATAAACCGTTTTTGTTAGCATTACTAAAACAAATTAACTTTTTTTTAGCATTTCGACTGAAAAAAATTGTCAAATTACTTTTAATATAAAATATTAAATGAAAAAGTATGCGTACATCTCAAGAAAACATAATAAATTTATGGAATAAATCATTATTAATATTTTGTAGGATTTCCTTGCCTACCTTTTACTGCTTTAAGCCAATTTTTCGTACTAAAATTGCAATATAATCTGGGATGATTTTATTCAATTCTTGCACCTAACTTCTATTTTTTTGGCGTGTTTTTAGAAGCTATGCTCAGCAGTCTAAGTCTGCATTACAGTTTTTTTCATAGAACCTCTAGAAAATTTAAGTCAAATGACTGAGGAGGGGTACGTTATTGGTGGAGAACATGATACATAAGCCATAGGCTCACAATTCGCGAACAATGGATGGGGCCATTATTCTGTTCGAAAATATAACTATTCTTCAAGCCCAATTTTTTTGGCAATGTTAAGTATATTGCTTTTAAGTATTGCTAGATTAGCACGCTCATCAATTGTAGACACGATAAATTCTTAAGTTCTTCCTTTAGTTCAAACAGAACTTGTTCGAAGAAATTTTCTGCCATATTAATATACTCCTTAACAAAAGCAATACGATTTCTGGTGTTAATTTTAACCACTAAACCATTTCATTTCACCGGGAAATTCAGCCAAATCATCAATGTACGCAGATTTTTTTGCTTGAATGTATCAGATCCAGTTCAAATATTTGGATTTAATTTTTCTAAGCGTTATTTTCAGCTTCTAATTTAATTGTGTAGAAACTCAGACATTTTGAAAATAAATATTTTTCGTAATTACAATACGAAGGAAAGTCTGATAGGACATTCTACTAATAGAAGACTGGGAGGTTTTAGTCCGATTTGAAATGAAACGTTAAAAATATGATTTTCTATCGTTCATTTAATTTAGTCTGAAACTATACTCAAACCATAAGATTTCATGTGTATCGATTTCATTCAAAAGTACCTTGATCGATTCAAAAGGACATTATTTTTGTTCGATGAAAGTTGAAATAAGATACTTGGAAATATTATAGTATATAATGAGAACATGCTTTCTAGACTGATGAGGAGTCTTTTTTAGATGTGGAATATATTGACATTTAAGTAAAATAAAAAAAATACACATGAATGAATAAATGGTGATGCATTGAAATAATGCACTTCATGTTTTCGTGAATTGAAAATGTCAAAAGGTGATGTTTTAGCTAGATATGCCTCCAAGTTTGTCCCTTTCATCGAGTTTTTCGAAACAAAAGCAAAAAGAGCATAGATTGTTCTATATAATCGTTCTAAAAATGATAAAATTTATTGACGATGTTTCCTTGTGGGGACTGTATTAATTCCCGTCTTCCATCCGTGCACCAAATTTTCTTGCCTCATTCTGGATTTTCTTTTCTTTATGATGTTTGTTCCTCGAATTTATCTTGGTCGACAATCAATTAGTTACGCTAAAATTCTCTATCGTTACTCAGTTAGTATTTGCCATTTAAAAATATTATTCTCAATAATTTATCGGGCCATAATTGCTAATGTTAATTTTAAATCTGTAAAACACTTTTGAAATATATTCATTATATCTTTATTATTCTATCGATATTTAACAAAATTTGGGATGAACCAAAAAATACGCTTCGTGATGCTTAGATTAATTTTCAATAAAAATAGCAATGGTGCATCTCTACCAAGCATGTTGAGGTAAACGCATTTAGTTGAGGTAAACGCATGTAGAAAAAGGTACTTAGGTACTTTTTTCGGAGTTTTGTTGTTGTAGCATCTTTCCATTTCATGTCTATGCCATACGGATAGCATAAAAGATAATAAATGCTACACATTTTCAAACACTGGGTAAACTATCTAATCTGTTTTAATAGATGCATAGTAATTGCATAGTACGAGTATTCTTCCAATCATTCAATACAGTAGTGATCGCAGTTCTTCTAAACATTAGTTGGATTTTCTTTTGTTTTAATTTTTTCCCTTTCTTTTTTCTTCTTTTCACTTAAACCATTCTGTATGATTACCAGATGAGTAAAAATGTAAAAAATTATTTTACACTTTAATAATTTTGTTTTGAATGTAAAGCAAAATTAATTTGAACATAAAATTTAGTTAGCTCCTGATTCAGCTGCCTCCTCTTCCGACTTTTCTTTATTTTACTTCTTGTACTAAGAACGAGCATCATTTGTTGCATATTTTGAAGAGACATTGGTCGTTTTATTAATATATTCGATTTAAAATTACAAACCAAAAGTGGCATCTAAAGACATTGTGAACTTTGATGAGGTTTCCTGCAAAATCTTTTTTTTCGCTTTTTCTCAGGAATGGTTTAAAAAATTTGATGAATAATTTTTTCTATGCTCTCAAGTAAATATACTAAAATTGTACCTGAGGATATTTTCTTGAAAAATTGAGCAGTAGCATAATTCGATTTTTCTCAAAGTAAAAAGAATTGGGAAAAATTAAAAAATTATTAGATAATAATTATAAAAATGAATGTAAAATTTGCAGCGGTAAAGTTGCAGTTGACTGAAACACATACCAGATAAAAAAAAAACACGAAAAAAACGTGCTGAGACAAACGACCTAAACATTGATTGTTTTGTATGGGTTTTGGAGCGACTAGTCGCCACCTTAACGCAAGAATTGATATATAGCATGAATTAATTATTAGTCAACTTAGTTGCAACGTATATTCTCTATTTTACTTGTGTTCGTTTTGCTTGATTTCATTTAATAAATAAATTAATAAATTCAATTTCAACTACTTATGTCCTATTTTAGCTTTATTTGCAATACTCAGAATTTAAATAGAAATCAGAGTCTCGTTTATTGAGTTTCTCAGTTCATGTTTTTATTTTCTACAGTATTTATACTGGACACCATTTTTATCGCAGTCGCTATGCATACGAGTTCACTATTCGTATCATGTGATTTTATCATTTTTACCTATTTGCATTGACATGAAATCGGCAAGGAAAAATATTACTTGCATGAAAAACACACACGACTCTCTTGCGTTGTCGTTACATGTGGACACGAATTAAAGTAAGGCGTGACACACATGTTCAGGCAAATGATTACTTTTGCATGCAAAGTGAATGAGCTGACTAGCCTGCGTTTTTCCTATAATTAGGACAAGTGTATATGAAATGCATATTTCTGGCTGCATGGTGGAATACAGAAGTCATACGTTTCAATGATGTTTTCGTGGGCTTGCATGACTCCCTCGACGCAAAAAAGAGTGTGTGGGCAAGACATAAAAAAAACTTAAAAGTTTTGTGTTTTTTTGTGGTTTTATAATTAGCATTACCTTGAGGGGAAAAATTACATTAAAAAAAACAGTAAGTACACGAATTACAGAAGGCTGTTCTGCTCAGGTTAGTTTGCACATGATGTAGCCGCTAAAGCCTTTTTACACGATCCGTTCGGCCGTCCAGTCAGTTGGAATGTAAAATTTTCTTTTGTGTACAAGTAATGCAAGTTATGTATTGTGTTATCTATTATGCCATTTAGATTCATTTCGGGTATGTAAAATGTTCATGGTAGAGTATAGAGAATTCCTTTGATGCTGTTTGAAAATTCTAGAACTGACGACCGATTTGCGCACACAATCACTCACAATCGATTTGATGCACAAAGTGCCACACCTTTCATTTTAAACAGTATTTCAAAGAGCGATCTTCAGAAGTAATTGGCAACAAGCGAATGTCCTAGAGGCTGCTAGTTTTATCTGCTTGAACTCAAAACATACAGTTGCTTATCATAAGTGTTTGACTGTTAGAGACTTCATAAGGTCTCAAGACCATAGCTTCGATACATTACATTGATTCACGTAGTTTCTCTCCGTAAAAAATGGAAAAATTGCGGAACTGATGTATCAATATCAAGCAGAACTAATCATTTTTTTGGTCAACTAATTGTTTGTTTGTTTGTCTCTGTTTTCATTGATATCATTGTTCAAAACTATTTCGTCAATCATAATCAAAAAAAAAAAAATGCTTAATGACGGGGGGTTAATTGTAGTAAATACACTTACATACGCGAGATTATGTGATTGCGAGATAATTCAATTGCATTTATGAAGCTTTATTCTCCATAATCCTTGCATTAATCCTTGCTAAATCAGATTAAACTTTCGTGTTTTTTTTTAATTTGCGTTGATTTGGACAAACCTAGGTCTACTTCACCTGTTGATCTCCTTATAACAAATACTCTTGAGGTTCAAACATATATGTAATCTACAACCGGCGCAGGAAAAACCCTCGCACTAGTCGGTTTTCAGCTTATAGTTTATATTTTCTCTACAATATTATTAAATTAATAACTGTAGTTATTACTTTGAACCTAATAAGGTTTAATATTTTTTTATATAATTTATTAAATTTTAAGTAGAACGTACCCCGACTTTCTAATAAAAGGAAACCAAATCGTAAAAATCATCTTCCTTATTTAGGGAAAACTGTTAAAATAATAATAGTAATTCACACTACCTCCTTTAGGTTTGATTATAGACTTTACCATTGAGGGCATTGACTCGTAAAGCCTATCGATGATATCGAGGTCTTTTTTGTTGTCCCATACTTGTTAAATTATACTTCTGACCTCTTGGTTTGTCTTTGACTTCTGTTCCATGGCTTTTTTCGGCATTATTGCTCAAACGCTTCCTATTCGATTTAGGTCGGGGCTCTTTCCTGGCCAGGAAAGTGGCTCGATACCAAGTTCTTTCTAAACACTTTTTACCTGTAGAAGAGAAGAATGCCATGAATCAGTTTTAGCAAAATTTAAAAATTGGCATCCTGGAAAATAGGATTAAGATATGCTCCATATAAGTCCTTCACGGTAGAAAGTAGGCCTTCGGTAATAATCATTGTGTAGTTTCCCGTTTTCCCGTAATATTGAAATATTGCGAACTCCACGTCCAGTGATATATACTATTGCGCACGGGGAAAGTTTGGTAGCTGGTTGAATACATTTGTCGCTATACCGTTCGCCTTTTTTCCACTGATCTTTTAATGTTTCATCTAGACCAATCAAATTAAACTTGGAAAACGTTTCCAGTCTGTAGAGGTCCAACTTTGTCTCTCCTTGCACCAGTTAGGATATGTCTGCTTCATTTTCTTGTTTATAATGAGTTTTTTGCTGGAGTCAATGCTAGTTAAATCCCGGCCTACCTCTTTTGCATCGTCCGAAGTGAGCACCGCCTTAATAACGTAGGGTTCCACACTGCGCGAAGCTCTGCTGCATTTAGGAATCGATTCAATAAGCAGAGGAGCTTCTGATGATTATCATCCCTGCTGTTTGTCTTTCGTTCCATATCACTACCTGCCTTCATATATACGGTTCCAGTTTGATCATTTTTTTGAAAAACTCTTCTCACTGTCCAATCGTTACAGCCAATACGCCTAGCAATTTCACGTTTCGATAAGTTTTCCTGTGCTCAATGCTACACTTTTCGACTTTTCCTCAACACTTAATTGCTCGTATCTAGCCATCACTTTTCACTTGCCACTTGTTACTCATTAAATGCTAGCTTCAGACCTATCTTTTTATACGTTTTCTATAGGTAATCTAAGAAACTGCTCAATGACATCATAAAAATAATTTATGGATTTGACAATTAGGCGGAATTTCAGGTATTTCAATGGTGCGAGGGTTTTTGCTGGTTTTTTTCGCTATAAGTTCTTGCGACAGCAGTGGTCTGAATGGAATACCAAATTTGTTTGTAAAATCTCTTTCTTCTTCCTGTATGTTCCTTTGTCTATATTTTTTAACCATAGTTTATCTCTCGACGTTTTCCCTTTGTATTGAAAAACTTCGAATAATTTTCCGGCATTGGAGTCAGGAGACATTAAAAATGTTTTAAACCACCGGTCTAAATCAATCCTGTCCTGTTTTCTTAAACTTTTGTAAAGAGTCGTTCATAGCAGAGTATACTGTGCTGTCAAATATTGGAGCAGCTTGGTTTCCCTAAAAGTTGTTTAACGGCGACTAAGCTAGTCTGTTATCGACATTGGAAATCACGTTGATGCTATTTACATCGATTTTTCAAAATTAAATCATTGTTTGCCACTCAAAAAGCTCGGTATATTCGTAATTTTTGGTTGTCTATTTTGCTGGTTTGCATCCTATATCTTTAATCGTTCTTGTAAAGTTGTCCTGAATGGTTGCTTTTCCTATCCTATTATTCCTCCGCTTTCCGTAAGGTTCAATACTTTACCCTCTACTGATCATCGTTTTTATTAATGACATTCTCTCTATATTTACTTCTACTTCCCTCCCTCATAATATTTCCAATTGAGTTTTTATGTCCTTTTCAAATAAAGCCTATACTTTTGTCGTTTTACTATTCTCTGTCTGGTGTTGATTTGAATATCTACATGAATGTTACATAATTCAAGAGCATCTAAACTTGCAGAGGCCCATCACACATTAAATATCTTCACATGTGTTCGTTTATTTATTTGGTTAGTTCGTTGCCTTCTTGAACATTGCGCCCAAGTATGGTCGTCCCGTTCTTGTCAGAAGCCATTGGATATGTTCAACTTAAATTTACTTGATGTCTGTTGCACAACTTTTAAAGCCAAACTGTTCGTACCACAAACCTCTAAATTTTCTAATATTTCCTACCCTTAACACTTGTAGATTGTACTTTGATAAATGTTTTTGTTCAAATTGTCTAATGAGCTTTTTTCAACCAGTATCTGCATCTTGCAGTTTTTACGCGATCACGAACGCCCCTCTAGATTTCGAGCTATCTTTAATGTTCCATTCGCTCGTACAGAGCTATACTTTCATTGCATGCATGTTACGAAGCCATAAAGAGCACCAGTCCGGCTCTTTAGTTCAAAAATTTCGAAAATTACAATTCGTACAAACATAAATGCAAATCATAAACAAAGTCAATGATCAATTCTTTATATGTATGTAAATATGTAAATGTGGATGGACATTTCTATTCTATTCAAAAGCCTTTATTCAGAGATCCTGTATTTCAACATTCATCTAAAAGTTAGTATCTTTCATTTACTAAACGATCACATCCTATATGTATTAATCGTCTGCTACGTATTTCCAAATAGGTCAGTTTCACCTTTAGAATTTTCGTATTCTTGGCGTAACACAAATAGCTTGCCGTATTGACGCCGTTGAAAGATATGTACCTAAGATAAAAAAAAAGAAGAAACTGTCTGAGCCATGGCTTGATAGGGACCTTAGGCATTTGCGAAATCGAAGGAACAAACTTTATAAGCGGATTAAAAACAATATCGACGTTAGTTCTGCTATTCAGGATGAATATAATGAAACTGCTAAGCAATTTCTGGCAAAGTCTCACGAGGCTTATGACAATTACATTAAGGCAACAGGTGAAAATATAATCCGCGACCCGAAAAAATTTTATGATTTTGTAAATGTGAAGCGAAAAACTACTGGTTATCCATCGTCGATGTTCTTTAATGATATCACTTCTTCCTCTCCTAATGAGATTTGTGATTTATTCGCAGATAATTTCCAGAATATTTTTATTGCTCCTGACTCATCAAACTCACATCTCCCTTCCTCTCATTCCACTGCTACAGCTTTTATCAGCCACTTAGAAATTACACGTGACGAAATACGTAAAGCTATTTCGGAACTCGATTGCAACAAAGGTCCAGGGCCAGATCTTCTTCCTCCAACTTTCTTGCGCAAATGTGTAGAGCAGCTTATAACTCCCTTTCATATCTTTTTCAACAGATCACTTTCGTCTGGAGTTTTCCCATCCCGTTGGAAACTTTCATATGTCACACCCATATTCAAAAATGGTGATAGACGCTGTATCGGAAATTATAGAGGTATTGCCATCTTATCTTCTATTCCGAAACTTTTTGAAAAGATTGTCTACGATAAACTTTCGCCACTTGTTGACTCCCGTCTGAACGAGCAACAACATGGTTTTAGAAAAGGTCGCTCAACTACCACAAATTTGACAGTCCTAATCTCAGAAGTCCTATGTAAAATGGAGAAAGGATACCAAATTGACGCAGTCTATACAGACTTTAGTAAAGCTTTTGACACAGTTGACCACCCTACCTTAATTCTAAAGCTACTGAAATTCGGACTTGGTGGATCTTTGCTTAGCTGGCTGACTTCTTACCTTGGAAATCGAACTCAGCTGGTAAAATTTCAAGGACTCTTATCGAAAAATATCTCTGCTACCTCTGGTGTACCACAAGGTAGCCATCTTGGCCCACTTCTCTTTAATATATTTATTTCTGACCTATCTGACGCCCTAGCAAATATACCTCATCTACTTTATGCCGACGATCTCAAAGTCTATCATATCATTAAATCTAAATCCGATGCACTCTTTCTCCAATCCCAACTTGATTCACTTGATCATTGGTGCAATGAAAACAAGCTCTCTCTCAACATTGCTAAGTGCCAAGTTATAAGTTTCTCCCGAAAATGCACCGTCTCACATAACACATACTTCCTCGGGAATAATTTGTTAGCTCGAGTTGACAACGTTGTCGACCTTGGTGTTGTCTTGGATGAGCGACTCCGCTTCACCTTGCATTATGATAAAATACTTTCCCGTGCGAACAAACAGCTAGGCTTCATCAAAAGACGTGCCAAAGAATTTCGTAACCTGTGGGTCACAAGATCCTTATATACCTCTCTTGTACGCCCCATTCTCGAATATGCTTCCATTTGCTGGAATCCGGCTTTTGAAACCCACAGTAGCAGGCTCGAGTCCATACAAAAGCAATTCTTACTTTTCGCATTGAGAGAACTATACAACCCTTACGATTTTAATACCCTTCCTCCTTATGAGTTTCGACTGGGTCATCTAAACTTATTAACACTTGCATCTAGAAGAAAGATGATTTCGGCCTGCTTCACATTTGACGTCATTAGAGGCGTCATCAAAGTTGAATTCCTGAATAGCAAAATGGTGTTGAATAACCCTGTAAGAAATACCAGGTCCTCCCGTTTACTTAAGGAATATCCACACTCCACTACTTACGCAGCTAATGAGCCGATAAATAGATGCTGCAGGATATTCAATAGCATAAGTAATCTGTATTCTCCAACAGTCTCAAAATTATCCTTCAAATCCTCCCTTTTCCAAGCCATCCGCAACCCTTAATCCTAAGCTATATAACAATGTTTTATTTATTTGTTATTTATTAATTTATTATTGATTTATTTTGTTAATTATTTTATTTAATTTTTCGTTTTGTTTCTATGTACTAGTAATTTACAACTTTGCTTTTTTTACTGTTTATGTTACTTGTACCTTGCTTGGTTGATAAATAAAATAAATAAAATAAAATATTTGGTCTACTCTACAGTGCACTGCTACCTGTGGTTATTTTACGAACAGTTATCATGTACATCAAATTAAAAAAAAAATGTATTATTTCCTGCGGTGTGAACGGATCATAATTTAAATATGACTCCGATAATTATCACGTCATGCTGCACATATCATATGGTTTAAATAGTCCTATTATCCATAATGAGGCATTTATTGCTCTGTAATAATTTATGATGTCGACGATGAATTTATAGCCTAAAATCATTCGAATTTACCTAACAGTCTGAAAATTTGATCATTTCGTAGCTTAAACTTTCTTCGAAAAATAATTTGCATACTAATTTGATTATAACGTTATGAGAGCGAAGATAGCTAACATCTAATCAATGCACATAAATTAAGGTGATGACGTATTGATAATGAAAACCGATTGCGAGTGTTGCTCGCACTGCATGCGTCGACCAGTCAAAGAATGCACGTTTCCAGGTACCGTAGCAGTAACAGTGTAGCAGATAAATTTGTTCGCGGACAAGCGCGTTGTCTGGAGCCGTGGGCTTCACCTGCGGCCAAGCTTCTTAATTAATTTTTAAGATAAAGCTAAGGCACTGATCTATTTCATATGTACATTTATTCGCCCGCTTGACTTGCAAACTGATCGAATAAAGCATATCTATTACGTCTGATTTCGAAATTCGCAAAGAGTTAACAAACATGTGTCCATATACATATACTGTTTACCTAGACATAATTTGCGAAGTTAATTTGGCGTAGCACAAAAATGATTTTATAATTTTGGCTATAGTCAAAGATGCACACTTCTGATACAAATCTGTGATGAACGCAAATTTATTCAAACGTACGAAAAATGCTAATGAAAGATCTTTATACTTAGCATAGTCTTGAATGAGCATGATAATATATTAAATATAACTGCCTATGACGAATTGGTCAAGAAATATATTTTAGAAGTTTTTATGATGCGAATGTACTTTGTGAAAATAGATGCAGCGCGACTTGTGGGAAATGAGCTTAAAGTCGTTGATTTGACGCAAAATCAGCATGTTTCGGATGCCATTCTACATTTTAAAAAACCATGCTGATTTTCATTAATAACTATCTACTGTAGGTATATGTATCTTGAAAAAGTATGTCAATCATGCGTTGATAAGCCTACACGCTGAAAAATCATTGTTCTACCCTTAATATATTTTGCAGCTAATATATTTATATTAAAAACATTTCTTAACATTATTATATTGACCTAGCAATAACATTATATTGCCCGCACATAGCATTCTTAAAATGTTATATATTGACATGCGTGTGGTGAATTTTTCTGTTACAATATTACATTAGTAGGCCAATATTAAATAGTAACATGGCAATAAGTTATATTAGCATCTTACAATACTATATTAACACACCAATAATATATATTAACATGCCAATATATTATAGTAACATGGCAATAAGTTATATTAACGTCTTACTATAGTATATTGGTATACCAATAATTAATATTAACACGCCGTCGATACGATTTTTCCATAGTCCCAAGAGGTCCCCCATCTAAGTACTAACCGCGCCCAACACTGCTTAACTTCGATGATCGCGCAACATTAGGTTATTCCAGTGTGCTATTGCCGCATTAAATATGAACATCCTAACTAACAATACAAGCAATGTACTTTGTTGTATGACCAACAATTTCACCACCCTTGCTTAATACATTTATATTAGCATAGTAATATATTTATGTTAAGATGTTAAAACATTTATATTTACAGATGCTCTGAATATAAAAAGTTAACAGCTTAATATGTAATGTTAAACTGCAAATATAATATTGTAACTTCCTAACATACAATATTGAGCTGTTAAAATTATGTATTAGGGACAATGCTGTTACTACAACAATATTAAGATGCTAATATATTGATTTCGGTCATTTCTCAGCGTGTAGCTTCAAATTTAACCACTACAGTTTATTAAGATTACGTTGCTACGCAGGTTGTAGTTCACACGCCACCTGAACAATGTTAATTTAAGGTAGGTCAGTTTCATCGAAAAACAAAAGGTAGCGATAGAATACCGAATTTCGTCAGTGTTCGGCACATTAATATGTAAATTTATATTGATTTTTCAGTTAGATTCGGAGTGAAGATCGAACGGTCTCACGGTCTTCAGTTCTGATCAGACAGCCCGGAATATACTTGATGGAAGTGAATGTGAAACGTAAACCAGTACAACGCCGATGTTTTCGATTGATATAATATTTAAAAAATCTAGGTCAATGTAGCTAAATTGAATCGAAAAGGTATCAGGAGGAAATACAGTGTGATATCCGGTCTGCTTTCCAGTTATTGATTGTGATGCTACTTTCTATAAATAATTTGAGCCAATACTTAGTAAATGAGATAATAAACTGTGCACAGAGTAATTAATGTTAGATATCAGTACCCCAAAAATATCAATGCATCTCTCCAAACAATATATGACATCGAAAAATAATAATATTACTGTCTAATGACCATAGGACAAACGAAATAATGATAAAAATGGATTTTTTTTGTGGGATAATTAAAATTAAATTTTTTTTTTAGCTAAATGGTTTCGAAAATATGCACTGATTCTCATAAGACATCAGCTCATAGTGCATACTTGACTATGTGACCACTAGCAGTGGGAGTTCATTAATTTTCGTTTATTTTTTTGTTAATTTTTATTTTTATTTGATAACCTTTATAATAATGATGTTTGGCAATATAAAACGTAATGAAAAGAAATTTCGAATAACCGACACTGAGTCATCGTTTTGATACTATTATGCATTCAAGGCTTCCTAGTGCCTTTCCAATGCCACAAATCTCCGTATTTCAATTGATTTTCCTGCGATTTCTTGGTTTATCCACTGATTTTTTAACCATCTTTTCGTAAATCTTATTTGGTGCCTTATGGGCGCTTGAACCCATTTTGTCAGCCGTATAAAGTTTAGGATTCGATATTCCAGCTATTGTGCCTGGGTAGGTATTATGACAGAGTTTCCAATGCATATAATAGAGCTTGACGTGTAGAAAGCAACAGGGTGCCCTGAGCAACCTATACTAAGCGCGGCCTTAAGATGAAACGTGTGTGACATGTGCATAGCGCGAGTTTTTTTTAACATGAACGATTCAATGGGACAAAGCAAATTGATGGCGTGGCGCGAGAAATGGGGCTCTATCATGGAGCTACAAGCTTTTCATATTGCAACCGCGCTAACATCATGGAAACCATATTTCTGACTATTGACAGAATATATGTACTAGTACGTTCGATTACGAAATGGGCTAAGAATTTTGAAAGTGTTGACATTTGGCCATAATTAAGCCTAAACTTTCGCTATTGACTGAGGATTTGCGTATAATTAGCATTGAGGCTGATGAGCTATTTCGTACTGCAATCATCGAGCAACCTTCTGCTATTTCTGTTCAAAGTGCCAGCTCGACTTTACATCAAGAATCACCACATCAGATACTTTCTGCACCAACTTCGATTGCTGGTTCTCGTCATCTGCAAGTCTTTGTGACTAAACTTATTTATGAGATGAGTACTGCTGCTGTTAAGAACTACATCAAACGAAAACTTGGATTTGCACTAAACCTTCTGGACTGCACTAAACTTACTCCATACCAGCTCATTCAAAATAACCACCACTGCTGATAACAAGGAATGACTGGACACCAGTTTTGGGCCCCTGGTATAATTGCCAAAACTTTCATCAGAAAACCTCGTTCGAATTTTCAACGAAAAACGAAAGCACCTGTTCCAACGTAATCTCAAAAAAATGTGAAATTTCTTTATATTACCATTGAAGTCAAAACTTCGATCTATATCATTTAACACTTCACTTGCTTTAGATAACATTATCTGCCTCACGGAAACTTGGCTTTCAGCCGATATTAATAGCAGTTAAGTTCTTCCTTTACACCAACTATTTCGAGTATATCGGAATTGTTCTATTTCTAAGAAATCACATGGTGGAGTTGTATTAATTGCCATACGCGAACCTCTTCGTGGAACACTCTGTCGTAATTTTCATTCTTCTCCTTCTGTGGAATGTGTGATGGTTCGTACTTGTCTTCTTAACTATCTTCACTTAATAATTCTCACTGTAACAGTTCTTGCGCTGTGGACGAACATTTTTTTACTAAGATATCTTCTTACTTTTATATTTTTTTTCCTTTTGACCCATTAATAATCTGTGGTGATTTCAATATGCCATCCGTTGACTGCGATCCATTTTCAAATTGCATCATGTGTAATAATCAGCAATCCATAACACTTTGATCCATCCCTTCCCTTCGCAGATTAACACTACGCGTAACTTAAATGGTCGTATTATCGACCTTATCCTCTGTAAAATTCCCTCTCCTGATACATCTGTATCCACCGGGATGGAACCTTTGTTTTAGTAGATGCTCACCATCTTCTAATTGAGTCTCACTGATAAACTCCTCAGAGAAGGGAATCTCATTTGTCTTCGGTACAGTTTTCCCAAGGCTAGTCTTCTAGGAATGGCATCGTAATTTGAAAAAGTTAGCTGGTTTTTGTTCTTCCATGGGCTAAATATTGATCATGAACTTTCCAAATTTTATTCCTTCCGCAATGACGTTATATCTACCTACACACCTATTTTTCATCCTTGGCTCACTCTACAAGCTTTGCGAGAAATCCAACTAAAAAATATTGCTCGGAAAAAGTTTCGAAAATCGAATTCTGCCTCTGATCTTGCCGTATTTCGGACACTGCGATCCTCGGTTAAAATCGAAATGAAGCAGGCAATGCACGATTAATTTGCTAGTTTGAAGTCATCTATTTCTCTTGCAACAGTAAACCTTTTTGGTCATACATTCGGGCTTTGGAGAAAAATTCTTCTATTCCGAAACGAAGTAACTTTCAATGGCTTTACCTCCTCATCTCCGCAAGATGTATGTAAGTTTTTCACAAACTTCTTTTCTTCTCCCTTTAAAAGTTTTTCCTCTCTTGTACATCCCCTTGATTTTCCTTCCCTTCCCCCTTTTCTTTCTGTAATCCATACTGATCCGATTGAAGCTGAGACTTTATTGCTCAGCCTTGACCATCATTCCGGTGGTGGTTCTGATTGTTTTCCCAATTTCTATACGTGGTCTATGTCTTCCTCATTGTGCGCACCCCTCTCTATCCTCCTCAATTTCGAATCGGTATTTTTCCTTCTGCCTGGAAAGTTTCAAATATTTATCAAATTTTCAAAACTGGAAATGTTTCCTCCGTCTCCAATTATCATCCTATTTCTCTTCTCCCTTGTTTCCGGAAAATTTTTGAAAAAATTATCTTCGCTAGAATGTATCCCACGATTCATCCAGTCCTAGCTCCGGAATAGCATGGGCTCGTGAGGAGTAAGTCTACTTTGACCAGCCTCATCTTCTTCTCAAACAAAGTTGCCTTTGGCTTAGATCGTTAGAAACATGTGAACGTAGTGAACACAGATTTTTCCAAAGCCTGTGTTACTGTGAACCATAGAGTACTACTAAATAACGTTGGCCGGTTTGGTTGTTTCGGGTCACACCTTGCTTGGTTTACCTCAGTAATCGTGAGTGCAAAGTTACTATTAACAACCTCTCCCTTTCATCCTTCTTTTGCTGTTCCACAAGGGTCTATCTTTGGTCTTTTCCTTTTCTTCATGTTTATCAATGACCTTCCATCCATTATCGACGATTATGCTGACGATTTAAAATTATTCCAAGTCATCAGTTCAGCAAGGGACTGTGATATTCTTCAGAATTATGTGTGTGCTCTTCCCAATTGATGCAACCACAATTTGTTGCCCTTAAATGTTAACAAATGTAAACATAAGAACTTTTCTCTCAAATCATCTCCTATTTAATTCTCATAATCAGTGGCGGCCCGCCAGTAGATATTTCGTAAAGTAAAGTAGATATTTCTTGATGGTATCCGCGTATACCTTATAATAGTGTTTTCGTGTCGAGCGGGCCCAGTGGCGACTTGTCAGGGTGGGCCAGGCGGGCCGAGCCCACCCTGACGAGCCGCCACTGCTCATAATCATTTTTCACCAACTATCTGTCGTCCGTTAATCAATTCAGAGATGTTAGTTCGTTATGACCTCGAATATGCTTGCAAAGTGTGGTATCCATATACACGTTTTCTATACCTTTCTGAGGCCAGCGAGTGTCTGCAGCGTAGGTTCACACGTTCTTTATTTTTAAAATATAACATCCCTAACTCCTCATATGTTTCCCGCCTGTCGTTTCTACAAATTGCTTCCTGGGATTCACGCGGACTATTGATTGACGAGTGCTTCCTGTTCAAATTGCATCGAGGTATTATATCTGGCCTCACCGATTCGTTCCGACCTCGCAGCTCGTTATGTGGCCATAAGTCTCAGGAACACTTCACTGTTCCATTCGCGCATACAAATGTGTACTTTCCTTCTCTCTTTGCCAGAATCCCTAGACGTCATAATGAATTGGGGCTTGGATCACTACCACAATCGTTATTTGCCTGTAAATGAGATTTAAAAGTGCTTATCCTCATTCTAAGCGTTGGGGCATTAGATTGTTGAATTGTATTTTCTTTTATCTTTTTGCAAATATTAATATTTATTTTTATCATTTTCTAATTTCATTGCCATAATTGGAATTCGTATTCTGATGAGATGAATTTTTTAAATAAATAAATAAATAAATAAACTTTCCAGAATATGATTACGAATCTAGTTTTGCAGCGTCTGCAAAATTAGCAAGCTGTATGATCTACTCTCTGTTATCTGGCATAAGTAGGGCTCGGAGAGTTATGTACGTGCCTATTTTGAATATTTTGGCCCTTAGGGCATATTCCACCTTAAAATGCAAGTACGAACACATTGTTATCATTTTTGCTCTACCAAAATATGATTTCTAGTACTGGTTTTTCCTTCTGGCTCTTCCATGTCGGAACACAAAAGCAAAAGCTTAAATAGAACAGCTATCTTTGTGTCCATTGTCAAAGAAATGAAAACATTAGAATTGAAAGGTCATAAAATGAATCGACATGGTTGAAAATATTCGCTCGACTTTGGACTCGATCACTTGATTGACAAAGAAGAAATTTATTGTATAAAGAAAAGAAGAAATTTATTGAGCGATATTTTTCAATTTTTAAATAAGCTTTGACAATTTTTAAATAAGTTTTGACTGATAAACGGCAATCTTTCACGTTGGAGCATTTCAAGCAACATCTAAGGAATGTTTTTTAACTGCTTTGTGCACAATTGACAAACAAAAAAATCTAACAACCATATGTATGTATATCTAATTTTCTTGCATATTTTGGCAATTTTTGGAAAATATTTGCATAGTTTGCTCATTTTAATATCTCGTCTATTAGTATATTTCAGTGATCTTTCGTGCATATTTGCTTGCATATTTCGGTTTTTTTATTTAGATTAAATTACTTTTTATCGAATTATGTTGTATTACCTACCTGTATTGCAGTCGAGGCATCTAGGGTCATCTATTGCGCTTAAAATGGCAAAGATATTCTGGTGTAATATTTATTAGTAAACAGTCTGTTTAGTTGTTTAATGCTATTTCTGTTAACCAAATTCGGGCTTTCAAAATCAGAAACGCTTCTAGACAAGTTCATTGAAAATTATTTCTGGTTTTTACGCTGAACTGTTCTTGTTATTCCTGTTTCATCGTTAGGTTGATAAGATTTAGTGTCGCATCTGGTTCAAGTGATATTGCTAAAAAAAATTCTCCAAAGATAGCCTGTTTAGTCTCAATACCTATCTATGTCCATATCCACATTATGTTGACTTGTACTTTTGGTGCTTTTGGTGAACGTTTTTGAATGATGTGTTGGGCCGCTGCATTGTTCAGGAGCTCACACTTGATTCGAGTCTGTGAGCATTAATATTTTTTCAAAGCCTTCGAACTAAGCCAATTTTGATTGTTCTGCATTTATTACTGAAGTATTTTGTTTGAGGAGAAAATCTTTGACGTATTCTTTCCTGGTATACTAACGGTACATCCAGTTCCCAGGAAATATTAAGCTCCATCAGATAGGACTACTGCGGATTCAGAAGTGATGTTGCAATATATTTCATTTGTATGATTTCAGTTTTTTTGTTGGGTATTTGCTTGAAGGTCTTCTATTTTTGCGAAGCGCTGTGATGTTGTGTGATTTATCAATGGAAAAAAATTCACTAGTGCTTTTGAATCTCAATTGAAACTTTTTATATAAGAAGCGATATCTTGATTTGGATTTGCCTTGAACAAGTTACTACTAGTATCTGTTATTTTCATAAGTTCGACTAATCGACGGTAATTTGTGCTGCAAAGCAATAACTATTATGTTAGGGGTTTGCTTGGTCAGGCCAAGAATTTTTTTTAGAATGCTTACGTTAAAAGCATCTGCTTTATTGAATAGGTAGACTGAGTGACTGATGTAGGTGGTGATGTCACTTTCAAGTTTAACTTTGGTATATGCATCAAACTTTTGTCAAAGGGGAGACCATTTTTTATATCTGTGACTCTCATGATAGCTCTCACCTTCAGATCTATATTAATAATTGTTGTGGTGATGAAGTTTCTGTCCATCTGGGAGCAGTTAATATGTTTACCAGAAAGTTTTTTTTTTATTCATTGCATTTATTTACTATTTATTAGGATTTAAGATGCATATTGGTGATTCCTGTTTAGGTAAAACCATCCCGGTTGAAATCGGTAAAATTATTCAAATCTTTAAGACAATATTCTGGCAGAAGACTTTAAAAGAATAAAAATCCACCCTGCAAAGCTACTCAAAGATCGCATTAGCAGGTGTATGAATACAGGATATTTCCCGGAGGGTCCTAAATTGCCGAGAATTACGACTATACTCAATGACGGTCATCCAATGGATCCAATGGATGCTCGATATCCAAAGTTCTATTGAATTAAAGATCTATATTGTCCTAAGAAAAGTCTCCGAAAAAATAATCTTGGCACGATCAAATAATTTTCTCAAGGAAAACTCAGTTTTAAGTGCGAATCAATACCGCTTCTAAGAGCATAGCAATACAAGAGTGGTGGTACTGTGTTATATTTACCTTCAGTAATCTTTTTATGCATTTGATCCCGATGTGACCACAAAGGCTGGAACATTTGTGCATTATATGGAGATTTAAATAACTAAGCAAAAATTGTTTATCAAGCTGGCGAGTTGCGCCCAAAAAGTCGACTTCAATCAGTAAGAAAAATTACATAAATGTTGGTATTCCGTAGGTATCCTTCCTGCGTCCACTATTGCTTTTAAAAAAACTAAATAGTTTAAAAGATCAATACTTAATTGAATGGATATGTCTGTAGACTACACCTTACTGTTATATTCTGCTAGAAGTGAAATAACGATGCAAGACCAAATCAACCCCGGCCTTGAGTAAGATGCAAAGTGGCTTGCTTTCAGCAAAATTGTAGCAAACCTCAGAAAAACAAAATGCATGATACTTCATCACAAATATAAAGTTCTGATAAATCTTCAATCATCACTTAACGGATTATACCTAGAACGAGCAGACACAATTAAATATTTTGGTATGATTTTACATAAAAAAAAGATGTGCTTACATCATCATCAGGCAAGAAGTGGTTTTAATGATAAGAGGCATGACTTTCCACCTCGAAGATCAAAACTTAATATTTTCAACGCCTACATAATCCTTACAAAGCTTATTGCGCCATTTCATGAAACCAGTCTTCGAAACGAAGTGTTTGAATTCGTTGGTGGGCTGATTGATATACAAGAGAGCTAATTACTTAATGTACAGCAAATTATTTGTGTGAAAAAATGAAAATTATTTTATTAAATAGCGACCAACCAAATAAAGCAGCAAATGCAATAAAATGCTAAAGCAATTAAATGCTAAACTGTAAAAATTTAAAATGCACATAGACCGTTCGTATTAAGAGGTGGAGAGTGTGAAGAAGAATTAGACAAAGAATTAGAAGATTACCACTCGGTGAAGATTCATGTTAGACACAAAATGAGCTTGCGATATCAGTAAGCGTTGATTAAAAAACAGTTATTAAACATTTAAAAGCATCAGGAACGATTTAAAATCAAGGAAATTTGGTGCAATATTAACTGAAACCAACGGTAGAAAAGGGATGCACATAATGCGAAGTATAAAAAATTTCATTCCTCATTACTGTCGACAAAACAAAATATCCATGGTTCTTAACTCTTACTCTACATTTGGGGGTATCGGCTCAGTGTAGCTTGTAATGGGTTCCTCAAGCCGAACAAAACCATCACGTGAGATCGCTGTAGAGTACAATTGTTGCATTTGATCCGGGCATTGGACGCAAAATGGCCATGATACTAGGAAAGATACGATAAAGTAATTTAGCACCATGACAACACTTGGACAAATGTTGCAAAACCAGTCAAAACTGCCGGAAATAAATGTCGTATCTATTTCATTGCATAACCTTGATTATCATAGTAATAAAAAAGGAGTAAATTATGTAAAATTGTTTTTGAGGTAAATGTTATTTGTAAAACCACTTCTATTGTTTGTCTTTCCTATGCGTAGCGTCTCCAAAAAATAAGTGAGGAGTTAAAAACTTGGATGAATCTTCACCTCATAAAACAGGTAGGCACCGGAGAAAACACTATTCAGACTCACGTGCCTGCCATGGCTCGGCGTGTGTGAAAATGAAGAAAAACAGGCGAGAATAGACGAGGTGACCTTTTATACTCTCGTGCTCGGCAACATTTGCCATATCTCGGGGAAAGTGTACCTATAAGAGCATTTGTATAAAAGAGTGATTGGGCCTAAGCTGAAAGTTTGCCCAGTTCCGCAGTGCACACAATCTAATTTATACCTACAATCAGAAAAATTTCACCACTTAAAATTTAATAGAATCAAATTTAAATCAAAAGTTGAAACACAACGAATCTTATCTGAATTAAATAAGCCCCCACATTCAACAAAAATGATTCCACTTATTATACAAATGTTATTTTCATATGATAATTTACATCATTGAATGTAAAACAAAACATTTTGTGCTAAAAAACACCACTTTGATACAGCGTTATTGAAATGAAGGCAGATTAATATATTAAATTAAAAAGAAACGTATTTGACGCCAAATCATATTTGAAAATATTTGATTCATATCTATTTTTTTTATTTGTACAACGATTTTTTTCTGAGTGTACACTTTAGAAAAGGAACAGCAATCGCATTTCCCCCATTTTAAAATTTCCTTCTTTAAGATGATTTGTTATGGTTTGTCCAGACAGATTACGGGCTTGTCTTTTAATTAAAAAGCTTCAAAATTATTTAAATTGATGAGCTCTCATTTTAAGCAATTAGTTTAGTTTTAGCAACAGAGAAAATTGGCGGAATTTCACTTTTTTGGCAACAAGTGCAGAATATTTTTGGGGTCATATTATATACCTGTACCGCATTGTGACTGTCCGTTCAGTTATTTCTATGTAATTTTCTTGATTTAGAAAAAAATCATCAAATCACCCTTATGAAAAAAATTTGGTTTGATGCAATTTTGTATCAATGTCCAGTCCAGAATTGAATTTTACGATGTCTTTATTACCCAATACACGACAAATGAAACTTTTGATTTACATATCCTATCTAGATCCCTACTTTTGAAACTCTATTCTCATCGACATCTATAGAATTCCGTTTGCTATCGGTAGCAAAATAATCTAACGGAACGCTCTCACCCTTTCCCACGAAAATGAATATGATTCGTATCTTATCGGTTTTAATTAGCATAGTAAAATTTGATGAGTAGATCCAAAGATAGGTAAAATATCTTAAACGTAGATTTTGATTGATCGTGCTTCAATGGCGATAGGTGTCTTCAGACCATCGGATCGAATTATGAATGTAATAAAAAATTGTGTCATATAGCTTCAATGTGTTGTAATTCAATCTAAGAGTTTGGCAGCAAATAATCTTTTATTAGCGTAAATTCAATGAACAAAAATATGTAGGTACTTGCTGCCAAGGAAGTTCTAACCTCCCTTTTAGCACGAAGCAAAACTTCTAACGTTCCCTTGTAAACATTTACAGCAAAACATTAATTTTTGACATGTAATTACCATAATGTTTGATTTAAAAAAAAAAACGAAAAATAAAAGGAATTATGAGTTTCTGGAATTTTACAGCCCCCCTACTGGAACTATCGTGAACAATCTACGTACCTAACGGACGATCGGCATGCGGCACGCCAGTCGGTGGAAGGAGCAGCCCAGTCAACTTACGAAACGACCAGTTACACGTCGTCGGGACTACGGTCGTACACGTCAGATGCATATTCCACACCAGGTATGTTTACAAAATCGATTAGTGAAAATCCATCAAAAATATTTTCAGCGATTTAACGACAAATTGATCGACGTAATTGCCAATAATCATACCAAGTAGATTCGCTCATTAGCTTTTTTCGACTATCATCATCACATATTATTATCATTCTATGCCATAATCTTTGGGTGGTCTTAGTTAATTGTTGTACACACTGCAAACATCATCGGCTGGGAACTGGCGTTTTATAGATACTCCCTCAGCTAGTCGATTCGAATAGGTCGTTTAAGATGTTTCTTTAAAAATACTATGAAAATTAAGTTTTATTTGATGATTAAGCATTCATAAAATTAATGGTCCGTTTTATTGTATGTGAAGTGTGCTTTTTATATTTATTATTACGATAGCGTGAAGTAGTTAGAATGTTACTGTTTCGGGCTATAAAATGTCCAATCCCGGTTTGTTAATGATTTTTAAATGGCTCGTTGCTACTATGCGTTTGACATATTTGTTTTTGCAGTATAATTTGTGTAACGATGAGAATGATTTTATTAAGAAAACAGCAATAACTTTCACTGATTATTCTTTGGTTTCTGCTTATTGAAAATGACTGGTTTGTTTGTAATACAGTTTTTGATGGGAAAGTATTTTGAGAAAGTATCAATGAAAGTGAAATGAGCTGAAGCTAACTGGCTATTTTGCGTAGATGGTACCGCAAAGTATTTCGCAAGTGTTTTTGTAAATGTTTATGTTTCTAATATTTACCGTACTTTTTTCACAAAGATTCGCAGCCTATAATAATCATAAATTCCGGTTTGGGTTCTCGTAAAGCTACCATCAATTTTTATGCAAGTAGGTAGATATACGAGTTCATTAGCTGCTTTCAGTGGATGGTGACATTCCTCACTGAAGGTGTTCCACATGATTTAATTTCAACCAGAATACCGGGCCTACACGAGCCTATTCGAATTCTGTTGGTGAGTACAGTTACTGGTTAAGCGGTCAAGTACTTCCAGAATTGTGAAAATGCATATTGCATTACTGAGGGTTATTGAAAGGCATGAATTCGCTCTTCGGGCTATTCGGAGTGTTTTGTCCAGGCTATGATCCGAATCACAGTTCATTTCGTATGTGGACGGCGAAGTCCGCAGTCCAAACATTCAAATACACTGGACTACATGAGTCTACAAAACCAGCAGTTAGAAAATATTTTGTAACCACTCGATTTTCTGAATTTGCAATTTTGTCGTCCAAGTGATACTAGGCACTAGCCTAAATAAACTGATTTGAATGAGTAACGTTGGCGACTTGATTTTAGATTGTCTCTCGTATATGACAGTTTGATATGGTCATTCGCAAGCAAAAGGACATGACAACATTGACCCCAATATAGTGCAATATTATTGAAGGTGAAATTCAACATCGACTTTCTATTAGGTACCGTTGTAAGTGCGTGATTTTCACAGTTAAAGTTAACTCTTTTTAGGGTAAATCGAGATAAGATATTGTATAGGTATTGCTATTGTCGTCAAAGAATCTTTCAAAACTGTGTAAATCTTCTCTGATTATTCTTTGATTTTGTTTGGCGCATTTGCTGCTAACAAAAGCCTTTGCAGATATTTAAACAGTTTGAAAGCGAATCGTATAATTTGAAATCATTCAATGGATGAATTCTTAAAAAACCGACAATTAAGATGTTTTAAGCTGCTCGTCCATAATTCTCGTTATTGCGTTAGAAATTTCCGAAACTAAAATTAGTTTGAGTTAATTTTCGCTTTGAGCGCTATATAAGCCTAATGATTAACAGACTCTGTCTATAGAAGAGACATAGCTATAAGTTCGACATGCTTCTCACATCGATGCATCCACAAAAGATCATTGGCATCAAATGGCAATACCTTGAATCATATTGACCAGGTCCTTATTCAAAAGAGATGGGCTTCTGTTTAATTGTGCGAATTGTGTCTCGGAATCTAGTCAATATCAAAAGCACATAGGACCAAAAACAGCCATATTAGTAAGTTCGGAATCAAAAAACTTGCAAAACGGTGTTAGTAGCAAAAAACTTCGCAAAGTCCTTTCGAAGAAATTAAATCCTATTCTAATAAATAAACAGTGAGGCCGGGTGACGAGGTCTGAATAGACATGAGGGCGAAAAACGAAACCGTTGCAGAACGATTGGTTGGGTATGGAGCGTGGTGCAAAAAAAAACGACTTGTTGTCAAGATGCACTAAAAAAGACAAACAGGCGTGTAGACAGGTCCTCGAAAAAAAATACCGGAACAGAACGAAGAGAGAATAATATGAGAACCTCCGACAGTAGCGAATACGATCGCTTAAGGTAAGAAACGGAAATATTAAGACGGCCAACTGAAAACCATTGACGAAAACATGGTGAGCAACAAAACTAGATAAGCTTAAAAAGCGGTGAATATTTTCAAACGCAGATATCAGCCCAAAATGATAATTTTACAACAAAATCGGTACTATCATCGCTGAAGATAGCCAGATTAATGGGCTCGATATTTCAAAGAACTCCTTAATCCTGCTCATGGCTCAATATTACCACAGCCGATAGATATTTCCGATGGAGTCCCAATAGTTCCTGCAAAGCTGGAAAAAGTCGAGTCTGCCATAAAAAACCAACAAAATAATAGATCACTGGGCATTGACGAAATTGCGCTGCATTAATCAAATGTGTCAAATTGATCAAAGTGCAAAGAGTAGTGCAAGTTTATCGTATGCCCCATCCACGAAAAGAAAAATAACTAAACAAATACTGACAAAAATATTAGAAAATAAAGCTAAAATCTACACTGACAATGTTCTTGGGGAGTGCCAAGCAGACTATAGGGCTGAATGATCGACGACTGACCAACGTCAAATAAAACCTCAAAAAATGCTGGGAGTTTAACATGATTTTCGTGAAATTTAAACAAGTATATGACATCATGACGTACTGTATAAAATAATGCTTGATTTGGACTTCACAGCAAAACTAGTCCGACTAATCAGAATCACAATGATATCGACAACATCAAAAATCAGAATCAACAAATGGGTAACTGACGCCTTTGATGCACATAGTCGGGCTAAAGCAGGACGTTGGGCTGGCCCACATACTGTTCAACTTAGCTGTTGAGTACATGATAAGAAGCTGCCTGTAGACACACGTAATGCGCTTTTATGTAAATCCAGACAAGTAGTATCATACACAGATGGCATTAATATCTTGTAACATTTTTTCACATCCGCCAAAGATATCCTGCTGAGACTTGACCAAAGAAGCGAAAGATTTGAAAATCAGCCCGACGAAAACGGAAATAATGACTCAAACAAGAAAGAAAATAAATAGGCAAAATATCTTGTCGATTATAATTTAGGAAGCGTGGACGAATTTATACGCTTAGGTGCAATATTCTCAACAGAATGCAATAAAACTGACGAAACAAAACGAAGAATACAACTCACGAATTAAACTTCCTACTCCTATCTGGCTATACTAAAGACCAGCTGCATACTGTTGCGAAACATCAAAGCAGCCGAGCTGCCGTGAATGCAACATGCTAGATTCTTAACAAATTGCCTCATGTTTGCCCTGCGTGCCTATATCCAGCCAACTAGCTCAGTCTGGTCGTAGGATTTTGTGCTGCTGCTACGGCACGCATATAAATGGGACAAGTAAGAAAAATTCCGTGTAAGAATTATTATGTACATAAATGCTCAATTTACTTCATTTATTGCGACATCCTATAAATTATTTATTGCGACATCCTATAAATTGTAACCAACGACCGAAAAAAAATCGCACAATCTTTTTCAATAATTTAAGAAAAATTAAATTTATTACGGTACCAAACAAACACACAAAGAAAAGAAAAGAGAAAAGTAGGATAAGTATCAATGAATGTGGATTCCGTGATATCCTAACCCCGGCCGCGATCGGTTCAAACCGATCGTACATTTAAAACAAGGTATGCAAAGAAATAAAAGTAGTGACAAAGTAATGAAAATAATAATAATAAATAGAAAAAGAAGGAAATAATATATAAGCAAATGTATAATAAAATATAGAAAAGAAAACTTAAAATTAATCGAATATACCCACTCCATTGACATTAAAACTGAAGACTCATTTATTTATTTTTACAAAAAAAAAATCTTTCTGTCACTTAATATAGCGATATTACTACGTGATTTTACTAATTTAAAAAGCAAAAAATGTTTTTCAACCAAAAAAAATTGACGAAAATGTTCTTTAGTGGATGATAGTTATTTCTTTTTGCATTACAAACTGCATACCCGTTGAATAGTCTCTCTACTAATTACAATACATTCTTTGAGACTACCGAAATCCTGTGATTCAAGACCGTGATATAAATCGCTTGTTTTACAATTTCTCCAACTCAATTCTGGTACATGACTCGTCCAACATAAATTACGTCAGTTCAAATTAGTCCACAATTCACTTAAATCCAATTTCTCCGATTTAACTCCGGCATACAAAATCACTTCCCAAATTAGTTTAATTAATTTATCTATTTGCACTTTTCCCTGATATTTCTTCGAATTATTTCTATCCGAATCTTAACTATTTTTTACTCTTCCCTGATTTTTTAATGTCTTTATTATATCCGAATCTACTCCCAACTCAACATAACTATTAACCCACAGCTGATCAGATAAAAATACATTTCCCAACCTTCGTCGCTCGGTATTGGTTAACCGATTTCATCAGCTGGAAACCGAAAGTTGTTCATCACAGGCATCCAACAGACACAATTTCCGCAGTCAACGACGATCAAACACTTAAGGGGGCTATCAAATAAAAAAGTTGAATATTTCCCTGACCACAAAAAAAAAATTTATATGCGGACATCAACGATTCGGAACAATACACAGAACAACAAAGCTGCATTTCTTTAAGTTAATAGTAAAACATGTGCTCTGCTATATGGATGAACAACATAGATCCCCACACAAGCGTCCCCAAACATACTGAACACCTTCGCAAGACAGGACTTTGAGCGAATAATTGGAGTAAAACGGGAGAATTTTTGACGTACCAGAGGCTGCCACAATCATCAGCCTGCGGAAACTGCAATGGGCTGGTCATGTGCAGCGAATGGACGAATATGGAGTACCTATGATATTCGAAAGAAAAGCCGAGGGTCGAAGATCAGTTTGAAAACCCTGGAAAGCTGGCCCGACTCTGTCGGCGAAGACTGCGCATCGCTACTCGGATTTCGTTATCGGAGGACGCGAACGTTCGGCCGAGTCAATTGAAGACGCTATCAGAAAAGAGACACTTTCAAAATGTTTTAACAATCGTGGCGATCGCACTCGGTACCACAAAAGAAACTAGAGGACAATAGATTATTCAGCTCAATTGCTGGACTCGATTGCTGGACTCGATTGCTGGCGACTCGATTGCTGGCGACTCGATTGCTGGCGACTCGATTGCTGGAATTTGTTGCTGGACTCGATTATATACAACAGAAACACAATGTGTGTAAAAACAGGCACGTACCTATTGGCGTGGCCAGCACTGTAGAGGGTTGATTCAAAAGTAATGATAATCGGCTATTTCCAGTTTGAATAAAATTTAAAAAAAATTTTTACTACCTCATCTACCTGCTAAGTTAGCATAAAAGAATATATAAATAGGCCACGATTCCAAGAAGGTACATTCATTTGAATAGAAATGGTCGAAAAAAGAACATCAAAATGGAGAAAAACGAAATTCGAGCTGCCATTAAGCAAAACCATAGACAGCGACTTGGTGGAATCATTAGAGGGTTCTGCTTCTTCATATTCCACCATTGCACGTTAGGCCAATGAGTTTAAGCTGGGAAGAACATTCACTGAAGATAAACACCGCGAAGGACGTCTATCCACGTCCCTCACTGTAGACAACGTGAAAAAAATCGAAGATGTCGTGTTGGCAGATCGAAAAATGACCATCAGGCATGTAGCTGAGGTCACAGAAATCTCGTATGGCAGTGCTCAAAGAACCGTTGCCCACGAATCACATATGAAGAAGGTCTCTGCGCGTTAGTGGTCGAGAATATTAACCGACGAGCAAAAGAAGAAACGAGTCGAAATTTCGAGGGAGAATCTCGAAAAGTTCCTGGCAGATCAGGAAATTCTTGTCACGTTTCGTGACCATGGACGAGACCCAGATCCACTATTTTGATCCAGAAACCAACCAGCAATCGAAGACGCGTAAATGACCCTCTTCACCGACGCCGAACAAATTCAAAGTGTTGAGTTCGGCAGCGAAGGTTATGGGACGTTTTATTGGGCCGCTGAAGGAATTATTATGGTGGAATGTTTGGAAACTACACAGACAAAATAAGAAGATTTTTGCAAGCTGTTAAGGGAAAAAGACGTCGGAGCTCTGTTTCATCAAGACAACGCACCGGCTCGCAAGGCTGCAGTTGGGATGGCTGCAATTCAAGTAACAGGATTTGAACTGCTAGAGCATCCGCTCTTTTCGCCAGATGTAGCTCCCAGTAACTCCTACCTCTTTCCTCGGCTCAAGTAACACTTTCGGAGCAAGAAATTTGAAGATGAAAGCGAAGTGATGGCCGCTGTTGAGGCGTTTTGGGAGAGTAGAGACACATCATTTTTTCTAAGGGCATCTTAGGTTTGGAAAAGAGATGGACTAAATGTATGAAATTTTTAGGAGACTATGTTGAAAAATAAATATTTTTTTAAGTTCAATCATTTTGGTTTATATTGATTATCATTAGTTTTGGATCAATCCTCGTACAAACACATCGTAGCCGAAGCTTATACTGCCCTACTAAGCATAACCGTTCTATCTACATTTAAGCACTTTCGAGATATTCAATGATCTGTGTTTTTCTAAATGCTGCAGACACCTTCAAACGGGATGATAGTTTAAATATGGTTTCAAATACGTTTACTTCAGATACATCTGAACGTTGAAAATAGTTGTGGAAGATAGGTTTTAAGTAGATAGGACTTTTTGTAGTGACAAGCAACGAAATGATGGCCGCATTACTAAGCATAAACGTTCTATCTACACGTTACTTAACATAAACGTTCTGTCTACGGTAGATAGAAGGTTTGTGCTTAGTAGTGAGTGCTACGTTTTTTGTGGATGGAGGGATTTTTCATTATTGATTTTAACATACTTCCACAATATATAGGTTTTTATGTTTTGAAGAATGATGTAATAGAGTATATAATTTTTGAATTCAGCGTTAACTCAAAAATGAAAAAAATTTTGATAGTAGGGTAGTATAGTTCTCAAAATTTGACTTATCAATATTTAGTCATATAAATACTTAATACACGAGCTTTAAAAGTTTTATTTATTAATTTATAGTGAACACATGTTGAATGATTCATGAATGTCTGAAATATCCCTACCCGCCAGTAGGGATATTTCATATCAAACTTGTGGCTAGCCCGACAATCGCAACCAAAAGAACTCTAGCCGTAACGCTACAGTTTTTTTGGTTCGAGTAACAACAGCAGTACATTTTGTTTCTTCAGTTATGCCAGAACAAGCATAGTAGCGATGCCATTTGCCACAAGTGCTTTTATTATTTAGATTCGGTCGTTTTGAAAACCAAATAACCCATCAAAAAAACTTTATTCTTTTTCAAACTTCAGTGCATTCACACAGGTATCCTGAAATGTAGAATGTTTAACAACCAAATAATTGCTGCAAGTGGAAATATCGAAAAATTGCAACTAAATTTTATATTATAAACCTAATCAGATAAGGCAAAGGATATTTCCTAGAAATTGAAATAGCAAAAATTGAGTTTTCAAATAAAATGTTTTACTTTGAAAGCTAAAAAAATCAAAGAAGATTCATTTAGTGTACGCTTAGTTTCAAAATATCAAGTTTTTTTAAATTTGCCATAGTGGGCTTAAAATATTTAAACATTCTTGTATTTGTCACGCCAGTAGAACGTGGTCGATTGCCGACAACATATTGTCCATGACTTGACTAACCGAATGCTAGATTGCGAGCTATTTAATTCGATTGCCTCGATTGCACATCATCATCGAGTCGATAATTGAGTCGAATTTCAAACCATCGAACAATAATCGAAACAATCAATAATCAAAAAAATCTATTCGCACTTCTCGCAATCACGCATCACTGAGGGTTATTGCTTCCAAGCGGGGTTTTAAATTATCAATAAAGTTATTATTCTGATTTCAAATGCTTGAAAGATCCTGAAAAAAACCTATTTTAGACATTTATTATACTAAAAAGTAACAACTTACTACTTTGCTGTATAAACAAAGAAGCATTCACAAAAACCAAGTTGCTTCGTTAACCAGCGTATGGATATTTCTTTCTCGAATTATGCAACCAACAACATAATGGGAACATAATGTGAATAAATAACATGTACCAGAGCTGATTGTCACCAAGCTGATTTGTCCTGTGATTTTTGAAATATTAATTTCAATTTCTCCCTCATTTTGCAACGTTATCATGAAGCTAACATTACGCCATATATTATCAGCTCAAGTTGTTTGGCATTGTTTGTTGATACTACAGGGAAACGTTCACTCCATAAATCATTACTAGCTAACATATTATTTCAAGTACTGCACACCTTAATTAAATGACACCTTTTTTAGCGCTTCGCACTTAGCATGTGGCTGAATTCTCGAACAGTGAATACCCCATTACGTGCTGGTATACAAAATGGTCTACAGATTTGTTCCAATCTCGCATATAAGTCGTCGGTCTATTCGTCTTGGCCTCTTTAGCAGATCTGAAGAAAATTTAACGAGTATTTCATTGGGCAATAATACAGCAATAAAATTTCTACTATAGAATCCCGTCGTATTTATTCAATATACACACAATCAATTCACATACCATAAATTGTCTACAAGCATATATAATGCAGTTTTATGATATGTGAAGCATAACAAGACTTTAACAGCTGAAATGATTATTATTGATTTTATTCACAGTCGGCAATAAGTGTATGAATGATTGGGATTTCATTCATCGAAATGAATCCAGGCAGAAACCGTTTGGGCGAGAATCAACAGTAGGAATCTTACGAAGTACGAACATATGATTTAGTACAAATTAAAAAATGACAAAAAAGACTAAATATGAGTATTTAAGGAAAACAAATATTGTATGGTTGCTTGTCAAAAATGTTTTTGTGTGCTTGTTGCAAAAAAATGTGAACTTTCTTCTTCGTAGAGATAAAACCGTTCAGGTACTGATGATTCGTGTTGTTGACGCCTCTGAATTCCGAGTATGATAACATTAAGTACCTATACAAGTGTTTGCACAAATAATTTAATAAAAATGACCACAAAGATTGCAAAGTAATGCTCAAAACCATTTACGCGGTGATGAGTTTATTGGCTAAACGTCAATAGATAGCGACTAATAAATTTTTGGCCGCTTTATGTTTTATGAACTCACCGCACCCTTGAGTAAGCAAGCGTAGACTATTAACACATAAGTGTCGTTGAGGCTATTAACGTTGAACCGCAGGTTATTCTGATTTTCGCTAAGATATTTGTCACAATTGACAATTAACCATGCCTTGCATTTTGAAGTGACTTGAGTGATATCTGTATTGAGCAAGTTTGCAAAGGATGTTCAATAACAATTGCATCGATAGAACAATCAATAATTAAAAATTTCCCGAAAAAAGCGTGAAAAAATCATCCTGCTGCAGAAGCCAGTAATTCACTGACCTGATAATCTTGAATATTTTTAGGTAGGTCAGCGTTCAAAAGAAGACAGGGGAAGTTAAAGAAGGATGGAATGTTTTTTTTGTGAACAATGAGGACAGTAGATTGTCAAGAATCGAGTCTTGGGGAACACCAGAAGTGACATAAAAAGGAGAGGAAGAACAATAGTTTAGAGTTCCGAAGCAAGCACGATAATAAAAATAAGAGAAAAACCAATTTCGAGAGGAACTCTAAACAGAACACACCTTACTTTGAGTGGAAGATTTTATGTTAAAATGAATCGAAAACTTGGCAAAGTCTATCAAAGATCGATAGTTCGATCTGATCTGATCGACAGCGGAAGTAACAGTATCAGTGAACAATAGTAAGTTGGATACTGTTGCGTTACTTCTAATAAATCAATGTTGTATAGAAGTGAGATAAGGCTTCGTTATCGGGTGTCGTTTATTGTAAAAAAATCTTTCGGGGAGCTTGCTGAATCAAATTAAGGGGATATGAGGCAATAGACGGCACTAAAATGCAACGTTACATCAACTTGCAAAACGACAGCACTAAACAAGTGTCAATAATTTGTTGAACCTATGAACGTTGCTAACATAACGAACATTGACTAGAATGCCTTGAAAATCCTGTTATCCGTAATTCAAGTACATTGTATTCTAATGTTTCACGCTGAAATGGGGCAAACTGGAAATGTGTAACCTAAAAGTATATGTTATATTTACGAATTGGATAAATTAAGGTTGGATCTCAACTGAACAGAAGCCCAGAAAAGATACCTGCTATGGTATAAAGCCACCAACAAGTCGAAAAAAGATGCATTGTCCCTGCAGCAGAGCTCCGTAGAAAAAGCTGTGAAAGCCCCTAGCCGCATTAGCAGAGCACAATTTTATCCACCCCCGAGAGTTGCTAGTGGGTCCTTTAGCAATTGCTAGCTCTATGGAGTGAATTGACTCTTGGAAAAGTTCTATATAAACACAAATTTCATGAAAATGGCTCCATTTCAGAGGCAGACAGCCTCAGGCTCCAAACAATGCGAAGACAAACACCGCTCTGTGACGACTGCCTGACAATCAAAGTGGCTGAAAGTCCCTCTTCAAAATAAATAGTCCATCCAGGAAGTGGAAACCTGAAAAGTATGGCTCCACACTGGCCATCACCAAATAATTAGGCTAAAAGGTATAAATTTAGTGATTGGTTTGAATATAGTTTATTGATAGATGCCCATTTGTAGATATTCATTTCATCAATATATATTCATTTTTATTAGTAGGCACATTAAAAGTTTTAACTTTCGAAATTGTTAAAATAAAATGGCTTGTGTTCCGATATTGTTTGGGATTTAAATCTTTAAATCTTTTTCATTCCTCCCTCTCTCTTCTTTTTAATGCTTCATTTACGCCAACAAATCGAATACAATCAATACTTTTCGCATATGAAAATAATCTTTGCTAAGATATTAATCATGAAGCGGTTTCTGCCTATTTTTGTCTCAACTATATTTCATTTAATTATTATGATGTGTTTACAAGCCACAATTTCGAAGATTCGCTCTCGCATTAGGTACTTTTGTTACCAATTGTAACAGGTAAAAGGTTACCTGTCAGTCTCGCCATTCTGCGACCTACACTCAAAAAAATTTTGGTTGAATTTTACCCTTATAATAGTAGGAAACTAGTTTCCTACTATTGAAGATGTAAATTTACAAAAGTGCGTAAAAAGAATATTTTTTTACGACCAAATGGTGTAATTTTACCCTAAATAATGATGCAATTTTATGGCTTTGGCGCAAAGATGAATAGCAAACTAGTAAATTTACACTCTTTTGGCTTCAATTCACAAAAAGCTGTGTATTATTCAGCGGATATGACGTAAAAGCAAAAAATGCACATCGAATGTGTAAAAAAATTTGTGATTCGTTATTTTAAACGAAAAAATGAATATATTTCCTATTATCAAAGTATTAATTATAAACCCACTTTTTAGAGTTTATGTTGCTTTCTCCACAGCTTTGTTTCCAAAGCTGGAGGGTTCGTGTGCATGTTTGCGCTAGAGATTCTGTTCCATTCGGTTCAGAGCGAGTGACGCACTTTTCACTGCTTTCTTGCGCAAGTAGACCTATTGAGATTACTTGCGATACCACAAAAACGGCATTTTCCGCCACTTTGCAGTAGCTACTGGCGATAGGCAGAGCACTTCTACAAGGGACACTGGCACTTTGCGCTCTAGACTTCTTTGGTTGGAATGCGTGCCCAAATTTCAATATGGAGTTGGTAGTCGCCATCAATAACCTCCGTCTCGTTTCACCGGGGCCACCAATGTTGGCCATCAATCTGCTCAGTGAGACGACGGTTCTTCGAGCCTTATCACATACCTTACGATGTGGTGCCAATAGGTCAGTTTAGTATCAAGCGTCACTCGCAGATACCTTACGGACTTACTGGTTTGGACCTCTGCGGAGACCTACTTAGCTCTTGCTCCCACCCGAATCACTGCTGATGTGGCATCAACAGTTGCATTTCTCTTTCGAAAGGCGTGCTTTCTGTCAGATATACCACCAGCTGATCAAATTTCTCACAGCAGCCGTGGCTTCAGCGACCGCTCGTGGAGAAGTGTTTAACAAATCGAGCGGACGATTTGTCCAAGTCTCCCTTTCCCTTATGGATGAGTGCCAGTCGGGCAACTTTCTATAACAATAGAAATACCCTTGCCAATAAACAGGAAATCAAAAATTATATAAATCTACTAATAGCGTCAGATATGGCTACTTTCTGTTATATCTACTTGCTGAATAGGTATTAACCGCTGGGTAGTCAGATTGGTATTATTTTATTTTCACAGATTCCAATGATAGCCCCTGGAATTAAAACTTCAACATTAATTCATTTTCATTTCCTTACATCCACCGTAAGCAATTGGCCTCCATAGAGCTCTGTACATAGCTTTCGTCCACACAGCGAGTCGTTGTTGAATACTTCCATAATATACCTTGCATGCTTTCCTGCGCCATTATATCATCTGTCAGGTTTCAAATAAAAATATACGTTTCATTCGTAGATACATAAGACCGTGCCGAGGTCAAATTTGAAAGATCTTCAGGTTCACAAAGCTTCCCATCGACATGCATACTCGTATATATTTAATTTTACAACTTAATTAATACTGTTATTCTTCTCAAAATTGCTTCTTATATGTCTACTTGAAAAGTACGCCGTCGGTCATTAAGTGAAATTCCTAACCATTTTGTCGAATATATATCTTTCATACTATACACCAGTGACGGCTCGTCATGGTGGGCCAGGCGGGCCGAGCCCACCCTGACGAGCCGCCACTGCTATACACTATGTGCCGTCATTCGTCCTGGCCCACTTTCAATTTTGCATTGGTGGTTATAATGTACTGACAACCCGTTTTCGAATTGAATTAATATTAATAATTGCGTCAAGTGAAAGTTTCGATGTAGATCTTTCCAATGGTAGTTCGATGGAGGTAGCTATGGAGATTACGAAAACTTCACTTCGCCCTCTGTTCGGACTGCTACAATTCAGTGACCATTCTATTTGATTAAAAAATTAAAATTGTACTTTTTTTCGCTATTCGTGTAAGGTGTTTCTTATTTCTTTTCGCTACTAATCAGATTGCTACATATTAACTTACTGAAGACTATAGATATTGCTTAGCCAAAAAAGATCTTCACTTTCATTATAAATCCGAAATTTTATTTCTGATATCCACAAAAGTGCACTTATCTTGATATTAACAGTCCGCGTTACTTCATGGCTCGCTAACTCATGCATTCATTTTAGCTTGCATGCTCCCAGAATCGCTCATTCTAGAGATCTCACGTTCAGCTTCCTACAACCGTCGCACCGCATACCTCACTCGAATTCTCCTTGCTGACCAAACTATGCAGAAACCACCGCCAGTGACATTAGAACTTTCAATCGCCTGATCTGAACACGATTGCCAATCAGGTGACGGCAGCTTTGCCAAATCGCCCAGTACGCTTTCGCGAAAAAGATCACACTCAAATAATTTTTGGTGACAAATTATTTGAAAGTGGATGTAGACATTCGTCTTTGACAGTAAAATTTGTTGCCGTTTTTTTCATATGTTACAAATAACTCTTCATTTACCTAAATAATGATAGTATTCGTGTCAATTCAGTATGTTAGGATTTATAGTCGGTTGAATTAAATTAATAACAAAGTAAAGTAAAACAAAATAAGATTAAGTTGGATCTATTTTAAATTTTTACAGGATCGAGCTTATCCGTCGGTGTTGGAGCTGTAGGTTCGTGTACGCCCACGAATCCTCTTGAATGGACAGGTCAAGTAACTGTCCGTAAAAAACGCAAACCATACTCCAAGTTTCAAACTTTGGAGCTGGAGAAGGAGTTTCTATTCAACGCTTATGTATCGAAACAAAAACGTTGGGAGCTGGCGCGAAACTTGGGCCTAACCGAAAGACAGGTAAATACTATTTTTGAGTGATAGTGTGAAAGTTCGAATGCAATAACCTCCTCCACTGCCTCTTTATCAAACATTTTTAAACAAATTTATCGTTTGCTTAAGTAGTTCATAGTAATTTTACGTTTTCAAGCAAGTATAGATGCTCAATGAACCTGTTTTGAATGAAAACTGAGTTGTCGAAAGTCTGGAAAGTCTCTTGATGAATTTTTATTCTCTGTTATATTCAGGTAAAGATCTGGTTTCAAAATCGTCGGATGAAAAACAAGAAGAATTCGCAACGGCAAGCGGCCCAGCAAAACAATAATAATAGTTCAAGTAGTAACCACAATCACGGCCAACAGCCGCAGCCCCATCATAATCCCCACCATATAAACTTAGGACTTGGAATGACGCATCATACTCCGAAAATGCATCAGTGACCCTTAGAAAACAGCAGTGCAATGGGATTTGCTGGCTTCTAGAGCCTTCCTAGAACGAGTCAAACTCATCGCAGCATCAAGTCCCGAAATGAAACTTAGCAACATTGTTTTTTTGATTCTGTTTACAAATCATTGTTTTATATTCTCGAGATTTTTATTTATTTGCCTTTATTGTTATAGTTTGCATTCAAAATGATTGAAAAATAGTCCAATCGAATTACGAATTTGGAAGATTCGATGCGAATCCCTGCACTGCTGTGGCAAGCTTAGTTTCACTTTAGTTTAAACTGATTAGTGTAGTTGAATATGAAACAGGAAAATATTCATTCAAACTTTTAAACAATTCAAAACGATTTGAAACGACGACAACTCTCAAGTAAATCTAGGTGAATTTTCGGTTAAAATAGATATTGTGTAACAATAACATTACGTACTCTTCGTTCCTGTGTAAATATTAGTCTTATTGATGGATTGGTAAGAAAAAATCACAATTACAAAGCATGTCTACAATTTTTCGGTAGATTCACATAATATAAAGTAATAGCTATAATTGAGTAAATAATCGTGAAAACAATACATCAAAGAAATAATGAAAAGCTTGAAATCACATAACCGAAAAAAAATATTCAAAAAATAAACATCCCAGTTTCTAGTAAGTAATTTATTTTAGGTCTGTGTAGAAATGTGAGCGTGTATAATTTACTCAGCATGTAGATATTAAGCCTTGGAACCATTTTTGTTATGTTTTATTTTCAGACTTTTCCTCGTTCTCATTGACTTTTTGAAAGAAAAAGAGAAATAGTAAATTCGATTTTGAACGGCACATTCATGCGTCGCCGTGAGCGAAAGCTAGATAGTGTATTTAAAATCTGTTTTCGGCTTTATTTTATATAATAGTTTTATAACAAAGTATTTCTGAAAGATTTTTTGTTTCGGTTTTTGTTATATCATTATACAGATGCTTGAAACTCGTTAAATGCAGGATACCGACACAATCTTAGAAGCATAGTGAATAATCAAAGCAATTATTAATTTTCATTAAATTGTGATTTTATGTTAAGTACTTTAATCGAATTGTATAGTTAAAGACGTTCATGTACGGAATTCTCTAAAGTAAAATATTCTTTTGAAATTTCATAACATATTTTGTTTCTGTAATTTTGTAGACTTTGTTTTTCTGTGTTAATTCTTGTCTTGGTATTTGAATGAGTGTATTATCTACCAATTATTTATCGTCAGAAATTTTTAGCTGTCTCGCTGGAGATGCTTACTTGTTATATTCTTCGAAACAAAATGATTCGGTAAGTAAGTTTATGTTGCCATTTATTGCATCGAGGTGATTTGAAAGCGTTTTATAATTGCATTTCCCTTTATTTTTCCGCATCGGTATGTTTTCGATATGTGTTTAATTTCATTTGACCGCTAATCAGATTGCCACATAGGTTCAACAAGGCGAACAATATATTTTTTCTCTAGAAATATGTGAATTGAATTGCCTCATTGATTAACTCTATGCAGTGCTATCAGCTATATGAAACAATCTATTAAATCACCCATGAACTGGAAAATAGCCATGTTAAAACAAATTTGCAGCTTTCATGACAGCATATACATATGGATGTATCTTTTCTCGAAAATTGTTGTTTGCAAGTTTTCAGTTTGCGTAAATGATTAAAATCAAAAATTCAGCATAATTGAACGATTTTATGTTCGTAAATCTGTCTCTTGTGCTTTGTAGGCATGAGGAGTGATGAAGGAGTACAAATACACAGAGTTGAGCCGCAAATTGGCAGAATTGAAATGCATCAAGTGAGAAACATGAGGCCGTTTATACTTGCCTGAAAATCATACCTAAAATACAGTATATTCGCTCATGTTGATCTTGCCAAATAATCTGGGCTCAATTTATTTTTGTCTTCGTCATGGAACTTTTTGATATGTATGTATGTACCTATCCACTGCGGCAATTCTCATTATTGAGTGAGTTGAATTCTGCATATGATAAATCGACGCATGTGGTCTAAAATTGAGACAAGTTTAGCTTTCATAGCTCTTACCATATGCAGGAACGTCCGAAAGTCTTCTTAACTGTCAAAGTTGTTAGTGTTATAGGAACTTTAATTGCATTTACTATAAGTTTTGTAACACTATCTTGTTAGTTATTTCGATTTACTATTAGCTATATATTTTTTATTTAGAAGTTTTTACCGCGCGTTGACGTGGTAACGATTGACTTATACACAGCCGGTTTTTTTTTATTTTCAGACACTCCTTTCACTAAATAAACATAATTTTCATTCCCCTCAATTATTTAAAGAAGAAAACCGTTTTTCTGATTCAGTAATTGCAGTTCTTATCACATACATAGCTTTATCAGTCACTTCTGAATAAAGTATATCTACACTGAAAAAAATCCACATGGCGCCCAGAGCCATGTAACATAGCGCATTATTTATGGTGCCATACGCCATGTACATAGTACTCTGAGCTATGCAATATGGCTCCCAGCGCCATAATGTCAGAATCTACATAGCGCGTGGTCCTATGTAACATGGCGCAGCATTTATGGTTCCACCCGCTATGTGCATAGTGTCCTGAGCTATGCAGTATGGCTCCCAGCGCCATAATTACATGGCACATAAATTATGGCCCCACACGCTATATTACATAGTCCCATGAGCCATGTAATATGGCTCATGGCACTCCAATTATAACTCGCAGCCATGCTGTGTGAGGGAAGGTATAAATGTCAGCAAGTGACATTAGAGCTTGGGTCTACATAATTGACTCATTTTGAACTGAAGTACTGGCTGCGATATTTTCGATACTTCGACCGGTGAATTTTCACACTGGAGCAGGAATATTCAATAGTGACTATGTTGACTCGAATTTATCGAATTTATGTTTGGTATAATTGATATTTGGTGGAATTGATATTTGGTGGAATTTATATTTGGTGGAATTTATATTTGGTGCACTTAAAAAACACATAGCACCAGACGCCATAGTTTATAGATTTCTGGCACCATGTACATGGTCGATTTCAGTCGATTTGTGATAAAATATAGCGCCACACGCCATAGTACATAGGAGCAGATGCTATGTTTATAGCCCTCCACGCCATGTACTATAGTGCTCCACGCCATGTATATGGCTTTGAGGACTATAGCGCCTGCTCCTATGTACTTTTCGCCATATATTATGGCGTATGGCGTTATATTTTATAACTATCCCTAAATCGACTATGTACATGGCGCCAGAAGTCTATAAATTATGGCGCCTGGCGCCATATGTTTTTTCAGTGTACTAATACTAACCATAGTTTAAATTTTAACTACAATGCTCTTTTGCATTTGTTTGTGAAATGGAAACTTAATTCTTGACAAAGACACCATTGGAGATTTTGCAAAAAATCTGAACAACCAAATCCAAACGGTATCCCAAAATTCATTTTGAAACATTCTCCTTCTATGTCACGTGTTTTATAATACGTCTTTAATCTGTCTGTGTCCAGGGATATTTTTCCATATAGGTACAATAAAATTGATAGAAATGCATCCGATTGCCAAGCTACCTAGTGTCGGAAAACTTTTTGATGCAATGTAATTGACACCGTAGCGTTCCTTTGTAAATCTTTCATATACCCATTTCAGTAATGTTTCACACAAAGGAAATCAATTACAACGAACTTTTTAGAAATTGCCAACATTTTTATTCCACCTATAGAATATGGTCTGCATGTGGACTGTGTTCATACTGACTTTTTGATTAAAATTTTACTGGAGAAATTATCCAGTTTCGAATTCTCTCAATAATGTGTTTGGATTAGTTCTTATTTGGATTCATGCACTCAACTTGTATCTTTACGTGGAGTGATGCCTTTGAAAATCAACCTCTCGTGAGATATTCCCTATGAGAGTTACGTAGGTCCACATCTATTTGTTCAGTTTATTAACGATCTACCACCCGTCTTGAAGAACTTATCTTGATACTGTATGCAGATAATACCGAAATCATGAAAAAATATAGGAATCGCACGACTGACAAGATCTACAAGCTGATCTCGATAATCTTACTGATTGCTGAAATTGCCAACCAATTGCTGCTCAACAGTGACGACAAGCGATCTGCTACATCGATCACGCGTAAATTTGAGCACTCTTTGCAGAGTACAGTTTTAGCACATTCAGAAAAAGTAGTCAACTTAATACTTCTAAATAACACATTCACTTTTGATGATTATATAAAATCCATCGTTGTAAAAGCCAACTTTGCGTTAGGGTACCTACGAAACCAAAGAGTGCGCTGCAATCGTTCATATGCACATTTCCATTTCGAGGCAGCGACCAAAGTATCAAAGCGACAGTAGCGCCGAGATTGTTTTAAGCCGATATCGTGGTTAAAATCTCTCTTCGCTCCGTTTTGGCCGTACCATTAGATCTCGTACGGCGGATATCGAAGGAGTTTCATGATAATTATTTTTAAAAAACCTCTTTATTGTACTAAGACCAGAACTTGAATATGCATGCTTCATTTGCCCACCTGCCTATAGATCGCACCACATTAGTTCCAAAAAAACTTTTGCGTTTCTGCCTGCGGGAGCTGTTGCGCCCTGATTCCATTTGATTGCCTCGTTGTTACCCATCAAGTAAACGATACAATTCCATGTTTTGAATTCGTTTAAAATCCCTTTGAAGTCATTAATCCAAAATAACTACATTTCCCCTTCTGGTGTCATCGGCAACATCATGCGAATCAAATTGCCCACCTATTTTCAATAAAAATGTTTCATCGTTGCCCTAAAGCCTATATTAAGCCTTGACGTCCTTAAGGGGTTACCCCCACTTGTAGCGCAAAAAATAGGTCATTTTCATGAATTTTTTTTTAAGAAAACTACGAAACTTTTTTTAACCACTATTTTATTATCGTAACGTTCCTACATTGAACACCTTTCATTAATTTTTTTATTGAAAAATAGTACATTGTTAAATTACAAATGGCCGTCAAAACAATGGTATTTTAATTTTCATTTATTGCGGTGACCAACATTGTGTCGACCTGGATCATTTAAAACAAAAAATAGCGATGAATTTCGTTAAATAATAGTATAAACTAGTGTTTGATCGAAGGATTTAAAATAATATCCTATTTTCACAAAATGGCGGACAGTCAAAGCTAACGATTCGATTTTCACTTAAAAAAATGACCATCTTTTGGCTATTAAACGGCCATTTTTTATCAAAAAAAAATCGAACGATCAAACACTACATTTTTATATGTATATTTAAGAAGCCTGCCAAGTTTCAAAAAGATCGGTTCAGTTGTTTTCGAGTAATTTTGTTCACCGACTTCAAAACTGTTGTTTCGAGAAAAACGCGTTTAAAGTTTCAATTTCAGTTTACACGGAGGAAACAATTTTTTTTAGCTTACATGGGGCCATATAATTGCTCCTCCGCCGGCGACGCCGCTTCCGAAAATGCAATTTGCTGTTGCCTTCTCCAGGTATGCAATGCGACCCTTTTCATAGAACAATAGATAGAAACTGGAGAGAGGGTCGAGCGCGGCAGACGGCAGATTAGCCGGTTGTATAAGTAACGGTTTGTTCTCTTTCAACGCTCATATCTCAGTCAATTTTTTTCGGATCGACTTGAAATTTGAAGGACGTATTCTCAGATAGTTATACTTAAAAAAATGCAACAAAAAAAAGAAGAAAAATTTCAAAGTTACAAGTGGGGGTAACACCTTAATACAAGACCTCCAGTGGTATCGGTTCACTGGTCACGTCCTCCAACTCAGTGCTCCTAAAATTGACTTGCTGTCAGCGTCTATTGAGTTTTCCCAACGCTTGCATGACGTTCCAACTGGCCTTGACCTCGTCCTTTGAGAGTCAGCTTGGGGGTTCGATATTCAATCATTCTTCTGACGAAACTAGTCCAATACAATTTTTGTAGCTTTATTACGACGGAGACAGACGGCTCGTCCTATAAATTATGCAACTTGTTGTTGTATCGGATTCGCCATTTATCTTCTTTACTTGCTTATACTCTGCTCTAAATTCTCGCGCAGATGTCTAAGTCAGCGTCCAGGTTTTGCTTCTGTACCATAATACAGGTCCACTTATAGGTTCGGAGTTTTGTTTTCCTGTGTACGTATCGAGATTTCAGAGTGAGGAGCATGATGTGGAACGTTTTATTGGCTAGTTGCTGTCAAGTTCATTCCCATCCTTCGAGGGGTGCGAAGGTGGTAGGCCTCTATCGTTATATTTTGTTTGATGCCAGTCATTGATCGAGTCATAATTTCTGCTTGTTTCATCTGGGGCTGCATATACTTCTTTAGCCTCGTAAAAAGGATGTGACATAATTATGATGTCATCACCGCAGACTACTAGCTGCATCGACTTGAAGAATAGATTCCTCCTAATGTAAAAGAAGATTTTTTATCATGGCATGTTCAAGTGCTAAATAAAAGAAGAGTTTTCACCCTGTATTCATATGTCATTCTGAATTATCACTTCTGATATGGAGTGGGTTTTGTTCAGGCTCACTAATCGTACAAATTTTAATGATTCAGTCGATGCTATCGTATTTATTTTTTAAGTTGATGAGAATCTGATGAACATCGGTGTTGAAGTTGCAGCATTTTTCTAAATTTGGTTGGCTTTATGTGTTTGGACAGTTGCCGATCTTCTACGTCCAAAACCACCTTGATATTGGCTGCGGATTTTCACAAAATGATGGGGAATTCCAAAAATCTTTGTCAGCAGCTTGTACGACGTACAAAGTATTGAGATACCTTTTTAATTTACAAACTGCAGTTTATCACTTTTCGTGTAAAAAAAAGAAAAATTCATCTGGTACCGTTTCTTACCTTCATAAAATTACGACCAATCACTGAATTGCTCTTAAAACGTTAATTATGCTTGTCTTCTGGAATCCCACAGAGTTCCCATCGGTGACTGGTGCTTCATTACTTACATATATTTGAAACTTTTCCCAGTATATCCGATTACAAGGAATGGCATAGAGTTTGGGGACATTTTCATTTCATAATTGCTGAAAGTAGGATGCCTTTCTGTCCTTCACTTAGCCTGAGCCAATTTTAATGCTTTCGCTAGCAGTCCTACACTGGAAGGTTTGAGGTTTGGAGCCTTGATTTAAGTGATTTACTGCATTGTTTGTTTGTCGAGTGTTATCATAACGTTGTCGGTCATGCTATTTAACAGATTGTCAAAGTATTTTCGTTTCTTAGGTCAAAGACCGTCATTTTCCTCCTTCTTGGTGGTTTTTGCAGGTTATGTTCTTTTTCTCCGTGGTGGCTTGACACGTCTCGTCTAATAATTTACTGCGTTCAGTACGCCTTTGATGGCAGTCCAGGCTTCGTTGTTAGACTTGTATTTAGGCGTTGCAGCTAGCTCAATTTCCAGAGCAGACATGTACAAATATCGTGAAGGTTAGATTGTCCATCTTCAGTAAATGGCATTCATTTATATCCTGTAAAATATTGATACCCTATTCTAATTATGTTTGTATTTTGACTTTTATTCAAATAACAATATATTGAATTGAACAACAAACAAATTTCCTTGAAGATCAGTTACAACAAATATCGTGCGCAACTTTATCTAAAAATTAAGTATCTACGCAAGCAAACTACCGACCATATTTCCTATGTCATTCATTACATTTATTCCTTTGCGTAAGCTTATCGACAACGTGGCGAATTTGTTCAAGTTAGAATTTCCAAGAATTGATTGTTTTAAGTTTTGCACGGTCGGTTATATAATAATTATGTGAAATGTTTCTTCCTAACCATGAAACCTCTATGCCGTGTAAAGTTTCAAAATGATCATGATAAGTGAGCATTTCATTGTAGCCATGCTACGTAAATTCTATTTACCTAGTTATACTTTGACGTAAATTTTACACTGTTAAAATGTAGAAAGCGAACTGTACAAGCTCTTAGTCATCTTCCAAACGACGTTTGTTATACTTTGGCTATATGTTGTTCTATGTCATTTCGATTTATTAATGTCAAAAATAATATTGTCTCTGAAGTATATTAATAGAGGCGTTACTTGCTGTTTAAGTAGGTCCAAACTCTAATGCCGAAAGTTTCGTCAAGAAATTTGTCGAAATATTTGGCAAAACATTCGAGGAGTATTTAAAGCATTCACTCAAAAACTAAGCCATAAACCTTTTTTGTATCAGTATGCCATGAAACTCGTTCTGTCCGCATTGAGAGTATTTTAAGGATGTATAGTTTAAGTGCGCAGATATTCATATGATGTGGGTAAATTCAAAAATTTATTTACAAATATTCCAAGAATGTACCTTATACCCAGCGTACTCATGCATATTGTCCAGTTTGATGCATCTTGTCCATGATTTTATATGCAAATCGGTTTGTAACTATAATCTAAACTAGCACCAGGCCTTTTTTTCAAATCCCTTTGACCCCATATCTAAAACTGACAAAATTTCGAACGACCCCCAGGCAAGGAGAGCAATAAGGGCACGTCTACATACCAGATAGGCGACGATCAGAAAACCATCTACACTCTCGTGCACGGCTATGCTTGTAATGTATCGGCAAAAGTGCAGGTTCGGCATAAAAAGGAGTTTGGAAAACCTTTACTTTTTAAAATAACCGGCATATCACTCCAAACTATTTTATTATTCTGAGACTGTTCGATGATTCGAAGAAGACGGCTTATAGATAACTACCTTTACCTATACCTTTACCAGTCACTTAAGATAAAAAAAATCAATCTGTACAAAAAATCCTAGTGAAAGTTTCTTAAAGAAATTATGTTTATTGGGATATTAGAAACACTACGTAAAAACTCCGTAACGAAATCATGTGCGCAAAAAGTATCTAATTCAAAGTAAAATATCTCTTTAACTATTGATTTCAAGTGAATTATTGTAGACTAAATTATTTTCACCATAAAAATCTGCACAAAAGCTGCACATACAAAATTCACGTGGGTCTTCAATTTCTTGAGATATGAGCCTAAGACGTTTTGATGCATTATTGTCTGTACATATCACTATGCACAAACGATTATGGATTATTGCACGAACGCGAAGTTTTCTCAGCCTCCTATCTCAATATCTATCAAGGACAAGAAGTAGAGCTCATTTTCAGCAGCAGCACAACAAGATGGCTCCATCATAATTAACCTTAAAGATCATCACATTATGGCAGATGATTTGGTGATCAATTGTTAATTTAAGGTGCAGAATAGGAATTGTAGGGTAGACCGAGGCGAATCGGATCACTTTTTCTTTGAGGCTGAGCAAATCATACTTAAGTGTTATATAATGTTATTTTTATTGATAAAAACGTAAGAAGTAACAATCAGCTATGAAATAAACATTTCAAAACTTAAATCATACATATATTCTCTTAATTAGCTATTCAAAACTAAAAAAAGAAAAATATCCGAACCGCCCCAATTTTCGGGGTGAATCGGATCGTACCCAACATGTAACAAAATTTTAAGTTTCTCAACACTATAGCTTTGGAATCAGTAAAAAATTAATAATGAGATCAATTTTAATTATCGGCACATAATTCACACATATATGGCAACATGGCAACTTCAGTACCAGGTGGCATACCTAGGAGAAAATCGTCACGTTTACGCACACCTTTGAATAGAACAAATGGAGGTATGTACTGTCCTGCTGCATTCATACAGGCTAGAACGGTTACATTTTCACCTCGTTTAACACTGGTCATGCTGACAACATCTTTAGCACCTTTTCGGGCTATAATGTTGGGTGGGCGGTTACTAAGCGGCATCCTCGTTTCATCAACATTGTATACACATTCAGGTCTTCCTCTTAAATTAATGTTATCTACTACTGTTTCCAAAGTATTAAAGAATTCTGCCACTTTTTCATTCTTCATACCATCAATCCTTGCTCTTGATAGACCCTCTGGCTTCCAAATAGTTGTTTTTTTATTTCTTTGCATGAAGCGATGAAACCAGTCCTGGCCAGGCATTCCAGCACTTCTGTCAAATTTGTGTTTACTGTTTTGACGTTCTGCAAATTCAAACGCGTACTTAAGTACCGCTTTGGGTGTAATTCCGAAGCCACGACTTGCCAAGTGCAATAGCCGGTCAGCTAATTTCTTTTCTGCGTTCTCATCTAAAGCTGGCTGTCCACCTTGACGCTTAATAATACCCCTGGATAAAGTAACTTTTCTCTGTAAGCTCGTAAACAGTACTGCAAAAATCTCAGCAGCCTTATGTAAGGTCAACTCTTTGTTCTGGACTTTTTTTACAGCCTCTTTCATTTTTTCTTGAGACCATTCTCCGGCACAAGTCTTTTTTTCGCACGTGCGAACCATATACAATGAAATAAATATGAATCAATAACCTCAAACATGTAATAAATCAGTTTAAAAGTGTGATCCAATTCGCCCCTGACGATATGATCCGATTAGCCCCATAATCAAGACTTTTGAAATAAATATTTTAGACATTAACCTCTAAGATCATACTTAAAAGCGAATTGGTTCTCTAATATAGACACCTTGCTCAACTATATAAACCAATGTAGTTGAGATTTAATACAAATCCCTAATATGACACAAAGAAATCGTAAGTACGTACCTTAGATGGGCGCCAAAATTGCGACACACACAAAGGACCGAGTTGCTGACGAGCGGCGTCGACACTGATTCAGAAGCGCGATCAAAATCCTGCCTATGTCGGTAGGTGCGGGTTTTTAGGAGAGACGCATAACGCCGGTTGATTGCGTTCTATGTGATTGCAATATTTGAATTATCAACAGATTTCTTATTTTGATCCGATTCGCCCTGTGATCCGATTCGCCTCGGTCTACCCTACATGAATTGGCTTCATCGAAGATTAAGCCACGTGTATTTTTATGGTATATTGATTATCAAAAATTAAATTTAACCGCAAAACCATTATTTTCGCATTCATCTTTTTTCTGTAATTTTTTATTCTGTTGTTTTTTAATCATTTCAAACTGCTTTAGTTATATAAAACAATTTACTTTCTCGAATTTCCGGGCATGAACGTCTCATCCACTTGTGCGCTGGCTATGTTGTGATGAAAATGCCCGAGTTTCTGTTTTAAGCGTTAACATTTGGCCTATCATTCAGTTTCGAACTCACAAATAGTATGATAAAACGAAAAACATGTGCAATTAAACTTTCAAAGGTCGAACAGGAAACAGTTCCGTCAGGTCAACGGAGAAAACGAAAGCCATGAAATGTACGAGTAACAATCTGCCATTAAAATGTGGCGTTATCTGTTCAACTCATTTATAATGCGTTTCTCTTATACTTGTGATATACTTATGTATGTAGTTTAGTTTTGTATGTGAAAACAATAGATGAAAGCCAGAAACATGAAGAACTTGTTGCAACAAGCCGCGAAAAGTCAACTTGGAAGAATTTCAACCTCTCTCAATATCGAATTTATAATGACACATATTTATTGGAACGTACTACATTGTAAAACAGAAATACTCAAATAACTGGGCGCAACCAATCAGATTTGTTTCAACGGATATTAAAATTACCTAGATATTGGATGCTATCTAACCCTATAAATAATCGAAATAATCCAAATGCAATTGGTATTCCTGTTCAGAGTGCTTCGGAAAATTTCTCGGCATTGTAAAATAGTTTCAAGAAAATTTATTCACTTGATTTGCTAATGAGAATTCTATTGATTTGTTTGGCATACAGCGGACTGTTATTCAGTTTCCGCATATGAATTACTGCCATACTGTAAAATGCGATAACAATAGTAGAGAGCAATTCCTTAAGTTTGCGATTTGTTTAGAGAAGCTTTCTTTTCGTCATTAGTAGTTTGATAGTCATCACGTTGAAGCGGCGATGGCGAAAAAGTGGAAGAATTAGACTTAAGTAAATCCAATGTTAAGCAAACTTAAGAACTAGTATAATACGAAATTAGAATAAATTCTTCATTGTGAAATCATAAATAGATGTTAACTGATAACAATTACGACACTAATTATTAATATTTAAAGAGAATAAAAAGTCATGAACAAGTGTATGAACATCAACCGTGCATGCTTTTCGATAGCTTTTGAAGCACATTGAAGTAGATTCTCCGGATCGTTTCAAATGAATGCTGAGTAGCACTGAAATTAATTGTATGAGCGATATGAATAAGAGGCGAAAGATATAACTTGCACGAGACGTCGTTAATCGAGTCCATTAACACTTATTGCAATTTGAATTTATTTGATACTAGTGTTTCATGTACATAGGAATATATGTGGAGATAAGACAAAAATCGCAATGATAAATAAATAATACAAACTAATTTAAATAAATAAAATGTTGAGTTGTTGGTGTTGTTTTAATGGTCATTTCAGATATGTGACGGTGAGTAAACGTTTATACATATATAATAGCAGGTAGTTTTTTACTAGGAATATCTATAAAATTTTTAAATAACCAAAAATTGGCCTGCAGAAGAATATGCACAGTTGAACTCAAATAGGCTATTGTAAAAATTGATGGTTTAACGACCTTGGCAATTAAATATTTCCTAGAGATTAGATATTTCGTTACAAATAAGTTATACGATTGAGTAAAGAGCATTATGATTAGTAGTTATTTAAGATAAAATCTAAACTTTTCCTGCAAAAAATTGATTACATCAAGTATCCCATAGGTAAAAGGAAGCAGCTCGCGACGAGCGAGTAGTAAATATTTAAAATCCAGAAACGTATAAAATTGCTAATCCGACAGATAATATTGGAAAATTAAAAAGCATAAAAAAACTTCAAAGTAAATTCAGCTAGCTTTCTAGGTCGTCTTATGCCATATTAAAAAAAGTTTATAAAAATATACGAACGAGAAGCGTTTTCAAGCCTTTTTTTTAAATTGATCGTGAATGGCTTGGTTTCGCGACATTTTAGATGGAAATCTCAGGTATCGACTTATAAGTTGGTACTTTAGTAAAGAAGACACCTTTACTCAACCTCCGTTAGCTTTTTTGCGTTTGGAATATTAGTTCATGCAACGAAATTCAGAAGCAGATAATTTGAGTGCAAATTGATATCTATGGCATATGAGGAAACACGCAGCCATTAAAATGACAAAAGTAAGAAAAAACAGATCCTTGGATGCGATATAAATGAAACAATATTTTCAATTATTTAATAATGAATTTTTAAAATAAATACAAGACATTTACATTTGCGTTATTTTTATCACTCAACTATATCAAATCATCCTTCATTTGTGTTTTGTTTCGATAAAGTTTAGATACTAGGAGCTTTCTGAAAGTAATGATAATGAATATTTAAAATAACAGATACGTTTTAAAAATATCTGTTTTTTTACGTTGTCTCTTAACAAGCCAATACATTTAGTCCATTTTTTTCTAAGCCCTGAAAACCTTTTTTTTAAATCTTTGTCTTGACTCTCAAAAAAGACTCTGTTCTGTGGCGATGACCTGACTATAGTATTAAAAGAAAGATGGGTTAAATCTGGCGAAGCTCACTTTTCAAATGGCATTCATGGTAACTTCGCTTTGTGTGCGGGTGTGTTTTCTTGTAGAAACGAAAATCCTGGTTGCAGTTTACTCCGGCTGTTTTGTTTAGTAGGCTTATTTGGTCTGCGTAGTAAAGGCCGTAATAGTGGCTCCTTTTTCCAAATATTTTACCAGACGCCATAGCGTTTCTTGCCGAGCATGAAACATTGAATTCCTCCGATGACAGTGTATATGACTGTTTCTAACCCATTGATTGCTAATTATTTTCGACTTTTCTTTCATAGTCATGTATCGTCTGAAAAAATGTTCTTTGTCAGATTGGTATTTTTCAAAATAAGCCCTTGGTCGTCGGTCAACACACTGATTATACAACACGCGTAAACCTTTTTCATATGCAGTTCTTTGGGGAAATACTTGTGAACGCTGCCATATGAGCTTCTCGTGAGCTCAGTTTGATTCCTGATGGTCAGTCTATGGTCTGCTGAAAGAACATTTGAAATCTTTTTCACGTTATCATCGATGAGAGACGATGATGTGCTGAGGGATATGGAGGAGCAGAGTCCCCTAAAGTTTATACCAAATCAGCTTGTGTATTTTTTTACAGTTTTTCAAGCAAAAGTTATTGATAACATCTCTCACTTTGTTTTTTTTTTGTATCTTCGTGTTATAATTTCGACTTCTCAAATGAATATATGATCCAAAAATGGCGACCTATTTACATGAAGTAAAAGCAGTATTTATTAGATTTGTTTGAGTGTTAAAAATATGTAATTATCATTAGGTTTGGATCACCCCTCGTCCACTGGAAAAAATTATTAGATATTCGGTGCAAAGAAATAGTCATAATATTCTAAAGAAATTGGTCCATTTTCAGCCTACTAATTCAATTTGTTGTTTCCGTAAATTAAAATTAGATAACATTACTCAACTCTTCCACTGGTTTTAGATATTTTGTACAATAAAAATAGGAAAACTGAGATACCTGTGGCAGAGGTTGATACAGATTATATCAGTTACATTTTCTATTTCAGTTGTTAGTAAATCTAGAAACATTGGGCTCTTTTTTAACTAAAGCAGATTAGCTATATCAAAAAATCAAAATTTTTCTTTAATATAATTTATTTTGAAGATGCATGCACACTTTTAGACTTTTCTACCAAACCAAAATCATCTAATTGCAATTAGTTCAAATTCAGAATTCATTTTTATTCAGTGTATGTTCAGGTAGTACATGTGATTAATACAGATAGTTAAAAATTAATATATATAGGATGTGTATGAACAGTCGAATCAAACATTTTTATTAAGGGAACAGGAAAAGTATTTGGTGGGACGATTATATTGGTAACCTGATAGATACTAAGCAATTTAGCATACAAGTGGCAAATTAACAAACGACCTCAGTTAATTTAAGTAAAATGTTTTTGAGATGGATTAGAATGACATCAACTTAACGATTAGTATTTTCCGATGTTCGATGTTTGCAACAATAAATTATCGCATACCCCTTTCAAAGCTTTATAAATCAATATCGTTGTAATTCTCGAAATCGTGCTTTGATTTCTGTTTATAACAAAAGCACTTCCAATTGTGGTTATTAAATTTGTCAAAAGCAGTGGAATCCTACAGCATGGGCCATAAAACTATCCATTCAAAAATTGAAGTTAATCTGATCAAGAAGTAGCATATTGAACGCCATTTTCATTCTTTACAGAAATTCCAAAAATACTCTATTCTTCGTCAATGAACGATTAGTTGCTTTGAAGGCATTGATAGGCATTGATGTCAAAAAATAAATTCCATTAATATAACTCCATTGCTCTCAAACGAAATGTGAGAAGTAAGACTTTCAAAAGAGTAGAGGACACCACATTAAAGTACTCAAGGATAATTTATTATTAATAAAGAAAAAAGTAGAATCATTTTGTGACAAGTAGCTCATGTTGTGACAAGAAGCTATTCACTATGACAGTGTCTGTCTATAAGATGGAAAGTTATTGCGAAAATATTTCTCCGATTTCATCAATTTGTTCTATAAAAACTACCGCTCTGCAGATTAACGTCTAGATTAACATGCATTTTTTTTCAAATATGGTGGAGTTGTCTCAATAAAGTATCGTTTTGTTAAAATTCAGAGGAAAGCAGCTAAATATTACATTATTAATTGACAGTTCTATATTATTGCCTATAGTAAGGATTATTTGATTGCGGATGCGTTTACAAAGATATACCGCAAGAGTAATTTGAATAAAGCCTCCGATGTTTATGTTTTCTATCAGGGGTAAAAACATCCCTGGCTAAATACAAAAACTTCACTGGGCTCAATGAAGTTGAGGACAGGAACGTGATCGCGAGCTTTGATATAGAGTTTCTCGATTCTCGACCTCACTTTTTTTGACCTCACGACCTCTGCTAAGCTGCATCATCTCTTACAGAAACTCGATCTTGGTAACGGGCAACCTTCACAGCTGCTTTATGTTGTGAAATGAAGTTGCTGGTAGTTTCTTCAGTAAATAACGATTTGTTGAGGACTTTCTGGCTGCAACAACGCCTTCAGAGGTGGCCGAACTAACAAAGCAAATAGTCATCCTCACCTATCTGCTCAACCGGCATCTGTCTCTGAGTACTGAACGAGATCTCGCTTCAAGGAATCTTGAAACTGTGTTTCTTCCAGCAAAAATTTGGCTCCAAGGCACAGAAGCATATTTTTTCGTGCATCTATGAGACTGGTTCCTCGGAAGAAAAAATCTTTATGGTCGTAAAAACGGTCGAAAAACACGACTTATCACCAAGCCGTCGCGGAGCTATTTTCGTTAAATTGTTAAAACGACTGGATACAGGTGAAGACTCGTCTGTGCTTCCACAGCCAGAAAATTACCATCATGGGATCCTCGAATTACAGCGGTGAGCCAGTTGACTATCAACAGCTACAGCCAAAAGGTGGTCACAGTGAAGCTATGGGTCCGTCGCGAGTTTTAATGGATTTTCATAATTGGCAACATATGAAGACCCGTTTCGAGCACAGTCTTATTCTGTCACTATGGGATAGCGGTCAGCTTGTCAAACGCTATCCAAGTGGATCTACAAAAGGCACGTACACATCGTACAATCTTCCAAAACTTAGAATTTTGGTTGAGTCAACAACCAATTTACAGATACCAGCAAATCTCCAAAAATAACTACCCTTCACGGTCAACACAGGGTTCTTTCAACCCTGAATACACAAGCTCGCCAATAGTATCGTAAGTACGTTGACTAACACTTGATCAGCTCACGAAGGCTAAAAAAATAATTCGATTTTCCTCTACAGCAAGGAATATGCCACTCTTCAAACAGTAGCTGGTCGTGTTCATTTCACATTGTCCGTTATGACAATGGGGAATGGCGTCCTTCCGGTGATTTCAAACGCCCAAATTTCAGTTTTTGGTAGTTTATAGTTAGGTTGTTGAAGGCCTGGAATGATCGTAGCTATATTATACTTCAAAGCTAACTTAATTTGCTAAATTAAATCGACCTTATGTCTAATTATAATGAACTTATTCTAATGAAACCTAAACTCAACCCGGGCCTTAATTGTCCTCTCCGATTTGTCGGGATGCCAACATAATTGAACAGCATGCTAATGAGGCACTGTTGTTCTGTTACCTTTGCTTTACACATAAATGGCTTGTCTCGAATATCTCGAAACTGTCCGTGTTCATGTCCGTCTGATCTTGCAAAAATAATTTCAGTGAAAAAATCTCAGGAACGAGCCATCCGATTGGACTAAAATTTCCAGGATACATTGGTGTATCTGCAGAATAGTGCCAGGTTTTACAAAAATATAACTTTTAACCCTTTGGCGCCGGCGGCCATTTAAAAGATATTTTAAATATACCTATTTTTCTGTCAACACATAACTTTTGCAAAAATAAAGTTTATGGAATGAATTTGGAACGTGATCTCAATGTGAATATGATTATATTTTTGAAATTCTTAACCCTATGTGTGCGCTAGGCTCCTGAAATGAGATTGGGGAAATTGGAATTTTTTTGAATAGCGATAGCTTTTGACCAGATTATCAAATCATTACGAAACTTACAGGACATTTATGAACGTGCTTGCAACCCTGCAGCTACGGTAGGCATTGAAACTGAACCAACTCATATATAAATCTTACGCTTTGTCTATACAACCAAAGGAAACCTTTTGAAATTTCACATCGGACAAGAATGCTAGCCCTCCTCTGTTTTACCTATATTTGAAGCACAAAAATTTCTGCTCACAAGAACTCACGATCCAATTATTAGATATAAATGAAATTGACAGAATGTATTGGTATTGAGCAGGACCAGGTCTGATAGAAGCGATTTTGAAATGCAGGTAAGTCTGTGTCAGTGGTGCCATCTTGAAAAATTATAAAGAAAAAAAAACTGTTTTTTGCCCTATGAATTCTGATGCAGCTACCAGATTTTTATAAAATTGACACAGTAGCTGAACCTTACTTTAAGCCGTCTTTGGTAGAAATTTGGTTGAAAAATTCGGTTGGTGCGTCCAGCTATGGTAATTTTGGTGTCTTGGGTTTTGAAAATTCGCTGGAAAGTAAAGTTTTTGCACTATAATTTCCATTGCAGACATGAAATCAAAACGAATTTCATATGATATATGGAACTTAATATAGGCATTACTCAGCAGGAATCTGGTAAAAAAAAAACCATTATACGGTTGCCAGCTATTGTTGGTTTTGTATTTATTTGCAATATCTTTGTTAAGTGACATTGTAGTGACAATAAACAACAAATATTAAGTTATCGAAAATTTGAAAACTTTTGCCACTGGTAACATTAAATTTCTTTGTACTCCTATAACTTCCAATGCAGTCATCGGATCAAAACGAAATTTGTTTACAATTAGTATTCATATCGCAAACATTTGCAATGAAAATAAGTTACCAATGTTTAAATTTTCTCCGTTCTAGACATTTTTTTGGTTATGAACATCTTTCGTTTTTTACCCTAAACATCTTTCTATCCCTGTAACTTTCGACGAAATCATCGGATAAAATCCAAATTGATAAATTTATTTGATTTAAAAAATCGATAAATTTATTTGAGGCAATTGTGGGAGACTTTTAGTTGCAGTGATGGTAAAGTGTTGCAAGTGCTAAGCATTTTCTTTGTTTATGTTATGTTATGCTGTTTTCGAAGTTTTTGAGTGATTGGTTTTCCTAAATCTTGAAATTCCTGAAATCCTTTCCACCCTATGAGTTTAAATGCATTGTTAAGATCAAAGTGATTTTGCAATCGAAACAGGTTGGAGCACGTGTGGTAGATTATGCACTCAGAATCTGCACGATTCTTCTACTGTTCATCGAACATTAGTGTTTCTAGCGGTTCAGGTGCGCCAGAGTTTTTTTTACTTTTTATACCGTGCAGCAAGAGCATAAAATATTTTTATTGGCAAAGTAAAATTAGTCACTTGTGAGTTGCGGATCATCCCATGGTATTATACTATGCCAGAAAGCTGTTAGCTCTCTCTATTCACCCAATGTTGAAGTGCTAGCACTTTCCATGAGAGGGCTGGCATTGTCTCGCATTTAGTATATTGAGTCTGAGTAGAATGGAAAATCTCACATATCTAAAATAACGCAGTATTTATGGTTGTATACACTTTATATCACACTTGGTAAAAATTTACATGTCAAATGCTCCTATGTAACATAGCGTGGCAATTATTAATTTATTAGGTTGATTCGGTGAATAAAAGGTATGTTTTTAACAATTTGTTTTGGTGATACAGAGAGAGAGAGCAAGTTTATTCAATCAATTTCCACATAATATTGCAATATTTGTATTGTTCAAAAAAATTTCCTAAATTTTTATTGCGAAAAAAAAATTAAAATTAAGCGACGGACAGTGAATCTCCGGAGGCGCCTCCAAAAAAAATTGTTTTCCGGTGTTTATCATAGCTCGCAACAGAATCATCTGATACAAAAATAATCAAAATGCATTTGCTAAAGGAGATTTTTTCGAGATAACGGTGAATTTTTCGATTTTTCAATTTTTCGTAGCACTTGGACGCCAAAAAACCGATTCTCGCGAAAAAAATTGCTGATTTGTTATTGTAAAATTCGTAATTATAACAAAAACAAAAAAGCTCCCAAAAATTTCTGGGAAATTATGTGAAGAAGTATTGTGCGAAATTTCAAAACGATTGGTCCAGTAGATTTTGAGCTACGGTGTACACGGGCTTCAAAAACAACAAGTTTCAGAAGAACCCACAGCTGTTGACCAGGTATACCAACCCGGTCTGGAGCAACGAACGCTCAAATACTCATAATTTCGTCAATTTCGCTCCAGTTCACCAGAAATTTTTACACAATATTTTTGAGAAATAATACATTAAAAAAATAAGATATAAGCAAAAAAAGTTTAAATATTATAGAAAATTGTAAAAACTAGGATATAAAGAGATTGGTTTCTTAACCCAATGCTGATCGTGCGTACTTCTTTGCCTTCAAATGTTTTGTGTTTCGATGAAATTTTATTTAAATCTTAATATTTCAAGATGCCAATGCATATTTGTTAAAATTGTATCGAATCAAACCCTACTAAAGACCAATAGAACATGTGAAACTCAGTTTGATCTGGTCATGAGGCCTCGCGAGAAAAAATTCCGGGTGCGCACAAATAGGTAATCTGTTGTAAGGTTACCCACTTTGTAAGATAAGGAATTCTGAAAATTTGTAACTGATAGGGTGGAGAAAGCATAAAATTTATAAATTGTTATTGTCTCCTAAAAATTTAATTTTTCTAACGGTTTTTTTCAACCGTAGCTATGCGGTAGTAGGGTAGTAATTATTATTTATTAAAAGGATTTTACATATTTCCAATCGATTTAACAAACAGGTCTTGCTGTTTTTCAGCTTAGTTATTTCACCCTGAATATCAATTTAGTTGAGAAAAGGAATAAAACTGTTTCTAAGTATTAGATAGAGTCCTATACAATTCCGGTTGTATGTTCAGTTTCCTTTGTACTTAAGGAGATATTTTATTAAATTTACACGGGGTCATTGTCTTAGCAAGCAGCATGTCAGCCGCAACAAAACCATGTTGTTGCGTTTTATTTCTTCCGCGCAATTAATTCGATGCCCCAAATATCCATGCTCTTCCCATTTTTTCACAGCTTTCATTCGTATTTTGACGAATTAAAGTTAAATGCACTTGCTGAAAAATTGGCATGAACGATAGTCTTGTTTCATTTTAATACTTAGTGTGAGGTCTGTCACATCGATACAATTATCGATCTATATACTCCATTTGTTCAGTATGAAATATTTTTTCAGTATGAAATAAAGCATATACATATAAATACGAACAGTGTCATAAGTATTAATAAGCTCACGGACACGGATCGTTTGCATTAATTATGATACATTTTTGGCAGGAATTATAAACTCATTTGCCCACGTGTGTTTTGTATTTAAATTCAATTTTTTAACATCGACTTGATCTTTGTTTGTTTGATTTGAACGCCTGGTGACATAAATCTAACATCTTTTCTCAGTTCAAATAGAATATGGAATATAAACACTGATATGTGAGTATCTAAATATATGTATACATATAACCGAATGGTGAATGACATGGATGCTCAGGATATACCTGTCAAGGCGTTGGCGAAATCAAGCTCTCGTATGCAGATGGATTGAACGCACTTGTTAAAATGCAAGGCTGGAGGTTTTCTAAAATCTTACGCCAGAATAAAATCAACTCTGTTAGTTGCTCAAGTGAGTTTTCTTGTAAGATAGAATTTACGCTGCGGTTGCCGATGAGATTCTGATTTCGTGAACAACATTCTTGGATCTGGCGACACAAATGCATGAAACTCAAAATACTATACCTTAAATGAATAGCCCGAAATAGATTGTTGACAACTGGAAGCATGAATGATTTATTATAATTTAGAAAAGTTTTACTGATTTTAATTCACTTAAATGTAAGGTGACTACCACGATTTGGTCAAATCGGTAGATATCTTTTTAATACTGAAGATTCCCTTCTAATACTTGTGGCACTTTATGAGATCTGATATGTCGGTGTTTTTGGATTATATCAGTTCGAGTCATTATCAACGATCACTTTATTCGCAGATTAAATTTTGAATATTCATATTCAGCGAAGCAACGGCCAGGGGCGGATTTGACCATTTAGCCGCCCTAGGCCTCAGAAATATTTGCCGCCCTTTTCCTGAATTATATTATATGTAAAAATGCGCGATTTTTTTCGATTCCCTAGAATATTTCGCTGTTTGTCGTTGCGCCCGAGCTCACAAGAAAGGAATATCAGAGCAAAACCGGCACCGGTTCGTTCTTAAAAATTCCCTATTATTGCGACCTTGCCACACAAATAATTATTAAAACACACATACGTTAAAGAACCTAAGAGTACCTTAAAAAAAAAAAAAACCGAAAATACCAATTTTTAACAGTCCAAAACCGCATACACCTTTACATCGCTTAAAATTCCAACGTCTTCGCTCATATTTTTATAAGTAAGTTTACTATTCCGTTCAAAGTTTGCTTCCGCACTTGACTGGAGATCAACTATGAGCTCGACTACTGTAAATTAATGTTCGATATGTTATTAGTTAAGGCTGAACCCGAAATATTTTGACTTATGATGTTGTAGATTTCATTTTATAGAAATTTTTTTACAGTACAATTTAAAAAACACGTCAAAAATAAAGAGATTCGCATGTAGTTGATATACTCTGTACCATAATAATAAAAAAAAATTCTTTGAAAAATCAATGCACGCAAATATTTACCTCTGATAAGCTTTTCCTAAATTGAAGAGGTATTATTTGGGTTCTTTTTAGGGTCTTTTTAGGGTCTTTTTAGGGTCTTTTTAGGGTCTTTTAAGGGTCTTTTTAGGTCTTTTTAAGCTCTTTTTAGGTATTCTTGGATACTTTCTAGGTATTTTTGAGTTTCTTTGTTCCTTTACCGTGATCGCATTACGATATTTATTATAAGCCAAACTTTTTAATGTCCGAAAAAAATCATCAGAGGTGAATTTTTGCGTGCATTGATTTTATAGAGAATTCGGTTGGCTTGAGGCGTTAGGCTCATTCAACTCAGATAAGCGTTAGGCTCATTCAACTCATATACGACAGAAAAAAAACTGCCGCCTCAAAAAAAAATCAAAGTGGCCGTCCCAAAAAAATCGAAAATTTGCCGCCCCCGAAATCTGCCGCCCTAGGCCCGGGCCTAGTGGCAAATCCGCCCCTGGCAACGGCCCTCTGCTTGCACTTGGTACCGTCTTTGCTTGTGTGCCTAATTTTGGTAGGAGAGTCTTTAAATGATAATTCTATATATAACTCAAAAGCTTTGATATGAAAGCAGACTCATAGGCTTTCAGGAGCAAGAAAACTGCAAGCCAAATTCAACCTCTATTACATATGCATGTGTTTATTATACAATCATGATACAGAAAAGATTTTCAAGCTGAAATTAATCAGATTTTAAAGAACAGGGAATTTTAACAAGCAGTGCCTAGCTTACAAGAGCACTAGTTATTAGGGGCCCTATTCTAATCGAATGATAAGCAGCACGCTTAAGCAGACTTAAAGAAAATATCCATACTTTTATTGCTCTTTCCACCATAAATGCAAATCTTCTTGATTATTCAAAGTTTGCATAGTTTCTCGGATTTGTTGTTTTCCAAATGAAGCTTTGTGTGCAATATTCGACTCCCTGCGAAATCCTATTATCTATGCGATAAAATGCTTCCTATGTAAACATCTTTTGCAGTTGCTTCGGAGTACGGAGACATACAGCGCATTTCGTCCCCTCGATGCGGATGTGGGGTTGGGTGAATTTTCTCAGATTCCATTCCTCGTCTACAGAGTGTTTAAAGTATTTCTGACCCCGCAATGATTCTAAAAGCAATACTGGGGAGCGAAGGAAAACGTCGATCTTATATATTTTACTTATGTGATCCGCGCTAGAAAAGCATTTCACAGTAAATGATATAGAACTCGTACAAAGGTAAGCCCTTTGGTATTGCTTTCCTTAGGAATTTCCATCACAAGCACCACATCATTTTCCAACCCCTGGCCCCGCCGACACTTGGCTTATGCTTGAATGATGCGCAGATGAAAACGGTGTGGAAAAGCGGTGGGTCGGAGTTGAGTTGAGACATAAAACATGACTTTTATTTTCATGTTTTTCTTGGAACATTTATGGGATGGTTTATTTATTCAATGTCCGAAAACGCGCATGTCTTTCAGCGCGTTCTCCCATAATCCTCGGAAGACGACGTGACGGCTGCCCATCCTCAGATCTGAAGGAAGCACATCAAAGTGAACGTTCACATCCGTGAACGACAGCTTGGAGACTTTGGCGTTTGTGTTGACGCTGAAATGGTTGTTAATCACTAATTTAAATAAACAATGGAGCTGGTGAGAAGAAATAAACAAATGTATGAATGAGCATTTTGAAATGACTTGATTAAGAGAATGGAGGTGGTGAAAATCGAATTGAGTTCGAGGCTGTTATTTGTTTTGTGTGAGAAAATCGAATTGCTCTATGTGGGTGGAAATAGGAGAGTGCCATATTGGTGGTCTCAACAATTCGAAAAAAATAACAAAATCTTGTGAAACGTGGTACGGATAGGGGGGACAGCTCCAATATGTCGAAGCTAATAAATTTGTTAGGAATCTTCTTTCGATTATGGACAACTTTGTTTTTAGAAATATCAATCTTCTTAATATAACTAAATTTTTATGCGAATATGATTTACATTTTTGAGCAACGAAAAGGAATATTTAAAATCCTATATTTTGGCAAATAAAACTTCATTCCATAGCTAATTATTATCTTTGTATATCGGGTAACATAAACCATTCTCGATGCAAACACTAGAAAACGGTGGTATAATAAAGCACAGTATATGGCAAGTAACAAGTGCCAAAATGACAGGAATCATGAATAATTATAGAACTGTATTAAAGTGTTAAACAATATGTGCTCTTTCTCTCAATCGCAGAAGCATTTAATAGATAAATAGTTTTCAGCAAAGTAAAGTAAACCATAGTTGGACAAAGAAGATAAATTTAAGGGGTTTTAAACAATCAAAATATTGAATCTTCCCAAAATAACAATTGAACCGAGCTTTCAATGTTTTAAGGTATACCCAGCAAACAGCTCAATATGTTTTATTACGTCAAATAAAAAATACAAATGGTAAGATATACGAGTAACTTGGGAATGTGATACTCAAAGCTTTTAAGTTGCGCCTAATGATATAATTCACAAAGCAGAATTATATTTTTTTAAGAATACGCAATAAAGTCGCGATAACTTAGTACCTCTATTGAAAGTGTCAATTTTTAATTATGCATTCTTAACAGTATCCGAATCACATAATCACCAGCCAAAGAAGTTTCGGAATCATCGTAAAATATACACATAGGTGCATCGGTACTCGAAAAGCACGACCCAAGTAATTTGTTAGAGTGTGCAGTTTAAAACGAATAAGTAATTTATTTATTTTATTATAAAACATATTTATATTTATTTATTTAATTAACTTATTATAACTATTATAATAGTGTAAGGCTATTTTATTGTACAATGATAAATACAAGAATCAAATGTGAATGTGAGACTTTTGTGATCCTCATTGAAAATAAAGTCAAGAAAATCAACTGTTTTTAAATTGAAATAACTTCTATAAAATTATCAAATTATAGCCTCTGTCAAATGGTTCAACACAGTACCATTAATAATTTTGTGTTGGTTTCATGAATTAAACTAGCGAAAACGATAATGAAATATACCGTTGCATCTTGTTGTTATTGACATGGTTCTTAGCAATATATCTGCAAGTAGCACAGTTGAATGATTTTTTTCGCTGAACATCTTAAAAAGAAAATAAAGCAACAGTGGTTTTTCTTCTAATTTCAAGCGAAACTTTGATAAAAAAGAGCATACGTTCAGTATGATATACACTGCAGGCAAAAAGTTTAAGACCACATCGCAGAAATGAAGCACACTTAGATTTATGAAACTGCAAGTACCTTTTTTACAGTAATTGCCTGTTTTAAGGAGTGTTGCTATGAAGAGATTTAAAATGTACATGGGATTTCCAAATTCTCAGTCAGGGTAATAAAAAACGTTGGGTTTTTCCCCCTTTAAAGACTTTAGGTGTCTACAATTTTTAAAAGTAATTGAAATAAACCTTTTGAAATTTCTGCGAATATGGATTTGAAATAATGTGGAATTCCTATAAATAGGTACCTTATCCTCAATATATTTTATTTGTGAGTTTTTGTGCTGACAAGTAATACGGGTTGTTATTTTCAGCGAATTTTATTCCGTGTACTTGTGATATTTAGTTATTGGTATTTTTTAGCAAAGTTTTGGCAAAATTTCTGTTCAAAATGTAAAAGCGCGCAGTATTAAGCCGGAAGTTAGAAGTGTGATTGTGGCGCTTCGTAAACAAGAAAAGTCAGAAAGAAAGATCAGTAATGAAGTAAAAATTTCAAAGACTGCTGTACATAATGCTATCGTTAAATTCAAGGACAGTGAAAGTTATTGTGATGCTGTAAGGAGCGGACGACCCGGAGTGACAACAGAAGCAGAGGATAAGATTCTAGTGCTTATGAACAAAAGGGATCGAAAGTTAACTGCACCGGAAATTCAAGCAGAGTTCAACGCGGGACATTCAAAGTCTATAAGCTTGCCAACTGTAAAAAATCGTCTAAGGGAAGCTGGACTCATGGGGTGTGTTGCACTCAGAAAACCTCCGCTTCGAAAAGGTAACAGACAAAAGCGATAAGAGTGGGCACGAACTCATAGCCAGTGGACAATTGAAGACTAGTCACAGGTGCTTTGGACAGATGAATCAAAGTTTGAAGTTTTTGCTCTAAAAGGAGGGTTTATGACAGGCGATCTGCTGGAGAAAGAATGGCCGCAAACTGTGAAGTACCAAGAGTAAATCATTGAGGTGGTTCTGTTATGGTTTGGGGGTGCTTTTTGCTTGCTGGAGTGGGTGAATTAGTTCGAATTGATGGCACGTTAACTAAAGAACGTTGCAAGGAAATCTTGCAGTACACGGCCATACCATCAGGCTTTCGATTAATTGGGCGAAATTTCACCCTTCAACAGGATAATGACTCCAAATACAGTTCTAAATTATGCAGAGAATATTTAGCTGAATGGGACATTGATGGAATACTATTGAATATGACCTGGCCCCCACAATCACCTGATAGTAACCCAATTGAATTGTTATGGGAGGAATTAGATAGAAGGGTTTGTGAGCGCTGTCCGACGTCAAAGCAACACTTGTGGGAGCTTCTTCAAGAAGGGTGGAACAATATCTCCCAAGATACTGTAAAAAAATTAGTTGAAAGAATGCCAAGGATTACTAAAGCAGTATAAAATGCCAAAGGAGGATATTTTGATGAATGTAGAATTTAAAGTAGAAAAAGATTATTTTTGTTTATTATAAATTTTGACTTGTAAACTAGAAAAACAATAAGCTAACATTTGACAATTACATAATATGTAATCAATTATATTTTATCTAGAAATAAATAAATTCTAATTACAATGAAAACTTTATTTATTTTGACGATTCCTAAGTGGTCTTAAACTTTTTGCCTGTAGTGTATATTATATTGGGGATAATTTGAATCTAATGTAATTTTAAAAAAAAGTGCTGAGTTTTTCCATTCAAATTTGAGTGGCTTTTATCAGATGAATTCATACACTAATAATCAAGTGCATAATCAACTTAACTTAAGTATGAAAAAACCCGTTTTTTTGTGATAAATTGGTTGACTGATAATGGGGCAAGACATTTTTTCCGCGGGGTAAGACATTCACATGCTATTTCACGGGGCAAGACATTTATTTTTAATGGGGCAAGACATTCATTTGCTATTTTATAATAATTCGAACTCTGGATATTGTTGTTGTTTCACGTGCATTACGCTACCATATTTGTTAAAGAAATCGAACACCACAAGTAAGTGTTTGTAAGAGTTTAGTCACTAAAAATAATGCGTCAATAAATAAATGAAGTCACCAAAATACTGTAAAAACTGTGTATTTCACTATTTTACAACTGTTACAAACAAACGAACACAATGGGGTCAGCTTCATTGCAGAGCCTCTTCTTCCTAGCACCAGTAAGCCGCTTAGTCAAGAAACAAGCATTTAGAATTATCATCATCTCCAAAAGGAAATAGGATAGGAAGGGAATCCCAAACCACACTCTCGACACATTTAATTAAGGAAGGAAAAAAAAATATTTAATGGTAGAAAGAAAACATAAATAGGATAAATGGAGAATAAAGACAATAAGATAGAGTTATTTCATGGGAAGTTAGTGGAAAACATGAAAAAAAGCATGCAAAGAAGAAGAAGAAGAAGCTCTTTCATAATATAAATAAAAATTAATCGAAGCATTTTGAGGAAAAAACAAAACGATAGAAACTGTTTCCCAGACAGCAACAGAGTGCTGGTATGTTAATAATAGCCACGAGACAAACATGATTTTGCATGTACTAAAACTGTGGACTCCAAATCGTCGACGTCCATGCCAAGCAAACTTTCACACCACGCTGACTTTTTCCATAGCACCGCTTGTCGGCAAGCCTTGCCACATACTTCCAGAAAAATACTTGGAAAAATTGACTTGCATTTTGCCATGTCTGGAGTCATCAGTAAATATTAGACAATACTCTCCTCTGGATGCAAAAAAAAACGCAGCTGGTGTAAGGAAAATTCGAAGAATAACACTCCAGTCATTAGCTTTGGAAGTAGCATATATTCCGAGAGGTAGGTCGATTAAAGATGACCTGAAGAAATGTAGGTATAGAAACGAAAATGCTGGATACTGGAGCATTCACTTACTTACTTGGCTCCGTAAACTTAAGAATGTCCATATTCCCTGGAAAAAATTTCGGACTTGACTTTATTAAGGAGTTATTTAACAGAAACCTGTTTTTAAGTAACCAACACATACAGTGCCAGTAATAAGGTCGAAACCAGGCAGATGCCACTGTATGTCGATGCGAGTAGCAGAAGGATTGAAAAGCTCAAATCGGAATTCGTATGGTGATGAATTCACTCCTAATATTTGATTACATATGGGCCAATTGCTCGATTTGAGAAAAGCCACAGCCTCAGCATGAAAAACTGCAAATGTCTTGTAAGCCGACCACAATACCCGACCCTAGAGATATTTACCCAGCCCATTCCACTATTTCTGTGATCTGGGTTTCAAACCCTTTACACAAAGTTTATTGGGCAATAATAAAATCAATGTCCGCTGGAACACTGAAAGAAAAATCTTGGTAAAATCAACAATTTTCCTTAGTTGTTTTTGCGTCAACTACGGGCTATAGTTAAAACAACCATAAAAAAATAGTTGATTACTTTTATGCACCATGACGCGTGGTTGATAAACAACGTCCGTGGTGCAAAAAAAGTAAGCAACCACAAACAATGGTATTCCAACCATATACATAGTACGAAATATAGGCAGGGGAGGCGTGAATGCCGCAGTTGAATTTGGTGTATCACAATGCAGCGACAATGTCGCTGTCAATGCAATCAAGGCACCAACCAAATTCATTTTTTTTTGTATTGCTAAATCCTGTTGTACGAGGATTAGGTTGGCTAGACCATTCAACCTAATTCAATCAGATTTACTTCAACCTAGTGGTGATGCCAACCTATGGTAGGTATCACCGCTAGCGGTGCGGCAAATTTAGAAATTTGGCAAATTCTGCCGCTGCCGCAAATTCTGCCGCTGCCGCAAATTCTGCCGCTGCCGCAAATTCGGCCGCAGCCATTGTTGCGCGTTACCATACAAAACAGTGCATTCTAATTTTTTGACTGCGCTTTGCCGCAGCCCACTGTTTTGCCACAGCGGAAAACGCTGTATTCTGAACAAAATAGCGTCATGCAACGTAATATAAAGGCTTCACAGCATAACATGAATATGAATTATATCGAACAGCAAACCGAACACAATTTTGCCATGTATCATATGAAACTTCTATGATAGAATAGGAGTATGAGTATGAGGAGTATGAAAAATCAACAGTTTTCCTTAGTTTTGCCATCAACTAGGGCTATAGTTAAAACAACCATAAGAAAATGGTTGATTACTTTTATGCACCATAACGCGTGGTTGATAAACAATTTCATTCGGAGCATGAAAAACATCCAAATGTTGAAACTATTCTACTTTGCGTAGAATAATTCCAAAGACTTTGCTCACTGAATTACGTTTGTTGAAATCAACTATTGCAAAGTAGTTTAAGTACCATAAAAACTGTTGATAATTCGAAACGTTGAAGTTTTGAGTGAATTGATGAATATTTTCTATTTATCAACTAATTTTCGTGGTTATGAAACAATTAAAACAGTTGATTTCATGAACGTTGCGATATTTTTTGTATAACCCAGAGCCAACTACTTTTATATCGTTAAATTAACTATATTAACATAGTAAAAAGAACTATTTTCCTTAGTTCATTTAACGATTTTGAATGAATCGTTGCAATACTATTAAAAATAGTTGAATCAACCAAGAGTTTTTCTTTCAGTGAACAAAAATGCCCTGCACCAATATTTTAGCATGACCCAGTTTTGTTGTAGCTCAGCTGTCACCAAAAAAATAGTTTTATCTCTGCGTAGTTTGCATGTTCCGAGACAAATGGATTACGAAGTCAATGAAGCAGAACCAAGAGTGCTTTTTTGGGAGATTTAGAGCGCTCCCGCTATCAGTTAAACGGCTTGCCTAGGTACTTTCTTTAGCATTTTCTGATTTTCAGCTATCAGTAAGTTTGGCTACTACAATAATGCTCTGTACAGCAGATTTAATTCAACCTGGCACAATCCTGTCCATGTGGCATAGCTCCGGATGACCGATGACATTCCTGTCATAACCAATATGGAACTGATGGATGTGTGTAGCCAGACTACACTCAAAAAAATTTTGGTTGAATTTTACCCTTATAATAGTAGGAAACTGGTTTCCTACTATTAAAGATGTAAATTTACAAAAGTGCGTAAAAAGAATATTTTACGTCTTAAGTGTTTTTCTACGACCAAATCGTGTAATTTTACCCTAAAAAATGATGCAATTTTATGGCTTTTGCGCAATGGTGAATAGCAAACTAGTAAATTTACACTTGCAAAAAGCTGTGTATTATCCAGCTGATATGACGGAAAAGCAAAAAATGCACATCGAATGTGTAAAAAACTTTGTAATTCGTTATTTTAAACGAAAAAATGAATATATTTCCTATTTTCAAAGTATTAATTATAGACCCACTTTTTAGAGTGTAGATGGTGTTGCGAATATATTGCTTAAGGTGGTCATCAGGATGAAACTTGAAATGCTCGTCGATATTCTAAATGCATGCCTAGTCGAATGAGTTTCCCGAAATATTGGAAAATACAAAATATTGCTCTGCTACTCTGAGAGAGCAGAAATCGCAATGCCTACAATGCCTATTGGACGGACTGCCTATTGGACTTAAGAAAACCATACATTCAGACAACCTGAGGCTGTATAAAATAATAAGCGGCCACTTGATTTGCAGTTTTGCTTCCGCTGATCGCGATGATTAATTGATTCCATTGGCATATGCTTAGACACATTAAACTCTACACCATTCTCAAGTTTCCGAGTTTGTATTCAACGTTGATGATCCTGATGGTAAGTCAAGTTCACTGGCGTTGAATGACATATTCGCTGTCTTGGCATCTTGCATGTCCCTAATGTATTGTGAAATGTATTGTTCATGTTTCGGGTTGATACTGACGGGAGAATAGGCTTCACAATCACTACTGAAATCTTCTTCAGAAGAATGAGTGGAATTTATAAATTTGATCAACTGATCATCGGTTAATGCGTATAATTTAAACCGTTTCCGATCTCTATTTGCCATTTCTAAGAAACAAATGTAAATACATAGGAACGCAACGAAAAAATAATGAAATAAAATAGTAACGGGATAAAAATAATCAAGTGGAAGAAACCGATGAATTCACGCTCAAACCCGCAAGAGTGCCCTGAGGCATTCTTCGAGTTTTCGGTCCGAAACACATGATTAATTAATTTCTCCACATTCACTTTTGCACTAATGAAAAGAAGAATATCGTACCTATTCAATGAAAATTATTTCACTCCAATTGGACGAATAGAAATTGATATATTTTGGTTTTAAAAAATATAATTGAGCATAAAAAATTTCACGTGCTTACTGCTTGATCTTTCACATATAACCTTTGTCAGCAGCGATACGGAATGACATGAAACATGAAACTTGCGGGAAAATTGACACTAGATATATTACTAACGGTACTATCATATGCTATATTAAAAACAAATGTTGCTAATTAAGTAAGCTCGAATTTTGTATTGCGTGCCTTGAGGCACTCTTGCGGGTTAGAGGGTTAAATTAATAGACCAACAAATTACAAAACTTTTCAAACAATTTCCGCATTTCGATATGAAATATACTCCACAATAAATTAATTGATGTTAAAAGGACCATCTTCGGCTTTGATAGACGGAGCCCATATGTACACATGGAGTATAATCATCGCTGCGTTTGGTCATAAACGCAAGCGGCCGCAACGCATGGTACATACTCGCAGATTTACTCACGTGGCCAGACATTCTCGGCTGGATGTGAAAGCGTTGTAACTGCAAACATCAAGGGGTTACAGTAGTGCGAAAAAGGAGCATACCAAGACCTGTGCTCTATACCAGGGGTCTCCAACCCGGGAGCCCCAGAGCCACATGTGACTCTCTGAATGATTCCGAGTGGCTCTTCGAACGATTCACCGTTGATTTATTTTTCGAATTTAACTATTCAGAAAATGAAATATGAATAGATAAATGCGAAAAAGTTGAACTTGAAATCGTCGAGTGACTACTCGTCAATTGAAAATTGATGTTAAAAAGTAATGAAAAAATTCAGGCTTCATAAACAAAAAAAAAAAACTAAACAAAGAAATTCATTTTATTATTTTTTCCTTGTTTATTTATTATACTTTAATTTCCTATTTTTTCCTATTTTGAATTAACATTTTGATATTTCCTTTATCGAAGATAAAAACAACGATAAAAGTCATTTTTCTGATTTCAAAAACCATGATCTTAAATTCAAATTTCTCAAAAGTCCATTCGATTTCGATTCAGCAAAAGTTACAGAATTATCGGAAATTTTTGTAGTTAAAAAGTCACACCTTGAATTTGATATTGGGCTAATTGCACAAGAAAGTAATTTGAAAAATTTTACGTACATTAAAATGTGGAAACGATTAATTTCAGAAAATTCATTTTTAGTTTTGAATGATGTTACGCCAAAATATGTATGCATATTTAGTTCTACATATGTATGTGAATGTCAAGTTTTGTACGCCGTAAGCGAAAATATCTTACAATGATATCTCAGAAGAGCTTGGAATCAGAAATTCGTTGTGAATTGTGCGAGACTAAACCAGATTTTTCAAAAATAGCTAAATCCAAAGAATGTCAAGCATCTCATTAAAACATTGAATAAAGCAAAATAAAGAAATATACCCTATAAACGTAATTTATTAATAGAAAAATTATGATTTAAAAAAAAAACGGAAGTGGCTTCTTGAAAGGATTCGGAGCCAATAATTTGGCTCTTCCAGAAAAAAGGTGGGAGACGCTTGCTCTATACTATCTATAGTTATGGTCCCATAAGTGAGAAAACCACCTTTCTATCATTTTATAGATAATACTTATTATAGGAAATTTCAAAATTGTTTTGTTTCTGCCCATCAACAAACAGCAAACGTTAAAGTTAGAGCTAATACAAATGCTAAAGTATTGAGTTTCATTAAAAATATTAAAAAAATATAACTGAGTAGTGGTGTACTTCGAATAGAAATTGAAATAAGCCAAATACAGTTTCATTGTTAAGGAGTTGTATATGTAGTATATGTATGTGTATGGAGTTGTATATGTATGTGTATGAATGCATAATGGTACTGAAAAGAAATGCCAGTATTCGCAGTTTTTCAAAAATAAACGATCAAATTTCGAATCTTAAGTGGTCTACTAAGAGCATGTGTAGTCTCTCCTGCTTCAATTATGCGAAACCGAAAATGTTATTAAGTGCAAAAACTAACATTGCAGCCAATGCAAATACGCATCAGAAGCTTTTAATTCTGCTTCTAACTTATTGCAAGCTGAAAACTGTGTTTTCTATATTTCCGAACTGCATTTGCGTTTTAAAACTTTTACCACAAAAAATTGTATGATGGCATATTGCATTCAAGTTATATGTATGTATCTATTGCAAATCCTCAAAGTTTAAAAACCATAACGAACCATAATGATTCCTTCGATTGCCCAGTGTGCGCCAGATCGATATGAATTCGCGTTATGTACAATGAGGAAAAACAGAGATGGACAAGACGCAAGTCAGAGGTTACGTTATTTTGATTGGCTTTCATTTTATTGCTGGAGTAGATTTTTAGCTACAAGATAGACCGGAGAGTCTGAATATTTTTACCATCCATACCTCCCTCCATTTCGCACACGCAAAAGCGCTCGTGGCTGATTCACAGAAATCTCCCAAAATTTATGTAAAATCTAGCCATACATTTTTTCTTCAAATGTTTTAGGTACATAGAAATCGGTTCGAGCGGCGCAGGAAGTCCCCTTATGCTCCCCCATTGAAAACTAGTAGGCAAGTCTGTTGTGGGGCGAAATCAAGAGTTTTTCATTTGATGACTTTCCTGGAATCTCACTTTGGTATAGAGAAGTCAATTGAATCTATAGAAGGTGGTCGGCCTCACGAACAAGATACCCAAAATGACACACTAACACAGGTTTGAAAATTAATGATTGACATGTAGCTTGTGATGTAACATCGGTCTAATGAATATGCACTGGAATACAGTGGGTGGTAGAAGTAATTCTATTATTTTAGAATTATGCTCATCTAGTTTCTTGAGGAGAAAATTTGGGCTGTAGAAGGTGAGGAGAGTGATAAATCGCACACAAACATCAATTGTTTATTTCCGATTGCATCAAGAAGTTGAAATCGATACAAATTGTCGCAATCCGATTGATTTAAAATTTTTAGGGCCCATATTAATTCAATTCTCAAGTGATGGCACCGATTAAATAATATTCTACTCTATTATTACTCTATACTCATACGCTACTATACTCTACTATTTCCAATAATTTATCTCCAAGCTGGATGAGCTCAACGTCAAAGAAGTAATTTGACCTTGTTTTAGATAAATCAAAAGCGTATATTGCTCCATTTATATAATTCACACAAAATTAAGATTATTAAAGTGGTGGGTAAATAAAAATAAGATAGACAGCGAAAAAACAACCAAATTTGGGACTCTCTAGAATTAATTTCCGAACAAATTCTCTCGCCAATGAAATTCCGTGATTATATAGGCTGATAATATATATCCTTTCATTAAAAGTTCAATTTAATCGCTAATACCAATTGTATTTGTCGCAAGTCTTTGGTGTCAAAAATTCCAATACTTATTTGCGTTAATGTCATGTAGCCATCACTGGCCAAACTTTGTCGTCGTGCACATTATCAAATGCTTCTAAAGTCAATTCAACTCACTCTATCAAAAAATCTAACATTCACTAATTCCTCCGAATAAAGTTTCTTGCTTGTGACTTGCCTTTTTGTGGAATTCATCAACGAAGGGAAAATACGATAAGCTAAACTATTCCTTTAATCACCGACAAGAAATGCATGAATGTGTAAAACCTACCTATAGTAGCAGGTATCACTAGACTGTAAGCACCGCAAGTCCAGTTTTTAAGACAGAGCGACCGTTCTCTAATAAGAATTCTTCTGCTCCATTCCATTCCCTTAAGACGACGAAGGAAAAACTTCAGGAAACGCGACACCAATACTATAATACTTTGTGAATTGCTAGTCATCCGCCGGGCAAGGAACTCCTTGAACTCAAGTGTCGTCGCCGTCATTTGGCATAGTGACAATCCGTTTCTCTTTCGGCTCCGCTTCCTCTTTCGGCATTTCCCACACACATATGGCGTGTAACTGCCACCCGGCCGCCTCTTTTGCAGTATGGCGGTGCTTCGACCGAGACAAGAATCGAAATGGCTGCGCTGTGGCACGGCGCGCCGAACGGCCCGGAGCCAAACACATTCTGCTTTTTTACGTTATATACAAACAAGCCATGCATACGCTTCGACGCTATGTACACAAGTAGCGCAAACATCCAGCACCAACAACTACGGCCACGATGACGGCAGCGCGGCTTTTGTCACATGGATGTAGTGGAAAAGATCTTGGGGCAACACAACAAAATTTTTTGGACAGTTTCCTATCAGAAGTCCTTCGTTCTGATGGCTATCTCTTTGGAGTAAACAATGCACGGGAAGCGAGAATAGGCTTGTGAAAAGTGCAAATCAAGAAAATACTGTCTCGTCTTCGGAAGCACTGCGAAATGGAACTCGAGAAGGTCGCGAAAAGCTGCGAGCAGATCTTCGAAGTGGCAGCCGCATATTTTTGGGGGCTAAAGATCGCCAGGCCGCGAACTGTCAAAATCCGGACTGGTTTGAATCTGAGCCGGACGTGTAGCGGAATGGAGTTGTGTATGCAATGCAATTATACGAAACTCCGCGTGATTATGTTTTGGCGTTCATTTGAGAAGTTTTTTTATTCGCGAAACGAGAAGTTGCTTAATTGCGAGTCGGGTCGAGAAAGAATCGCGAAAGCCGGGAAAGTGAAGTGCGTTGCTCGTGAGCTGTTAGGATCGTGCGTTCGCTTTGTGGTGTTTCGGTTCATTGTTGCGTTTCACGCTCCGCATTGGCTTTGATCCCCCCATAAACGTTCATTTGCAATTCTAAGTGAACATATGGCATCGACATGGAGCGAAGGTAGGTAAGTAGATGTTCTGTGCTGTGCGAAAACTAAATTTATCTTGAGCTTTGAATTAAGTGCCACTACTCATGCAACAACATCCCCTTCCTGCTGTGTCCCCAGAACCGATGGAATTTTATGCAAATTACTGCATGAAATAGTTAGAGTGCTTCGCGAAGAAAAGTTTCCGCCTCGTTTCTGCTCGACTTTTGCAAATAGGCGCCATGCGGTACAGAATCGAGAAAACGTGTGTGACAGGTGGGGCAGGTTTGATGTAATTTGCATATGATTTTTGTGTGAACAAAATAAGGAGCTGTGCTCGACGCGATTTGTTTCTATTTGCATACGTGTGGGACGATCACGCCTCATTTGCATGAAAATGTTCGGCAAGAGAATGATTTCTGCTTCAATTAGAAAAGCGCGTTAATTGCTTCCATTATGCTCCCAAGTGTTTATGGGGGCGCAAACGCTTCCTATCTACAGAAAGTTGTATCTTTTCTGATTTAGTAGGTTAGGTATGATACACATGGCTAGAAGCATGTTCGATGTTTGCGTGAGATAGTTTTGAGAAACATGATTCATTTGCATTAGCGAAATAGATTCAAATTCGAGCGCAAAATTTGGGGTATTCAAGCTTTTAAAATCAGTTATTCAGTGGGAAGTATCAGAAGTATCCATACATTAATATAAAAATGCTGGTCGAAGTCTGCCAATATCCTCTTGGCTATGACTGAAAAGTTAAAAATATATTGTTGGTTTAATGTATGTTATTTACAACTGCAATTATGAATTGTACAAGTCAGAACAAGACAACGGAAGCTGTCTGGTTTGATGAATATCTGCTGGTGACTGCTGTTGCTACTTCGATACTGTTTCGTTAAACTCAACTAACCTTGATTACATAATCAAGCTGAGGATGAGTTGTTATATAATAATAGGGCTCGATTATGAAATGAATTTTCTATTGGAATCAATCCCTAAGACATTAAGTGGGTTGCAGGAGAATAATTGGATATATTGGCACTCGCTTGAGCAAATCGCCATCGCATTATTTTGCCGCATATACCGGTTCGTATCTAAAATACGATTTTGTTCATAATTTTGATGATTGCTTACATATTTGTTGCTTAATATATGTGCTCTAAACAACAGTATCTAAAAAATATGATAAGCTATACCCATATGTATCTACATATTTAAATTTGTCCCCACATTTAATGTAGAAATGGTAATTTTGTATAAATATTAACATATCTTAAGCTTGAAACTAACTCCAAGTGAATTTCTGTCAAATTAAAAACTTAACTTGAAATCACTCATGCTTCTACAAATCAGAGGGTATGTTATAAAACATTCAAATGTCTGTATTTGTTTCGAGCGCAATATTACTGCTGCAAAAATAAATACAAAAAAGTAAAGATAGATGAATTAAAGCTAGATACATCCGCATTTTTACGTTTAAGATTTGCAAAAAAAACCCAATGCTATTTTTAATTTTATTGTTCAAAGTGAATAAGATATTCTGCAGCCGGATTTCGGAATGCGTTTTCATGAACCGAGCTAAGGATGCTTATTTTTGATTTTGTATTGTCCTGGGTTTTTCGATCAAAGAGCTTTCATGATTTATATTTCATGAGATGTGAGTTGAATATGTTTGGAAACTTATCTACTAATGTATAAAGTATGACTAAATAATGTTCTTTCACGCAGAAGGTGATGGTCAATTTGATCTTTTAAAACAAAAATATAATTGAAGAATTATTTATGAAGGTTATTTTATGATCTAAAATATGTAATATCTGAAAAATATTCTTCGCCTACTTTTAGAAGCGTTGTAAAATGTATATAATTCTCGCTTCAGCGTTCAGGTGCGAACTGACATTGCGACCATTCTGGTATTTTCAACATAAAATCTGTTAAAAGCAATACTAAAAAAAAAACTGCAAACAAAAGAAAGAAACTAAAAAATTGCTTTAATAACCTTTTTTGTCAATGGTTTTTGTTAAATTATTTAGTTTTTTGAATATTTCATTGCTCATGAATACTTGTCTAAACAGTCTTGTGTTGTCTTCCGACTGATTGTGAAGAAGCATCTTATGAAGAGTTCGTTGTTGATTTTTTAGGCTTATAGACATCCAATTTGAATATATTTGCATGCACCATCAGCGTGTTTTTTATCAGTTGATTTTACAAAATTGTTTAAGTGCCTGATTCGAACACCGAGTTTTGAGTTAACTTAGCTCTGAATAGGTAGCTGAATTAAATCAGGGGGTCAGTGAGGTGCGATACTTATCATTTCATACTAGTTAACATTTTGGTTGCATAAATGGAGCTATATCAACTCCAAACAACTAGACTCGAAATGGGTTGTGGTGAAAGTATCCCACCATTAACCATTTCGATACATTTTTGTTATTTATGACTGGAAAATTTATCACATTGTGATTTTGATTATGCAATTAAATATTCAAAGAGTTAAGAGATAAAACAAAATCGCTCTCAATTGATCAACAACGATATTTGAGGAAAAATGATATATGAGAAAACTGTAAGATTCATTTGACTGACAAAAAAACGGCTTTCTGCATGCAGGTGATAGTGAACTTAGAATAAAATTCAAAATTCTGTTTTACGCAATTCAGTTTACCAGTTCAGTTTAACTTAGGTACCTTATTCAGAGCTAGTGTTACCCAAAGTCCTGGCCATGGCTTACTGCAGATTATGCATGTTAGAAGCCGGTGCACTACCAACTCGGCTACTCTAAAAAAACTCGAGTAGCCGAGTTATCAATAAAAACTACATACCTTGCAAATATTGCTGTCACATATAATGCAGGGCATATTAATTTTGCCGTTTTGGATCCTCATTAAATAATAAGCATAAGCCAGTAAGCATTGATATGTGATGAAAGCACTAGACGTAATATATGAAATAAATAAATCAACTGTTCTCTGTATAATATTAGAAAATATGTCCACATGAAAAAATATTTTGTTGACAGACCAATTTTTCCTTTTAGAAGCTAGATATACTATATCAAATTTTTTTTAAACGAATATAATATTTTGCGAGTAATCTGCTCTCTTCTTCATTGGCTATTGGTCTTGAAGAAGTGGGCAGATTGCCTGCAAAATATTGATACCTGAAAAAACTGCAATAGGTATATCAAGCATCTAAAGGAAACTATTCTTTCAATGAAGTATATTGCTTTGAAAGCTAGAAAAATCGAATCAGGTTAATTTAGTATGCATAGAAATTACGCTACAAATATAGGCACATATAAGTGTTGTAAACTTCATAAAATTCAATTTGTTTTACTTGCACCATATGTCGATAGACACTGAAAAAGTTGCAAAAACGGCCAAAAACCAGCTTGAGTCTCATCTTTATGATCAAACTTGCTGTGTTCGATAAAAGTCCCGTTTATCGACTCCATTCAAATCCAAAACTGATCTTTCATAAGGTTCTATTCTGGGTCCTCTCCTTATATTCACATTTCTTTGCACAAATATTCGATGCGAAAAAATTCTATAAATATAACTAGAATTCAGAATGCAGTTAAATTAAATTTTCGAAAAGTAGAGATCCGTATAAAGAGCAGGTCTGTGTCAAGATTAAATTAAAATACCTTTAACTCTTTGAGGGCGATGATCATTTCAGAAAGATACATTTTGAAAAAAAAAACTGCAGCGGATAGTAACCGCTAAAAAGACAAATTTGCGAAGCAAATTAGAGGATTTGTGCTGATTTTGGATACATTTTTTTGGAACGTACTCCTTACTACAACCAACCGGCATTGAAGATCATGTACGAATTCGGTCTGATGACTGTATCGGGAGTAGAAATGTTTGCTTTAAGAGTTTCGAACTTTGAAAAAGCAAAATACTTGTAAAAAGAAAATGATGTAAATGCTCAGTGCCTGCAACACTTTTTTTAAGCCTGCCACACACATTGTTAATTTTGTTTTTGATTGATGATGGGATCGGAAGTTAAACGGGTAGTAAGATTTTTGGGATTTTTATCCGAAAATTTCTCAAAGATTGGAAAAGTTCAACATCTCTAATTTATTTTCATTGTAAATTTTTATCACGTGAAAATTTAATGGTTGCATCTGTTAGCACGAAAATAACAAAACTACTTGGTGCTGACAACTTTTTGATTGCACCAAAGCCAAATTATTGCAAAACTTTCTTCACGTTGAGGTATATCCACCCTGCAAATTTTGTTTCGATGATTGCTTTAGAAAGATTTTTGAAACCGCCTGCGAAATATTCAATATTTTTGTAACTTAACAATTTTTATTTACTTGTTTGTCTTGTTATAATCTTTCTTAGTTTTTGTTTGGTATTCACTTTCTTTCTACTAAATATATTTGATATTAACTTTCATTACAATATTCTTATTGTTCTCTAGAAGATCATTATCACTTGAAAACTGAATGGTAGCATATCTGAGAAAAAAATTAAAAAAATTACTATATCTGGCAGCCCTATCCTTGTTTTTCAACGTGGGATATACAAAGGTTCACCTACTGTGTAGAAAATATGATAATGGCATCGGAAGTTATTGTGCAAAAAGCCTTTGTTTTTTTTTAAAGATTTTTCAATATGGCACCACTGCCAGGCTATTCATTAAACTTCTATCACACGTAAGGAAATATACATTCTTCTGAATTTCAATTGGATTTGATTATCAAATCGTGAGTTCTGACGAGCACAAATTTCGGGTGCTACCAACATCGGTAATTTCAAGAAAGATTACCGTTCTTCTACGATAAAAATTTTTGATTTGGTTATCAATGTTTGGCGGTTTTTTCCTAAAAAGCGAAAAAATTGAAGAAAGGTCGTTGTTTTGAATGTTTTTTCGTTTACGCACCTGCCACAGCTATGGGTTTGCCCGCACATGCTTCAAAAACCGTAAAATCATATTTAATGTGTTTTGTAAACTGCATAATGATTTGATAGTTAAGCAACCTTCTCGACTAAAACGATTTTATATATTATTCCATTGTGTATTTCACAGCGTTGGATTATTATATTTATTTTTAAAGCCTCATAATTTTGGAATCGAGAATAATTTTTCATACAAACACAGGTTTTAAGGAAATACTTCCATTGGAAAAGACAAACCCGATTGTTTTTTTATTTTCTATTTCTTTCGTTATGACTAAATTAAAAATAACAAACCCAGTAGCTTCATTTATCACATATCAAAGAACGTAATGCGAATTTAATTCATTTCTTATCTAGGAATTGTGGAAAAAAATTATTCATGCAGGAAAAAAAAATTTTATAAATTTTATTTAATTCATTTTTCTAGTACTTCATTGTAGAGAAGCTAGTTACAACTGCTGCGTTATCTTTAATTATTTCTGTCAATCGCGCTGTCGTTGACTCAACTGACTTTTGGTTTATTTTTGGATCAACTTTACACCATTATTTTGGGAGTGCTACTTTTAGTTGATTGTTGCTTTTTATGTTATGATTTTGCTTAACTTTGCTCTCCAAATGGGCTCAAAGATGCTCATTTGGGTTACTGTCCGGAGTTTGTTGAGGAGGTTCAATCACATGAGGGTAATTATGAACCACCCGCATTTTAGCGTCGTAAGCTTTATGCTTCGGGTCATTGGTAATTGGTAGAAAGAAAAGTTACTGTCACAAAAAAGTCACTAAAGGATTATTTAGCTGTCATTTTATTATTAAGTTAAGCTAAAGAATTTCAATTTTCTATTTAATTCAACTGCTATTAATTTGGGAATTGATTTTACAAATTTCTCGCAATGTGCTTTTCTTTTTTTGTCCGATTTTACATTTAAAAAAATGACCATTATTATTGTATGTTTTTTTCTGCAACTAGCAGAGTTGTAACTAGCTTCTCTACACTCAAAAAAATTTTGGTTGAATTTGACCCTTATAATAGTAGGAAACTAGTTTCCTACTATTAAAGATGTAAATTTACAAAAGTGGGTAAAAAGAACCTTTTTTATGACCAAATCGTGTAATTTTACCCTAAAAAATGATGCAATTTTATAGCTTTGGTGCAAAGGTGAATAGCAAACTAGTAAATTTACACTCTTTTTGCTTCAATTTAAAAAAGCTGTGTATTATTCAGCTGATATGACGTAAAAGCAAAAAATGCACATTGAATGTGTAAAAAAATTTGTGATTCGTTATTTTAAACGAAAAAATGAATATATTTCCTATTATCAAAGTATTAATTATAGACCCACTTTTTAGAGTGTAATTAAGCTATGAAATCTGCAACATTTGGAAAATTTGAAATAACAGGTAGAGATGGACAAAAGAGCACGTGGCTCACCACTGATCGCTCGTTTTTACAGTATTGCGCCGTACACTCAGTACACTGTTCGCTGCACACTTAATTAAGTTTATTCGAACGATAGCTTTCGGTCGCAGACTATGCTATGCTTTTTACAGTCGCTACACTGTAAAAAAGAACGATCAGTGGTGAGCCGTGAGCTCTTTTGCCCATCTCTAATAACAGGCTCTGTATTAATAAATTAAATCCAAGTTGTAGACATATATTTATTCATTTGCATTTGAAATGTGTGTTCATTATTCTAAGCAAATAAAGACTTCTTTGATTTGAACTTGATGAAACAGTCTATACTTCATTCTAGACTCAAATTTATGATAAGTAAACAGATTTAGTCAATACAAACAGTTTTCTTTTGAAATCATCGCGACAAAATGCAATGAAAATTCACCACCATCAAATAAATAATGTATTATTTGGTATTTTACTAAAATTACATAAAAGTGCAAATAATAAAATAAATTTTTTACAGCTTTTCCAAAGAGAGTGTAACGTTTTGAATTTTTTGTTAAACAAATCCACCACAGTAATATCAATTCATTTCCTCATCAATTAGCAGTTTTAATTTTTAGACAGCTTCTAATCTGATAGAATCTGGAAAATACAGTTTCTGTTGCTGCACTGTTTTTAAATGTAGGTCAACTCAATTTCAATATTTCCAACCAATGTTCTTCAATCGACAAGTCAATCATCAGCACCAATTCAACAAATTTGAATAACCCCATCTTGAAAATTAAATTGTTAAATTTGAAAGCGTTTATTGTTAATAATAGTAGAAAATGACGTCATTAATTTAGTTATGTTTGAGCTAATGTGCTTCATACCTTTTAATTTTTCGTAACTAACATATCTTTGTTATTCCAGAAAATTTTCGGAAATGAAAGGAAAATATACTCAGAAGGATAATGACTCGATTTACGCAATAATTCAAACTGATGGTCTTTTGTTCCAACATTAAATTTGTTTATTTCTTTTTTTCGTGTCTTATAAAAACCTTTAGGATTTGCGTCATGTATTTGTGAATGCAATGTATTAGAGCGTCCGCACACGGGTCGACATTCAATCGACTCGACTGCGACTCGACTGCGACTCGAACTCGAACTCCTTGCGATTTCCAATGTAAATGAATGGAGACCCGCACACGGGTCGACTTGTGCTCGACTCGGACTCGGTGCGACTGCGACTCGACTGCGACTCGTCTCGCTCGAAGTGTTTGGAACGGGAAATGTCGAGCAAGACGCGTGATATTTTTTTTCGAAATATATGAAAGTGTTTTTTTTTTATAATGTATGCATTATTAATTATTTTATTTTATGTATTATTATGATTGGTTCTTTGAAAAATATTAGTGTTTCTGATAACGTATCACGTATGTATTTTTTTTATATGTTTGCATAATGTAATGTTACATATTGTAATGTTATATACATGAAATGTTCCTATCTATATTTTAATTGTGTTGGCCACAAAATAGTTGCACCTATATGTTCATAAAGGTTATTGATTTGTGATCATGGTTCCCTTCTTGTCTATAAATCAGCATAGATAAAGCAGAGCACAATTGATACGGGAAACTCGATCGTTTTGCGGAATAAGCCGCCGAAAGCAGAATCAAAGTGGAATTGTTTTTGCGGGATGATTAAAATTGAAAATTTTATAGAAAATGTTTTTTTTACAAAATGGTTTTGAACGTATGCACTGATTCTCATCAGACTCCAGCTTCCAGTGCTTACTTGACTGATGTGACCACTTGCAGTTGGAAATCAGTAATTTTTATTTACGTTAGTTGTGACAAATTTTAACATCTCCGCAAAACGCAAAACAATGGTGTTTGTGTGAGCTGGTGTCTGATGAGAATCAGTGTATACTTTCGAAACCACTTTGTCCAAAAAAAAGTTCAATAAAATTTTCAATTTTAATCATCCCGCAAAAACAATTCCACTTTAGCACCTATATATTTATTCAAGCAACAGCGAAGTGTTTATAATATAGTTTCCTAACAAAGAAACAAGCTTGCAATTTTTCAGGATGAATTTCCACTTACTGGAGAAGCTTTTATTGAACACTATAGTAGTTGTTGCTGCCAATGGCTAATGATTCGATTGGTATTGACCTTTTTAGATGATATAGCAGTGCCATCTGCGAGGATAGGAATTTTGCACTTAGAGTGTGGAAGAGAGGCGTATAGCTATTGAATTTAGTTGGACCCTGGGACATGCTTGTCAGAATATTAATGGAAGTGCTTCATATCGGATTCAATAAAGGTCGGATCGTTATTACTTGTAGTAATCCATAGTGGGTAAATATAAGTTACACGTGACAAAGCGACATATACTAATAACATACAAGTATATAATATTATTGAAGATCTCTCTAGTAAAATTACTTTCAATAACCGACCAAGACGCACCAGATTTGCAAATCTGCTCAATGAATTCATTCATCACACTACTTATCATATAATGAGCCCATTAATAGATGCTGTGGATTATTCAATTCTATAAGCAGCCACTACTCTTCGGGAATTACCAAATCAAAATTCAAAAATAACTGGTCCAAAGCCCATTCCACATCCGAACCCGATTAACTTCCATCGTTATTAGCCTAAATTTAATTAAAACAATGTAGAGTAAATGCTACAAAATTTGTGATGTATTGAAATATTTTTTAGGGACAATTTTTATTTTATATTTATAATGATTAATTGTATTTTAGATTTATATTATGGTTTCTTGTTGTGTATGTTGCCTTGTTTCGTAAAATAAATATCTAAATAAATAATATATACTATTGTTTGTTTGTCAAAACTTCGCGTAGAAAACGACCCGTTTCGAGTTCGAGTCGCAGTCGAGTCGATTGCATGTCGACCCGTGTGCGGATGCAATTGTCTACTTCGAGTGTGACGCCTATGACGCTTCGAGTTCGAGTCGCAGTCGAGTCGATTGAATGTCGACCCGTGTGCGGAGGCACTTATTGATAAAATGCTTTTTACAAATTTCGCAAAAGCATTTCACATTTACGGATTCAAGTCGATAGAAATAACGTTTCCATTATTCTCGGAGTATTCGCACTTGATTCAATTATTTCTCGTTTCTGTAATTTTGTGATATTTCTATCATGTACACTTTAGTAAAATGCTTGCTACCAAATACTCTCACCTTTCTGTTGAATTACTGTTAAATGAAGGAATTTCATTCTTTTCATTCCTCACACTTTCTGACATGTTGCATTCGTCTATATATTAGCCATTTTTTTTCTTTTTCTCGCAATGCACCCATAAAGAGCTGTAAGAGTTCTTTAGTAAATATAAAAATATTTAAGAATTTAAAGGAATAATTTAAAGGAGCTGGGAAATTTGATTGCAATTTTAATGGTACAGCTTTTAAAACTGAACTCTTCTGCGAATTGTGGTGGCAGTTAATCTATTACATTTACATGTGTCTCAAATAAATTCAAATGAAACTGAATAAGTACCAGGAAAAAAGCTATTGTTCAGGGCTACAGTGCTGCCACTGGAACTTACATGAGAAGATTAGAATTTAAAAATGTAAGAATGACTTACAAAAAGTCGTGCATTATTTTCAACACTCAAACATATACGTACTTGAAATTTTCAAAATCTGGTACAGTAGATTTATTTAAGGGAACAGTGTTCATAAAGTAGAGTGGCAAATGGAAATATTATATTGAAATAAGTGGGAGATTCACTACATATGTAGTATATCTGCAGCAAGTAACGTATCCTCCTCCACGTGAGGGTCAAACAATTCTTTACAATGTGACGAATGAATATGCTTCTCTAATTAAACGAATGCCTATTCTAGTGAATGTTAAAGAAAGGAAAATAAAGATTGCTGAAATTTATGAAACTGCTTAATCTAATATGGCTATGTATGATTACCGAAAAACTAAAGGGCTTCATTCATTTTCGTTCGACTTACAAAAATAGCCCCAGATTTCCACATTGCATTTGTCAAGCTAAAATGTGTAAACGACGTCGCTGCTGATGCAAAAAAAGACATGAACATAAATCACATGAAGGCACAGATTTTTCAGTTTTCCCGTTGTTTGCATAAAAACTGGGTTATGAGACCAAAAGTCTCGCTACCTTTCAAAGGGTCAACCATAAATCCTTCTCGCAATGCAACCATAAAACCCTTCATTGCAACTCTTGCCGCTACAGCACACGAAAATATTTGGAATGTCAAGAGAATTGCTACAATAACGTGGTAAATTGAAATTTCCTGGCTGCTTAGGCAGGCACTCTTCCATAAAAACAATTAAGCAAAAAAAAAAATGTAGATGGAAGTGAAATCTTGATAAATTTGAATACACCATATACCAAACAATACCAGTTGCACAACAGATCGCCGTAGAAGTAAGTAAGCAAAACATTTGAATAGTCAACTTTTTGCGTGCACATACTCACATTTCAATATTTTTATTGCTTGTTCCTACGGCGAGTTGCGTGCGGAATTTTTATTGCATGCAAAAGATATTCAATGGAGTCTGCTCTAAACAACTTTATACTAGCGTCAGCCAGGTCGTTTTGTGAGGCTGAGCTGGCCCGGTGTTTTTGTAGTTTCTCAGATTTCTTTTGTGTCCTTTTAGATTCCTATGAATCTCCAAGACGCGCGATAGTCACTGGAGTTGGAGGAATGTTCGTTGCCCATGTACTCGTATCAAAAGAATGGAGAAAACGACACCGAAGACGACGACCATGATCTTGTCTCAATGATAAATTTAATGGGCATTAGTGGAATTATATACGACGGACCGTCGCTCGGTTCAGATTCTTGAGCGGCTAAGTACTTGAGCTACACGTTTGGAGTAGAGTGGAGGTACAAGTCCGGGTTTTGATGGCAACGATGGCTGGTTTCAATCAGAGCGCGCAATGAAGATACGGAGGCATGTCGAGCCAAGTGACGAAACTGGTTTCCTTGAATAAAATTTTAAGATGATTATCAGGTTTCAAAAGAAACCCAATAATATATTCAGAAAGATTTTTGAGAAGCAGACGAACAGAAATATGAAGTGGTCTTGCGTTGTTCGATGGCTGGTTACTTAGGCATATTTGGTGTGTTTTTTATGGTGAGGTTTGTCAGGAGCTTAAACATGGCGAACTCATCAATGATGGAAATATTATAAGAACAAGTGCATAGTGTTAAACTCATACATATTTTTAACTTTTGTTGTTCTTGCTGGTGTCGACTGGGCATAGATGTTTTGAAATTTAACTATGCTGATCAGTTGATAGTCTGTCCAAGGTGTTAAAAGGAATTGAATATTCGTGTAATATTCATTCTAGTTGATATGATCGGAATACGGAAAAAGAATAAAAGATGTGAGGTATTCAGGTGTAGCGCTAATGAACCTTGTTTAAAGAGAAAAGAAGACAAGATCGTGGGTATCGATTTCAATGTCATATATGTCTCGATCTAATATGCAATGAATATCTCAGTTTGATACGTCTTAAAAGTTTTACATTTGAATCGAGAATAATTTGTTTGTGGGACTTAGGGATTATGGAATTGTTTATGATGCAAGTTTCAAGTTGGTACGCGAAATGGAATTTCTGTGGGTAGACATTTTGGTATTGAACTTAACTAGAGAGCAATAGTCCATTAGTCAATACGACAAAATGAAGTAAAAAATTTGAGTGATGAAAAATTGGTAAATTTTCGTAAAATTGTCCGTCGCTAAACTGCTTGGAGTCGCGAAAAATGAATGGGAATTTGCAAAAGCTACACCAATCGCCCAAAATCGATCTCATTATTAGAAGGTATGATATGTTGTCCATTTTGTCTATAATAATTTCCATCTGCGTCATCAACTATATTAGATTTAGGTTCACGACGACGGATATAATTTATCAAGGTAGCCGATCTGCGATTACGCTTCTAGAATATAATTTCTCCCTTTTGAAGAGATTCAATGCTCCTCGTAGTAATTATAACATCTTTCATTTTGGCTTGTTAGAATTATTTTGAAAATGGTCTCTTCTAGGCTTGCAATTTATTGTTATTGTGGTCAATTTTGCTCCAAGTTTCCTTGACACGAGAAGTTCCCTTAAGTTGTTCTTAAAAATTTTTCTGCAGCGAAGAAAAAAAAATCTAGTGATCAATTTTTGAGGCAAGACATTTATTAAAAAGCTTTTTAATAGTCTGTATAGAGAGCTTTTAGCGAGTCCATTAGATGGTGGAAGATATGGGCTTGAAGCTAATGCAAAAAGTTTTGATATCGTTTGAGCTGTAACGCGAACTATTGTCAAAATAAGGGTCTCTGAAATACCGTGTCTTAAAAATATTGATTCTATTTTAATAATAATATGTTGGCTTCGACCGAGCAAATCAACGGCAACTATGTTCCAAGGCAGATATTTAACTTAATAATTTTGCATTGGCTCTTCTGTTTGTGCATTTTTATATTGAATTTATATTCACATAATTTACTCAATTTATATCCACATTTACTGACAATATTGTGAATCTTATTACTTGTAGTAGGCGTATACAAGATGTCTGTTACAAAGCTTTGGGAACGTTGTATGCCGAAATGACATTCATGTAATAAATTTAATCTTTCGTGACGCATTGAAACTGAAATAAGTATAAAATATAGCATAAAGATTATTTTATCAACGGAAAAAAAATAAGACATACAACTTGTATTTGCTTACTTTTTTGTGTTCTGGCGCACCAGATTTTATATATAGACAGAATAAGATCTCGCACAATTTCAGTTCCAATTTTTTCCATATTTTCTTAAAAACCTGACAGCAAAATCGGTAGCAGATAACAGTGTAAGTTTAGTTTGGTGTCAATTTCACTTAAAGTAAAAGTAAAGTAATGCCACGACAACCCAAGTACGGGTCTAGGGGTTGTAGCTGGTAGAGAGCTTCATTACAATTTTTCAGTCAATCATGATTTAAATCAGGTACCTAATCAGAGCTAGGTGTGCTCAAAGCTTGGTGTGCGGACCCTCGTCTGAACCTGGATTCGAACGAGGGACCCCACACGCAAGAGGCCAGTGTTCTACCCACTAGGCTACGCAAACTTTAAAGCTTTAAAGTAGTTTCCGGAATCAGTGTACAGCAGAACGCAGCAGAAGTTAACATATATAGCCCGGACTTGTAGGTAACCTTTAGATCATATGCCTGCAAACGCAGAATGATTCTCTGAAGGTGAGCAGAAATTTTGAATAAACGTTTATTGAAAATTGAAACTAGAGATTGATGCTCAGTTTCAAAGTTGACTAGCTTGTAGTATGTGCATGAGACTAATTTTGTTGGCCTGTGGTTGGCGTTTTAGACACACTCGTAATAACTGCACCCACTGTTTGTTTGTCTACTGGTAAAGTCAGCTCTTTTTTTGTGTCCAAATATGTTAAATTTGTGTTGCAAAAATAGGTTTTTTCAACTTTAGAAATATTTGCCCGCAACATGCATACTAATATCATGTGATTTCTTTTTGATGAGGTATCGCAGATTTACAGTTTCAATAGACAGGCCCTTTACAAATCTTTAATTATCTGATGCAGATGTTTATAAAGCATATTAAGATAAAAAAAAGTTTAGAAGGAAAATAAAAAATTAAAAAGAAAAAAGCTTCATCTTGATATTAAGATGCAAAATACTATTCGCTAGAAATTTTTTGAATACGTATAACGTCGGCTGTAGAAGACCAAACTGTACATGCCTAAGTAAACATATGTCTAAGTATGCCTAAGTGAACGCAGCAACGGAGAATAAAAATAAGTTTAAGTTCGTCAAATGGTACACTAAACATAAAAAAGAATGCGTGTCATGAACTGCTATACAGGCGAAATCGTGACTATTGAAGCTAGATTCAACCATCTTATAAAACAACTTAAAGAGGAAGAACTCATCTAGAAAAATCTCCGTGATTCGAGGGAAGGAAGGAAGGAACAAAATACCATCATTATGAGAACGGTGGTGAGACCGAAATTTAAAGAACCTGGTACAATCAAATCTATGTTGAGCAAACGCCAACGCATTATTTAAAGAGACGTATTGAGGACACCAAACTTGACAGGTGGTAAAATTAACGAAGATTTTGGAAGATCTTACGTTGAAATCTGATATTTCGAGGCCTTGGTTGTGATGTATTAAATATGCAGATCAAATATTACGCCAAGGCCTTTGAGATTGTCAACAACATTAGCAGAAGAACCGGAAACAGAATAAAATGAAATTATGGTTGACAGAGTCAAGGTGCTTTGGAACAGTCAATATTTAATACGATGACCTATTTTTGGTGGTCGAGAGAGGATGTGATCGTTTGTGTGAAGGAAAGAAGCTTGGTAAAAGTGGATTTACCTTTGTCAAAATCATGCTGCTCAGAATAAAATCTCATGTTGACCACTCTCTCAAGTATCTTTCTAAAGCAGGGAAGTAAAATAGAACGGTACTTTAAGAGGTATGTAGAATCACTAGCTTGATGTATTGGGAAGATGTTGGTAATTTTCCAAAAAAAAAAAAAGAATAAAGAGCCAGAATACTTATATTAAAGATTGAAAGAGAGACGCACTGGCCGGATGATCCTGGCCGTGGCGAATCAAAAATAGCTTTACTGTTTGTACTTGTCTTTATCCCCACCTGTTTGGCGCGTATCAGTACTTATTCTAAAATTTTTGTTATTATTTTGTGTTTCAGCATGTATCAGCGGTACATATCTATAGGTAATCACACCCAAATAATATCTTCAAATAATTTTATTAGTGTCTCATGCAAATTTCAGGAGCTGCGTTAAATCTGAACGGCAGTCTTCAGAAACAATATCTACCAAATAGTGTTTAGAATAAACATAGTTTTGAAGTGTCTTCTTCCATTTCAATAGTTCAAAATCCCGAATTGGAATCTAAAGTACTTAAACCTTTCTATCCATTCAAATGTAATTTGACTTCATCTTATGTTAGAAAAGGGAAATGTTATCGAATAATGGTTTTATTTAAGTTACGAAGGTTTACTATAACTATGGAGTTTAATCAAACTGTAGTTTCTTGTTGTTTAACTATAATCCCTAGTTTTTTCTATCTGTTAAGATCATTTCTAACTGGAGTATGTAAAGCAAAGGAAATCGCACGCTGGCTGTTGACTACTGGACGTACATATACATATTTAGACGAACTTAAAATCAACATTTTTCTTCAAATTTGTCAATGCGTTCAAACTCTTCACCAAATTGACTGATAATATTTACACACTGTATTTGAGGGAAAAATATGCTCATTTTGACAGCTGTGTTTGCTTTCGGCATGAAATACCTATCACATTTATCAACGAGGCTTTCATATGAAACTTCGTCAATTTAAAAAAAAAGGTGTCAAGAGACAATGGTCCCAACAATAAAGTCATTTTCTGTTGATCAGGTTCAAATTCGAGTACCGGTCTACAGTCGGAAATGACAAATTGTATTTTCCAGGTGGATTTCCGCCATCATATTTCGTGCTTCCATCCGTAGTGATAAAATTGAAGAGAAAAATCATTCCATTTTGAAGCCTTTTTTTCATATTTTCTTCTTTTGCGTCTTCTGAATGATTCTCTGTCAACATACATAAGCATGCATAAACAGAAAAGAGGATGTTTTTTTTTAAATAAATAAAAACTATGGCTTTTTTTAATGACGAGTGTGTGGTGCTCGATTTACTGACTGCTCAAAATATAAATCACTTTGCTATCAGCAACTCTAAGTCCAACTAAATTAAATAAAAAGCTATTTCCAGTTTGAAAATTGAAATTCACTTTAAATAGAATCCAAATGATCCAGTAGCTTTGACATTGAAACATAAAAACGTAGAATTTTCTTTGAAATTCAACTTTTGTCCTAACGGTCAATATGTTGTATAAATTGCATAGTGGACTCTCTTTGTAGACCTCATCGAATTTATGTTCGTAATTTCGCTGTTGTACTAACCAATTTCAAAAGCTGCCGTTTGTGGATTCAGTTTTATTCTTAACCTGAACACAGGATAATTATTTTTTCAGGTTTGCTATACTTGGGACTGCCATACTTCTAAATTTACTGAATGAACTATAATAGAAGCGAATATTCGAAGTCATATAAAATTATTTTGGTGTCTATTGTTTTCTCGAGCGTAGGTGGTTGCAGTGTTAGAGTCATAAATTGTCTGTTAACATGATAATATCTCTTGTGAAGAAATACATGTCATCGTTAAAATCAGTAACAATGCCAATATGATTTATAGTTTTCTATGAAACCTGAATTATATTGTCTTTTTTTTATGTTTGTTGACATTAATGAACCAGTAAATTATATCTTGTCAATTCGATGTTTTGTCGAAGAATTAATTATGCAAATGCGGGTAATAACTAAATATCATTTTGGGTGTTTTGTTCGATTTAATGATGAAGACAACTGAAATGTTGTTGATAGAGGAATTAATTGTATCTTTTAATTTTGACTATTAGTTCTTACATATGGTGTGAAAATATTGAAGAATGTAAGATTTCATGAGGTTTTCGTTTTCAGTTGCATATTTATGGTAATTTTTGATTGAGATAATAGCAAATTATGGTTACGATTTGAGACAATTTTTTTGCGGAGTTAACGAAGTTCAGTTGATAATCTCTATAATTACGATGTCCTGTTACCTGATGAGCCATAAATAATGTGTCGCCAATATTAATTCACCATTATTAAGAAACGATGGGAGTTTCACTTTATCTATTTTGAGCTATCAAAATCAATGTTTATCATAGAAAGTAATTTTGCTTTCAAGTTGAGGCCATAATTTCTATTACCGTAACCACAATTACGCATAAAAATAATCTATTGAAGCATTTCTCACAACTTTCTTGAATCATAAACAAATAAGCGCTTTGTGGGAAAATAGTTTTTATTGCGTAAGACGTAGATGAGTTACATCATACTTTTGGCAAACATCTGATAAGAGTATTAATATCCGCTCCGTAAAAATTATTAATTTAATATTGATAGGATTGGTGCAGAGGAAATTTATAATAATCGCTGAAAGAAAGTAATATTACCTGATATTTGGTGTCTGAAGTTTCGTTATATGAATTTTGCAAAGTTTCTCTTCAAATATTGAGTATAAAAAGAAGGTTACAGTTTAATTGAGATTAAGACCCTGGAAATATTGATATCTGCCAAGGAATTTAAAAGTGATCTTCAAATATATATTCTTCGGTTTTTTTATATGTCGTAAGAGGCGTAGAAACAAGTTTTGTTCAAACTCCAAATTGGTTGTTAGGATTTTTAATTCTCTGATCTGGTTTGAGAATATCGTGTTTGTAAAAATAGGACCTGCGCTACTTAATACAATAAAACTTGTAAAGTTGGCAATTTTTGTAAGCTGGCCACTCGTAAAAGTTGTCTAGAGTACAACAAATTCTTACGAAAACAAAACATCGAAACAAGTTCCTACAAAATGTCTTAAAAAGCACTGTTAATTTGGCCACCATGCTAAATACGGTTGTTGGCCGAAAATGATGATAATTTGTAGTTTTTGCTACGTAACTATATTAAATTCAAGCAAATATGTTATTGGTTAATAAGTTATGTGAATAGTTTAGTTAAATGAATTCAGTAGCTGGATCGATCAGATAAAATTGAATAATATCAGTGTAGAATAGAGTTCTGTTTCCTAATTTAGATGGGCACAGATTTGGTAGACATGTATGACTTGGGTTCTATATTAAGTAAAATAAATGATAAGATCTTAAGAATTAGGGGATGTACAATTTACAATGACACCTAATTTTTGTAAATAAACAAAATGGCGGCCTCCGATAATTTTTTCGCGGAATTTCAAGTAAAAAATCATTCATTTATTGCTTGTAAAAAAATATAAATTTTAATAAAAAAAATCCTTCAATCAGTTACTTGCTTTTTATGTGTTTAACAAGCTGTGGAAATTTCATTCAAATCCCTTGGGTAGTTTTTGGACTACTGTGGTCACCCAATTTGAAACCATTATAGCTTTTAGGAACAACTCATTTAAATTTTGACGCTCGTTTTATATGTAGAAATAGTAATTATTTAAAGACTTGCATTAATACGTCTTATGTTTTTAGGATCAATTTGCTGTTTTCTAGGTTGCATTTATTTTTCTCCAGTGTTCTCATTAGCGCGTTTGTCTGCAATTTTTATACTCTCAAAATCAGTTTTTTTCAGAGACCTCTTCAGTAATCGCAGGATATCACAAAAACTATTCATTGGATTTGCATGAAATATTCAGAAAATGTTTCTAAAGATACCATGCTTTAAGAAAATGCAATATTCGAAAATTCATATTTTTCAATTCCCGACTATCCCTAACCTCTTAATGTGTTGGATGGAATCAAATAAATCATTGCAGTGTGGAATGAAATCGAGACTACCACAAGACAAAAATGCTTTCATTTAATCGGCTTTATTATTGATAATTATAGCTTCTGAGGAACCTTCAGAGGAGATATAACTGCATTAAGTTTACTCCGAGAGTGGCAGACAGGACTTTGTAACAATTGATCAACGAAGAAATCAGATGACGATGTAGTTGTAATGAACACAGGCGACTCCCTTGAATATATTATCGTGTAAGTCATCAGAACTAATACTGTAGCTTTGGCTGTGTCTGAAGAAAGAACAGACAAAAGTTAAAACATTTTATCTATCCTATCACTGAAACCGATGCTATTTCTCATTCAAATGAGATTCTTACCTATGCTTCTGCGAAACAACGCGAGTTGATCCACGATGTTCTGAGCATCAAGACGAAAATAGATTTAAAGGTCTATAACAAAAGTTTAAAACAAGCATATTTGGATGATTTCTATCAAGGAAATTAACTTTTGTAGGTTTTTATAAGGTGATGTTACGAAAACTTTGTAATATAAACTGATTTTCGTATTATTTTAAATGGTTTGAAGTAAGCTAGCATATAATATTCAAAGCTAATGTGAAGGTTTTTATGTTATTTCTGATGAATTTTGTCTTAAATGAAGACAACGAAAAACGGACTTTCAAGTATTAGTAACATTTTCTTAAGTAACCCCTCATTAGTTGACCACTTGTAATAGTTGGCCGAAAATTCCGATACCAAAAGTGGCAAAGTTTTGCAGATTTCACTGAATTATGATAGCAGTATTATACTTATTTCATTTAACTTGTTTTATTTTGTGTACGCATCTAAGTACTTTCTTTAAATTCTGACATCATTCTTTACAGATCAATCACGATCCAACCTCATCCTTTATATGAGCTAACAACAAGAAGCTATTAAAGAACATTGAACAATAGTAAAAAAAAAAATTTTTGACAACTAATATTGTTCTCAATGTGTGATGCAACGACGCTTCTTTGATGTTATGATAAAAAACAGACTCGAGAAAGATACTGCCACCTTAGTAAAATTCACTGTCATGCTATCACAGTTCAAAAAATTATAAATTTTTTATTTACTATCGTATATTTCACTTTGAGAATATCTGAGATACAATACTTTGAAAAATTATCTTTTAAACGTTAATGTAAACTTTTGTATGGGTATGCTTTTGTCGCATACTGTAAATTAAGTTATTATTGAATTTGATTGCAGCAACGATCCTGGGTGCTCTTACTTTCTTGCATGAGTGTGTTGTTGATAGCCGAACAGTGGATAGCCCTCTGCATATAAGGTGCGTTGAAAACAATAACCATCCCGCCTCAGTTGTTGTTGTTTTCAATGCTGCCTACCATAATCTGCTAATGATCGCATGTCACACCCATCTTTGAAACGCTCTATTCTAATTTTTTTTTTCATTCCGAAACTTTTTGAAAAGATGGTTTATCTTAAGCTTTCTTCACTAGTCGATCGAATAGCAATGGTTTAAGAAAAGGTCGCTTAACCATTATACATTTGACAGCACTAGTCTCGAACATTCCGAAAGGTGAACAGATACCAAATTGAAGTAGTTTATACTGACTTCAGCAAGGCTTTTGATACAGTTGATAATTTTTTCTCGATTCTTATGCTGCAGACGTTCGAGCTCACTGGGTCCCTACTCAGCTGGCTTAGCTTTTATCATCATACGCGAACCCGCTTTGTGAAGTTTCAAAGAATTGTATTGAAAACTATTTTTTCTTCCTCTAGTGTACCACAGAGTAGTCATTTTGGTCCTCTAATGTTCACCGTATTCATATCGAATCTATTGTATATAATATCAAATACACTCCACTTGCTCTTAGCTGATTATTTGAAAATGTATCACGCTATCCAATCGAAATCTAACGCATAATTTCACCAGCACGGGCAGATTTGACCATTTCGCCGCCCTAGGCTTCAGAAATATTTGCCGCCCTTTTCGCAAATTATATTATATGTAATAATGCGCGATTTGTTCGATTCCCTAGAAATTTTCGCTGTTTTTCGTTGTGCCTGAGCTCACAAAAAAGGAATATCAGAATAAAACCGACACCAGTTTGGCCGTCGAAATTCCTTATTATTGCGCCCTTGTCACACAAATAGTTATTAAAATACATACACGATAAAGAACCCAAAAATACCTAAAAAAAAAAAAGATCCCCAAGTACCAATTTGCCAGGTTCTACCTTGCAGCCTTGTTGCTATATGCGAAGACTTTCGACAAATAGAAAAAAATCATGCCAAACATACGAACAATTTATCAAAACATCAATCATTCATTTATCAATCATTTCAATTATACCCCTCTTTTTCACTTCTCTGAAATATCAACGCATACATTTACCTTTGATAAACTTTTCGTAAATTGAAGAGGTATTATTTAGTGTCATTTTAGGTTCTATTTAGGTCTTTTTAGGTACTTTTTAAATATTTTCAGATACTTTCTTGGTATTTTTTTTTTTTTTTTTAGGTATTTTTGAGTTTCTTTGATCCTTAACCCTTGATCGCATTTCGATATTTATTATAAGTCAAACTTTTCAATGTCCAAAATAAATCATCAGAGGTAAATTTGTTCGTGCATTGATTTTTCAGAGAATTCTATTGGCTTCGTTAGGTTCATTCAACTCAGATATATGTAGGTATATGACAGAAAAAAAATGTCCGCCCAAAAAAAACGAAAATTTGCCGCCCTAGGCCTGGGCCTACTTAGCCTAGTGCCAAATACACCCTTGTTCACCAGTTAGCTTGGTTCGCTTGATCAGTGGTGGAATGTGAACAAGAACTCTTTTAATATTGGTCATCACGTTATAAGGTTTCCCGCAAAAATATCGAGTATACTTAAGACTAGGGGCAAGTAATCGATATCAATCAACTTTTCACAATTGACTTTTGCCAGAAAAGTTACTTTGGACCTTCTCTTGAAAGGGTTGCTCGACTGAAACCAGTAAACTCTATTTAAAGGGCTCCAACTGAAGCACTGCAAAGACATAATTATCGTGACTTTCGGAAAAAGTGCCAAAATATTGCGAATTATCGTTTTAGCGTTCGTTTAAAATTCAAATTTTTTTTTCGAATAGGATCTCGATGGATTATTAGGGAACAAATGCAATTTGCGAGGAAAGTGTGCTTTGAATGAAAGTGCCTGGTCAGCAGTATAGGTACGTATGTAACAAAGAGCCAAATTTCAGTTTGAAAATTGGTGAAATTCAATAAGTAATCTTTTCGCATTGATGCTCTGTTGTCAAGCATTAAACTTACGTTTTGGTTTAAGACCCAGAGGCATCATAAACACATAGTTTAACATTTATATGACCTAACTGTTTTATTTTAAATTGAACGATTAACAGAATGAGCACTGAAATTACCAGAATAGTGCATGGGTTCATGTTTTAAAACGAAATTTCCTCTGCGGTTTGTACATGATATAAATAAAATGTTGGCAAGACATCCTTTTGGTATTATTGCTACTTTCAAAAAAGCATTTTAGCCTGTCCCTGGCTTTAACACATACTTTCTCGGGAAGGGCTTATTATCTGGAGCTGCTATAGGTATTGGCACCGGTGTATTTTAAATAGAAAAAAAAAACTCTAGCGCACTGAACTGCTAGAAACACTAATGTTCGAAGAACAGTAGAAGAATCGTGCAGATTTTGAGTGCATATTCCACCACATGAGCTGCTTATTACAGCCAAACTGTTTCAAACGTGGCTCAAGAATGCATTACAACTTATATGGTGGAAAGGTTTCAGATATTACCACTGGTATGAATTTTAAAGTTTATGAGAGCAAAACATTTATTGATTATATTCGTTATCAGTTGCTTATTTCACAAAATTTTGAAAGCAGCATCTCATATAACATCAATGAAGAAAATGCTCAGTGCCTGCAGCACTGTACCTGAAGTTGGTGTTTGAAGCTGCGATCCGAAAAATTTGCAGAGCTTTGGGAATTGAAACATTGGTTATTTATTTTCATTGTAAATGTTTCCGGTATGAATAATAACTGTAAGCATTTATTGATACAAAAATAGCACAACCGACTCGTGCTGGAAACCTTTTGCCAGTATCAAAGCCAAAAATATATCACATCTGCTTTACGTTGAAATTAATCTACCTTGCGAATTTCGTCTCGAGTCGATAACTGCATTCGAAGTTATAGGAGTGTAAAGAAATTTAGGGTTACCAGCCGGAACATTTTTCAAATAAACGAAAACTTAATATTTGCTGTTTATTCTCACTACAAAAACATTACCATTTGCAAATTTTACGATAAAATTGCTTAATAAAGATATTGCAAATAAACACAACACCAACAATAGCTGGCAACCCTATCGTGGCTTTTCAACCAGATTCGGCCTGAATAATGCCTATTATAGGTTTCATTAATTGTATGAAATCTGTTTTGATAAGTTATAGGGCAAAAAGCTCTATTTTCCTGAGCGAATTTTCAAAACCAAAGACACAAAAATTACCATAACTGGCAGCATCAACCGAATTTTTCAATCAAATTTCTATCAAACATGGTTCAGCTACTGTGTCAATTTCATGAAAATCTGGTAACTGAATCAGAATTCATAGGGCAAAAAGCAGTTTTTTTTCTTCGTAATTTTTTAAGATGGCACCACTGGCACAGAGTTGCCCACAATGCAAAATCGCTTCTATCAGACCTGGTCCTACTTAAGTCCAATGTATTCTGTAAATTTCAACTGCATCTGATTATTGGTTCATGAGTTTTTGATGCTAAAAATATAGCTTGATTAGGAAAGGGTTACCGTTCTTGTCTGATATGAAATTTCCAAAATTGTACTTTGATTGTGTAGATAAAGCATCAGATTTGTAGACAAGTTGGTTTTTATTGTAAGAAACGGACATTTTTTAGTAGATTCGATGGTTTGAATGTTTTCACTTTCAGTGCCTGCCGTAGCTACAGGGTTGGCAGCACGTTCATTAATGCAAATGTGCAACTTAACAACGTTAATATGTTCTGTGAGTTTCATAATGATCTGATAATCTAGTAAAAAGTTATCGCAATTCAAAATTTTTTAAATTTTCCCAATCTCATTTTAGGCGCCTGTTCTTCTTCGAACATTAGTGAAAATTCTGCTTCACCTTCCAGTTTGGAAAATTTCTTTACAGTCCGAGCAAACAGAAATATTAAATAAAAATTTCTCGTATATAAATATTTGAAATAAATTTTACACATTAAGTTTCATCTATATTGGTCGCAATTTAACTTTTTACAATACATTTACAACACATTTACAGTATATTTTTTGCATCTTAGCTATCAGCCAATTGAATATAACCTAAACTTTACGTTGCAGCAACAAAAGCTGCTCTAACTATGATTAATAATAAACACAAATTATTAATAATTAGCTTCTGACAAAAGATAAAACCAGCTTTATAATTAAATTCATATACTATCAAATTACTTACATAAATTCTACATTTATTGCATTAATCCCTCAAAATAGTATATTAATTGAATTCAATATTTAAAATATTTATGTTCAAATATTTGATCCTTTCGTACTGAAATATTTTAATTAAAGATAGAAATTAGTTTTAATTTTTTTTTTATGTTGGTTTGTAAAATCTGCTTAATGAAATCTGTTCAAATAGGAAGCAGTATTATAGTTGGCCAGCACAAATGCAGCCGTAATCTATTTTACTATGAACACCTAATTACTTTGTCTGTATCTAGTTCACAAGCATAACTTCGAGCTATCGACTGTCTTTAATTTCGTCTGTAGAACACCCTCATATTAATTGGCAAGTAGGTACTCGCGTATTTGAAATTTCGTAAGACACTTGTTTTACACTTGGTTCAAATAAAAATTATATTTTCTTCCGCAGACAATATCAATGCTCTATGCTAGCCGTGTTATGTGTTCGTTTCAAATGATCATATTTCTATCAGATACTTGCTTTGTATGTTACGTAACGCAAATATTTCCCATTTCACTCACTACAAACATATATGTACTGAGTGCTTTTTACTCTATTAATTTCGATAAGTACATAGTTTGATAACAAAATTGCAAAATACTGTTGCAGTACAGACGAATCTGCAAGTGCAAATATCAACAAAACATCAATGTAGACTTCTTACTCACCCACGCGAACTTGTTCTGTTCAATTAGTTGTCGAGCATGAAACAGTTAAGAATATAATTTATTGGGAGGATTGCGTGCAATTGCAAGCGTCAATTAAAAGCAACATTGTTGTCGTCTAATGGCTACCGCGGCGCTGCCTCTTGCCAGCGCAAAGCAAGAACGTTAAATTCTAGAACTGGAGCTGTGGAATGGTAGATGACGTCCGCCGGCGGAGCGGAATTAATGTGTAATTATGAGTGGTGTGTCTGCACGCTCCGCGTTTGTCCGAATTTAATATCATTCATGATGGGCTCCAGTTCCACTTGATAAACGCTCTTTGGGGGGGGGGGGTCAACTTCATCGATCTACTCCAACAAAACTGATAGCCTGCAAACGGATTGATACAAGCAAGAGGGCAGACGACAAACGTGAACGGAATGTGACAACTACCACTACAATCATTCCTTCATAGCAGAACAGAATGGGAAGCAAGAATAGCAGTTTTGCCTGGGCTCAGAAGCTGCCATTACAAAATAGGCGTGGCATTATCCGCGCAGGGTGAGGCAAGTTGTGTTTGGGTGTGTGAGAAGTATGACTTGAGCGTATGCTACATCTCTCTTACTCGTTAGATTTGACTGGCTATTTGTTTCATGTACGTCATGCTGTCTGATAAAAAGGACTTTGGAGGGTTTCTTGGCTTTTAAAATTTGCTTCACTGTCCTGAATTCAGCCATCTTCTATAATCGGATCAAATAGATTTAAGGAAACTTAATGAGCATTATGAAGATTGTGCCGTTGAATAAGAGCTGCATGGATACTGCATCGTGTGCTTTTGGAATTACCTACTTGATAGCAATTTGAAAACAAATTTATTTGAAAAATCGATCGAAAGTGACGTAAAAGTTCAGAGTTGGATCTGTTCGGAGCTATAGCAGTTCGAGTCTTATCAATGATGGCAAGAAAATCGAAGACGAATAGCAGAGGGAGTGCGATATGAAATTCTAGAATGTGTTTTTTGTGTTTGTGATGAATGCCTTGACGAAAGATAAAACAATGAGGAGTCTGGAGTAATAGAACCTGAGTTGCCTTAATTTTCATCATGAAGTTCCATTATTTCAACTATCTAGCATGTGCTTCTAGTTCATAAAAAGTTTTACACCATTGCATAGTTGCAAAAGTAAAAAGTATTGGGATCATGGTAAGTGATGAGTCAAGTGTGGCAGAACTTCGCAAGTATGAGCATAGTTAAAACATGGAGCATGTGTACCGTCGGCATCAGACAGTGAATATGAATCTTCGACAGATTAGCTGAAGCTATGATCGACTGTTTTCAACCGAAAAGTCAAAATCTTCATTAAAAACAACACGATGCTTGTTAATGCTCGTGAGATCAAGTTGAAGAGTTTAAAATTATAATAATTATTGAGTTCCAAGTAAAATTATAAAATGATGGATACTTATAATTTGTTAAATATGTATTCCTAGGCAGCTATTTTTATTTCTCTTAAGATTCTCACTCAGTACCTACTCCACCAAAAAAAAAGGCCAAACGAAGGCTGAACATAGTAGTTACTTGGTCATAAACAAAACATTCCTGTGCGAATTAATGAAACGGACTGATAGTGTTCTGTGCCGAAATCGTGGCCTTTTCGTTGTCGTTGTCGTGATTGTTGAACGTGATACAAATCACTGTACAATTTCCATATTCCCTCTAGAAAACAGCTTTGTTTCACCCATTTCCCGATTGGGATAAAGGTATGGACATTTCTTGTATGGGCATTATTCCGATAGCGTTTGTAGGAAGGTTCCGGTAGGCTATCGCTCGGTTCAAGGAAATAATCGGCAGACATACAAAGAAAAAAAAAACATTGTCGCATGCATGCTGTGAGAATACTGATTACATTAAATGGCAGTACTTACTGGAATTGTTTGGAGAACAGGGGGCCATAATTTCCAAGCTGTGAGCATAATGGGGTGGTTTTAGTGTTTATTCATTTACCCTGTATTACAGCTTTTATCTTTGTGCGTTTATTGAAGCGGCGGGCTTAGATTATTTGTAGCAGTATTACTTCAAGTCAAAGTTTGAGTATATACAAGTTAATTTGTTTTCGCCGAAGCAAAGCAAAATGAACAGGCATTCAAGCTTAAGATAGATTGATTACCTTTGGTAAAATGAAAACACTTTGCTCACTTAAATGTGGGACTCAGTATTTAGTAAAAAACGAATTCTAGTTCCGAAAATGTGTATTGGTATTATGAGTGATAGAATTTAATTTTCGGTTGGTAGGATTACGTTTCCGTCAAAAGATGTATCAAACATTTTTCTTTTCAGAAGGATTGTTTTCCTGTAGAAAATAAATGTAAATTGTCCCTTATTTCATTCACAGACTTTTGTTTGTAAACTTTAGATATTATCATGCTATGCAAAGTGCAGAAAATAATGAAAAAGAAATGCCAAATTCAGTAAAAAATGCTAGTCACGCTTACAAAACACAATTGCATGATAACTATTTTCAGTAATTGCAGCCATTTTAAAGTTGTAGGGAACTAGCTCCGATACAAGAATCATACAAAGTATGAATGCAGACAACGTACTTTTGCATTGACATTGATTTATGACAAATACTAGCCAGTAATATAAAGTAGCTTGTTCTGTTTCCTGATCATGTCTCGATAAGATAATTTGTTTTCGTGGCTTTTGTATGTAAATGTGCCGCCATGCCATCTTTGGGTTAAGAATGGTGCGCTTTGTCCAGTGCATAATTTAGTTATATGTATATCGAATATTTGCTTGCAAAAAATGGTTGTGAAGAAGCATTTTGCTTAAGAAAATATTTTGGTCTGAAAAAGTGTTTTGTTTTTTTTCGCTCGTACGACAGTTGAAAGCGAAATTGAAATTTTAAACATTTTTTTTTATCTTTTAGTCAAATAAAACTGTTGAAATCGTTAGTTTTTTATCCAGTGAAACTTATTAACTTTGCTGGCGATATCTTCTGCGATATTTCACGTGAAGCTATCTCTTCATATTTTCGTATGAGCATGGTTGCTTCGAATCGATGATATACGTCAAATAAGATTTGATATTAAAAAGTAAAAGCAAAACTCTTTCCATTTTAGTCAATTTTGGGACTTTTAGGAGATGAAAATGCTCATAGAAATTTTGCTTGTGAATTTGTAATTATTTCTAATAATTCCTATTCAAATACGGAATACATATATACTTTAAAAGCCGGTATTGTATCCACTAGGCTACATGAGCTTATTGTGAAGCTAATTTTATTTAACCTATTTGCATGATATGTGCAAAGATTATGTTCATAGTAGTAGAAGCTATGTTACATAGGAGTTGAGACTACGTTTAATTGGATTCGATACCAAGTGCATAATAAAAAAGCTCATAATATATAGATTTGGCACTTGCATACAAGACTATAGCTATATTTTATAGCGAATAAAACTATGAGTATACCGGACGTGACCAAAAACATTGCACTACGTTATAAAGGACTATACGATATGCGGATTTTTTTCAATGCATAAAATAGCAAATTAAAATAATTTTAATTTGTTATTAAGTCAGTCGCAGAGGACTAAATTTGAAATCAATATCTTGCCTGGTAAACGTAACAGGATCCACATGAAAAGAACATTGAACGTATAAGTAGATTCGTTTGGCCGAACGGATTTTGATCTGCTTCCGAACCAAAACTGATTAGAGAGAGTGAGTAAATGACAAGAAATAAAGGCTCAGTTTGAGTAGAAGGCATCCATCGAAAAACAGTCTGCGTGATTTGAGGGATGAAATTTGCAGCATGTTAAGTCTCACTTTGTATCTACTGTAAGAAAAATTATATTTGAGCAAAGTAGAGTTTGTGAATTAGCTTTGAACAGATTTAACCACATCAATTAAGTACTTAAAATGAAGACACTAGATTTGACAACACTCAAAAAAATTTTGGATGAATTTTACCCTTACAATAGTAGGAAACTGGTTTCCTACTATAATAGATGTAAATTTACAAAAGTGCGTACAAAGAATATTTTACGTCTTAAATGTGTAATTTTTTTTACGACCAAATTGTGTAATTTTACCCTAAAAAGACGTAAATTTTGGACGAACACGCATGAAATTTATGTAGCAAAGGCTACTTTTTACGAGTCTTTTAGAATAATATTTTGGACCTCATATATTCCTGAATATCCTTAAAATTGTTTACAAAAACTATAATAAATATTGTTTTATCAAACAAATGACATCAAAAACTATTTCGAACAATTTTAGGAAGTATACAGTTCTTAAGCAGGAATATCAGCAAACCTATAGCTAAGTTTCAATTTCAATAAAATTGCAATTGGAAAAATGTTATGATCCAAAAGCCACACACTTAAGATAGGGAAGTGCTATAACATACACTACTACTCCAAAATTAAATATCATTATCAAAAGACTGTAAATAGGTAACTTTAAATGTGGAATATAAAAACTTGTTGCAATTTCTTTAAGTTTATAATTTATTTTAATTTTATATATACAATATGTACATTAATTTATAACACTTATAGCTACACCTAATTACCTTATAGCTACACTTCTAATTAGCTTATAGCTACACTTCTACATTTATTACCAGAAAAGAAAAGAGTACACTTTGCACAACTGCTGCTACTCAAATATAAGCAACGATCGCGAAATATCAGACTCGTGCAGTCACAATGTTACATCAATAATAAGTGAAATTCGAGCAAATGATACAATTTTACAGCTTTTGTGTAAATGTGAGCAGCGAAGTAGTAAATTTACACTCTTTTTGCTAAGGTTTACAAAACACTATTTATTATTCAGTTGATTTGGCGTAAAAGCAAAAAATGCACATCCAATGTGTAAAAAAAAAATTGTGATTCGTTATTTTAAACAGAAAAATGAATATATTTCCTATTATCATAGAACTAATTTTAAACCCACTTTTTAGAGTGAACAACATTCGTAGATACTACGAGCAAATGAAAGAAAAAAAGTAAATAGGTGGATATATTTATATAAAATTTAGAGAGAGTATAAAACTCACTCTACACTGAGAAAACACATGGCGCCAGACGCCATAATTTATAGACTTCTGGCACCATGTACATAGTCGATTTAGGGATTGTGATAAAATATAGCGCCACACGCCATAATACATGGCGAAAAGTACATAGGCCTACACGCCATGTACTATAGTCCTCCACACCATGTACATGGCGTGGCGGACTATATTACATGGCGTGGAGGACTATAGCACATGGCGTGGAGAACTATAGTGCATGGTATGGAGGATTATACTGTATGGCGTGGAGGACTATACTGTATGGCGTAGAGGACTATAGTACATGGCGTGGAGGGCTATAAGCATAGCGTCTGCTCCTATGTACTATGGCGTGTGGCGCTATATTTTGTCACAAATCTACCGAAATTGACTATGTACATGGCGCCAGAAGTCTATAAATTATGGCGTCTGGCGCTATGTGTTTTTCAGTGCATCTGAAGATGATCCAGTTTGCATCCAACAAAAGGCCACGAACCTTCTCAGTTCGGAGCATCTGGAGGTAGAGCACTTGATGTTAGGTGATGGAATTATATCGAAGAAATTCCCGACATATCCTCTCCTATATTCAAGAAGCTTGCTGATATTTATACATCTCCTCACACAGCATGGCTGCGAGTTATAATTGTAGTGCCATGAGCCATATTACATGGCTCATGGCACTATGTAATATGGCGTGTGGGGCCATAATTTCTGCGCCATGTAATTATGGCGCTGGGAGCTATACTGCATGGCTCAGGGTACTATGTACATAGCGTGTGGCACCATAAATGCTGCGCCATGTAACATGGGACCACGCGCTATGTAGATTCTGACATTATGGCGCTGGGAGCCATATTGCATGGCTCAGAGTACTATGTACATGGCGTATGGGGCCATAAATAATGTGCTATGTTACATGGCTCTGGGCGCCATGTGGATTTTTTTCAGTGTAGCACTCTAGAAATTAAAAAAAGTTAGCTTCTCGCATAAAGGGAAAACAGAATCGCTTTAAAACAATATGTGTTACTAGTATATTGAGAATGCTGTCCGAGCTAGAACCAGTGCTCCAATTGGTGAATTTCATTGAGTATTCCCCTTGTCGATTATGCAGCATTGATACTTCTTTGGTACCTGCTAATCTTTCAGCAGCGCCTTGTATGTGAAAGCGTTCTGTGGTTTTTCATTACTCTTGCAATATCTGCATTTGGTTCCAGCTTATTTGTGTCATTTTCGACTAGTCTTTCTAGTTTTACATCCGCTTTTATGCTTTTCCAAAGTTTTCTAGATCTGTCGCACTTTCATCTAACGATATAGCTGAATCAACTTATTACGGTTGTTTGTTTACTTACAATTTAGATAATATGTTTCTATGAGCCCAAAATACTATACCGTCTGCGAACTAAGTTTTGCTTGGCACATTTAAAGTTTCTGCCAAATTTGACGTTTTTTCTGTGAACAAAATCTAATCAAAATTTAAATACGAATAATTCATACTATACATTACAGTTAAATATTTGATTTTTTTTGATAATACACAAATGTTCAACTCACATAAAAATGAATCAACTGGTATTTAAACTGGAAGTGTTCAAATGTATTTTTAGCTAAGCTTAAAAAAAGGCTTGCTATATGCTTCGAAAATTAATAAATATAATTTGATGAATGAAAATTGCCGAAATCGTGAAATTATCTAAAAATTTGGTGATTTGGCTATTATTTGACTTTTCATCAGGGCTATACCTAATGCATGGCTTGATGGAAGTAATATAAGGCGTTGAGGCTATTGCTTACGGCTTTGTAAGGCATTCTTCTATGAATTGTTCGCTGTGTATTATGATGTCAGCTGTCTTTAATTTACTACAATCCCGAATTAAACTATGTACATATGTATATAGCGCCAGAAGTTTGTAATTTATGGTCTCTGATGCTATGTTTTTTTTCAATGCAACAAGTAGTTCAATGCAAAGTAGATTGATACTCAAAAAATAATGAAAAATGATTGGATTAGCTTTATGGGAAAATAGAACCGAATGACATTTTTTCTGTTAGTGATCAGCTTGTTCGCCTGGCACCAGTTTACAAGAGCAAAAATATTGAATTAAGCCTATTTTCATTAAAAATTTAAGACTGCCAGCAATGAAAAGACATTCACAAGAGACGAGAAAAAAAAATCGATAACATAGACTAGAAATAACATAGGAACTACCATGCAGCCTTGGGGGACATTAGTTTCGGGATTCTTTTATTTCATTCAGGATGGGATTTGATAAACAGGATCTGTACTATACGTAATAAGAACGATCTAACAGATAAGAGTCAAGTCATATGATGATGAACGATGAGTAGCTTGCAAAGAAGCAGGTTGTGATTCACATGAGTAAACGCTTTGGAGAACTATTGCGTTTCTAGCATTTTGGCAGAAAAAATTCTGAACTACACCAAATAATCAATGTCAAGATCCGATGAACATAATCATTCATTTTGGATCTATGAAGGTATCGCTCAGGAACCTCTTGATAGAGATGAAAGAAAGGAAATAGGTCGGAAAAGAAAAAGCAATTAGAGCAGCAGAAATAAACGCATGGGGCAATAACAGAACACCAGAGCTGGCCCACGCCGTGAAACAGTTTATTGAGCTGACGGAGCAGACTGCAATGAGCTCTGATGAAATTAAATTTTCAACAAATATGAGGACACCTTCACTAAAGGATTTTAAAGATATATTACAAGCACAACATTTCTGATATTTGAATTTGGTACATTTAAGGGAAACTGTCCAAAACCGGTTCCCTAAGGAGATGTTGCTATAAATTTCACATTAATAAACACAAATGTTTAATTGAAACATATTTTCGACTGTAACAATCTATGTATTTAAAAAAACATAACAAAGTTCATTAAGTTAATTGCAAATATGAGGAAAGAACAAAAATTCGAGGTGTAGTATATTTCCGGTGTTGCCCATCAGGTACTAGGGTGAAATCGGATGTAAAACGGATGTTGCCCCTGTTGAGCACATACTTATGTAGCATATAAAGTCATCCAAACCCTACAACCGACAGATATACCAAATAAGATGTGAGAAATCAGTTGTTTTTTAGCAGAAAGGTTGAGGGAAGAAAGCAAGGTCTGCAGTAGTTTTTGCTATAAGGCTCAACAATTTGTCACATCCAAATGAAATATGTAGTAATTTTCCCAGGAAATTTTGCTTTGTATGAAAGAAATAATGTTAAGATACTAGTTTGGATCGAAATTTCTTATAAATTATCAGCCGATTTGTTTTTCATTAATCTTCATTAATACTAAGGCGGGCTCCGTCACTATTTCGTATTGGTTCTGTTATTTTATTGCTAGTAGTAAATTTATGTGTAGTGAATATTTTTTTTTTAAATCATAGAGTATACACGCTGAAAAATCATTGTTCTACCCTTAATATATTTTGCAGCTAATATATTTATATTAAAAACATTTCTTAACATTATTATATTGACCTAGCAATAACATTATATTGCCCGCACATAGCATTCTTAAAATGTTATATATTGACATGCGTGTGGTGAATTTTTCTGTTACAATATTACATTAGTAGGCCAATATTAAATAGTAACATGGCAATAAGTTATATTAGCATCTTACAATACTATATTGAAACACCAATAATATATATTAACATGCCAATATATTATAGTAACATGGCAATAAGTTATATTAACGTCTTACTATAGTATATTGGTATACCAATAATTAGTATTAACACGCCGTCGATACGATTTTTCCATAGTCCCAAGAGGTCCCCCATCTAAGTACTAACCGCGCCCAACACTGCTTAATTTCGATGATCGCGGAACATTAGGTTATTCCAGTGTGCTATTGCCGCATAAAATATGAACATCCTAACTAACAATACAAGCAATGTACTTTGTTGTATGACCAACAATTTCACCACCCTTGCTTAATACATTTATATTAGCATAGTAATATATTTATGTTAAGATGTTAAAACATTTATATTTACAGATGTTCTGAATATAAAAAGTTAACAGCTTAATATGTAATGTTAAACTGCAAATATAATATTGTAACTTCCTAACATACAATATTGAGCTGTTAAAATTATGTATTAGGGACAATGCTGTTACTATAACAATATTAAGATGCTAATATATTGATTTCGGTCATTTCTCAGCGTGTAGATAAGGGGTCCAGCGTCAGGATCAGAGTGATAAACTCTGAGAAAAGGGTAAACTACCCTTGAAATTTCCATATATGTCAAGAAATTAAAATATAACTAGTTTCTAACGAAGAAAACGTCTCCAAATCATATGTTGTTTCGAAAGCAAGAGAAATTGATGAATTTAATTTATTATCATTGGTGCTTGTTTTGTAATTGAATTTGAATAAAATTTGAAATTCAAAATTAAAACAACATCCTGCAAAATAAACTATTACTTTGCATCTTTGATTCTTCTTTAGTTATTATCCTTTCAATTTTTGCCTCAACATCAATATGTGTTGGCATATAATGTTATAGAGAAACGCAAATCTGCGTGATTTAAAAAAAAATCAATCCAAAATAAAAATGTTTCCCATCATCACTAAATTAAAATCAAGAATTATATAGTGAATACGCAAACCACAATCCGGGCCATCTCGTGCCAGTATCTGAAACTATATTTAAACCAGCTAAATTGAAACGCATACAATCTCAATCTTTAGGCGCGCTCTCAATTTCCCCTCTCACCACTACTCATAAACCCTGTCGTAGTATGCGTGTGCGGTGGTGGATGAAAGAAGAGAATTTTCTTGACCTAAACTAAATTACCATGCTGTTTCGAGTGAAAGTCAAGCAATCAACAGTGCGAAGAAACCGGCGAGGGTGGACGTTGTACGTTTTTGTTTCTCGCAGATAGCCATGCTTTCACAGGTCGTAGGGCATATTGGAAGCAGATTTTCGATTCTCTTATCAGATGAACACTACGATCTACTTGGAAATAAGAATCTTATTAGTCCTAAAAAGATTTTGTTTGTAGATCTCATTTTCCTATGGGAATACTCATCATTGGTACTGAAACTGTGCTGCACCAGATTTTGTGACATCTCGAATTTTATTGTCTATTCGCAGGGCTCCTTTCGCTCGAGGGAATTCCCCGTGTTTTAATATTCGTTCTGTCGTTTACGTATTTGTGGACGGCGACAATGGCCTAAGAGCTGCGATAATGCTGTATCGTGTTGCGTATTGTCCCTGGTTGTTGCGTCGGATGAATGACTCTTGAATTGCCTTTTAAATTAGTTCGATGAATGGCCGCATAATCTGCTAGTTAAGTGGCGCCTATTGTTACTATGCAAGCAGTCAGCAGGCTCACTCGTGTTTTTGTTTACATTTTATTACATGAGCTTGTGTTGGCGATGATATACGGTCGATGCTCATAAGAGTATATCAAGTCGAGTAGCTATCAACCTAGTTTTTAGCACCGGATCTACCAATTAAGCGAAATTATTCCTCACAATCCACCGACAAAAACGTGCTCCGAGCGGGATCGTTAGATATTTTGTTAATTTGCCATTAATTATTTATAATATGGCTGTAGCTGCGAATGCAGTGCTGGGATTCGATAATATTTCGGGCTCGAAGCGGTTAGAATAAAATGATGAATATTTGTACAAAAATATAAAGTGTGTTATATTAAACTTTATTGCATGTCCATAGTAAAAAAATATCTATACATTAATTTGCGTGGAAAATAGCAAGAATTTATTGATAACTTATTTAAAGATTTTACTATCGATTTATGATTGTCTTGAAAAAGAAGCCGAATTAACTCTATTGTGTGTTCTGAGTGGAATTTATTGGTTGAAAACTTCAAGTAAATTAAATGCATATTAGAAATAAATTAAATACATATTAGGTACCTAGATACTAAATAAAGACTTGTTTTATATGGCTACTACTGCATTCGTTATGAATCAATCGTTTTAATAATGCATGAGGAACAAAAATTTAGTATTGATTATGTTATTTATTTTGTAGTTTCGTATATTATTCATCTACTAACATGTTGAACCACATAATACTGTCACGGCAAAAAAATTGTTCACGAAGTGGGTTCGCTTGATATGTTACAAAAAATCTTAGTTTGTATTATCGTTCTAATATTTTTGTGCACAAAAAATTTACAATTATTGTAATGAAAAAATTAGCTTTATTCAAGTTAAGTATCCTTAATATAATTATCTATATCTACCATATGGTATTTAGGGATTGGCGAATATAAAATGTTTGACAAAGTTTGGAATAAATGGACATATAACGTAGTGGAAATTAATAGGACTTAAAATATCTATTGTTCAAGTAAGAAATTTGTCGCTGATGGTTTTGCCAGACTGATGGCGCGATTAGTGAAATTGAAAATGTTCCGCTTAATTAATTTAGACTTCAAGACATTGACATCTGAATAAGTTGAATCAATGCTTTTGGATTCTAGAGCAAGCTGGAATAGAGCGTAGATGCATGCGTGATGAATTCGGAGTAATTTTACTCGCCCATGTTCATCATTTTTTACATACAAATAACTTTTTTTTTTACATAAATACCATTTGAATATTAAATTTCGGCCCTGATTGTACACGTTTTCAGCAAGTCATTCATTGCACCCTCAGGGCGGCTGGTGTGGAACATCAGGCGATCGAAAGTGCATTGTTGCTAATGGTTTTGCTTGGGTAATCGAGAAACGTGGAATTATCCATTTTCATTTTTGGCTGAAGGATGCGCATGAAACACGTTATTAAAGCACGGGTGTGCATCGAGATTCAAAACGAGTATTGGGTTCAGCCGATGAAATTGGTAGAGATTTCTTTCATAATCACTGTAAACGGGTGTGGTGTGATAAAGTTCAATCCCCACTCTGTAGCTGCTATGACTAAGATAGGTCAACTTAAAGCCCGACGTGTAACCAGGGTTGAATTCACATTTGTACCATCAACGTGACTACACAAGCTAAGCTGTAACTAATAAAAAGGACAATATGTAGTTCCATAAAGTTACATTTTCGAAGCTGGTTTTCATTAAATGATAAATCAAATTCTACTGCACTGTGCCATAATATTTCTGAACACTAACTAATGAACTGCGTGAGCTAGTTTATCGTCTTCAAATTTAACTATATCGGCGAGGGGCCAATAGAATGCTCGCTGATCTAGTTAAATGCGGAGACGACAAACTACCTCACGCAGTTCATCAGTTAGTATGAAACGTATAAAATAGCAAAACTTTACCTGACAGCTCGCATCTCGAGCTGATCTGTCCTATACACAAGAAAGGAGACGCTAAAAGTACAATAGTTTTAGGCGTATAAGGCTGCCATCCTACTGCCCATACGATTTTTTCTGTTGCCCTGGTAAGACGGATGAAACCATTTGCTCAGAAAAATCCAATGTGCTCGATAGCATCGCGAACGTAATACTTTACACAACTATAAGGGAGTTCGATATCCAAAAAAAAAATATCAATTTAACTGTCATGGCTGATTATGAAGTAACGGTCTACAATAAGGAGGTGCACTTTCCAGCATCTTGTTCAACATGGTACAGAGAAAAAACTCCGGGATGGCAAAGCTAGCATGAGATATTGCATCCTCATTAGTCTATCCATGTGTAGGCGTGTACTAAATCCGTTGGTAGCATGTGCCGAAGCAAACGATCTGCATAGGCGTGCCGTGGCCTAGAATCTGGCAGGGGCCAGGGACCGAAAGGTTCAAAACATGCGATGATTTTGTCTTCCGTAAGGTACACGAACTGTTCATACAACTTATATAATTTACTAATACATTATATGTTTATAAATTTATTCTTTGTTATTTGCTAATGCATAATGCATTATCAAATAAACTTCGTGTCTGTGCATATAATGTGAATGGTAGGTATGAACTACACAAGAATTATCTATGACCGCTAAGAAAAAACTCTTGCATGAATTATACGGGAATAGAATGGAAATAATTAGAAATAAAAGACTATTTTTTAATTTAGAAGCTAAATATATTCCAATTTATACTTGAAGAAGAGGATAGCTTAGTTTCAAAATATCTCTGAAAAAATTGGAATATATTAAGCTTAGAAGGAAGAAATTGATCTCTTGCTTGAAACTTTTGTTACCTAGAAAACCTAGAAAAAGCAAAAATAATTTGCCAAGATGAAGAATGCTGTAACTTACTCTTTTCGAGCCATTTGGTTTGCAGGGATATCTTTGTAGCCCTAACTGAGTGTCCGAGGCTAGATGAAACAGCAAAATCTTTGATAGTGCTTTTTGCTGTTTTTCGTTTTCGTGATCCTCTGGGAAATGTAAGATCCAGACAGTGCTTCTCTGCGAATGATTTAATTTTTTCCCAAAGTACATACAAGTTTTCTCGCTCACTTAGTAGTGTTTTAACTGTTCCATTCACAAGATTTATCCCACCCTTAAGAGTTGCATTTTTAGTTTGGAAATATGTGCTTAACATGTTCGTTATAGAAAGAACATAGTGAAAAATGAAAAGATTTACTACAAACTTAGGATAACTGATTGAATGAAAGATCCCTAATGAATAAACTGAGTCGTTGTATTTTCCCTCATTCATTTCTTTCTCTGAAGCCTCTTTCATAGCCCCATAGCTATTGATCGCATATTTGCAATTGTGAAACGAGTCGAGCTTAAACTTCTCATTCCACGCCTTGTATTTAGACCAACTGCCTCTTCAAGCTGCTTCAACAATTCGTGTTGTGATGGCTTCGAAAAGTGTACGTAAAGGGATTCGATGGCATTGAAAAAGGATGTAAACGTTTCTATTCTAAAAAATGTGTCCAACACAACAAGGATAATTTTATGAGCTACAAATGTGACTGCAGGGTGTTTCATCTTAATTTAGATTTGTACACAACTTTTTTGTCTTGACATGACACTAGCACCATCATAAGACTGTCCAACAACAGGCAATTCGCTAAGTCCGTAGCTGTCTAACAGGCTCAAAATTATATCTGCTAATACGAGGCATTTCTAGCTCCTGAAAAATTTACAAAGCTTAAGAGCCTTTCTTCGACTGCTAGCTCTTTAGCAAATCTGACAACCACGGAGAGTTGTTCCTTTTTGTGGGCCCTTGCTTGTTCTGCCATAATGGATATCAGTCCGCACTCTTTTATTTCAGCTGTATTGTCCTCGCAAATGATTTCAGAAATTATTTTGATTAATTCATTTTGTGTTTTGCCACTACAGTAGTTCGCAACCTTGTTTTTAAAATTATTTTCAAAAGTTGAATCATGCTTCGCGAATAATGCACAAAAACCCCAAAAAAAATGCACGGTTATCACTGGCACCACTTTCATCATGTCCTCTGAAAGCACGTCCTTGGCGACTGAAACACGTCGTAAGGTCAATAACCTTTTGCAAATAATTTCGGTTCATCTTGACAATATTCCAAGACTGTTCAAGCACCATATCACTTACTGTCTTCCAAGCACTATTAGAGTTTTATTATTATAGAGTTTTTATTATTGTATGCAATATGTCCTTGAACGCATTGTGCATGAATTTTACTATCCGGATAATTTATCCGGATCGCGAAGTTTGGTCGAGCTGACATTTTGGTGTATTTTTTGCGACAATGGAAATTTTATGGAAAATTTCGCATTGTGATAACTTCACACCGAGTCATCAGATCATCACGAAATTTACAAGATTCATCAATGGGAATAAAAAATAAGTTTCTCTCATTTTTAAATAATGTCTGGGTAACCTTGTAGCTACCATAAGTACATAAACACAAATCTTTCACACCATTGACTCTCTAGTATTTTTTTCGGCTTTTAGAATAAAATGCAAATGACGATGAAATTACTGTATGTATACAGTCAAATCTAAACCTGTAAAATTCCCAATCGCACAAAAATCGCACCGAATGATTTATATTTTTAGCACCTGCACCTTGCGACCGGATACAATTCATAGGATATACTGGTCTTGAGTAGATACAGGTCTGACAAAAGTTTAATGAATATGATAAAAACCATATGGCGGTTGTGTCACTATGAAGAAACGCTCGGTGTAATTGAAGTGCTATGTCTTTTAACTTCCGATGCAGTTATCAAAATATAATGAAAAGTAGGCCATATATAGCATAAAAGTGGTAGGGATGCCGTTTTATTCTCCAAATGATTTCGAAAATTGTATTCTACGTTAATTACCTTATTGCCTACCATTTTAATACTCAGACTATGTTTTGTGAAAAACATAATTGCATAAAATGCCATTTTATAAAAATGTTTTTACCTAAATACCCATATGTTGCCTACTAGGAATGAACAGATAATCTTAATAAAAAAAGGATGATTGACGGGGTGGTTTTCGTCTTTTTCTTAACGTATAACTTGTCGAAATTAAATATTGCCGTCCATTTCTCGAGATAAGTCCCATAAAATCGTAATTAATACCGCAAATATCACAGTCTCTATGTTATAAGTAGTGTGTATGCTTTGGTATAGGCTTACACTACTGCACTTCACAATTCTTGCTGTAAACACAAAAACCTAAGAGGCGAAAACTTAAGTGTCCGCTGTTGGAAATATTTATTTTTCTGGGAGGGGCCAACCTAGGGTCTGGGGGGTCCCGGCCCCCCCTGGCCCCCCTACGGCGCGCCTATGACGATCTGCCGAAGAATCCTTAATTAAAACAGAGCAGGCAACGAAAAACATAAGGCTGCATATAATTAAAGTAAAACTATTAGCGATTTAGCCTGCCTGGCTACAATGATTTTACGTTTTCACATACTTTCGAAACCACTTAGTTAAAACAATTCCATTTGATTCTGCTTTCGGAGGCTTATTCGGCAAAACGATCCAGTTTCCCGTATCAAATATTCTCCGCTTTACTAAGCGTTAAAGACGATATACGTTATCTATGCTAATTTATAGACAGGGAGGAAACCGTGTTCACAAATTGATAACCAACTCTTTGTTTGCTTTATGTCTAGAGCCTGAATAATCTAGAGTTAGCTTCTAAATATGTGATTTATGCAGATGGCATTCTTATATTAGATTCAAATCGAGATCCTATCGAATTAGAGCGGATGATTAATGATGATTTAGATACATATTTCAATTGGTTAGTTACTAATAAATTTAAAGTAAATGTAAATAAAACGATTTACTTGATTTTTAAACAGAAAAATAAAGAAAAAATATCATTAAACATCTTGATTGACAACCAACCCATTGATAGACTAGAAAAAACTTAATTATATGTAGGAATAATAATTGATGACAAACTGTCATGGTTGGATCAAATTTGAAAAATCAGAGCCAAGATTTGTCCCATTCTACTTGAACATTGTTCCAAAAAGCATAATTTACCATGTTTTTGTAATTCTATCTATTAGTTATGCTATGCTGAACTGGAGCCAAACTTCTTCAACAAACCTGGATATCCTGAGCAGAGCTCCAACTAAGGCAATTAAGGCAGCTTACAATCTGAGTTCACGGACTCCCACTAATCAGCTAACTTTCATAACTGAGAAAATGACTTTTTTCCAACTATTAGGATTTCAAAAACTAATAACGGTATGGAAAATCCTTCACGGAAGGAATATGTCTTCTATTTCTCTGGCAAAGACCAGAGAAATGCATATCTATGAATTAAGATCAGCAAATTCTTATAGATTGCCTCTAGTCAGAACCCGATTTTTGAGCTATATCATTGTATAGTGATATACCTGATGATTTAAAAAACAACCTATCGTGTTTCGTTACTAGAAGGAAGCTGAAGCAGTATGTTCTAAATCAATATTAAAAGCTTATGAAAAAAACACTGTTTTTAATGAATAATGTAAATATTTTTCTTTAATTTTAGTTGTTTTTTTTTATATTTTTATTATCTTGTTTTGTTTTCATTATATTTTTAATTTCTTAAAACTTTTATTTCACTCTAGCCAATTCATGTTAGTATTTCTTTTTCTCTCTACACATATTAAATTTCATGAATGATAATTAAAATAGCAGAAAATTCAATACAGATAGTTTGATTCGTTTGATTCGTGAAGAATAGTTTGATTCGTAAATGTTTGTCCACTCTCATACCAGTGCTCGGCCGGCACTGCCTGAGGGGCAAGTTGTGACAAATGAAATTATTCAAATGCATGCAACATAATAATGTTTTATTCATGGGTGTTGGTAAATTCATATGAGAAACTAACGATCATACCACATCAAATTAACCAGTTATGTCACTCCCAATGTTGGAAAACCCTCATTTTGTTAAAAAAAAAAGCGTGATGAGAGTGTGGTTCGGACCCCATCCACAAATCCTTCATTCCCTACTCGGGTTTGGTCGATTTATTATTAACTTAGCGGAAATTCAATCCAACCCCATATTGCCCATTTTTTGCAGTTGGTTGTGGGATAAAAACTGCATGCATATTTAGATATTCTATTTTCAACTGAGCCCTCTTTCAACATACGTGCTTAAGTGTGATGAAATCGTGATTTAGATCTAGAAGTGTGTCACGAAATTAGACATATATGTATATGTGTTAATATACAGGTATATGTCTTTAATGTCGACGACCAATTTTCCCTCTAATTCAGTACCTAGCTAGGTTATCTTAAAGCCCGGTGTGTGATCATGGCTGGATTTAGTCAATAAACCTCCCACACGCTAGCAAACGTTAGCGCCTACTCAGGCTTCACTTCGAGAGCCTATGATTTAATATTTTTATGTATGTATGCTTGAATTTTTATTTGTTGCCGAGCTAAGCTGTTTTTTTACCATTTGCCTCTATATGTTAGTCCACCATCTTTTCTGTTATTTTACATGAAAATATTTGCTACTGCATTTTTGGGCGATTTTATTTTTTAATAGAATTTTCTTCATTAGCGCATGGCTTAATGATTTTAATGCCATTATTTGGTATTAGTTATCAATACGGATGCGTGTCTCCTGTATTTTGTTCCAGGTCTCTTGTATTTTGTTAATTTTTCGGGACAAATGGCTCCGACCTGCGTATTATGTGTGTTGCTTGTATTGTAAATATTGTTTTCATAGTCAAGGAAAACGGAAACGAAAGATGTTACAATTTTTTATGCAAATACCATATTTTCTAAACATAATTTTGAGTTTAAATCCGTGTATGCTCAATAAATACACATATTTCAACTGGTTAAAATTTATCCAACATTCAATGAAGAGTGAACATATCTACCGTTTCAATTAATATTTCAAAGCCTACCTAATACTACATTGCAATGCTATCATTAAATATTAGAGCTGATATTTTTGACTTAATCTGATTTCCTTTCGTCTCTTCTTCGTCTGACTCACTGGGTGGCAGAAAACCAAAAACCGACAAAGCTAATACGTTTTGAATGGAGAATCTCAATCAGAAATTTTCTGATAAAATTATCAGCCTATAGAAAATATTCACTGTTGATTTGGAAGGGGAAAATCATCTTTCCGTATTGTTTAAGCTGTAAAATATTTCAAGCCATGTTTTTGATTTTTTCGATGTGTATACTTATCACATTGCTTCATATTGTTGTTTGTTCCTTTTCAGGTTTACTTGAGGCCTCATATAGTCAACTATATCAGAGTATGTAAAAATGTTTGATGACATCCACAAATCACTTAATTCTGCGGATTCAGTGGTAATTTATTTGACGTTAAACATGCTTACAAGTAAAATAATGCCTGAACTGGCAGCTTGTGTGGAATTCAAATGACTTCTATTATATTTTGAAATTTTTGGTTTCGCATTTGTTTTATGTGTGCGAACGTGATCAAAGGCATAATCATGATACTTGTGGTGGCCTTGTAAAAAAAAAACTAATTTAATCCATAGGAAAATTTACTGATCAGTTTATGTAAAAAGTATCTCAGTCGAAACCAGATACTTATGGGTATTGATTGACGAAAACAAGTAAATATGTCGTAAAGGCCAATTTGAAATGTGATCCTCTTCGTTTTAAACATGCAGAATTATAAACCGTAATGCACGATTTATTAAAATTAAAATTTTGGGATCTTTTTAGGATCGTCAATTTTCAGTTCAACTTTAAACGCGCCAAACGTTTAAGCAGACGCAATAATATTTTTTTTTGCCAAAACTGTTGTAGCAGTACATATTTTCGGTGAATGAACTTTTCTTTCCATAATAAGTTTTGGTTCAGAAAAAGTACCTGAAAGTGCTTCGTAGCTTTATTTCGCTTTTTTTCATTGTTTATATTCAAAATTTCATGGCAGACGAAAAATTGTATTTGCTGTGTAGTGTAATTTTTTTTTTTTTGAAAATTATATTCTTTAGTTCATAATCTACTGTAGCAGTATACCATCCACTAATGTTTAATTGGTGAAAAATCACACTAGTTTGTCCTCATAACATCAATATGCTCATAACATTATGCTTGATCTAATATTAAATTCTGCACACCTTTATTCTACAAATTCAAGTAGAATCGTCAAGTGTAAATGCAGACTCTGAAATCATTTTACACGCAAACATTTTTTACTCGATCGCCTAAGAAGCATCTATATGCTTGAAATATCAAGAAAAAATGACAATTTGATGATGATTGGTATGTTGTGCGCATAATCGGCTCGAAGGTTTTATGCATGAGACATCATTTTTATGTGCAATTTGAAATCAATGAAATTTAAAATCATTGTAAGTGGCTAACTCTTACTAAAAGTTTCAATTCGCTTTCTTGGAATTCCGTGAATTGACTGAAACCTTCCAATTGAAATGCAATACCAGAAAATATTCTTAAATCTTATGCAAATTATCGAACATATCCAAGATAGCATAAAACATTATTTAGATATGGTTTTTCTTTTGTAAAAATATCAATCCCATGCTATAACTCAGCTCTATTTGGCAATGAAACCAGCAGGAATTGGCATTATGGTAAATTAAATGGCAGTTTCTGGTTTTCGCATTGATAATCACTGAAATGGTGCGTAAGAAAGAGTAAAAGAGAAAAGTTTCGCTATATTTACAAGAAAAAAATACAGTTATTGTCACTGTTTTGTCACGTTTTAAATTGTTGAAAGCGTAGGCGACGAGACTTCGTAAAATGATACCAAATATTTTAAAGTTTATGCTTACAAAATAATTTCAAGTCGTAATGCTCGGCTATGTCACTCTGTCGGAAGTTACATCTACAGACGTTCTCCCCTGGCTGGTTAGATGTTCTGCGTTCTACGATAACTAACTTAGTTTAATTCATCAAATTGGTGTCCTGTTGCGTAAATAACGGACTACAAACTGATGTGATCTACACTGACTTCATTATTGCACCTATTCTATCCCTTTCTAACTTTTTTCTGGCGTCCCTCAAGATTTTATACTAGTTTTCCTCTTATTTACCTAGTTTTTCAATGACGTTCTTTCTATCTCCAAGTCTGATTCTCATTTATATGTACTTGGCCTTAATATTTTTCGGGCCGTTGCACACATGATTGTGTTCCTTTACAATCGGATTTATGTGCTTTAAATGAGTGGTACTCTATGAACTTCCTTCTTCTAACTTCCTTGACTACTTTTTATTTGGTTATCTTTTGAAGCATATAGATCGACATACGGATTTTGGGCTCTAACTTTGATCCAAAATTAAAATTTGCCCTGCATGTTTCTTTTATGAGCTTCGCAGGTAGCTGGCTTCGTCCTGCGCTGTATTTGATATCGATACGTGTGCTCGTCTATTTATTTTGCTGGCTCATTGAATTGTTCTCAAATGACGTCCCCTCGCTTCATATACTTGTCTAATGCTTTAGAATACGTTCAACGGAAGTTTATTCGTTGTCTTCTGTATAAGCTTAATCCTTTACTGTTCTTATGATGAACGTTTACTTTTCTTGAATGTAGATACACTGAGAATCCGGTAAGTTTTAAACTTCTCCTTTTTGTCCTTTGTGCGACCTAGCCTAGAGCCTAATTTGTCAGCTCTACTTGTCGGTACTGCCTTTATAATAAATTAAAGTAATCCCACGACATCCCAAGTACGGAACTAGTTGCTGAAGTTGGTAGAGAGCTTCATCACTAATATACAATCAATGTGAAAACGAGTGTGAAGTGATTAGTTCCACAGCTCACTTTTCTACTGAGTAATTTAAGTATCTATTCAGAGCTAGGTGGTCATGCTTGGTGCGCGGAACCTCCACACACAAAAAAGTCAGTGCTCTATCCACTAGGCTAATCAAGCTTCTTTTTTATATCAAAGTGTCTAAGAAATACCCGAACTTTCTTGAAAATTGGCAAAAAAAAACCATTGGAACTCTTATGGTTGTTATGTAGTGTTATGAAAAAACTATTGGAACTCTTATGTTTCTTGTGTAAACGGCGTCGTTTACTGATCATGCTGTAAGTTGTCATTCTTCTACACTCAAAAAAATGTTGGATGAATTTTACCCTTACAACAGTAGGAAACTGGTTTCCTACTATTATAGATGTAAATTTACAAAAGTGCGTGCAAAGAATATTTTACGTCTTAAATGTGTAATTTTTTTTACGAGCAAATTGTGTAATTTTACCCTAAAAAGACGTAAATTTTGGACTAATACACATGAAATTTATGTAGCAAAGGCTACTTTTTACAAGTCTTTTAGGATAATATTTACTACACCATTTATTCGTGAATATCCTTAAAATTGTTTACAAACACTGTAATAAAGATTGTTTTATCAAACAAAAGACATCAAAAACTATTTCGAACAATTTTAGGAAGTATACAGTACTTAAGCAAGAATTTCAGCAAGCCTTTAGCTAAGTTTCAATTTCAATAAAATTGCAATTGAAAAAGTTTTATGATCCAAAAGCCACACAATTAAGATAGGAAAGTGCTATAACATACACTACTACTCCAAAATTAAATATCAATATCAAAAGACTGTAAATAAATAACTTTAAATGTGGAATATAAAAACTTGTTGCAATTTCTTTAAGTTTTTTATTAGTTTTAATTTTATATATACACATATGTACATTAATTTATAACACTTATAGCTACACGTATTAGCTTATAGCTACACTTCTAATTTGCTTATAGCTACACTTCTAAACTTATTATACGAAAAGAAAAGACTACACTTTACACTTAACTGCTGCTATTCAAATGTAAGCAACGATCGCGAAATATCAGGCTCGTGCAGTCACAATGTATCATCAATAATAAGTGAAATTCGAGCAAATGATACGATTTTACAGCTTTTGTGTAAATGTGAGCAGCGAAGTAGTAAATTTACACTCTTTTTGCTAAGGTTTACAAAATACTATTTATTATTCAGTTGATTTGGCGTAAAAGCAAAAAATGTACATTTAATGTGTAAAAAAAATTGTGATTCGTTATTTTAAACAGAAAAATGAATATATTTTCTATTATCATAGAATTAATTTTAGACCCACTTTTTAGAGTGTATTTGATAAGATTTCTAATTATTTTTCCGGCAAATTCATTTTTCGTTGCTGCATCTTTAAAATATTTCACCTCCGAGCAAAAATTTTCCTGACTCAGGGGCACTGTTAATACTAACCATTGAGTTGTAGGATGCCATTTTATGGTAATACCAATGATCAGACATAAATGGTGTTTTTTATCTGGGTGATAGATATCGAACTCAAGAAGATAATATTTTTTGATAATTATCAAATCTAAGCAGGGTATTGCTGTCTTCAACTTCCAATGAAAATATGATATATTTATGTGCTTTGTTCAGCTTTTCCAAAGTTTCTGCTAAAATATATTTTTTTCAAGATAGCCAGAATTAAGTTTACATACCACATTCATAAACGAGGAAGCAAACCTTCTTCATGTCTATCTTCCATAAATATCTGATTAATCAGCGGCGATAAAGGATTTCCCATGGCGAAACCCTTCATAGCTTTGAAATATATCCCTCTGAAAGTAAAGTTCACTCCGGTAATTTATTATTTTCTAGTTACGCTTGAGAACAAAGCCTTGACAACTAGTAACACCACTAGCTCACTTTCTACTATCGTTGTCAGTCTTTCGAGCTGCTCTATCATCTCCTCTCGATTTCTAACTGTCCTATCAGTAATCTTTCTTAAGGCTCCACAATCCATTTTGCGATTCTCCTTGTTTGTGCGTTTGTAGCGGTGACAATTTCATTTCCAAACAAACAAAAACAAAAACCGAATTTCTTTCTTTGTGTGTTTACGAAAGGCATTTTATTTCTTGGTAAAGCTGGGTTTGGGACCCGTAGCGTGTTGACTTCTGCAATAGTCCGCTTGCAGTCTTTTGAGATCATTTTCATCCGTTGGATAGAATCTGGTAAAGGATCTTTCCTTAGCTCATGATAGTCTCCGTTGTTGATCTCCATGTCTTTAAACGCCCTTTGTACCAGGGTTCCCTTTCTGACTACTCTCCTTCCTGATGAGTTTTGTCACGTTGCCTCTAATCTGTGCTTCCTCATATATAGGCATGAAAGTACACCATCTATCATATGTGATATTTCTTTTTGAGTGGTAGATAGGCTCTGACAGTTTTCTAAGATAAAAAAAGTCATACAATCTCAGAAGTATCTTTATCGGCTATTGTACTAAAGGACGGTATCTCATTAAATAAATAATGTATTAGGGAATCGCTAAATATTGCTACTTCTAGTCCGTAGTTACCTGATTTTGCTGGTAAATAAATGTCAAAACGATATCTACCACGAAAAATCTTTTGTGCATCGCAAACCTGGATTATAATTATTTTGTACAATTATTGATAAATTTATCGTAAATTTCCTTAACAGTGTGCAAATTGATTGACACTAACAGTATTACTCAGTAATTGACTAAAGTTTATAACTTTATAATCTACGCTCAATCACAAAAAAAAAACTAAACCTCGGCCTTAGCACTAGCGCCTCATAACTTTCGAAAAGCCCATATTTGAGAGCAAAGCTAGCATGAGATCCCGTTGAACCGTTACTTTCGCTGAATTTGTAAATGATTTAGAATAACCTTAGTCTATCCTTAGACCAACCTGTTGAAATTTCATCGTCGCCCCGTATTTTGCTTGCAGCAGCCCGATTTTTAATACGGAAGAGAGTTTGTCTGCCACTTTTGAGCCACCGTGATTCTTCTTGATTTGTTATCAAAGTTCCATTTTATTTTGTTTAAGATGTTTTTATATTGGCTAATTCGCTTTTGTAGTATTTTGCTGTTAATATTATCGATAGACTTTGTTTTTTAAAATTTGTTTGGAGCTAAATTTGCTTTCAACGCATTGGAGAAACCTTGGAGAAACCTTGCTGAAAAACATAGTCTTATTTCATTTGTGAGCCTAGCTCTAAATTTAGGCGGGTATTTTCAAGTGTGCTCACTAGTGTTCTCCATAGATTGACTCGATCGACGCTAAAAACACAATCACAAATACTGAATAAAAGAGTCTATTGCATTCAGCATTAACAATTTGGTGCAGAAATAAAGTAGATTCACAAAAACCTCCTGATATGGTGTCTAGATTTGAAACGTGCAGTAGAGAATTTGTCGAACTTAAACTTCATTTTTGGTTGATTGTACTGAAATGTTGTCAATATTTTTTCACCTAAACAACGTGGGAGACATATTGGATGCAATTGTGTAAGTTTGGCCACATACAAACTCACGAAAATCAAATGTTTTTATAGCAAGCAAGACTCAATACTGTATTTACTGACACACAAAAACCAAGCCGAAAACTCTGAAAGTCAATCTATGTAGCTGAAATCATACCAACCTAAAACGCAAAGTTTAGTTACCCTATTTTCTTCTCATTCGATGGCGATTTATTGAATGCTTTGTTTAAGAATGACTTCTAACCATGATCCAAGGAAAAAAAAAATGTTTTCAGACTTTCGAATATCTGTAGCAATTGAAATATTTGCTCTTTGAAAAGACGCCACAATATCATTTGCAAGTCATCCTATTACTTGCTGCAAACAACATTTACAAAACCTTCTAAAACAAATACATTTAGTCCTTTCCGGAGACTTTAGTGCCACTCGGGGCGGGTATCCTTTTCAGTAATGCCGAAATGTGTTTCGGAGGCATCATACCAATAAAACAAATCACACACAAAAGCTGTGACATTTTTGCATAACATATTCGGTCTCAAGGATCATCCTTAAGCCTTCCTTTAGAGCAATGTGACCAATGTGACCGTATTATGACAGTTTTCTGAAACAGTTTTTTTCAGTGCCTTGAGATCTCGACATGACTGTCATGGAAGAAAACCTTGACGGTCGCCATAAAAGCGTAGAGTTGTCTCAGTGTAACTGTTATCAAACCGTGCAGAAAAGAAAGACATTGGGCATATTGCTCGTTCACGTAACTGTACAGGAACTGAAGAAGAACCGTATGCCGGGTGATATGATCGTCAACGGTCATATTCTTTTTTTTTCTCGGGAAGGTACTTAATAGTTGTTTATCTGAAGAGTGGAACAGTAAAAAAGGGTTGAGGTTAAATGCTCGGATAACGGTTGTCTTGCATGAAAGCGAAAAATAATATGGAACGCCTTTTGAGATGACGTCGATGACGACTGCGACGACGATGTAGATTGTGACGATGACGATGAAAATCCTTGGGCAGTTTCTAAACAAAGAGCCCAAGTTTATGACTGCACATAAATAATTCGTAATGGTTGCGAGGTGTGCTCTGAAAGAGTAAAAGACCTGCTGGAAAGTGGTTGAGTCAAGTCACTTGCAGCAAACGGAATACTTATTTGCGACGATGATGAGGATCGAGGGACGGCAGTTGATATTAATTCTATGTATTTTGCAGTTGAATTACTTAATATTTCTACATCAGTTGACATTCATTGCTGTATTAAGAAGCATTTGAACTTAATGTGCAGTATCTTATACAGATCGATAAAAATGATGAATACAAGCAATAAATTTGTTCAGGGTTACAAAAGTAACGGCAGACGAAGGCTTATGGCTGTATGTAAATGGAGGCCAAGTGAATATACAATTGGTATGGAACTAACGTCAAGTGGCAGTGAAATATGTAATAGTTCAAACTATTAATTTCATACTTTACGTGGTATTTTTCACGGTTTGCTATTGGTGTCAGGTATTTACTGTATTCCTATGTCTCTTTGACTGTTGTAGAGCTAGTACATTATGATACTGTTACTTATGATTTTGTATTTGTGATTGAATTCAATTAAAATGCGTATGTGATTAGTTTAATTTTGCAGGAATTGTAACATTTTACTAAACTTTTGCGGGCGAGTAGATAGTATACTAGCGTGTGGGGTCTCTGTATCGAATCAAGCCAAAGAAGATCTACCATGATGATATTAGAGTGCCTATTAAGGAAACCTTCTTTTTGGATCTTTTTGGATTCAGTAGCTTCTTCTGATGACGTTTCCTTTTTCTTCATATTTGTACACCGTCATCTACTTCGTAGAACTGGAAGCCGACACATTCTTTCACACCCAGATTGTCTAGGTGTCTTCAGCCATCTGCTTATTCTGCTGCGGTCAATCAACCCCCGGAGTCGCTGCAGCAATGGCCGTCTCAGCGATCTGTTCCTTTAACACCCGCTGATAGTCCACCTCCGCTTCCTGCCTATTCGTCCAGCTGGCGAAGATGTCCGCAATGGCTTTTTCTAATTTTAGCATGCCGTCCTTGTCTTATTTGATGTTGGCTTGAAACATTTTCGAAAGAATATGCTGACACTACGTCAACATATTCTTCTCAGCTACCATCCCGAGGTTGATGTATTTTCTCCTAGAAGCTATACACGCTAGTCGGAATTGTGGCGGTGTTCTTTCCTCCACCACTCCTGTTTCATTGCTCTCCTGTGGGTGTCTCTTCGGAGTCACCGGAGCACTACAACTAGAGTTAACATTTTTGACTTTTCAAGGATGCGAGCTTTGAATGAAACCTGTCAGGTTTTAAAGGAGGAAAAACGGCATGATCTTAATCCGTTCACGCTCAGAATTGACTTTGACGATATTGCGCATAAGGTGACTACTGACTAGATCAGAATGCCATAAATGTCAGCTCGCATGCATTTTTTTCAACGTTGGTTGGACCGTAAACCATAAGGCCAACTAGCTTGAGCCAAAGGAAAAGCTTGAGTCAAATTAGGAGCTTGAGACTAATCTTTCTCCATGGGTGTATATCGAATATGGTAATTGTTAATACCATTTCCTACTAGTAAAAATGGTACGAGACATAATAAATACACATTTCATTGAATTAGCCCAACTATTGGCTTATGCTGAGGACGCTGACATCTTTCGTTGAGCTGATTGAAAATCAATGGGCTGCATCTCTACTAAAAAACAAACATTATGCATGGTGCCAAAAATGCCAAACTAGTAAACCCCAAGTAAAAAGCAGCGAAAACAAGACTCCAAATAGCAAACCTCTGGAAAAGATGAGTAAATATGGCATTGAAAAACTTAAGCACCTACAAGGCAAAATAAATTGTTTAACTTGATCCTCTACGATAGACACTCTTACAATTTATGTGACAAATTAAGGATTCAAGTCTTATTCCTAGCCTTTCATAAATATTATATTAATTCTTGGTTAACAATTTTTTGCTGCCATTTATCCGCATATTATTTCTAGCTTAGATTTCTTAGTTTTGTGTTTATTATTATTATTTTATTTATTTCTTTGATTTTCGTTGTTGATTAATCTTGCTTTTTAAATTATCATATTATTAATTTCTATTTATATAGTGGGCTCTAGCCTGTAAAATAGATGTAAAATAAAATAAATATACTCTTATTCGGATTCGTAAAGATAATCTTCCGGTGAATATTGGGTCTGGACATGAATATGGATCATTTCGCCGCCTGCGTAGTAAAATATATATTAACGGCATTGCGACAGTGAGGTAACTAATAATATCAGGCTTAAAAGGTCTTTGATTCCAATTAACTGAAACGATCAATTGCGATGTCAGTCTTTATGTCAATATTAGCGTGGTGTCAAACTCCGTTTGAAATAGAAGAGTGATTCACGACTACTTTTTAGCTTTCGGACGTTAGTGCACTAAAACATCATTCTTTTCCACTTACATTGAGTCTAACCTTAACATTGATCAATTACTTCCGTTAGAAATATGTCTGCAAAATCGGAGGATAGAGCCAAAAGGCAAGTGGTAAAAAGCTGACGTTTTTATCCAGGACATTATCAATTCGATTCAAAATTTTATTTGTGAAGATCTGATGTGAACTAACGCTCTTTTTCATTTTGATCCTACTATTCTGCTGTTTTTTTTTTTGCCAAAGCACTATATTGTTGTAAAATTGTTAATATCAGAATGTCTGTAAGCAATCGCAATGTTAAAGCGCAATTAATTATTTTTTTACTGCTTTTTATTAATTAATTTTCAGTAAATTTTCGTGAATTATATCGCGAATTTGAAGAGGGTTTTCATTCTGCTCCGTTTACTGCCATTTTAGAATACCGCATGGGTTTTACCATACTTTTATCTCTTAATCTCCGCTCACCAATGAACGTTCGAAATAACTTCACAACATTAAGTACTTGCAAGTAAAACTCGTTTTAAGTTTAGTTCGGGGGAATCTAAAGTTGCATTGTCCCGTGCATGGTAGTTGCACCTTGAAAATATTTACGGACTGGTTTCTTGGTTCCAATCTTCAGGAATATTAAAACCAACGTAAATGATTGTCGAAGGGTGAAGAAACGTAATCTGCTTCATCTACACCATTCCCATCATGGTATTCAAACAGACTCATACTAATTAACAGATACTAATCGAATGCTTTCAATCAATGCTTGTGGTTTGGCATCCATTTGTAAACAATCGATTTCAACCTCAAACTCAATGTCGACAGTGTTAATGAAACCCATATTTATGATCATAGTGTCTGTGGATAGGGTTAAACTAATAATTCCAGTACTTGTTTAGATACATGTTTGTTGTTTGCTTGTGTATCTATGTAGGCATTTATTTACACAGTAAAATGAATCAGTCGACCAATAAGAGCTATTTTGCCTGATGACTTCGATTTATTGCATTGTAAATAAACACTTGTCTCAGTGACTGATAGAGCAAATCGAATGTCGTATTTTACTTATGAGTGGCTGTCATACAAAAGTATAGATTTTGAAAAGCATATGGTACACATATCAAAGGGCATATGACGTTAGAGAAAAAGAGCTCTTAAATATATTTTGTCGAAGTAGGTACTTAAAATGTCAAAATAAAATAATGCGTTTGAACTTGATTCCAAGCAGCATGATTTTGAAATTTTTCCAATGACAGATTTTTCAAGCTCTTGGACTTGAATTTTATTTATGACAAGACACTTGAGCTTTATTTACACTCTATCTATAGCTTTATTTCGTGGGAACTGTTTATTGATTTCGAAACGTTTAATGTACAAAACATTTTATACATAAGTATATATGTATATATTCGAAAATGTCTGCATTTAATATTTTGCTTTTCAATTTTTCGTAAAAAGGTCCAGATACGACTTGTGACTGTGTGTAAGCTTTTGCCTATATGAGCCATATATGAAATGAAAATATAAGATGTACATGATTTATCATACTGATGCTTGAAACGTAAAAAGTGTCTATTTATATATAAATGTAATTAAGCTGACAGTTTTCTTTCAATGGCGAATGATTTATTGAACCGATATCAAAGTAGCAATGTGAACAATATATTTTGCAAATATTTTAATTCAAATTTAAACAGATATGTGTTCCTGTTTGTGGAAAGGACAAATATAAATACACTTACATTTACAAAATCAAAGGTTCACCCGCATATTTAAAAGAGATGCCTTCAAATAATATTCCTTTCGATGTGTGTAGTATGCAAGTATAATTGTAATTTTTGTAGCAAAAACTGACTTAGGTCGCTTGTACTTTTACGCCAATATTTCGTTCGTACCGACATAATCAACGTAATATTAAGCTCTTTTCTAAAATTCAAATTGAAAATTTGCTGGATTTTCTCATTTACATTTGTAAGAAAAATATTTGATTTTATATGAAATGAAGAAGCAATTGAATTTTCTGCGTCAACTGACTTGAAAAAAAATGAATCCGATTATTCATTTTACTTAACAAAATTGATCTGATTAAATTTTATAATTTTTCGAAATTGCATGTTTGCTATTTAAAAACCAACTAATGATATATTTTAATTTTTTCATAGATATTTATATTTCAGATATTATCTACCCTCTTCTTCATAATTAAGATACTATAGAATACGACAGATTATTTCGATATCAGTCAAAATCATAAAATAAATCAAGCTTCTGAAAGAAAAATTGGTCTGTATATAAAAATATTTAACTTTATTTTATGATTTTTGTTCAAATAACGAAGCAAGTTTATTGAACTGTTCGCATAAGTAAGCTAAAGAAGAATAGCGAATAATTCAAATGAAAGATGAATTCAAATATTTATTTTAATTGACAAAAACGCAATGAAAAAGAGGATCAGAAAACAAACGGTTGAAAAAGATATTAATCAAGAGAAAAAATTAGACAAAGAAAGTGATCAGAAAAATATGTAACAAAAAACTGGATTTCTGTATAATACTTTTCCTTTCAATAACTAACTTTCCCACAGCTTAACAATAGCTGTAATCGGCTATAGAATATAAAAGGTTAACACAATAAAGCAAAAAGCAGAAAATTATCATAATAAAAGCAACAAATACAAAATGAAAGCAAAGAAGGATCATTATATCTTCTCTTAGAAGTAATCTAACCAATCTTAAAGTATTCACTAAAGCTCAGCTCAGATGATTTGAAAAGCTTAATGAAATGCTAGATTGTGCACATTTCTTTTTAAGCTGACTTTAAAAAGCAATATGTTTTTTTATTGTGAATGTGTTTTTGTGTTTTGTTTATTTTTTCTTGTGATGTGCTGCGTAAAATTGATTAAGCGATGGAAAAGTGAGTCTCAAAATAGAAATACATCTAAAAATATTAAAAATGTAGTACTTGATATACCAATTCAACAAAATGGTACCCGCAGTCAACTTGAATTCATTGGAATGCATAAAATTCAATTAAAATGATTACTTTTTCATCTCTATCGATTTGTTTTGTTTCACATCCATAATTATCTAACCGTTAAAAGAAGAAACATTTTTCCAGAATCGAATACTTTAAGAAGTTTTACTGTAGACGGTATTAAACTTGAATTTTTTTTAGTCAATGTATGAGCTGTTACTTTCGAACAAGAAGCTTCAGTTAATTGGAGAAATTTACGTACTAGTGAAAATGAAATGCGTCCTTCACGGTTGAAGACTTGTATATTTTGATCAAACTTACTAACGTTTTTCGTAATATTTGAGCTTGGTTAGTATTCTTTCGGTCAGCTTGTTGGGATGATAAGCAAAGGCTGCAATATATTCTAGATTGTAGTTTTTGATTTTCTCTGCAATCGTTTCGATCCGTATGTCTTTGTGATGAATAGCATTACGGAAGTACCAAAGGGCTCCTGTAATAATGCTGAGCCTTATGTCGAGGTGCATTTGAAGATATTTTACTTCGTTACTATAAGGACAAGTTAGATTTGACAATGTGAAAGTTACGTGGATGCAATAGGTTTCGTTCATTTTGATTCTCCACTTTGCCAGCCATTCTTCAAGGTATCAGATATGGGCTTAAGCAATCCGCACACGGGTCGTTGAGCTATCGTCGTGGATGCGATATTTCTTCTCCAATCGTGAAGAGTGAGAAGCGTAGCCGTTTCATTTTGAGTGTGCCTCAAGCGTTGTGCATTGCAGGCCTCAAGCCGAATGACTAGTCGTTTTTGCAAGTGCGATGGATGACGGCAACGTACAAATGCTCCGAATTGTATGATTTTACGAAGCATACTCACGTTTTCTTGACGACCCGTGTGCGGACATGAAACGAGGATGACGACAATCATTTTCTCGCAAGCTTCACAAGTGTCAAACGCATCTCTCACGCATCGCATGGCTAACGACCCGTGTGCAGAGTGCCTTACAATTTCAGTGAATAGAATGGTGACGTCATCTGCAAAGGTACTTGTAGCCCTCATTGCTATATCAGATGTGTAAATGGTATCAAATATAGTTCTCAATACACTTCCGTCAGTTAAGGGGGTATTCTGGTCTAGAAATTTGATCAAATCAATATCTTTTTGTTTGCATATTTTCAAAGTTTAGACTTTTAAAAATAAGGTTTTAAAAGGATTTTCGGAAATTCAAATTATTTTTGGAGTTACAGCTATTTTTGTGACACGCCAACTAACTGCACGAAACGAGACTCTAAGTTTTGAACGCGTTTTTCTTGGAACTACTTTTCTCGATACGGTTGACATGATATCTCTAGTTGTAATAGACCGATTTACGTGAACTTTTTCACAAACCCTCTTAACACTATTACTTTTTGTCTGACGTAGGGATTTTTTTTTTAAATTCTACTCTTTATTAAAAATTCCCAAAGTTGAAAAAATGAGGCAAAAAACGACTTATTTATACATGGATGCCATTTTGTGAAAAAAAAAGTTTTTTCAAATCGCCTACGTCAAACGAATTTGACACTTTTCTTTTTACAGAATTCACCAAAAACTTTAGTTTCAGACCACCAGCAAGGTTGGAATCATGTCAACCATAAGACCAGTTTTTTTTTGAGCCTTCACTTCGCCGGCCTGTATCTACATCATTTTTATTTTTTTTATTTTTCGAATACATTTTTGTACATTCAAAATATTAATACTAGACTGGTAAAAAAATATATACCAAAAATGCTTATGGTTTTTTTTTATTGCGTCCGTAAAATCCCCTCAAAATCAAGCCTCTAGACTAGAATACTGCATTAAACCAGCATGGGTATGATATTTAGCAGTAGAAAAGCTTTTGTACCTGCAATGTGCAGTTGGCTAAAAAGGAGGAGAGTAGCAAGTTCGGGAGTATTGATTGATTCATAATTTTGATTCTACACGTTGCTCCTACTAATGTTTTTTCCATGTTTCATGAAAATACACGATTCGCAAGATAATTTTGAAAAGGCTAGCAAGAAGAAAAATATTTTTGAAAACTGTTTGAGCATAGCATTGGTTATAAGATTCAATTTCGGATATTTTTTAGAGCAGGTTTCCTGAATGATCGTATTTTGCACCTTCTTAGCCGAAGCTTTGATTGGTTGCGATTCCTGGGCATTGATTTCAGATAAAAGTTGCATGTTGCCTTGGTGAAAAGTGTGAAAGCCTGTTTTAAGTTTACAATGAAAGCATACTATCCGTTGGCAGTTCTTAGAGGAGCTTCCCTGATTGAGGTTTTGTTAATTTTTTGCCTGTTTTTTACAGCGAATAGTCAACACTTTTAATAGGAATGAATTTCTCCAATAATGAGTGTAACATTATCTCGTTTTTTTTTTTTCGCAAGTGCCACTCTTAGTTCCTGTTGAAACATTTTTTAGCGACGTTTTTGTATGCTCGAACCTGGGCAATTATCAATGTCTTCATGCCAGCATGAACAACAAATGCAGGTCTTCTTCGAGTTACGCGGTTAATCAGTTCCACGTAAGGTGAATCAAGCTACTACATGAATTTCGATTCAATACCAAGACTGCATTCGAAGAATAGAAGGTGGAAAGATTTTTAGTGTCGACACCTGCAAAAACTTCAATATTTACAAAATTAAAACATATCTTACTTACATATAAGTGTTTTCGTTGCGATACTATTAAAAATTCCATTTTTCCTAAGTGGTTTCGAAGCTATGCTCCGTTTCTCATCAGCTATAAGCTCATAATATATAACATATTTTAGTCATTTTCATTGCAGGGTGATTTCAATTTGAAAATTCATTGGTAGAATATCTTAGTAAAAAAATTTACCAAAATCATCATAGCTGGCAATACTAACCTAACTTTGTAAACAAAATTCTTTCGAATTTGGCTTAAATTAAGATCAATTTACCGTATAAAATTTCGCTTTAATTTAATGCCTGCACAGGGAAAGGAGGTGCTTTTTTTTTAATGAATATGCTTCAAGATGACACCACAGCCAGACAGTTGTCCACATTTATAAATAATTTCTATCAGACCAGTTCCTACTTAAAACAGTACATTCTGCGATCTGATGATCCGGTCTTGAGTTACCATGAACGAAAATTTCGTGTACTCATAAACTAGGTATTATTGAGAAAGGTTACCGTTCTTTTGAGACGCGGGCTTTTAAAATTTTAACGTTAGCCCCTGGTAAAAAGTGTTGAATTTCTACTTTGAAATTGTCGGCGACCACATAAGGTCAAAAATATCCAAAACGATATCATAGCCAAGCTTTAAACATTAGTAGTTTTCATTTTTCTTAAGGCCGGCGATACATGTAAACGCCCGAAAATAGACCATTTTTCAGAGGCTTATTTAAAATAGAAGGAATAAATGAATCGTTTTAAAAGTGTTCTTGCTTATTCATTACATATTAAAATATAAGAATCTGATTTGATTTAATTTTTTGTTTCAAAATGGCCACGGTATTAAGCAATCTCCTGAGACCCTCGCGGCGAAAGGCATCAATCGGCGGGATTTTTAGCATCAGTTACAGCAGTTTGAAATCAAAAAATGGACTGGAGTGTGTTTATTAAACATGCATCTTCTAGTTGAACCAAGAAAAATAAGTAAAAAAAAAACCGTGAATTAGCACGCCTCATAAAAAAAGTACGATTTTTCACCCTTTTTTTCGACAGTTTTTGGGTCGAAAATGCTAAATTTTGAAAAAATTTTCAACTAAAAGCTTATACTATAGAGAAAGCGTGTGCCAAGTTTCAAAAGAATCGGTTGAGAACTTTTTGAGTTATCTTGCCCGCCAACCTAAAACAAAGTCATTTCGAGAAAAGCGCAGTTTTGACACACAGAAACTCTATGATTACAGCAACTTACCAACTAATCAGCGATTCAAGGTCCATAGAGAAGTCCTTCAGTACGTTTATTTTTTAGATGTTAATTTAACTATTAAATTTTACATGTATCGCCGGCCTTAAATTTATTTTGTCCACAGAAAGAAAGCGGTTCTTTAAAATCCATTAAAATGCCCGCCGCCGCCATAGGGTGAATGATCTCCCAATTCTAACTTAATACAGACCTACTCTTTATATATACCATTTTCGAGTCTAATTATAATTTTTTCAAATCAAATTCGTGAACTTTTGACACCAATACAGAAGCTTTCGAGTCAAATTCATAATTTTTTTGTCAGATTCATAATATTTTTGAATCGTGAATTCCTAGTTGCTTTTCGAAGAGAACTCTAATTTGTGCACGTCAAGATCATAATTTATGAATTTGATGCGCAAAATATGAACTTACTTAAAGATACAGGAATTTTATTTAAAAAAAAATAAAAATTTCACTTGCGATATTAATTTGAATTTAAAAAATTATGAATTTGATTTGAAAAAAATATGAATTGGACTCAGAAAAATTATGAATTTCACTCGGAAAATTATGAATAGATATCGAAAATTTATGAATTTGATTTGAAAAAGTATTAATTAGACTTGAAAATATTATGAATTTGTGCCACAAATCTATGAATTTGACTCAAAAATGGTATAGATCAATATTTTCTGAAAATTCTATATTTTCTCAGTCGTGTTTTTGGTGTTTGACCAGTCAATAACGCTCTTTTAAATCTAAAGCTATACTTTTAACATTATTTTTGCAAGTCCAAAGGTGTTTTACTATCCTTGCTACGCACCATGTCATAATGAGTACGAGTTTGGTTTGAGGCGTTACGCCACCTTGGCGTTCGGAAAAATAGGTGTAAAAAAGACACTTTTTAACGCAGTTGTTTAAAATAATAAAATAATCTTTTTTTACACACATACATAGTATTTCTATGAATAATTTGCAATGTTAAAAATTGAAAGAAATTAAAAAATGAAGGAGATATGAGCTGACAAGTAGAGACCTAATTTAAAAACCCTCGCTGATGGTGAACTTGATTTCTCTACTAGGTTTTATAGAAACACAGAAAAATGTTTTTTTCTTGTTTAAAAGGGTAATAGTTATAGTGTGACGTAGGGAATACTTTTTCCAATTTAATTGAAGAAATAACAGCTATTTGTCCAAAATAACTCAAATTTGCCTCGAAATTTTGAGTTTCAAAAATTTATAACTTTTGAACATGAAACCAATCAAAACAGAGCCTACATCACGCTTTAGATAATATTACAAATTATAACTGTTGTAAATTTGAACCAAATTGGTCGATTAGAATGGGGTATATCGTGTGCACCGTTTTGAAAAAAGTGGTTTCGAGAAAAACGCAAAAGAAAAAAGTACATGTACTCAAGTACTTTGGCGCGCTTACTGCCAATTACTATAATTTCAATAATAATGAGTATTCTGTGAATAATTAAACGATGAAAATATTCTTAAAAGCACAAAAAGAAAAAGAAAACAATTTTTCGAAAATTTCAAGGTCGCGTCACCCCTTAACCTCTGAAAGCGCCAACAATCAATAATTACAGAACAGTGAGTAACAGCCAAATAATATTGCTGCATTTTATTTTAACTTGATCATCGTAAATGGTTTGTTATTTCGAAAATTGAATGTGCAGAATAAGTTTGAATGTCACAAATTTTAATAACATATTTCTGCTTGATAATGTAGCATGTAACCGCAAAAAATGAATAATGCATGAACGGAATGACTATAAAATAAATTCCCAAATTTTTAATTAGAGCAGAAAAATGCAAGATGCATATGGGACATACAGTTAAAGTTTTACAACTAGAATACTATATTAACGTTCATAGATATTACGAAAACCCACGAAAAACTCTTGAACTCCCCTTCATATTCTTCGCTTATGCTCTATCAACCCCCAGTTGCCTACTGGCCTACATTCGTATCATCTATCAGTAGACGTCAGTATGGGAATGAATGACTTCTATTGCCGGCAATAAATTGTAAGTGTTAATTTATCAACAATTGAAAATCGCCAAGGGCGTGTTGCTCCGTCCGTAAATGGTCGAAATTCCTTTCTTGAGGCAGCAACAGTCCCGTCGCTAGCTTAATTTTTTTATGGACAATGATTGTTCGTCGCACAACTATAAAAAGCATGCAGGCAAGCCTATTCAACAAAAAGTCACTGCCGGCTGTGATATAACGGTCATAACGTCTATGAATTTTAAACGATTGGATTCTTATTTCTTCCTATAAAATCTTTATGACTTTATGGCTGTTACTAACCTCATAAATGGTCCTGACCTGTGCAACACCTTCGGGACACAGACATTTTAACCTAGTGCATGGCAGAAATGACGGGAACTGTGGAAAGAGGAAACGTAAAAAGTTTTATGCTTTGTTGTCCTTTTTTATAAGTTACATATAATTACCTCAATATAAACATAAAATACTTAAATGCACAGTATTGTGCACGGAACGGTCTCAAGAGTAGTCTGTTTGCCCAAGAGGGGTAGCAAAAAAATGATAATTCACGGCCAAAGTTTCTTGAAAATTCGGTTGGTTTTTTTTTTGGTTTTCGTGCTGATTTCATGCTCTTAACTCTTTCGAATTGTTGCTCGGTTTGCTCGTATATTTTTTAATTTTCTAACATATGTGCTGTCTATAGATAGCCGACGCAATGGCTTATCAAGTTTTGAAATTTGAATTAGTTTTATATTTATTTTGCAAATAAAAATGTTTGTGACATCACTGTTTGCTTTTCGGAGTTCGACGTATTCATGCCAGTTTGATACATAAACGCCGCGAATGTTGATGTCAGTAATGCGATTGTGATTTTTTGCAAGAGAAGTGTATATATTGTGTTAGTGTGTGGTATCGAAACGAATTTGGTGTAGACAAGTAGTAAAACAAAAATATCGTGCCATGAATTGAACAGCTGTTTCTTTATGCGAAATGTTGTGGTGCGAAATTAGAATTGAAATCATATCGTTCGTGTCGTACATACGAAGAAAAGACGTTTTCCGAAGGTATTTCAAAATAATTTTTTTATTATGTTTTTGATGGTAATTTTGGTTGATCTGTAATGCGTTCTTGCTGGCGAATTTACTTGCTCTACTATAAACTACATCCATAATTCTAGCTATTGAAATTAAATATAACTATGTTCTTGGCATTGACATTTTAATTTAGTTTGAAATTTATTTGGCTTGGGGTCTAATTTATGCCGATTTAAAGATATATGCGTTGATGTAGTTTTACCGGCGGCAAATTTAAAATAGTGAACAGGTTTTGAATTCACTTTGAACTATCCTTTTGTGGTATTTTTTTTTGCCTGGATAAGTCCATTTCATAGAAAAAAGTGAAGTATCCTCATTTGGCTGTTGGATTTAGATTTATATCACGGGCACGTATGCATATATTTTTATTTTTCCCCATTCATTCCATTAATCTGACAACATTAGTAGTTTAAATGTTAATAAATAATAGAAAAATAGTTAGCAATAGCATCAATTGGGTATCAAATGACTACTCTTGGCAACATAAGTATATTCTGTTAGCAACAAAATTCGTAGCTCCGTGCCTTTAGCTCAAGCATATACTATTAGCTTTAAGGTTTAAAAACAACTTTTTACCATGATGAAAAATTTGACATGAAATAGGAAATGAAACTGTCATTGCTTGATTGAATATTCTTTTTAAATATTTATGATATGATTGTTTACTATACCCTCGTAAACATGCGTATTGTTTTGCTTAGGAAATATTCCAAGATGCTATTAGGCTACTCCAAATATTGACTCAAAGCAAATAAAGCATAGAGATATATATAGCACTATTTAAATAGTATATTTTGGTTCGAATCGCTCACGTAAATTCCTACCTCGAAGCTTTTAGTGATCAGTAGTTTGAATTAGGTATAGACTAGTATTGCATGTAGGTAATTGAGTGTAATAAAAACTTATGTAGCACCTATCATGATTAAAATAAACTGTAAGAGGTAAATGTACTGCATGAAAATAACTGAAGTGAGTTACAGGGATATGCAGATAACTTAAATAACGCTATTTTATTTTCCTGAGATCTAAGTTATGAAAAAGCAAAAACTTATAATAAAGCTCCCAAATAAACCATAATTATTGATAGAAAAGGTGCCAAAATAATGTGTACTCGTCATTTGGGTGCCAGAGCATTGTCGCTGAGTAAAAACGGTATCCAAGGGTCAAGACTTTCGAAAAATTTTGTGTTTCACAGGAATACCATCCACACTGAGAAAAATACTTCTATTTTTTGAAGAAAAATGAACACATTATCAAAGAAAATTGGTAATGATTCTGCGCCAAAGAAATATTTACTCAATCCATAGAAAGACATTTCTTCATTTCAAAGAACAAATATTGTACTTGCCCTGAGTAAAACTTGGTATAGTTTCAAAGAAATATTTATTCAATCGAAAGAAAGGAATTTATTCATTTCAAGCACTGATATTGCACTTGCCCTGAGTAAAATTTAATATAATTTCAAGAACATCTGGCATCTGGCATAAATCGGTTCACGTACGATCACCGAAGTTAAGCAGTGCTGGGCGCGGTTACTACTTAGATGGGGGACCGCTTTGAAAGCATAGCATGTTGTTGGCACGCAAAAACTTTGAAAAAAAATTACCATTTTTTCCTTTTTTTAAGGTGCGATATTTTTTTCTCATTTTCTGAAGCGCTAGTATTATTTATGCTCAGTCGCCAATTTAAGCTATAATGTTACACTTAATCAATGGAGTTAGGAACACTGAAGACGAACAAAGTCAACCATGACATGAACCCGGCGGCATTCGAACCCTCGAGCGGTAGATCGCTGCTTTGGATTGACACGTTAGCGAACTAAGCTATCGACCCTTTATTTGTGTAGAGGAAAAATTGATAGAAGACAGAAAAACTATCAATTTTTTCGTCGAATATTGAAGCGTGGTTGTTGTTGAAACATAGAAAAAAATATTCGCGGTGTAGATATAATTTACTAAATTCATAGACGTAATTTACAAGATTTGAGGAAAATTACTTATTTGAAATAAGGTAAAGCAAAAATTGTATTTCGTTGAATATAAGAAGTTTTTCAATGATATGTATACAAATTACTGATATCAAATAAAAGTTTATTTGATTTGTGGAAGATTTCACATCTCGTAAACAAGTAAATATTTTCTTTGATTTTCGGAAACATATTTTTCTGAGTGCATCATTAGGTAGCAAAAGCAAATAAATAACAAAATATGAAAATTTTCACAGGCAGAAGACGAAAATGAATAACTTCTGCAAAATTAGACAAACATATTATTAGAGGAAATTTATTGTACGGCAATCTGCATATGGAAAAATCAAAGTGCGTGCACTTAAGGCTCGGGCACATAGAACGCTATTTGTCGCGGCCACTATCAGTACCTTGCAGTCGTGTCTAAGCTTCAAAACACCATGCTTTGGTATTTGCTTTACATATTTGGAATATTGTGAGCACATTAAATATATCACGACTGAAGAAAAATAAAGGAATCTGATAATCAAACAAAATATTAATCATTAGAAAATATTATATTATAAATATTATATTATGTAAAGCCAACGCGGTTTTTGAGCTTTTGCAAAAACTCCGAGACGATTTGTAGAGAAAAAGAAAAGCTAAAAAATGCGAATTTTATGGTAGTACATGATACATAGATTTGAAAAGATTTGTTTACACTATTACACGAAAATTTTACAATTTATCAATGAAAGATCTCAGAGCCTAGTTACTTTACCCTTATCTCACTTTAATACCATTATTTTGTAAATCTCTAAATATCTTTATCATAGCAATTTGCACTTTGTGTTATTGCAAAGTACGAAACAAAAGAACTAGGTAAAATATGAATTGAAATTACAAAACACACATGTTTGCCTCTCAATTTGAGTTGGAAAAATTAAATTTTTCGCAGTTTTCGAGCAACCGTTCGTGCTTGCCTGTCGTGCAAAATCCTTCCGCATAGCACAGATAGAATCTCTATCTTCTAGTATTCAAAATGGCTGAAACTAGTGAATTAACATGTTCATAATGCGCTCATTGATCTCAAAATTTGTCCTATCTAAATTTCACTTGAATATATTACTCCTGGACAAAAAACTGCCAAAGGTGCTAGAGCCGAAAAAGTAGACTCACCGTTACAAAGTAGAAACTGTTCCAAAGAGATCTGCTCCATGCAGCTATATTAGCGCATTTGACTCAACTTTAGTATGTTTCAAGACAAAAAGGTGGAAGAAGTGTATACATGAAAATAAAATTAACTCATAGAGATTTATTTTTAAACGAGGAATTTTGTGACAAAGAATTTACTACCTATTTTTGGCTAAACCTCTAAAAACAAATTTTTGTCGACAAGAAAATAAATTTTATTATATTCGGTTCAATTTACCGTAATTTTTTTTCTCAAAAAAAATACGGCTCAATCACACTACTAGGCCATAATGCGCACCACACAGTGAATTGTTTCGGATGTAATGGCCTCTCTACGATTATTTGTGGATTTTTTGACCCCCATATTCTACAGTTCTGCTTATTAAAGTATCCACAAAGCAAAAAATGGGCCTCATCACTGAAGAAACTTTTTTTTTCGAAAAAAAGCATCAACAGCTTGTTGTTCCAACACCTAATTCACGTATGTTATACGATCCATATTCTTAAATGGCAAACCTTCAACTAAGGGTTTTACTTTTTCAATCACGAAATCCTATACTAGCCCAAAACCAAATTTATCCACCATAAAAATTAGACCGTTGTACACGGGCCTCTTAGGGCTAAGGTGTGAGAGCACAGGCAAGGTGGGGCCTTCACTGAGTTACAGAAGCTTAAATTTCAAGAAAACTTCTCTCCAGAGGATGACGTTGACGAGGTAGAATATATTTCTGAGTCTGCAGAATGAATGCCTGCCTCAGTGTTGAAAACAGGGCTCACGGCGTTACGAAGACGAACATACATAAAGATTCAAGTGTTGAGACAATCAACATATATATCCACGACTAAACTTTAAAACTGTTCGACAAACTAGAAGAACATTCTACTTGTACTATGAAAATATCATAGTCCTTCTCAATAAGAGATTCTTCAAAGCTAACGGAAGACTGGAGAACTCCTGCACTAAGTAACATTTTTAACTTTGGGTATGACTTAAGTCGAGCTGAAGAAATCGCCCTCTCAGACGAAATAATAAGAGTGCCGAAAGCACTAGCTCCAGAAAAACTTAGTTCTAAAGAAAAATAACCTTTGTAAGTTTCGAAAAAATCACCTGGTACATATTGCTTCTAGTAGCATCAATTAATTATGAAAATTTAAGTATGCTGGAGAAAAACTGTTGGTCACTCTTACTTGCAATAAATGTTAACCTCATTGTTTCTTACTTTTCAAGCGTGTGCTACTATTATAAGATGTTTGAAGGTCTTTCAAATTTTCACGGCCCCGTGCTTTGTTTTGTTTGAAGTGGCAGCCACTTCACTTCACTAATAAATAAACTATAAACTATATTATTCTCTATAATAAATTCCAATTATTCTCGTTAATTTATTTTTTATTGTTCCTTGCTGAAGATTTGACAGAAAACGAGGAGATGGAGTTTTTTTTCGAAAGTTTTAGATAACAAGAACACTTCTGATTTTGTAAACTTCACGCAAAATCATTCCAAATCAAATTTTTATGGAAGAGTTTTTATTATTTTCATTAGATATATGATATATTTTTATTATTTTCATTAGACGCTGGGTTACCCTTGCAAAGCTCTATACTTTTTTGCCACTGCGATCTGATTTTATGTTTATTTTGATTTTGAAGCAGCTGTGTAGACGATTGAATCAATTTAGCGGTAGCATTGAATCGAAATTATGTCGTGCCATATTTGTTCAGAGCACGCTAATTGATTTTTGTTGACTTTAAGGCAATTTTCGGGTAGATGAAATGGTTTGCCTTCCAGTCTTTTACAATAGTTAGTTCACTCGGCATTATCACTACTTCTTCATATTTGGTAGGTTCCCAATCGAAACCGTCTTCGAACAATTCATGTTGCATAACGTTGACACTCACAGCTCTGTAGAGCTGGTCGTAGAATAATAACTTTACTACAATGTTTGCTCGTGTTGTTTCACGTGATTTTTTTTTCAAATTCATTCGAAAAAGGCTCTACTATAAATACTTTTCGCAATTCAGCTAAATTTTTTTTCTAAATCAAAATCAAAAGATTCTGTTCATCTACTTTAAATTTCAACAATGCTTCATCTTCGGCAACTAGTTCTTTGTGATATTCAATTATACCTGTTGAAGCTCACTATATTTAAATAAATCTCAATATCGTTTATTTGACAGTAAAAACTACTGATAGTATTTCACAAGTGAGCTCACAATCACAATCCAACAATGCTTTTTCGATTTTTAAGGCTCTTAATTATTCTAGGTATCTGGCAATAAATGTTCTGTAACAGATAGTCATACGCAAGATTCTTATACTTTTGCCTCTTTGAATGAGTCGTAACTATATTTAATTCATACTAAAGTCTAACAGTGCTCGATTTTTGATTGTTCTAAAAAGTTTTAGTAGAATCTTTCAAGCTTCAATATACTCGTATGATAGAAATTTTAGGTTCCATTATGATAACACTTTGCCACAATATCTGATTTCAATATTGAAAATCATATTAAATGTTAGCTTCGGATGATCTGTCCTTTCTTACTTTTGAAATTTCAAACACAACTAAATGTCAACTGAATTTAATATCTGAATTTCGATTCGAATGTGCGCACCTGTATCGAATTTATTGCGAAAACTATTCAATATTTCTTCCGCCTTTAGCTCATTTCATTCTGAGCATTAGCTTTTGATCCCCAATATGTATTTTTATTAGCTAATCTTCGATATTTCAGCGTAAGAATTGCATTTAATGACCATGGCTTGGTGAACTGAACTCAATTATGCCCGAGCAGCTAAAGTACTATGTGAACGAAATAAGATGTCGATTCGCTCTTTTCGATTTTATTCCTTCGTAATTATAATTTGTTGTCATTCTGAAGGTATCGAATCCGTTTTTTGAAAAGTCAATCCAATCAGAAGTAGAATTTAACGTGAAGATGGCCGTCGCTAATCCACTATGCATGTAAATTTCAATTGCTTGAAACCTCTTAGCTCAGTTTTATACTTAATTATCATATAAAATCTATAATTTACGTGAAATGCTAATGCGTTTGAGGACATCGAAGTGCAGTACGTAAGAGTGCGCGTTTTGAATGTCAATGCAGTAAATAAGAAGCAAGACCGTGTAGTTGTTGTATCGTTCTCGGGGCCTTTTAAGAGAAATGCAAATTTAATTGAGCGGCAATATCAAAGTGAAGTTTTTTAGTCTTACAGTATATAATTTGAAAAATGTTAAAGATATGTAAATATATGGCGAAGAAATATATACCAATATACAGTTGGCCCACCATATAATTGTTAAAAATATAAAAATTATAAAAATTATCAAGATGATAAACTAGACAGTCTCACGAATTTGTAATTGTTTTAAAAATTTTTCGTATGATTGTGACTGCAACTAAAAGTATCTAAAGTGTTTTTGTGGCTAATTTGGTACATGTTGAACGCAAAAAATGTCTCATACTAAAATCTACCTTTCCTCTCAAATCGCTCAAAATGCATTCCTTTATGTATATGGCATACAATCAACATGCGTTTCTGAAATAAAATATTCCGACATTGGCGCTTAAGAATTTATGCTCACTGTTTTGTGTCGTGAAATTCCATCTTAGTGTTTCTTTCTGGCAGTAGATGAAGAACAGCCAAAGAAATTATTAATAAAGCAAGACAGCAAACCGCAATGACCCATGACTGCTTCTGTGGCTGCTTCTATAACACTTTTATGTTATTAGCAACATGTACGGAAGCTACATATGAGCTTATGAGCAAAGACAATTTCGGAGACGAAGAATATCCTTTTTGGGGCAAATCCTTCCGTAAAGTAAAGAATGTCGTAAAACGTGGGATTCGAATTACAAAGATGGGGCTTGTGGAGCTGATGGAGCTCATGGGCTGTGCCACAATTAAAAGTTTCTAGAAACAAAACCCACAACGCTTAAATGTGGCAAGGAGTCATCAACCGACGAAAAGCTGCTGGTGTAATGTGTGTCGTGTTAATTGCAGAAAACGATGTCATCGCAAAGTCTTCCAATGCCGGTCTCGACACAGGCGACTCAATGATTCTTCCTGATATCATTTCGTTGGCACATGATCCACTTGTTCTTAGTCATTTAGTATGCTCCTGTATATTCCTTGAGTGAACTGGGATGGCTTCGAACTGGTGTTCTTCCTTCTGAATCTTTGCAAGACTGATCTTAGTCGTTTTATAGTTTTGGAGATCTAAAATAATCGACAATATCTGGGGAACTTTCGACTTTAGGCCGTTGAATATTGCGGGAATTCGCTGAGAAATGTCACAGATGGCAATACAAAAGCATGATGAGCAGCACACGCACATTTAATTCGGTTGTGTAATGAGCCAATAAATTCATGTGGTGTATTGTTGTAATTAACCTGCGCTTAAGCTGGTGAATTGTCACAGCAGCTTGTGATGAATTTCTTAATTTAATCTTTTGAAAGTTACATGCTTTGAATTTTCACTGGAGAATGTAAAATTATTTTGTACAATTCTGTGAGTTTTATGCGGAGAAATGAATGAAAAAGTTTTTGTAAATGTATGTGGAAATGGTAGAGTCGAATCTTGCATCAGTTATGGGGAGAAACGATAGGATAAGGAGATTTCATAGGCATGAGATATGATTGCTGTAGAGCATGAGAGTAAATTTCCACCATAGAATGACAAAAACTTTCAAAGAAGTACTGCACATTAACATGTTAGAGGAACTGCAAGCCTTAAAATAGTGCTTAAGTAATTTAATTTTGGAAATTTCGTTTGAAAACGCTAAAATTCTAATGTTGGTGGCAACATCAAAGCTTTTCCATTTGGACTACTTTCAATTAATAAGTAGTGTGAAAGCAATTTATCGGAAATATTTGAATCCTTTCCGATGCATCTGAAATTCAATCCTAAATCACTGATGATAGTAAAGGTTGTTATTTTGTGGAAGAGGCGAATGTTCCTAATTCTGCAGCCAAATATTTAAACATGACTTGTAATGGTTAGTTCTGCTTCAGAAGAAATTCCAAAGCTTTCCACTTTGCCAGTTCATTGCATTGTTTAGTTAGCGGTTAATATTGAATGTAGTAACAGCAACAGCATTGCCACTAACACATAAATTTAACAGCTCAATATTTTATGTTAGGAAGTTACAATATTATATTTGCAGTTTAACTTTATATATTAGGGATGTTAACTTTTTATGTAAAGAACACCTGTAAAAATATTTCGACAAAATGTTTTAACATCTTAACATAAATATACTACTATGATTTGTTTGCTAAGTTTTTTTTTCTTCCATCTCTGCTCCTAACATAGCTTCAAGGAACTCTGCTGTAACTGTGCCTTTTCATGAGGTTTTTATCATTACTAACCATCTGGAGGTGTAAATCTTAATATCCTCGTTAGGTCACTCAGCAAATAGCGGCCCTGCTGGCATTCCTACTGTGTTTGTTAAGTCTCTTGCATTTTCCTTGTGTGTTTTTGTGTCTATTTTATTTAATTTGAGTTTGCCCGTTGGTGTTTTCCTTCCAGCTGGAAAGTTTATCCGATTTTAAAATCGGGGGACATTGGTAATGTTGCCTGCTTTCCTCATTTGCTTGAGCGAATCGTTCATGATAGAATTCATAGGGCTTTTAATCATTTATTTTCTAAAGAGCAACATGGATTCATTAAGGGAGGTTCTACAACTACCAATTTACTGGAATTTACTAACTTCTTTGCGTGTACTTTGAACAACGGTCTTCAAAATTATGTGATTTACATTGACTTCGCAAAAGCATTTGACAGGGTAAACGACTCAGGGCTGTTAGAAAAGGTTTGTAACTTTGTTGTTTCCAGTTCCCTTATATCCTGGCTTTCTTCCTACATTCATGATTGCACCTGCCGTTTTGTTTTTAATGGTTGTTCTTCGGCCTCTTTTTATCCTAAGTCTGGCGTTCCTCAGCATTTGTGTGCTCTTTTTTACGCTGATGACCTTAAATTTTTAAGAATGCTTTGAAGCTACGGTGAGCATCAGTTTGGTTACTAAGACATGTTATGAATTTGTTAACGTTGCTCCTTTGTTGTGTATATTATGTTTTATATCTTTATTTTTTCCTCTATTTAGTTATTTATGTTTATTTTTTTGCTTTATATTAATAGTTTTTTTTGTATACTATCTAATTTTATAATTGAATTGTACTGCTATGTTGGATTTGAACGAATGAATAAATAAATAAATAAATAATTTATCTATATCAAATTATGAATAGAATGTGTACTGAATGGTTTGAGGAATTTTGAAACCATGTGAGTATGTAACCTACGAAATAAGTGACCAAAATGATGTCTGCAAAAGCTTGTTGGTTCTTATAACAGTGGCTCACTTTTGGTTCTTATTACAGTAGGATTGAAAAAGTCTTTGGATTCTCTTGAAAATTTTGTAACGTTTCTTTTTGCTAAATCAACTTTTTAAAAATTTGAGCACTTTTTGAAGACATCCACAAAAAGCTCGGATTTTGGAGTACTTGTCGATCGTCTAAATGCCATCATCGCATAATCCAAAGCTGGGTTAGGCTTCGCACGGAGGTGATTGAAGGAATTTTTAAAATATTTATATAATATAAAAACTCTAAACTGTACTTTAGTAAGACCAATCCGTGAATATGCATGCTTTATTTGGACAACTTATCAGCAGATGCATATTGACCACGTCGACTCAGTTCAAAGAAATTTCTTGCGTTTTTTCTAATCCCCTTTGGTTGCCTCTTTATACTTATTGGGTCAAACTTTTGGCTATGAACACACTTGAAACTAGACGCCATAAGATCAAACTCTCCTTTGCTGCTAAGTTTTTCGCCGGAAGTATCTCTTCCGAATTTATATTAAGGGGTAACACCACAGTAACGGTCGAAAAATAAGGCTTTTTTTGACAATTTTTTTTGGAAACCTGGAACGGGAGTAGGCAATTTCCGATAAAGGGCTTTATTGAGCACACATTGAAGTATGAGAAAGAAATTTTTTATTATCATTTTCATACAAAATTGCGGCGATAGCGCCGATCTTCAAATAAGCCTTTTTTTTAATTGATAAACGGGCGAAAAGATTTAGCGCAAACGATGAAACCTGGATCAAAAAAGAAACAAAGTTCATTATTCACATACAATTAGCTATAGAATCACGTAGGCATTTTGATTTAAACTGATTTTTGTAGAAATGGCGCACTTTTGAATTTTTTATATTTATTTTTAATTGTTTGTTATTGTTTATAATTGTTTTTTAAAAAAATGTTTGCATCCAATCAAAAAACGGCTACGTGATGGTCAAGATATTGCATTTACAAAGCTACAAAAAAAATTTGAGACTGATCGGAGCAATAGTTTTCGAGTTATGATTTCGCCCAAGTCGAAAAAAGTAGTTTTGAGAAAAACGTATTTAAAGTTTAATGTGCATTTAAATCATAAAAATGTTATATGCACCTTTAACAACGATGCCTGCACCATACATTTGGCTATCCGTGTTGATGCTCGCCTATATAAAAAAAGCTATAAAAAGCTATAAAAAAAAATTAGATTTTTTGAACCGGTTACTGTGGTGTTACCTCTTAAGTAAATTTTGTTTAAGAATCGAAACAATTGAACCTATCATCCATTAAAAGAGCTGTTAAAAAGAATTCTAAGAATTTCAACATCAATTTATCGATATTGTCTTTGAAAACTATTATTTGAATTATTTATATTATTATTACTACCTATTATTTGAATACTTATATTATTTACATTGAAAACTATAATGAAATCAGTTTTGTTTTGTGTAAGTAGTCTGTTTTAGACGAAATTTTCAAATAAATAGAGCCATGCCATACTGAAGTGATGACCAATGATAGGCGAAGATGATTGGGTGCTAGAAAACTGCAACATCTTTTTTTCCTCCAACAATACTTAAACTAAGAGGCGAAAATGAGTGTTTACTAATTTAAAATTATTTTCTCCGTCCATGTTGTTTTTTGTTTTTTGTTTGCAATATCAAAAATAGAAATTGCAACAATAAAGATATTTACAGACTTATGTAATAACGATGTACAATAAGTAAAGATAAAAACAAAGTTACGAACTCCTAAGATTTTTCATTTATTAATTGTGAAATCTTGATGCAAATATGTAAATAAGTCTTATAAAATTCATTTATTAATTGCTACCATGAAATTCTGCGTTCCCAAATTATTTACTCGTTGATAGGTAAATTATTCGTTAGATTTTTCTAAGAGTAATTTTTTTCTTAGATTCTCTTTCTTGTTATTCTTTCCTTATTTGTGATCTCTATACAGGCACATACTTTTTAATGCTGCCTTACTAACCATAAAGGTTCTATTTACATTTCTGTCATTTTTGACTTAACACCGGATTCAAAACATGCTCAATTACATCATTCTACAAAATATGAAAAACCTATCATTTGTGGAAGTATGTTAAAATCAATAGCGAAAAATCTCTCCATCTACAAAAAACGTCGCACTTCTAAGCCTAAATGTTCTATCTACTGCAGATAGAACCTTTATGCTTAGTAATGGAGCCAGTTTTTCGTTTCATGCTACTACAAAAAAGTTTTATGTACCTAAAACCGATCATCCACAACTATTTTCAACGTGAAAGCTTTTTCTTGAGATGTGTCTCAAGTAAACGTATTTGTATCCAAGTTTAAACTTTCATTACGTTTGATGGTGTCTGCAGCATTTAGGAAAACACAAAACATTGAATATCTCGAACCTTTATGCTTAGTAAGACAGAATGCATACGACCGCATATTATCAAAACATTTTAATACCCTTCACATGCAAAATATAAGCATCAAATTTTTATATTATAAGTGTATCAAATAAATACATTATAGAATGATGTTAATCATATTTGGCATCAATTATCTTAATCATATCTCGCTAAATTTATAAACATAATATTTAATAACATATAATAAGGACATTTTAATTTCTAAAGGCACTGCAAATCGTCTACATTTTAAGACAGAAGTACATTCTTCAAAAAATACCAACCAGCACGCTTGGAACTGATTTTTAGAACAGGTATGATTCTGTACTCGTATAAGACATAGCATGTATATAAAAGCATAGTACGACCCACCTTTACTGTCCATTATCATCCAGATGGAAATTTAAAGCTATTAATATTATTTATCCCGGAAAATCGATTTTCTGTTCATTACTCACAATTCCCTGCTTAGTATCTGCAAAAGTTCTTTCTGCTTCAAAATTAGCAAAAGCATTTCAAATGTAATGTTTGTAGACTGATTTTGTTCCTGAAAAAAGCAGCATATATGTATTCGCAGAGCGTATATTCAATATTAAATGTTTATTTGTCAGTAGCAAACAGATTTGATTCCGCTATCGATTTGCCAAACATTTGGGCAATAAAAAATCAAACTTGTTTGACATATTCAAAAGATTATTTTAACATGCTTGAAAGATGAGAACAAGATAATAAGCTCTAATGAAAATCTGTAACATGATTAAATCTCTCGACGCCTAGCTTAAATCGCATCCTGCATTAATTCTCAGACGAATTTATTAATAGTGGAAAGAGTTTTATGTGATTAAATAAATTCATAAACAGAAGATCGATGTCCGGGTTTTTTGAGTGGGTTTTCAAAGGTATCTATAACTGATGATAAATACTTAAAATTTTCTTCAATCCATATAGCTAATAATTTTGTGGAGCTAGATCCACAATCTTTCGCAACACAGTTATGCTAAGTGCGTATGAGATATAATTAGCATATTAAATGTTTCGGCCCTGTGATTTGAGACGGTGTTCAAAAAGTGAAGCATTTGTCACCATCGAAACTAACAAAACAAATCACGTGCTTCTCAACTTCAAATCAACCGGAAATTCGTTTCCAACACGTGATATTACATTAAAAACACGAAATGTGCCATAACGTGAATACTATTTCTTAGTTTCCATGCTTGCATTTTAAACAGGTGTTTTGTGCAGCAAGAATCATGATTTGCGTTGTCAGACCCGCATCTATCCGCGATTCGTGCTATACACCAGTATCTTAAGCGAAGAACACAATCCACCGTGGGGTGTGAATAAATTTTAATTTGAAAGCATTCATCTCTCATTCATAAAGATTTGCATTAATGTAGCGGAACTGTTGCACTTTGAATGAACTGCGACGACTAGAGCCTTAGAGTCATCTCATTACGTACGAGAAACGACAAAGTACAATCCGGGCCATCGACTTCTCATAAATACGAGGATGCACGGCAGGTTTTCCACATAATTTACCATTTTACTTAAGACGTTAAAGTAAGTCAAGCACGAAATGATTTGGCGCAAAGAAGATTCGACTTTGATTTTCATGTCGGCCGGGCTGAAAGAGCTGGAGCGAAATCCAAAGCAGAGAATGTTGGCGAGTGGGAAAATTGATACGGGTCTGGTGCGCGATCCCGGTCATAGTCGTTTAAAGTTAGTTGTACCGAAAGTGGATTGAAGACATCACTGAACCGTAGCGCCAAAGGCCAAGATGAAAATTGAATCACAGTGGAAAAATTCCAAGAGCTCTATTAAAGTGCGATCATGGAGAAATTGATTTATGACAATTTTCTAAAGTAGAGCATAGTTACCGAAGGGATGCCATGAAACCGACGCCCCAGATAATCCGTCGCTGTCCTGCTATGAATATTTCAATTTGATTGGAATAGGGGTGTGTGAGTGGCCGAGCTCGAGAGACGTGCTGTGTAGTGAGTGCTTGGCCTGTGGCCAGGCAGAGGAAAGACGGTGCTTGGTACTGCTTAGTCGGCCATAATACCCACGCTACAATGGTAGGTGCACACATGCGAGCAGACAGTGCTCGGGGCGTTGGTAGTATGAGTATATGGCTGGGTCGATGAGACCCGGTCTCGAGCTTGCTCTCAAGATATTTGCTGCCATAGAGTGGAACTACAGCTAGCCTGAGCTACATACCGTCGCACCACGCCCAGTTGGCTGATGGCGGACGATGCGAGCTAGAATCGATAGTGCGCTTGGTTAGTGTGCGTGCGTGCTGTTGTGTGCTGTTGTGTGAGATTGTGATTTGGCTCTTTGCAGGGTTTTTTTTGTGTTGGAAGGAACGTGTTTCCGCCCTTGACGTCTGGGTAGTATGGCAGTGCAGTGTAATCAATTTGAGAGCATTGCAGTGCAATCTAAAAGATGTTTTTTGTCTGATTGAAGCTCTTAAGAACGTCCAAGAAGAATTTCTAATGACCTAGGATTTGTTTTCGATGCGCTACAGCAGAGCGAAGCAATTGTCGAGCCGGTAAGTTCTGGATATAATTTGCGTTTGCCTGGGAACAGTTTTGTATGGTTGCTTGTTTGGATATTTTTGATATCGATCCAATTTTTTACTGAGCACACGCTGCTTGGATTGCTGTTGGCGCACAGCGAGAGTGGTGTTTCTCTACAATGCTCAACAAAATACTGATGAATGTCTTTCATATAAATAAACCATTCCATTGATTTATTGAATGATACGTGAATTGGTATGATTTTCTAGCTGGATTCGGTACATTATAAAACGATGCAGCATTGTGCACATATGTAAGCACGTTTATGCTGATAATTTCGTTCGTCACGTGAAACAATCAGTATGGAAAGAAAAGACAATAAAACAATCTTTAATGTGTGGTGGAGTATTATATAATGGAGTTGCTGTTGTTCAGCAATGAATGATCGTTCACAGAGTATTGATAGATATCCAACTAAATATTTCAATGCCATCATAGTAGCTTTAGTCGTTCTAAAGTATGCGATTTGAGTGCAAAGCTTGTCTTCCAACTACGTTCAAATAAAAAAAATGATTGCACACATTGATTAATGTGTTTCATTAATGCCCAGTAAGATAGGAAACATCCCATTCAGAGTCACTACCTTGGATACTAAATGTACCGTTTCCGTTGTTGTTTTCCGTTGACTTTGACCATATGACTGAAGCTGCTCCACATGGGGCACGGTGCGATTTGTCTATTTACTATTTCATTGTTTGTTTATTAAAGTTTTATAATCTTGTTGAAATATTACAATATGATTTGTATTATTATACTATCTTCTATACTATCTATACTATCATCTATACTATCTGCACTATTTTTATAGATATTAACTGGTTACTATACAGGATTGGGCATTGATTAGACAGGTACTTTAATGTTTTGTTATTCTTGATTCATCTTGGAACACTATGTTCGTGTGATAAAAGTGCTATTACTTTTCTATTGTTGTTTTTTTGGTCATGATTGATTTTTGTTTTGTTTTTGGTCCAACAATTTCGCTAATGATGAGTTTCGAAGAAAACCTTGATTATATGATAGACCGTATGTCACCACCCTGAAACAAGCATTCGTGGCAATTTTTATGGATAATCATCTAGATAGTTAGTTTTATCGTGTTCTCTAAATTAAGTCGCAATTGATAATTACCTACGTTGGTATAAAGTAACGTTTCTACAATGCTCTCTATGGTCTGCTTGATTCAGTTTATAAAATATTTCTTGAAAGCTTATAATAGTGAATATGACTTATGTTTGGAATTGGGTTCATCAACGTTTATATTAACTTTAGCAATAAAAAAAGGTACGAGGCACATCCTAAAAAAAATTTAAGATATGTCTACAATACTATTATGAATAAATTTCGGTAGGAAATCCTATGCAGTATAAATTCTATTTCTGTGAAATCTGTCCCCGCGCATGGGTATTTTAAGGTTCTTATTCACTGTATAACCGTATAATTATTTGGGATTTTGATTGTCCTTCATGACTTATACAGAAGTTCGAAATAAAACTTCAGACATTTTTCACTTCGAATGCACTCGTAACAACTGCATTCAACTGAAATAAAAACCAGAGATTTTTAATGGGAATATAAATCAATTTGGAGCTAAAACAACTAGCTTCCAATGTGAAATTCGATTATTTAACGATTAACGCTCAAATGTTGAAATATTTGTTTGTATTTTGAGGTTTTTGCTAACTCGTCCAATCAAACTTAATCCGACACTCCGTCAAAAGGATGGGAGCTGAAACAATAAATCTATTGATTACAAGTAATCGTGGGTGTAGATCATGATAGAGCAAAAAATTGTTTGAGAGGACTATCTTCACTTCGGATATCTGAACAACTAGCGGTTATTTGAAGGATACACAAACACATAAAAATGAGATTAGAGAGGCTTGTCGCTCTGTTTATTTTGTACAAAGAGTCAATTTTTTTTACCGACTCTAGTAGATAAGAAGCTCATAGATGTAGAATGCCTTATTTATTCAATGGTCTTAATCGTGAACTTGCTTTGTGCCATTAATAATTCGCTTCTTCATATTTATTTCCATTTGCAAAAGAGTTGCGGTTAGGTAAGGTTAATAACTTATATTTTTTTCCTAGTCCTCATAAGTAAAGTTTCTTCTCTGCTTATAATAATATAAGAGCAATTAAAGATCAACTAAGCTTATAAACTAATCGAAAAATGTGAAGATTCTAGATTCTCTTCTGGGAGTTTTCTAGATTTTTTTATCGTTGTAAAAACAAAAGCCTCAGGAGGAAACAGTTTACGAGTAAGTTTTGTTCTTTAGTGATTTTCATTATATGTTGGTACAAAAGGAATGAGTGGTGTTTATTCAAGCTTTAGATAATATAAAATATTTTTCACATTGTTCGTGAAAAATTATTATTATTTATTACTCTCGTGAAGATCAGATTATTAGTTATTCGTCATCACTTAATTTTGGCTTGTGAAATAACATTAAGTTAGGTTAGTGAAGAGGGCTGCCGGGAACGTGGCCAGCATTAGGCCACCAGCTTGGGCCCATTTGCCACCCTCATAGACAATCGCACGCATTTACACTTACAGCCATGGCACTGGCGGGATTCGAACCCGCAGGCCCCGTAGCATGCCGCTTTTCAGCCTGACGCCTAAGCGAGCAGAGCTACCGGGCCCCGTTATATAACATTAATCATAAACCATTTCAAATGCTGCCATACACTGAACGAAAAAGGTACATGCAATTGATGAATATTTTCATCATTACAATGAAAAAATAATCATTTTCCAACCGATGCAGATGTTCATTGGCATAATGAACAGCCATTCATCAATTTTCTTATGTTGAGCTAACACTCACACACTGAAACAATTGAAGAAATTAAATCCTTGTCACAAAGAACAAGTTCATCGTTACTTTCGTAGCATCGATGAAACTATTCATTACTGCTATGAATCTCGGGCTAGTTTCTTCTAAGATAAAGGGGTTCATAATATTGATGAACGTATTTGTAATGTTTATGAGGAAGTTCATAATATGGATTTGGATATCATCGCACATTTCGTAATATTGATGAATGAACGAGTTCATATTTTTCATGAACGGGTACATTTTGTGGATAGTGCTTTACCTTCTGTGAGCGAATTCATAATATTTTCAAAAAAATACAGATTATTTCGCATTATAAAAATTTTCATAATATTATTAGTAAATTATAATAAGTATTATTTCTAAACAATAATATATACGAAAAATTATCTTTACTGCCAAATAAGCTCCAGCTCTGCATATACTTCTGGATCTGAAAAATTCGAATAATATAAATTCTATACTGTTAATTTTCACAAAAACTCACTGGAATCCGGTTGTTTTGCAAGATTTGTTCCTATTCTGGTTTTCGGATGGTTATATCAGCAAGTCCTCCGATTGTTTTTTTTCCTTTTAACAGCTTCCTGGTGGTATCGAATAAGGTTCTCAGCTCCGTTTGCGACTGCTGCAAAATATGCTCAAATTAGACTAGACCCATCATCAATCTCTTTGACTTCCTTTTTTGAAACATAAAACACTAATCGAGAATGTACACTTTGCATAATTACAGCGATTGCGAACTTTGGCTGCAAATTCACTTTTCACTTTGAACGCAACAATAAATTTACACGATTCGCACTTGGAAAATATCTAATCGCAATCGCGTTTTGTCAATGTGTCAAGATATAGAATATACAGAAATTTGATGAATTCGTTGTTCGATTTAATGATTTTCCGCATCGTTAGTAAGAAAATAGTTCTTGAATCAATTATTGACCACGTTCATAGTATCATGAAGACGTCTATTTAAGTTGCAACGAAACTTTGAATAAGTATTTGTGTATTTGTAAAATGTGAAAGAGTTTGATGGAAGTTGATTCTTAGCATTAATGAACTGTTCATAGACTTCCAAAAAATAGTGATGAACATTTTCATTGGCACTATGAATTGTTCATAATAGCAATGAATTTTAGGTTGATGATCTACATTCATTATTATTATGAACATAATTTTTTTCAGTGTACATTTGCTCGGAATCGGCTTACCTGCAATTGGACAGGTTGAACTATATGTTCAAGCCAGAAATTTGTAACCTGATAACAATTTTTCGGTAACAATATATTGTTCGAAGCCACAATATAATCGCTGCATTGAATCACCAGCAACATCGATAATATTTTTGACATATATGTAGTAAGATTATTTATTTAATAGATGTTTAATTTATTACTGTTTCTACCTTACTAATTGCATTTATAATTTTGATTGTCTTTTTTTATTGTGAACTTATACCTAATGCAAATGTTTAACTTGAACTACTGCAAGCTTTTTAAACACTTTTATATTTCAATTACAACAATAATAAACCACATTTATTGATGTGCTTTTACAATACTTTACGCAATCTCCTCGAATTTATTTACAACTAATCCTTGTCTGATGTGATGCCTCCTCTTTAGCAAAGAAGAAAACTTTATTCAAATAATATCCATTTCCCCTCTATGTTATTTGAATTCTTTTACTTTATTTATTTTTATTATTTTCAAAATCATAAGACTAATGTTAGTTGTTTTGGCTAGGTAATAATCGCAAGCAATTTGCTTTTCAGTATGTACGATATAAGCGACTGCAATGATTTAAATTGAAAATAGAAACATAGTCGGAAGTAATTGATATACAATCAATCTAGGTACAAACCGAACTGCCTTTTTTCTGACTCTGTGTTCCTGACCGTTGATCTCAAATTGACTTATGAAACTATTTCAAGACGGTGTAACATGTTTATTTTTCAATCAAATAATAAACAAATGTCATTCTTAAATAATAGATTTTTTGAATGCAAAAAGCGTTTTTTTTTCACTTATGGCTTATGCTTGAACATCTTTGATACCTAAACTGGTTGAAATGACATTATTTACTGGATGACATTACTGCTTTTGCAAACGGCGCCATTTATACTTAATATTCAGACCAGAATAATATTGCCAGTAACATTGTTTGAAACAAAGTAATGCTGAAGATGGACTACAGTCGAATCTGGTTTCGCGAATCTCGTTGAGATTTTACCCTAGTTTGCCAAACAACAAAAATTTAAAAGCTCTAAGCTCATTGAAAATTTGCGAAACCAGATTCGATTGGAGTCGGTCTCCAATATAAGTCTTGTGCATAAAAAAAATTCAAAACCGCACGAAAAATCGAAAACCAATGTTTTGTAGATTCAAGTTACGTTTTGTTGAAAAAAAGGGTTTTTTTTTCAAATGTATTATTTTATTTATTAAAAAACATCAATACTATTAATTATACTGGTGGGATACCAGAAGATCTAACATGAGATCCAAACTTCAGAGATTCGCGGGCCTGCATCTCGTTCCGCACGAGTTTCGAAGGTGGATTCGCTCATTTTTTTGAATCCATGAAACTCGGTACAATGCGAAGTTTCAATGTCAAGCCTTCAAACATTTTTCAATGAGAATCAGTCGAAAGTTTTACTTTATGCAACCCGTCAAAGGGAATAAAAATATATCATGGGTAATTTTTATATTTTCATTGCAACGACTGCTTGCTTTTTTAGGGTTACGTTACTTACGCACATACAGTCATTTACAGAAATCCACGTACAACTGACAAATAATCAAAATTTTCAGAGTGGAGAATATTTGGAATTTGAAATTTAGCTATGTTTAATGAGCTGCTCTAGGTAGAGCTATCTCAGCGGCTGCTTTAAATTGCCCGAAGTTGCTCTGATTTGTGTTTGATGAGCCTGATATCTCTTCAACCTCTTTTGGTAGAGCATGTTTGGGCAAGCAACCAGCTGTTTGCCAACTGTCAGAATCGTGGCTGCAGTAGAGTTTCTAATAGTGAATCGACAGATTGAACTTCTGACAAGCAATCAACTTTGAGAATTGTCTCTAAATTGCTCTAACTTGCTCGATTTTTTTTGCCTCTCAATTGCTCTAAGTAGCTCAACTTTTGTGACAGCTGTTCTATTTTAACTTGCCTTGAGATGCTCTGCTCTTTTTTCGAAGTCAATTAATACAGCTTATATAAAACATAATTTTTAATGTGAATCTGTGGTGAAAGTAAAAAACAACAATAATGAAAGTCATAGTAATATATAGCCAGCACCAAAGAGATCTTCAAAGATGCTTTATTGTAAATGCTTTACTGTATGCATACTTTTCTGGTACTTATTTGTGAGGTTTGTTTTGTTATTTACGTTTCGTTTTTACATTTCAATATTTTATAATTTTCTTCCATAATGTGTATTCAAAAGTGGAAATCTTTGAAATAAACTAAATTTGAATTATATTGTCTTTTCTGTAGAAATTGAAAAAGAATATTGAAAATTTTTCCGGCGTCTGTAGACTTTTGCAAATACCTAAGCAATTACAAAAGCTTTTTCAAAAATATACGTTTACATGAAAACAATAATACTTTATGTAATATTGAATCTATATTTTCTATCGATGAAGATTCAAAAGATTTGTGTGTCACCAGTATAATTATTCTTGACAAGAATGTTACTATTGATTAGATTGCTATTGTTTTTAGTTTTAGTAATTGACAAGTTATAGACAGCGCTAGACTAATAAAAAACATAAATACACATTTATTACATGCTTAGTTATATTAGCATCTGCAATATAATAACAATTTCTTGATCTCTATTATCGAAAACGTATAAATTCGATATTTTGCATTTCGCCAGCAGCATTATTTTAAAACACTTAAAGTGAACAAACAGAAAATGAAGGCAAGAGAAAAGGATATCGTTTCATTTTCATAACTTTTTTATATGTTATCGTTCTGATGAAAGAGCTAACAAAAAGGATACCACCATCATCGATAGCCGTCTTTGGTATGGTTGAATGAATTACGCAATTTTCCACATGCATTCATTTCCATGGCATATCCATGCTAAAATATCAATGCGCTATACTGCCCTATGAAGCATAAACGTTCTATCTGCCTTATTCTCATTTTTGAGTTAACACCAGATTTGAAAATAACATACTCTATTACATAATTCCACAAAATTTGAGAAATCTATCTTATGTGGAAGTGTGTTAAAATCAATATTGAAAAATGCACTCTCCATATATCTCCAGTACAAATCAAAACACAAATCATTGAATATCTCGGAAAGTACTAAAATGCAGATAGAATATTTATGCTTAGTAGGGCAGTATATCTAACGAAAAGTGAGAGAGAAAAAATAAAATCGAAAACAAACTCCACATAAGCATGTAAATATGCATTCTCATATATGAGGGCGGGAAAATGATGTTTATACATTTTTTGCAAATTGCTTTCGAACTTCACAAGATCCCGATGCAAAGATACAATATGACGTCATCTCATGTTACGTTATTCAATCAATCCTTTAAAGTTTCGATGATGCGAAGGGATGAATAGCTGGTTCGGTATCCGAGGAATTCTAGCGAAGAAAGTAATCCAATTACCTTAACACGCGCCATTGATGTTGAATAACTTTCTCTCACGAAAGAAATTCGATGTCTTCATAAACGAAACATGTTGAAGAGGAGTGGAATGAAAGTAATTTCGTTGAGAACCATACAGGCGACGAGTTCGATTGCAGTAGGTATGTCTTTTTTGGCGAAACATTTCACGATAGGAGGTTGAGCAAAAAGATATCGCATCTCACTGATGAAACTATTTCAATTGAATAGCGTGCGCGTTTGTAGATGATACTATATGTTGTTTGCATCTATGGTATATTGATTAATTGGAAACATGAGGGAGGCGTTGCTAATATTTTGACCAGACAAATCAAACAGTCCATTTACTTTAAGATTAATTGAACTGGAAAAAACTCCACTTGCTCATATTGACGTTCTAAGCTGACATCTGTCAACTAGAACCACTCTAATTAAACAGTTTCTGAAACGATTTTGAACAAAATTAGTTTGTAACTTTTTTTTGTTATTGTGAGTCCGGTTTACTAATTGTATAAAAACCGAAATCGATTCATTTATCTCACCTTAAAAAGAAAAATATATTTGAACACAGTTGTTTTCCAAACGAATCAAAGCTGGAATGTTTTTTTTGCGAAAGCTATAAAAATTCGTTGAAAATGCCATTCCAGACTAATTAGCTCCCACCAGTTTGGCCCTAGACCAAGATCCAAACTTTTTGAAAACTTCCAAAATTTAATCTTGGAACGAACTCAATTTACAAACAACTGCAGTGATGAAGATTTACTTTTTTTTATCTCTAAGCCTGACATATTAGGCAAGGTAATACGGTAAGCACGGAAACTCCAAGGTAATATTTTCTAGGAAGTAGGAAGGAAGGCACAACGGTGAATTTTCTTCGCTACGAAAGATAAAGTTTTGTAGCACGTTAAGCCTTAAAATGCATATACATACATATAGATACTACGTATATTCATTCATACATAAGACATCAATCATAAAACTCTGAGTGTTGAGGATCCAAGACGAAAAGCAGAGATAAAGATGGAAGAAAAGCAAATAGGAATTTTCAGGAATCGTCTTAGTTTGTTGATAGAACAGACACACCTTTGGCTTTCAGAGCTCGAAATGAAAAATATAAGAGACTGTAAAAGTTTTTAGAACTTATTCTCGGGAGCGGAAGATGTACAGAATGTATGCAAAGGTAGAACTGGTATCTGAAAAACCGCAGTGCGTATGGTTTACTTCACGAAACTTGCCATGCATTAGAGGAAAAAGTAAACGGATGGGTTGTAAAATTGAACGGGTCTCAATAAAAATTGATCGACCCAACGAAGGGTTAAAACAATTTCTTCAGTAATATTTTCTTATCTGCTCTGAATTTTCTGTCAGTTTAATAAATATCTAGATATTGCTGGTGAGATACCTAGATAAGTTTTTTATGCTGATGTCGTGCATAAAACTACGTGTATTTCGTTTAGAAACAATGTATGTCGGGATAATCCTAGAAAAGTTCGAAACATTCATAGGAATGACAGGAATAAGATATTGCGTAACGCATGTTCCTTTTTTTGTTAGAGAGGTTCGACCATGTACACGGTAAAACAAGTGAAAGAAAATGAATGGAATCAAGCCGCGTTAACTTACTGTAATTCCTCAAGTTGTGCAACAATCTCGCCGAGATGAGAAACGTGTCTTACGTGTAGTATAAATAATATATTTTTCTAAGCTAGCTTTTATGTGCACGGTGGTACAGAATATTGTGGGATCAAAAAGTTTATTACGGATCCCGTACATGCGACGGGCAAGCACTAAAGAAAAAAATTATATCAAAACGGTGGGAAAGCAAAGATTCGTACCATGTTTTTGTTATACCTACAGTGACGGAGGAAAGTTTTTTTAAAGATATCAGATCGTTGCATTTTTTTTGAAAACAGTCGAACTGTGGTATTCGGATCACCACCTCTCGTTGTTTCATAATTATCGGTAGTGTTATATTCCATCAAATTGGTAAAACGAGAAAGAAATAAAGATTCGTCGTGCACTGTATTTAAGGTCCACAGTGCCATATATTCTAAACCTTGGTAAAAAAGCAAACCTCAGGCTCTAAAACGCAATCTAAGAGCTACGCCACGGAAGCTTATTCAATTAATGGAGCAACGGACGCTCAAATACTCATAACTTCGTCAATTTGGCTCCAATCGACTAGAAATTTTCACATAATATTTTTGAAAGATTATTCATTAAAAACATAGAAAAAAGCAAAAAAAAATGATTACCTTACTTACTTTTCGACTAATAACCAAAAGAAGAATAAAAGTAGTTAGAAACATTTTTGGCACCCCCTTAAAACGCAAAGAGAGAGAAATTTACAGGAAAAGTAATAGCTGCCATATTTTGAGACTATCAAGGAATCCTGCTAATAGATTATTAAGGTCAAGAGATGAAACAACTGGCAGCTATTATACTTCAATTCAAAATACACTGAAAGGACAAAATTATAGCGCAGATGAATGTTTGATGGGTTTTTTACGCGTTAATCTTATATGATCCCCTTTAATTATGTGGTGGTCAAGACTATGCGCATGGGGTTATGTGCTATAAGTTTTGCGAATAACTGCCTAATTTATGAGAATTTTCGTTATGATGCAAAAACCAATTTTTCATATTGTTCTTGTAGTTATGTTTTGTAGTTTAGAGTACTATCTTCATAGTATTTGCCACCAAGGCTATCATTTTATTCTTATAACGCTGCGAGCTATATTTTACAGCTCAGGTTGCTATGTACAAAGTGTTTGCATACTGCGCTATGTTACAGAAAAATATGCGCTATCAACATTTTTGCAGTACAATAATCAGTTGGCCTTAGTAAAATTTGTCAGCTGCAGCCAGTTTTCCGCTATTTCTTGACAAAGGATGAATTGATATTGCTCAGCGCGAGTGCTGGAATCCCGGAAACTATTAATGAATTGTTCTTAAGGCTTTGATTCTAATGAACTTTCACTTTGTCCTTGTTAATTTCATGTGCTGAAAATTGGCTGCTTGAAGCCCAAACAAAGGCGCCACTTCGCAATGTTAATTGCGGAAAATCTTCATGTTTTTTTTATCTTTGTGATACTTATCGGTGAGATGCAAACAGCTATTTCTGCAATAGTAAATCAAAGAAATATCGTCGGTGAATTCGCAGGAAGTTTTATTTGAGCAAGGTGTCACAAATTGGATTAGAAAAGTGGAGTGAAAAGCAAGAGAAATCCAGAGAAATAGTAGCAAAACAATGACAAAGACAAACTCATCGTGATATTACGTATCTTTGATTAAAATTCAATATATTTTAGGCTCTACATACATTTTTTTACTCTAGTCCATAGCTGACTAACATATTATCAATGAAGTTAGAGCTGTTTTAACTGATTTGAGTTTTTCTTACTTTCAAAACCACAAACTTGAAACAGACTTGAAACGTAAGAAGATATACGAGGGAAAGACCATAAGTCTAGGGGAATTTTCTTAACAATCATCTTCTATTTTTCAATATTGCATTGAAGTGCATTTATAACATCTTTAAAAAAACCTCGTCAAAAAACAGAACTGTCCTTTCTGTTAAAATAATCTTCTATGGCTTCCTTTGAGATATCCTACGCAGGTTTTTTTTTTAAATTTGCAAATAAATAATAGTCCCTCAGAGTGAGGTCTGGGCTATAAAGTGGAGGAATAATTTCTTGGAGTCTCCATTGCTTTCTGACTACGGTGAGATGGTGCATTACCAGTGAAAAGAGAAAGCCAATCAAACATTCATCTGCGCTATAATTTTGTCCTTTCAGTGTATTTTGAATTGAAGCATAATAGCTGCCACTTGTTTCATCCTTGACCTTAATAATCTATTGGCAGGATTCCTTGACAGTCTCAAAATATTGCAGCTATTACTTTTCCTGTAGATTTCTCTCTCTTGGCATTTTAAAGAGGTGCCAAAAATGTTTCCAACTACATTTTTTTATTCTTCTTTTGTTTATTAGTAAAAAAGGAGATAAGATCTTTATTTTTTTTGCTTTTTTCTAAGTTTTTAAATGAATGCATAATCTTTCAAAAATATTATGTGAACATTTCAAGTCAATTAGAGCAAAATTGACGAAGCTATGAGTATTTGAGCGTCCGTTGCTCCAGGCCGGGTTTCTATACCTGCTCGACAGCTGTGTGTTTTTCTGAAACATGTTATTTTTGAAGACCGTGCTCATCTCAAAATCTACTAAACCAATTCTCTTGAAATTTTGCACAATACTTGGAAGAGTTTTTGTTTTTTTTTGTTAAAATTATTATCAATTTTACAATAACAGATTAGCCAATATTTTTTTTTTTTAGCGAAAATCGGTTTTTTGGTTTGAAAAATCGAAAAAAAGAAAATGGTTACCTCGAAAAACAGCTCCTTTAACAAATGAATTCTAATTTTTGTGTTTCAGACGATTCTGTTGCAAGTGATAATGAACCTCGCAAAACAACTTTTTTTCGAGGCGCTTCCGGAGATTTTACTGTCAATCGATTAATTTTCAATATTTTGCAATGAAAATTTAGGAAAATATTGTTCAAATGTTGCATTATTATATAAAAATTGATTGAAGAAACTAACTCTCTCTGTATCGCGTTGAAAAGATATTCTTAAAAACATACCTTTTATCCACCGAATGAACCTTTTGTAATTCCATATTGATCTTGTTTAACCTTTTGTAATTCTATATTCATCTTTCATTATAACACTTCCGATCGAATTATTTCCGCTATTAAGCTTCAGATACCGAGAAAAGAAATTAAGTTGTCGTCGTCGTGGTAGCACTACAGCCCACGTCGAGCCTTGGTTTCTTCCAGATGACGCTTTCAATTGTTTCAGTCCAATGGCCATGTCCTCCAGCTTAAAAAGGCAAACAGCGATGAAGCAGCGTCTACAGGACTGGATCAGCATTTCCTGGGTTTTCCCATTGACCTTGAACGCTCGGCTCGACTTTACCTTTGAATATCATTTTTGGTACTCGGTGCTCGTCCATTTGATCAGCCTATTGCAGCTTTCGTAGAGTTGTGCCTTATTCGCCATTGACCACTCTTCTGTTTTGCTCCAATTATTCGCCTCAGGAGCCGTCGTTCGAAGACGTTCGCCGTTCAGCATACATGCAGATGCTTGTGCAAGGGTCCATTTTCACAACACAGATATAGTTATTGATTTATAGACGAGCTATATTTTCCTGCATAAGGAGATGACCAACTCCTTATGCGAATGGAGTATCATATATCATTTGGAGTATCATATATCATTTGGAGTATCATATATCATTTATCATATATCAACTTCAATACATTTTGTTGTGAATTTCACACCTAAATATATAAATTCGTCCACATGTTCTAAATTATATTAGTCAAGAGCTATATTTTGCCTGTTGGGAGTGCTTTTTCTTGCTCTCATTGATTTTCAGTTGGTTTTCAGAACCTTGCTACCTGTACAAGATTTTGTCGAAAGAGTATATAATGGATCACTTTGTGGATCGCATTCGTTGTGCAGTTTCCATTGTGCTTAGTTAATTTAGCCGAAATTTTGTCAATCCTCTTCTCAGAGGGTTTCAGATTATTTTCTCTTTGTTGTGGTCCTCCTTCGTGAAACTGTCTGGTTTCCTGATTTTTCTTTAATAGTGCATTCTGGCACTTGTCATCACACCAGTCATATATCTTGTGCCAATTGTTTTGCAATGGTTTTCATTGTCGCCCTCATTTTCACCCAGACTTCGTCTACTGATCTTACTGTGTTATTTTGTAGAATGGATTTTTGCGATTTTTTTTTTGGTTACTGACGCCTTTTTGAGTTTTTCGATGCCGAATTTGCGAATAGGTGTGTTGTTGGTCTCATGCACCTTTGACGCATGAGATGACTGAAGACAAGCACTGACAAACACTGATGTTTGGATTTTTTCAAGAAGTGGTCTGAGTCTCAATTCATATTTCAAAACGTACGGACGTCAAGTATGCTAAAACCCATCTTCGCTGATTAAGGGGGGAAATACAAGTAAAATTAAACAAAAAGTGCTAATTTCAGATTGATTTAAAAAATATATATTGTTTATTCAGAAAATTTTTAATATGAAATCCTTAAAGTACATATTTCAAAGTACTTGAAAATATTGTTTTAATAATTTTCCAACAAAATATGGCGGCGATGTGAGGCAATGAAAAAAACACATCAAAAATGCCTCGTACAACTTAACACCTTTTCCGGAGAACCTACAACAATCAGAAGAAAAAAAAAGATGCTAAAGAGATGTGTCGTTCATAGATGAACTAATAAAATTTAGAAAAAAAATGAAATTTTTGCATTAATTTTAGATTAAACAAAAAAATCGATTATTTTTCTAAAAAAATCGCGCTTTAAACATTAATTAACAAATTATCTTTCCAAAATTATAAAGACATGTAAGTTCAACAAGTAGATAATACTCTTTTGTAGTTGTGATATAAATTTGAGCCGGATCGGTCTAATATTTTTTGACATATTTTGTGCAGAAGTACTGCTTTGAGAAAAACGCGTTTAAAGTTTTCGGTAGATAATAATCATTGATTATTAGTTTTTATTATAACCTTTGTATATTATAAAAATATTCAAGTGTAAATGTACATCTGTACAGATTTTCAAGAATATGGTAGGGGTACACAATTAGAGAACCACCCATAGCGCCCAAGAGAAAATAGGCAGGGACCCGCGGCAGGTGTGCTCGACCGGCTGGGGAACGCCGCGCTGCCTATAACTGACTATAACTCAAGAACTAATACGAATATCGCTTTAAAACTTTTCTTGGCGTATTTTTAGAGCATTTGGAACATTTTAATGTAATAAAAAAATCGATTTTTTTAGTAGCAGTTACATGTATTTCCCCCCTTAAGGACACCGTAAAATTGATTGAGAGTATTGCTATTTGGTGATTTCCATGGTCTTTTGTGAATGCGTCGATGTGGGAAGCTTGTCGAACTTATGACTATGTCTCTGCTACGCGCAAAGTCTATTTATCATTGATTTCATGGTGGATACTGTGCCTTCCAGTTGTTTCCCGATGTATTTCTTTATTATTTACCATAATATTATCGTCAACAAAGGCAATGATTTGAACAATTGGATAATGAATTTAATAATTTGCATAATCTTTTTCTTCTGTATGGGTGAACGTTTATCAGTCATAGCAGTATAATGAGCTTACCTATGATGTAGATCACACACAATCATTTGTTTATTATTTTGAAGTTCGGTACGTCCATCCAAAATAAATGCGACTCGAAATTGAAGGCTTATTGCAGTCCTACCTTTTTGAATATTGTTTGCGATCTCATGTCTTGCAATTCACTGCTAATCTGTTTAGTTTCCTGGATTGCCAGAATGTTCAGTTTATACTCACTGACCTGTTGTCATAATAGTATAACAGCATCAGGCTTATCAAGTGACCCGATATTTCAAGATCCAAATGGAAAATCCATATTTCGTATGCAAGATCGTTTCTGATAGTTCGTTTCAACTCTCAAGGTCTGGAAGACCAGACTCTTCACCACTCAGTTTCTTTCGCTTCCATCAGATTTTTCGAGGATATATAACGCGGAAATCGTTTCCAGAAAAGAAGGCATTAAGTATAGGTGAGAGCAGTCATTTAAAAAAACAGGGTAACCATTTCCTTACACGTCATTCATTGCATTTTCGAAAATTAAATGCAGATTTTTATGTTTAATTTTTTCAAATTTAACATAACATGTTTCAGGATAGTGTTTGGCTAGTCACAGACCGAGTTCTAAAACTTGGCATTTCGATAAGATGAATAGTTCATTGACAGGACTATAAGAGCGACTTGCTGCACTTAGCTAGATTAAAAAAACACACTGCAAAAGCTGTGCGGCTACATCATGCATACTCCTTCGGCAGTTTATATAATTGCCCCATTATAATTTCATTCTCCTTCCAAATTTTTTGATCCGCCACTGTTGCCCTGGTCACAGGCTTATCAAATGGTGACTAAGTTTTCAGTGTACATGCAGCGTAATATAAGAAAAGTAACTTTTTACGAAAATGTCAACGTTACATGATGGATGTGTGTACGAATGAATATGACTAAGATTACCACGAGTTCTGAAAAACAAAACTCGGAATCCTAGACAAGCATTTCGCCTGAGTGATGTTTGTTGGATGTCCGTACTTTTTTATATGACGGTTACGCACCACTCGAAACAGTTTGTCGGGATTAACTTTTCTTGTTTGTTCAATTTGATTATTTACTATCGTCTTCATCGCACTTTGTCGCAGTTGGTTCGTTGTGCGAAACAAACAAATAAAAGGACATTATCATAATCATAAACATACAGCGATAAGTATGCTAGCTATAATAACTGTAGTGATTGCGAGTGGAAAACAAAGGAGAGAATATGAAGCACTCGATATGAACACGAAGAAAGCGTATTGTAAGTAATAGCATGACAAAGAAAGAGAAATCTGCATCCACTATGTATCATGACAAACATCGCATTTAGGACAATTACGGGTAGAAAAATACGTCCTGAATAAATTTTGGGTTTTATTCGAGTTCGCCGACACAATGATATCTAAATATAAAAAAGGCACTGCTCGGCGATGAAAGGCATAAAACGGAGCTTCCGAGACACATTTTACAAAAATTGAACTTCTTATCTACAGCTTTCCAGGGAAGAAATATTCGAAGAGAAACAAAGGCAATGAGGAAGAACATGAATAAATATTTCGAATAGAAAATTTGCTATCCTCGGTCCCATCTCTGGAATTCCCTCGTTTTCCTATCTTGCTTTCTATACAGGCGAACAGGAACAGCGAAGCGTACTTAAGTACAAGCTTTCTGCCAAATTAACTGAGATTTTTCTGCCTTATTTCTTGTTTTTCGCTCGTTCTTTTTTGCTCATCCTGCCTGGGGCCGATAGTGACTACAGCATAGTATCTCATTCAATTTATATTATAAGCGTGGAGCCATTCAGATTAGAACGTTCATGGCGAGGATTTTGCTCCAGCCCCAAACACGTATACACGGGCGACGACTTGTATTTCAGTATCCATCATTATGACATTGGACATGGACAGAGACACAAAGTCCTTGTGGAAAATGTTTTTGCGTAATATGAAAATGGTTATTTGTTTCCAGTTCCACGCATCGAATCAATGCTTTGTTTTTAGCATGGAAATGAATTTGTACAACAGCAAACGAAATTCAATTTGAAAGCTTTTGTTTTGGATGCTATGCAGGGATAGAAGATGTTTTTGCTTTTATTTCCATTGACATTTTGTTATTACGATATTCGTATCGATATTTGTTGATCCCAACGAAGCATTGGGTTAAATTAGATGATGGATGAGCACAACGGGTTTTATGATCACAATAAATTTCTTGTTTTCGTTGGAGCACTAATGAATCTGCTTACTGGAACAAATTGGAATTGGTTTCGACAATGCTAAAGAGCATGTTGATTTTATGAATTCGTTATAACATTCTGCAAGTTAGGCTTGAGTGGTTTAACGTAGATATATGGATTCAAAATTATTGTTCAGATTGTTTTAAAAGATGAATACTTAGCTGATTATGTGCTAAAACTCTTAGGGACTAAGTCATATCTCAACATTGTTTAGTAGGAAAATATTCGATTTAGTTTCATCCGAAAAAATGGTTTGATATGGAATGAAATTACATTTTTTTTATCGGTGCCGATCATAGTTAATTTAAATAATTATCGAGATTTACATAATTCCCGTGCTATTAATTCAAAACAAATGTCAATTTCATACCGCAAGATGATGAAACATTACAAACTGCAGCGAATTGTATTAATGATAGTTGTATTAAGGCTTCAATTGAAGAAAATTAATAGCATTTGCTCTGATATTACTAGTTTCTTCACCAACGATCGCAAATTTCATCCAAAGTCAAATAGATTGGGAAAAAACGGTAGCACCAGGTATAATATCTTTCATTCCACCGGGTAAAATGCTGCACAGTGAATTTCATATGCAAATCTGGAAGCATATTCGGTTTTCGCCAGAAAAGCTTGGTTCTAAGGTTCAACTATTTATATTTTTATTTATTTCATAAAAAATCACATTTAAAGTATATATTTTAATAATTAACAGACTTTCTTTATTCATAAAAATGATATGTTTGTTGTTGTGTTGGTAGTGAACTAACACGATACAGTTTTTGAATTCAATGCGTAACAAACTGAATTTCTAGGCAAAAAGTTTAGATGATAAGTAAATTTGATGAAATCATTATATTTCATATTTATAAAGACATATGAAGTTACATAAGTATGTATATATGCTTTATGTATTAAATTTTAAATAGGAAAAAAAATTCAGTTTTGTAAAGTACCTGATCGCTGTCGCTCAAATTAGCATTGTCGCCTTATTGATCTTCTTCACTATCAACTAGACATTTCGCTGTTTTCGTTCTTTGCTTGAATTTGGGTCATCCAATAATTAAAACACCACCTTTGGAACATTTTTCTTACATCTTTTGTCCTCTAATTTTCGATACTTGTTTATTTTGAAAACAGGGAAAAGTAGCAGCGTATGCTTTAAATTTTCCATTGAAAACAGAGGAGCAGTATATGCCTTGGGTAAAAAAGTTAAGGCACGAACTCTTAGTAAGAACAAAAAACCTATTTTCAATGCAACTTGAATTATAAATGATTGTGTTGCATTTAATTAAACGTTTTGCATGTTTACTTTAAAATCAATATAAAAAAAACCGGTAACGAGGCAAATTTCACAACATTGAAGTAACATATTTCAGTGAAATACCAGAATAGTGCAAAAAAAGTTAAGGCACAGCGCAGTTTTATTTCAAATTATTTCAATTGTTTAAAGTGATCAATTTCAAAAAAATTAACTTACATAAGGCTAATACTTTGTAACTCTTCCACGCATTTTTATCACTTCTCGCAGTCGTTTCGGCACCTTTTTCGCAAAATTTTTACAAAAAGTGGGTGAAATTTTGGTCCATTCATCAATAATGACATCTTGCAGCCCATTGCTATACTTTACCTTTCGCAATGCTACTCTGGTTGGTTTTGAGATGATGCCATAAATGCTCGACCGAGTTTAAGTTCGTTGACTGAGGGGGGTTTTAATAGCATTTGGACAGTTACAAATAGCCCAAAGCCAACATTGCTCCGAATTGTGCTACAGAAATTGTATAACATGCCTAACTTTTCAGCACTTTGTTTAATATTTTGTTTAAGAATACCCAGGCAAGACGTTTGATCCACCGTACCGTTCACAAAATCTATATTTCCAGGGATCAGATGCCCCCGTACATTTCCATAGCATAATGTTCCCTCCGCTGTGTTTTGCAGTGAGAGTAGTATGATTCCTCCCAAACTCTGTATTAGGCTTTCGCCGAACATATCGCCGTCCATCAGATCCAAAAACTTAATTTTTACTTCATCAACAAAAATTGTGGACTTTCAGAATGATTTTGGCTTTTTACGTACTTTTGAGCAAAAGGTAATTTAACAATTTCATTTTTTTTACTAATACAAAGCTCGCTTCGGTACATTCTGCTATTCAAATCCGCTTTCTTTTTTATATTTCGAATAATTTGAGTAGGCAGTTTCTTTTCAACTCGTTCTTTCACTTTAATTCGTAAAACCGGGGCACTCAATTTATGGGTTTTTTTTGTAAATCTTCTGATAATCCACTTTTTCACGCTCAGATAAGATTTTAGGCCTATCTGACCAATTTTTTTTTTCAATCAATTGAAAAATTCAAACAATTTGGTTGACTTATATTTTGTTATTACATTTTTCACTGTATATCTTGATTTTCCCACTAGTATTCCAATCTCAGAATACGCCATTCATGTTTTCCAACGTCGCAAAACACATTCACGGATTTCTGCATCTACCGATATCCTTTTCACACTCATTAAAATTACCCTCAATAAAATTACTTTTACAAAACATTTTTCAAGCTAGACTGAATAGAAATATCATATTTGCATAACTTTAGTTACATTTAACGGTATTTTTTATCCAGTAATTACAAATATTTTTTAGATAAAACTGCGCTGTGCCTTAACTTTTTTTGCGCTATTTTAGTACTTGACTGAAAAATGTTACGTTAATGTTGTGAAATTCGCCTCGTTATCGGTTTTTTTTATATTTTTCTTAAAGTAAATATGCAAAACTTTGAACTGAATGCAAATTACCATCATTTATTATTCATATCGCATTAAAAATAGGTTTTTTGTTTTTACTTAGAATTCGTGTCTTTACTTTTTTTACCCACTGTACGTTAAATCTTCCATTGATCTTCCATCAAAAAGTATAATACTTTCAGGTATTTAATAAAACTGTAAAAAAACTTTTGGTTTGTGGGCTCCCTGATGTGTTTGCATCCCTTGCTCAAGCTTCCCAGAGCTTGTTCTGATAACAAACCAATATGAAATGTGAAATATGAAATGTTTAATATGAAATGAATGTCTTGCCTCGCGAAAAATAAATGTCTTGCCCCGCGAAATATAACTTTACCGAGCACAATTTTCCACCTACCCTGGAGTCTGGTAGATACGCTTGCTAACATGTTTTTTTATAGGCCTCTTAAACATAGAAAAACTAACTCACAAACATTCCAAGTCGTAATCAAAATCGGATAATATCAACATGCCGTTGAGAAAAAGGAAGCTGTTAGCAGCAAATGTGTAGATCAATATATTTCAAAAACGGTTATGGTTACAAGAAAAAGTTCTCAGATTTTTTTTGTTGGAAATTTTCTAAGCTACAAATTCGTCATACATTGTGTTTCTGAAGCCGTAACTGGTACTGAGATATCTAGGAAAGGTCACTTTTGGTGACCTTTGACCTCGTGTAAAAAGTAACGCAGCACTCGGATCGATGGGGACCTTTGACATTTTGTTCAACACGTCAGTACCAAGGTTCACACCAAAATTGAGCTTTCCCCGTAATTTTTCCGAAGTTTCGCCTATTTTATGTCGGATTTCACTGGGCTATAAAGCTTCTAGTAGAGGATTCTGTACTGCACTTCGAACCATTGGAGTTAAAGTGTAAATATGTCTACGGTGGTAGCCTCAACTTTGATGTATCTCTCCGGATCATCGAAACCCGTCTTTCGACCATGCTGTCTATTGTCTCCTGTACTAAGCCTTTTTTCGTCATCATTTTTCTATAATTCAATTTCACTATCATCTTACTCCTCTTCTTCACAAAGCTTTTCTTTCAAGACGTCTTCGGACACGCTTTTACTTTTTTCGTCATTTTTCTAATCTTAAATTAAATATGTGATCATCGATCGCATCTTTTATTTTCTTTGAATTTTCTTCGTATATAGGATGCAATACTCCTGGTGGTGAATTCCCAGAAGTTTGTTGAGGCAGAATAGTGGACTCATTACTACTAAGTACATGCTGCTCTGAAACTGCGCTGCTAAAACACCTGCTCCATACGCCTATTCTGAAAAAAATCATTTAAAACGATTAACTCACGGATGATTCGCTTTAACTATGGAAGTTTATGATGAAAAAGTCACGAATTATTTTAGGCTAAACCATAATCAATTCAAAGAAGTTTTTGCTGTCTGTCAAAGAAAATAAATTCTTGTCTACCAGAAACTTAAATTTAGTTCAATCAATCTAATGGTAACGGAAAGCTTCATCACGTCTCCCAGCTTAAACCTAAGTATAAAAAATTTTTCAAGTGATACTTTCGATTCGTGACTATTTTCACTAAACTGTTTTTCCTCAAATTTTTAAATCATGCTTATCACAAATAATCACATCAAACTATACATATCTCTGAAATTATCTCCACATAGGACAATATTGCTAAAAATAACGACTGTCAACTTACTTAATATTGATTTGCTCGTTAACAGAGAAAAAAATCAGATATTTGAGGTTAATTCTGCAAAACAGTATTGTTAACCGAAGCAATAACTTCATAGTTTTTATTCAGTTTTCAATATTTCTCTCCGGAAATGCAAATGCGTGTAATATCATATGATCGCAAGGCATACAAAAAAGTAAAAAATAAATATATCTAATAAAATTCTCTATTCAAGACTCTGACATCTGAAAGCAGCACCAACATAGTTTCCATCATTTACTTGCACAGAATTTGTTCTAGTCCTTTGACCCGTTTTTTTTTTTTTGGTGATTGCCATGAATCCAAACAAAACGTCAAACGAGCACACGTTCTCAATATCTATATAATTCGATCAAATAGGCTTCAATCAGCATTACTTCTTGACTTTGGGCTACCCTTCGTGCAAAACACATATCTAACGTCTTTTCCCAATCACCAACAGCCATCTCATCAGATGAAACTAAAGTTTTTATCCTCGTCCTAATACTGTTAAATAGAGGAAGAGCCCATCGCTTGAAATGAGAACGAACCCACAGCATTCATAGCCATTCAGGTTTTGGACTTAACTAAGGCAATTGCTTCATGCATTTTTGCTTTCTCGCCTGATATTCCAAAAAGTCAGAGATCGTGACTAACGAACTTTATTCTAGCCATTCATTAAACATTCTGATCGCATCCCCCAGCGTTCCGTATAATAAGCTACAGAATAAGGAAGGCACCTTTGCCGTTATGATATCGAGAAACCAGCTCCAAGAAAATATACATAACTTTAGAAGCGACCATGGGAAAAGTACGAAACGACAAGAAAACGACAAGGCAAGAAAACGAATACTGGTAGATGGGAGATTTCAGCTCCTATTCGTTATCCAGTCATCCCGCTCGCTATTCTGCCATTTCGCCGTTCCGTCCGTCATACCAAGTTCAGGGAAAATTTACGGTGCCAGGATATTATTCTGCTGAACGGCTACGATGGTTTCGATGGAATAGCGGAAAATACCACTACTCGGGTAGAATGAAACGGCAGCGTATAAAGTTAGATGATATATTCGGTAAATGTAGCTCTGCTTGCTTGCTTCTCCACCACCTGAGCCTCCATCCTATGCGCTGCTTCCTAAGCGACTCCCACGACGTCGTTACCCGGCTTTAGTGCACAACGTAGGAAAGGAGGGCGTCAAAGTGTTCCGGGCAGATGGTTATGTTCTTTACGTGTTCTTGAAGAAAAATGGAAGTGAAGTTTGTTAAAACGAAATGAGGGGCCGGCATTTTCATGAGCTTTTGGCCTCTTTGACGTTGTACCTTTCACATTGCAATTACCAAGAGACAAGCTATTTAATGTAATCTTGATTATATTTTGGAAGAAAGGCAATTTTCTAGCTTTTCGCTGGTCCTTATTTCGTCGTCCATGCCGTCCCATCGTAGCAAAGTGTGGATGAAGTCTATTTTCTCAAGCTTATGCTTGAAATCCTAGCGAAATTCAAAGAATGTCGTGGAAAGAAGTTTCACAACGATATGGCTTGGGCATGGTATTAGATAAAGAAACAGATAATTATTTGTTCAAAGAAAGTGAGCCTTGTGGACTTTGAAAGTTTTGGGTACATCTACATTTTGTTGGGGTCGGAAGGTAAATACAATTTGCACTAAATTTACGTTAGCGTACACTGGCGTCATCGAATATTGGCCAAGTATTGGGAATTAAGCATACTTATTTAATTGAAAGAGCAGTAAAACTATTTGGTGGTTAGCTTGTAATATTTACTGATCGAGCCGTATTCAAGTATTAATGCATTTCTTCCCATGCACTTCTCCCACAAATATTATAGCTCTATCTAAATTTCATAAAAAAACGATGCTCTTCCAAATATTTATCACCATCAACGGTGGAATAATTCGGCCTGGGCCCGCTGTCATGGCTTACATAACCTGAAATAACTTAATTTTTTGATTGCTTCGAATCGTGTTGCCTCGGCTATGGCTAGTGAATGCATCTCTAGGCTAATAAATAAAGTAACTGCTTCTATCTCCACAAATTCGCTCAGGGGAATTCAAACAAAAGTGCCCGCAGTGTAGTTACTATAAAAGTCTACTATCTCACAAAAACCTCTTGGTTTCTGAGAGTAAATTACACTATTCCAAGTATTTTTTGAATAGCTGCAGCTGTTTAGTTGTTTGAAATAAAAAAAAAGTTTCGAAAAAACAGCGCTGAAAGCATCTGTTTTTTTATTATTGTGGTTTGAAGTCATTTCTCCCAAATGTTGCAGTAACTTGGCTTCAATATCTGATTTTGAGAAAATGCCATTTTAAGAGATTAAAATATGCACTAAATAGTTTGTTTTTTGATCACGTTTAAACCTACAGAAGAATACTTTGGGTTCTCGTAGATAGATTGTAGAGCTTATGCGTTCGACAGCATTGTTTGATAGCTGTTTCTGACTATTTTATGTAGACGCCAATTAGGACCGTTTCAATCCAATTATAAATCTGACGTTCTTTGTGTTTCCACTGATTCTTTTCTAAAAAGATGCAAACCTTTCCTGTCCTAAAACTCATTGCACTAACTTTACATCCAAACTCTGCTCCAATGCTCATTTCTATGATATCTCGCCATAAGTTTCCTGAACGAAATCATTCAGTTTTATGAAGGTGGAAGTCTTCATGGGTATTGTGGCGATCCTTGCTACTTTATCTAAACTGAATATCGATGCTCGGTATTTTTTTCTTTCCTATGCTAACAACATTCTAGCTCGAAAGTTTCTTTATACAAAGTTTATTAAGTTTGGGTCCTTTTATATCGATAGACATTGTTATGCATTGAAAACCAACGAGAATGAAATGGCAACCGCTCGTGCTCCTCAAGAATCTATTTATATGGAAATCACAAGAACAATATTTGAAAGAATAATTTGCATTTTGTAGGTTGTTGTTTGCGAAACATGTGATGAAGTATACCTTCGTTCATGAGAAGTTTTTCATGAATAATTTTAACAGTGAAACAGTTTATAGAAAATGAATTTTAGTGAAATAGTAAAGTATTTGTAGGATGTTTAAAACATATTTGCTTTGAAAGCAACTATTTCTGAATATAATTGAGGAAAGTGTAGATGAGTTTGGTGAGAGTTAATCCAGTGTAGAATATAATTTGCAGACTATGATTAGAACATTAAATAAAATATGCAAAGAATACAAATAGGGCCTGTTCTGATGATAGAATGCTACTTTAAATAATTAGTGTGGCTGATAAATTTGAACTAATAATGAACATAATCTGGTAAATAAATCATTAAAGAAGATACAAATTAACAGATTTGTGAACTAATAGCAAAATAATTTTCATGAATGACTCTGCACTTATTGCCTTAAATGCTTCATTTATGATTTCGTTCTTTTTTACAGTCATCCTGCTAGTTTTTGATGTTTTAATGAAAGTAGAGACTTAAGCTTTCAAAATTCATTCGCATTTATTTGACTGTATTTATCAATAATTAATCGGAATTAATTTGTGCTTATCATATAATATTTCTTAGAGCTTTTATCAAAAGTAACTTACATTTGTCCCCAGATACCTGTTTTAAATATCTACCGTCTGCTCTATAATAAAACGTTCCCTTCATTATTTATCTTAGGCGATAATGTTCGTGTATTACATAAGTGAGACTTGAGCTGTTAGTGCCAGGGGATAATGTTTGCATGCCCAAATGTGCTGGCCGGGTGGGTGGTATTTTTTTCATCGTGAAGTTTCTGGTCAGTACATTTGCACAAGGAGCGGTATCTAATAATGCTTGTAAAAGTACGCCAATAAGCACAGTTATTGATGTTCCGGTGATTGACCCCTCCCTAGAAAGAATTTTCCGATTACTATGTGCAATTATTGATTGTAATGTGCTTGTAATTCTAGCTTGATTATAGAAGCAGTAATAATAATGAAAAAATTGAGCCTAATAGGATTCGTGTGTAAGTATGAAGTCGAATTAAACCGAAATATAACCAACTGGACGTTCAATATTAGCTCTCATAAATATATTTACCAAGATTGATAAAAAATTGCCGAAAACATTTAGGGCGCGGCCCAGTTGCATGTCAAATCCAAAGTATAGGAATAATAAAAGCGGGTCCCCAGGGAAGCGTGGCTACAAATTTCACATTGATAAATATAAATGTTCGATTGAAACATATTTTGGGACTATGATACTTTTTCTATTTTAAAATATAAAAAAACTCTTTAAATATACTGCAACGAGCAAAAAAATACAAAAATTCCAGATGGGCTACAGTCCATTTAGAGCTTTTGTATTTATTTTTATTTATTATCCATTGCGCTACAGAGTCACTCAATCGTACAATAATGAAATTGTATATGATTTTCAAAATGTAGCCTAGTTAAGAAAATCATTGCTAGGGCAATCCCAGCTGCTGTACAGGCTGGGTGATACAATTAGAGTGTAAGAATATAAAATTTGAGCCGAAAAAAAATAAAAACAAAAAAAAAACCAACCAGAGCCAGCAGGCTAAAATAGTATAGCCGCTAGATTGTAAGATTTCTTGTTAATTAAACTTTAAGTTAGGCTAAGAATGTACCGTTAATTTAAAATAAAATATTTTTCAATTCATTCAATTCAAATGTAGCCTACTTAAGCATATTAACTATTTGTGAACAGTGGACTAGAAAAATGTCTTTTGACATTAGATTTAAATAAATTGGAGTCTTCTTTTTACAAAATAATCTTCAATGCCATTTACAAATTCGTACTGAAGTTGAAGAAAAAAAGCAAACTCGATATTATTTTAAGGCGTCTCAGAAACCATAGAAATAAATTATACAAAGCAATTAAAAATGAAAGTTGCTCAACGAAAATCTAATGAGACTTTACAATCAGCTATCCAAAGAATTTTCTTTCAAACCTCGCGAAGTGTATGAGCTCTATGTAAATTCAATGTAGAAAAAAATCATTTCATGATCTGAGAAAGTTTTATGATTTCATTAACTTGAAACGTAAAACAACCGGCTATCCTTGTTGTATGCTCCGAGGTAACATGGTTTCTTCCTGGCCACAAGGCATATGTAACTTTTTCGTTGAGTTTTTGCTCGCCAAAAATCTCCACTTCAACTATGTCTGCTAGAATCACCGCAAGACCTATTATCGACAGGTTCATCCTTACACTAGAGGATATAAGTGAAGCTATTCGTGAACTAAAGATCGGCAAAGGACCAGGTTTGTTTTTTTTGTGGTACGATTTGCAGACCAATTGATCACCCCTTTGAACATGATTTTCAATAAATCCCTGTCCTTAGGTGTTTTCCCGTCTTTCTAGAAATTTTAATACCTTAGCCTTTACCATATCAACTGGTTTTTGTTGGTCTAAATAGATTAGGGGTAGAATATCTACCTTTTATAAACGCATGCTCTTCAAAATCAAAAAAGAATGGAGAATAGGAAGTAGCCTGTTGTAAAAAAACTCTTTCGAATACCTTATCATTGCATGGAGGATAATTGGAAATACAATCTGGGACACTAGATTAATGGATGGGAGAAATATGAGCACCAGTAGGATAGAAAGGAGCCAAAAGAGAAGCTGAGGCTGACAATAATAGACAAAGGAAGGATCAAAGTGATTTGTCTAACAGGTTCGGGGTACCGTTCGGATCACAACCGACTCTGACATCAAGCTCAAGTAAGGATTCTATTTCTAGGGGTTTGGCATGCAAATTAAACATAATTTGATTTTTCTGGGAAAAGAAAAAGTACAAGTGTTTAGAAAAAACGTCACCACTCTCTTGCATGTTAGAAGTAATGACATCATTTAAGAAAAAATATCGGAGAAACAGTGGGAATTGATCAAAGAGTCAACTTAGGAATCAAAGGGTTTGTATTGATGAGAAAGTATAGAGGACTCGATGTTAGCGAAGTAATTACACATAGCCTGTTTGATGGTCATTTCAGCACCTGATCGACAATTTGAAAATTCGAAGAAGTTATCATGATGTTATTTATCACGAGCTGCATTTTTTGCCTGGAGGGTGGTCATCTCATAATGTCGAAACTAAGGAGCATCATTGGATTTTAGGGAACGACTAATTTCATTCACCGACTTAGCAAAGCCCACTTTATGGTAGTTAAACGGTAAAAGTCGAGAGGGAACTTCACTGGATAAAAAACAAAAGAAATTACTACGGAAAGCGGAGGATGGTGCAAGTCAGGAAGGACGTAAGGCATGCTATCTGGTGGCAGTAATATTATGGGAAGGAATATTTAATTGGACAAAGTCAAGAATTTTATTGCTATCGCCATGAGAATAACCAAGGAAATATTTGTAGAAGAAAGTAGAGAAGTAAAATTATCATTCCACTCTAGGTTCCACGGGTAGCTAAGAACTTATTCGAAAGGTAGCAAGATGAGAATGATTGTTGAGGTAACTGGTGAGTTTGACAATGAATTAAACGTAACCACGAACAGAGGAATTAGATGGAAAATAAACCGAATAGGTAATCCGAATTTTAGAGGGGGCTAGAGTAACACGCACAACAATCCATTCAATAGGAGAAGCGACTTTTCAATCCTTGAAAAAAAAATTGTTCATAACGACTAAACCAGCACCACCCCAATTTTTCACTGATACAGCACGATCTAGATCGCGCCAAAAGACAGTGTGTAGAGGGAAGTTCTCGTTAAGCATAGTACTGAGTTCGATTTCACGTGAAATTTTCATACAAAATTTCACGTGAAATTGGTTTCGGCGAAAATTTAGCTTGAAAATAAGCAAGTTTGGTACTGTGTTCTTAGCATGAAAAGTTGCTTTGAAGTTGCTTTCGCTTTGAAAACATAGATGGCACTGAAACATATTGTCAATCATTTCACGCCAATTTAGTTTGTGCAGTTCATTCTTTCGAGCGAAAAAGTGACATTTTGTGTTTCAATTTGAAAATTGAGCAGTGCAAATGACTTTCCAATAAGAAAATCGATCGAAAAGTGAAATTCTTGACATTTTATCCGTCAAGAATGAGCAGTGTGTCTGCTTTTCTCCGTTGTCAAAATTTTCGCTCGAAAGAATGACCAGATAATGGAAACATGTCAAAATTTCACGTGAACTCGAACTCAGTACCAGCTTTTATTGTAAATATCCCCTGTTAATCACATTTGGGCCAAGAAAATGATTAGGTTAAAAGATAAAAAAGGAGAAATTAGACTTGTTTAGTTTAGCTTTTATATCACGAACGTTCTGACAACACACGTTAATTTTATGAATGATTTTAATTTTCGAAAACTTCGCGATGGATTCGAGTAAAAGTTCGCTCGAGGTCTCGGAATAAACTTCTGGACTATATAGGAGAGATACCTGAAATTGTTTTGGAGACCATTGTACATGTCAGGAGAAAGTTTGATTTGAAACGATGTGATGACCTGATGGTCCAAGTTGTCCTTAGATAATTTCATACGCATAGAAAATGAGGGAGTGATTATTGTAAATATTCACCCTTACTGGAGAGGACAAATTTAAGTTTTGAACGGGAAAATTACACTTACTCAAACGATTGCCAAAAATACCCGGTTTCTCTTTCATAAAAATAACGAATTTGCAAATGGAAATGTTTCTTTTTCGAGATGATTACTTGAATGCACTTGTTGTTGGATTGAAATTGGCACCCTGTCAAATCAACCAAAATATCAAAGAAAAACATCAAAACTTCTTTAAGTAAAAATAGCTATTTCATAAATATGACTCGTTTGCTAATATCTTAATATAATTTTTAAATAAATCTCTGAATCTAAATATGAAATGCCTATACAAATCAACGTTCTCTCAAAACTAATGCTCATTTCCCAAAATCAATGTAACTTGATATAATCTGCATTTATCTGAATCGTATGCGTGCTAACAAAAGATGGAAACCTGAGTGCTGCTCATATTTTTGTAAAACTCTTTCTGAGATTTTGATTGCTTCGAGCTGTTATTTACTGTGAAAGCTAACAGATGATTTATGAGTTCTCAAGATTATAGACTCGAATATAGCGATCAGACTGTCAAATACAATTCTCACATACAAGATGCTTCATTTCACTCAAATAAATTCGAAATTTATTGCTGTTAGCACTTAACACGTTCAAACATGGATCAAATGCTTGGATATAAGCTTAAATATTCACATGCAAGAAACCGAAGGCCTTTCTATATGCTAAGGTTTTCGAGTATTATAAAGTATCCATTGCCTTACAATATGACAATGAGTAGTATGTACAAGTAATGTGGATTAATTTGCTATGCTTAAGTATTTTAGGCTACAAACCCTGTTATTAACATTGGATAAATTTGTAAATTTAAAATTACACCAATCGCCTCAGCTTTTATGCAGACCAATTCAATTTCGTTTAATTAATGCTCAAAGTCGAATTCGGAGACGCCTTCGGCTGTAGGGTCCGCAATTAAGTTCCCAAAGATGCGAGTTCATAAATTTTGTGGCGAGGCAGCCTGATGCTGAGGCGTGGAATTGAGCGAGATGAGCGCTCGTGAAGTGCAGATGCCATGCGGATATTTGTTCCAAAATTAGAAAACCACAGAGCAGTTCAAGGCATCCTGATGGCTGAAATGTTTTAATTATGGGAATTTGTTTGGGACACTTACTTGAAATAGACTGTGACTACGGAGTTCCTCTTTGAGGTGGTAAGGCGTAATGTATCACAGCAGAACAAGCGCAATGGCAGAATACTGATAATATGGTGAGAGAAAAAATGTTACGAAACCGTTGGTAGAATTTCATGCATGGCTGACTCTGATAATACTGAAATGAAAATAGTATTGTATGTATTTTTAGTGATTGGTAGAATTTTTTTGTTCTAGAAATATGAGATAATAACGAGAGCTAATTGATTAGTTACATTTCCAAATGAATGGTTTATGCCTTCATATAGATTAAAATGAAATGTAAGAACGTTTATCGTAACTGTTCAAATGAAGAGCAATTATGGCATAGCACACTTAATTGAAAAAATATATCAAGCTCTCACTAATCTATGATCTCTCATTACTACTCTCATACTAGTAAAAAGAGGTGTACCTATATTTCTAATACTATGAAGCAATGAGAAAACAAGCTTAAACGAGTCTTCTCAAGTAAAATAAGCCTTGATAAGAAATATGTTTTTAAAGTAAAAGAATGCTATGAATGTATTAGTTTCATGTGCTGTTGCAAGTTCAAATAATACCCGGCAAACAATACCCAGCTTCCTAAACTGATATTTATAAAATTCATATACATCCAACCCAGTTTTCACATTAAGCTCGATTAACCCCTCCGTTTAATATCTTGCTATTCACTTTTACGATTGTTAATACTTTACTAATTGCTCTGTTTATTTCCCATTGCTGAAAGTATCATTTCTGTATATTATCTTCTTCCTGATCCCAAAAACTTCAGGAATAAAATTATAAACACATACATACGTTTCGACAAGCCTATTGCAGCTTCGTTTGTTTTAGTGAGCTGTAAATATTTAATAGAATCCTTGAAAATCCCCAAAACATAATTTGGACAAAGATCCACCGTGAGCAATTTTATTCTGCTTGTTTTCCTGTCAGCCGGTATTTAGGACTCAGGAAAATGAATTTCATTTGCGAATTCGTTCGTCGAAAGACTCGGACAGAATTTAATAAAATTTCGAATTAGTTCAGTTGTACGAAATAAAAATCTTAAACAATGTACATTTTGTATGCTCCAGCTTTTCATGTTGAATTCACGGTTGAATTGGATGAATTTGTGCGTTGGGTCGAATGATACTTCTCGAAGTTTATGCCTTGCCGTTGATGTCCGTTCCGTAATAGGGATGATTTGAGTATTTTTCGTAACGCCAACAATTTGAAGATGATATTTGTAGATAGATTTGAATTGAATATGCAGCCAAAGTGATGTTTTTGGGAAATTAGACTGAATTAAGTCTTCAAAAAACTGAAACATATTAAAATTCTAGATGTGTAAAAAAACAAAGCTGCATTACTCTATTTAAAAAAATATACAGGTGACTCAAAATGTAACTACTTCCGAAATAGTGATAAGCATCAAAAGTTGATGTAGAGCAGCTGTAGCTTAAATCATTTATATGCGTATGGAAAGAAATATAGCTGTAATTTTTGCAACATTTCTGTCAGAAATGAATCGGTCACACAAGTAGAACTTTTCAGAAATCAATAAAAACTATTTCATTCACAATTAATCAAATTTTCAAGTCCATTCTTGGGTTGAACACAATGTTTAGACATCAAAAGTTTGGAATATCAAAAAATATTTATAATTTGGGAATAATAAAAGCATAGCAATAGCAAAATTGTTTTTGATTTACGTTTTTTTTGCGATATTTAATTTAAATAAAACAGCTATATTCCTCACATTTTAATCAAAATTCATGAAAATTTTACTCAAACTGGTATATATTCATGTTTTACTATCATTATGGTACATAATCATTTATTCTATTCTCAGTTAAATATGTTTTGATAAAATGTATCTTCTTTGCAATATTCATGTGTTATTTAGTACGTCTTCTTGTGTTTTTTAGAATAATTCACCGTATTAGCTTTAGGGTGACGTTCTCTGTTACGCTCCGAATGCTTTCTATCGTGAAGTTAATCATACAGTATGCAAAATTTGGCCTCAGTCACCCCATGTCGGACAATAAATGCTTTCTTGCAGACTTTAGTTTTTCCAGTTTGTTTCAAAATATAAAGCTGAAAAACTTTTTCCCTCCATCCTTTTTCGCTTGTAACTTTTCAATAAGTTTGTTAAAATATAAATTCTATTCGTCCTTCGTTGCAAATCTGTTTGTTTTACAAATGCGAAAATTCTTATCAACCTGGTGAAAATTTGCGAAACACTGTTTGAAATAAAATAATACTTAATCTTTTTCTTTCCCAATGTCATCATTTTCACTTGAAAATATTTGTCAAGAGCAAAGCAAACCCTCCCAGGTCCCTCAGAGTGTTAATTAAAATTAAACTTTAAGGTTTTAAAGAAAATAAAGACTCCAGATCAAAGCTATAAAACTAATAAATTTAAACATTTCAGTCAATCAAAATATTGCAATTTAATATGAGGCACACTCGGTCAGTACTGTTATCTTGGACTCTATGATAGAACCACTTAAGGGGGTTCCCAACTTGGAAATCATCAAAAATATAAAAAAAAAAACAATTTATGGGCTCAAAAAATTCTACGACTCGTTCTGCAGATTCTGCATTTCGTCCCGTTTCAAAATTTCAATTAGAAGTATTTAATTTTTAATTTATTTTGTTCCATATTGTGAAGCCCGACACTGATCTCCACTACTTTTGGGACAAGTTTGTTTTATAGAAACGGGAGAGTGTTTTGATTTTTTTGTGCGAGGCTTGGTCTTTAACTTTAGTATAAGGTTACAAACTGGTCTTAAACACGTTTGGAAACGACATATAGCAAGTAGGTTGCAAAAACATTGACGAGTCATCGGTCCCGGTTCTTTCAAACACTTCACGTGAAAAATTACGTTTTTTCACCTTTAGGAACACAGATCTCAGGCACAAATTGCCGGATTGGTCTAGAATTCGGTACAGATGTTCTACAATAGACATTCTATGCTTTGCTGAAGCCCATTTAAAAAAAATTAAAACTAATAATGTTATATTGTGTTGAAGTTGCGAAAAATGACTACAAAATGAAAGTTCTTACTAATTATTCCCAAAGCACTATTTTGTTAAAAACTCCCGCCAAGACATAGACAATAGTTTCAACAATCAGCTGTTCAAATTTAGAAAAAATCAATTGAGCCATTCCCGAGTTCTGTGTTCCTAAAAAACGCCTGTTTATATGCAGGAGAGGGGTGGCGGAAGGCAAATAGGGAACCCCTTTAAGTCACTGACTTATGTTTTTTAGGCTATGAACGTTCATTTCACGGTATTGTTTGAAGAGAAACGAATGTACCGCCTTGCTTAGTTTTATCCGTGTTATGGGTCTATGTTCGAGAAGACGTTCGCCACAAGAAAGCATATTGATAAGAGATGTTAGTACATATAAGTTTTACTGTTTTTCTAAAAAGTTAATTAATTAATTAAGACAAAATATCTTTAACCATTTGACGACAGCGTGCGTTTTAGTGAATTAATCCCTATACTTATATGCAAACAAGATGCTTGGGAAAAATAAGCATAAAAAAGGAAAACCAATCACGTTTCCAGCTGGGTTGTTATACATTTTTAGAATTAATTATATCATTTAAATAACTTTCAAAATATATACTTTCAAGAAAAGTCTTAGTTCACTTGCTTCCAATCAGGCTGTACCGTTCAAAAATGATAATAAGATTTTTTTTTTGTATTTTACTAGCAAAAATATATTTATTTCACTCTAATAGCTTTTGAAATAAAAACAGGAAATACACAAAACAAGGGGAAAAATTTGCGTTCACTTTTTAAGAGATGAAACGTTCATTTAATGTTCATTAAAATGAATTACAGCTCCTGCAGTCTTTTGAAATCGGCATTACGATCTTTGGCTGTCCCCTTCGCAGTTGCGTAATTTCATTTTTCCGTTATTACAGTTTTCAGAATTTCCTTAGATAATAGTTGTTGGATGCTTTCGAATTTTCCTCTCTAACGATTTCCACAAATGGAGCATAGTAGAGCAACAGGAGCTTCAAAATTTCAGACGTATGCTTTAGATCATTATCATGTTCGGAGCGAAAATTGGTCTTAGTTTCTGGTTTCTGGCACTTGTCTTCAGATAATTGTGTTAAATGTCGAGATAATCCATCATTGAGTCAATAAACTCGAACTGCCCAACGCCATTATTCAATATACACCTCCATATCATAATTAAATCACCATAATGTACAATGCCTTGCAGATATTCCTTTTGCAGTACTGTTTCAGGCTTATTTTGCACCTTTTTATGCCAAAGATGCTAAAATTACTTTCATTTGAGAATAATTTATTCTTCCAAAATTCTACTGGCTTATTAACGTGCCCCTAATAGAGTTGGGTCGTACTAGGATTTTCACATACTAGGTATAACTAGTACGAGAACAGAAATAATAATAAATTTCAAAAATACTAGCTAGTATTTTTTAAAGTACATATATGCATACAATACATACGATTTCCAGTGATGTAATGAATGGGTATGATATGCACAAACCCACGAACACACACACGCAAAGTTCCCAAGCTAGAATGGTGATAGGTATCCTTCGAAGGATACCGAGCTATTAGTCAGTTCAGCTTGTGCATAGCTTTCCAATGCTCGGTTACTTATTTGGCAAGTCTTTCTCTAATCTAGGAGCCATCTGAGGAAAAACAATCAAATTCAATCAATTTAATTAGATTTTCATTTTATTCTATGCACAAAACACCTCCTGTAATCGTTCAGATTACCAAAGTCGAAAAATTTACTCAGATAAGACCAACTAATCCTGTTGCCAGACTGTTCGTCGATCGACCTCTTATACCAATCTTTTCTTGGCTATGTCGGAAATCAAAAATTACATAATTACACAATTTCCACCATCCCCAAAACACCCGAATCAAATACCCAAAGCAAATCAGTCTAAGTTACGAGTACTCAAATACAATCTATCTCAAGTACAATATCATATCAGCAAGCATTACTTGCTCTCAAATATCAAATACTCAGAAGTACGCTAGCATCAAATCCTCGCACGTACGAAATACTAGCAAGTACGAAAATACTAGATACGAAAATACTAGTAAGTACGAAATACTCGTAAGTCTGAAAGTTTGGAATACGAGTAGGAAAGCACTTGCAAGTATGAAATACGAGTATATATTAATATTAGGATACTATTACGTCACTGTTTGATTGAAATGAATCAAATGGAGGAAATTTATTAGGTAAATTCTTGATTACACAAAAAACTCGGCCCTAGTATTTTTGAATTTCGTACTAGGTACTGGCTGTTCTAAAAAAATACCTGTTTCATATAATTGTTCCAGTAAATACGCTTCACCTCTAGCTCCTATGCGCTTTTGTCGGTCAACACGTGAAATTATAGGTTTTCTTCGACCTACTCGTCTTTAGTTTCCAGTCTTTTTGAGAATTTTTATCAGAACTAAAATTTTTTTAACTTTTTTTTCTGATATCACTTGTTATTTGGTGTGCCGTTAGTCGGGGATTTTTTTTCACTTGTGGTACGATATTTCACCTTTTCCTATAAGACATTTTGCTTGGATAATCGAAACGAGATTTGGAGCTGAAATTTTCTGTATTAGTTGAAATTATTTATACCCAACCCTTTGAACCGATGAACATTGTCTCTCCACTATTTTTGCTATATCGCTGAAAGTTTTTCATCTTTCCGAAATTCTAAAATAATTTTCCTTTCATTTTTATTTCCATTGCAAAAAAATATTATCTATAAATAATTTTCACCATCAAATAGTGAATAATTTGCCAAAATTACTATTATTGAACTAAATACGCATTCAAACATTGAAACAGAGCTTTTAAAATGAATTATTTCCAGGAACTTTAAAATTCAATGTGTAAACGCAGACTTTTTCTACCTTTTTTGTGTGTGTTTTCTGGCAAAAGCCCCGTTATTTCAAAAACTATAAAAGCAGCAGAAATGATTATTTTGACTTCGTATAAAAAAATCTACTCAATGAATAAAAAATTGGAAATTTGTTGAAAAATGTTTTTAGTATTTTTCAAGGTACAAACTTACTGATTGGCACCAAATGAACGTAGAGTTTTTTTAGAAACGGTATTTTATTTTTATTCCAGCAACTTTTTTGCCAGTTAAAAAAAAAATTTCCAAAAAAATTGCTTGTTTTTCGAAAGTTTCTGCTTCAAAAAGTAAGATTTTCGAATGTAATTACAAAAATGACTTATTTTCAAACTTCAGGTAATTATTTTAAAAGATCTGTGAAAAACAGTGCAGCTGTTTTTCACAATATTTTTGAAGTTATTTGTTATATAAATTCGAATTTGATTGTTAAAATCAAAAAATGTGAGCACAGCGCACACCATTTTCATTTTCATTTTACCCCAATGTGAAAAAAATTGAAAAACCACCTTTGCTTCAAACGTTCATAATTACTCTTATTCATAAGCTTTGAGTTCTATCTCACAAAAACGCGGGTGTTATTGTTTTCAGTCCATCTATTGTTTGATATTTATTTGTATATATCAACAACCCCACAGAGCATATTCCAAATAAAATCTAAAAAAAAACTGACTAGCCATGATAAATCGAAATATGATGCACCTGTTCAAACGTTTGTTCATAGGGTTCATTATTTCTTAGGCAGCATAGCGAGCGGTAGCGTTTTCGTGAAATCAGATAATAGTCACGTCGTTGACTCGCCATTTGTTCCACTAAAAAAACAAAATTGAAACTGTGTCGATAAACAATGATATTGTTAAGAATTGGCACAATACTCGCAGTGTTTTTTAGAAGATTTTATATGTTTCCCACATCAAAAGAAACATCTATATCGCATGCGCTTCGTTTATACACATTGTGCTCATCACTATTTAAGGAGCCATTTTTTTGTTAATTGCTGAATTACGGGGACCGGGCTGAAGGACTATTATTTCTACCAATTTTTCGTCGCAGCACACAAAAAACATAGTCCAATTGATGAGTCAATTGCATTGAAAGCTTTTAGAAATTCAATTCTTATTCTTATCATCCAAATCTTCTCTGGAGTGTGTAAAATATTACAATCATAGTTACCCTGCATATCAAAATCGCACTACGCAATAAAATATCCCCACTATGTGCATTTTCAATTTGCTTCTCAAACTCCCAAAAATCTTGAATACGTTTAACTTCTACAGTCACTAACAGTTTCGCCAGTTCTTTTAATTTTTGTAGTTATACAGAATATGTGACAAAGTACCGTGCTTTTTTTAATGAAAACTCAAGCTCATAAGCATGAATTGTAGGAAGCATCTACTTTTGAGTCATCGCGTGCTATTTGTCGCATGATACTTATTTAGGATATTTTTAAACTTATGAAAATGGTTCCGTACGTCAAATTACATGAGAAAATTTGAAGTTAAAACGCTAGAACCTGCTCACACATTTCTGAAAACTTTTAGGGTCTTATTATTATAAAAAAAAGTTACAATTATGTATGAGTCTCCACTCACGACAAAATTTGAACCGTCGCAAGCAAAGCACTCACACTTCAAACCAAAATTCCATTATCTGGAATATCTACTCGAAACTGAATTGAAATCTCTCCAATTCCATTTGCATATATTTGTAGTAAAAATATAAATCCCAACTGGCAAATCGCTCCAGGATACGACGACGGATCGCTGTTGTGCTAAAATATCTTCTATCAATTTTACGACGGTAATCTCCGCAGCTCCGTCTGACTGCCCATCCTTGTTCGGGAGCTTGTCAATCAGACTCCGGATATCTTTCTCGAACGGCCCTTGGCCGTGGGCCTGCAAAAGGCTCCATGCAATTCTCAACTGGTGACATCTTTGAGATGACGATATAAATAGCTCTTGCTCGCTAGCAATCTAGTTTTGATAAAACAATGTAGATGGTGCTCCAGCAATATGGACCACCACGACAATGTTATTTGATTGCCTTGTACAAAGACCCCAATTCACATTACGCTGTACGCATGCCAAATTTGCAAAGAAAACTGGAAATATAAATCGCTAAATGCCATACTATTTTCGATTCGACGAACGGAGAGTAATCAGAAGGTTTGCATGGATGCAGAATCATCTTGATGCCGTCATGGCGTATCTAAAGTATTATTTCTTCCTTCTTTCTCTTTTCCGCTCATCATCAGCCACGGCTCATGCTTATTCGCTCTGATCGCTGCATTGTTCCTTATCTTATCTTCAAGCAGAAAGTCGGTGTCCCCTCCCAGTTTGTACTTCATCTACCCGGCAAGTAGAGCACTCATTCAGATGCTGAGCATCAACAGCTTACATGCGCAGTAAGCATCGTGGCAGCCATTACCGCGTCAGAGCTGCCAACCACACAATCTCTTCAGAACGAAGTCGAAACCGGTCCACAGTTTGCATGGGATTATTGTATAACTGTGTGAGTGAGGTTTGCTCTCCGTGGGAGAAATAAGCCGAGAGTAAATAAAGTGCCGGCTGGGACAGCGATACTCGAAAAGAATTGGTGTAGTGATAGGTGATTCTTACAGGGCATCGCGGAGTACGTTTCAGCTTCTTGTTGGATTCTTGTGCGGCTGAATGAGATTTGCAATGAGGAGAGTGGTGGGCCTACACTGCATAGTTCATCCTGAATTTCGAATGCAATCTTACCGCCATTGCAAGTACACCAACGACTACGTACGTACTACACGTACTAGTTTTCGAAAAGATGATAATTAATTCCGTAACGAAATCCACTGCGACTTTTCTCGAATTGCAACGTTTCACATTATCGATAATTATTAGCGACCAGCAATAAACATATGACTACTTTCGTAATAATCGATAAATAGCTTTCGGGGTCTATGAAGTTGATATTGATTTGAGTAGGCATAATAGGCTCCATTTAGATTGTAAGTACATATATAGTGAATGTATCTACAGCAATGAGCAAGAAAATGAATTGAATTTCGAATTGATTATAAGCCTTGGAAAATAATTTATACCTGCGACGGTTAGCATGATAGTAATTAAATCGTTCTGAAACGAATAGCTGGTCTTTGCCATTTTCAATTTGTAAAGTAGAAACTGAATTTATTTTCTCCCTAACGAAAGTTAAATGCTCATATTGAAAACTATTAGCATCGTGTTCGCATGAAAGTAAGTCCAATGAATAAAAAAAACTACGCAGTCTCGTTAGGTATCGATGCAAATGTGCTGATTTTTAAGAAGCGTGAATGAAATTGCATCATCATGGTTTCTTGTCAACATCAGATGCATTGCGAGTTATATCCGAATAAGACTATTTTGGTTGTTGTTTCAGATGTAGTAAATTATCATTAATTGTATGCAAGATCTGTGCATATTTTATGCTAACCTCTCAGACTCAAGTTTTTCAAGTTATCGCTGTAATTTGTCAGTAGAAGCATTAACACTATCTCTCAAGAGCTTGTCAATGCTGTCCGCAAAATAAACGGCAACTACTTTGACTCAAAGCAGGTGCTATGAAATTCAAATGTAGATATAATTTGCATACGAGAATTCGGCTGTTTATTTGCTTATGAATATGAAGAATATAAAACAGCTGCGCATTAATTTGTCAAGTTTCTATCCTGTTCACCTTAAAAAAAAAGACCCTTATCTCGCTTGGTGCGTTTTGCAAGTTTGTCGACCTGAACCCAAAATACAAATGTGTCAGCCTAATTGGTTGTCTGAAGTGATACCGGTTATTATTGCTTGTTTTCTGTTTGATTTGTGCGAAAAAAATGAAATACAATAATTTTCAAAATCATCAATCATTTCAAAAAAAAAAATCTCGCTAAAAATATATGGATTGCTCATACTACAACTCAAGTTTGAAAGTATTGTTTGTTCTGCAAATGATGATAGGTGGAAATAATCTAAAAAGAGGTGGGGAAAAAGATTGTTTGATTGTTTATAAACCACAGAGCAACATTATAAAAAAATTGATTGAAATTCGAATCATAGGGGAAAAAGAAACTACTTTCAGGAATAGCTGCGCTGTTTTGGACTCGAAGCTGTTGGACACTGTGTACAAAACATTATATTTAATTTAAATGGCGTTATTGGAAATGTACACTCTAAAAAGTGGGTATATAATTAATACTTTGATAATAGGAAATATATTCATTTTTTCGTTTAAAATAACGAATCACAATTTTTTTTACAAATTCGATGTGCATTTTTTGCGTTTACGTAATATCAGCTGAATAATACACAGCTTTTTGTAAATTGAAGCAAAAAGAGTGTAAATTTACTAGTTTGCTATTCACCTTTGCGCCAAAGCCATAAAATTGCATCATTTTTTAGGGTAAAATTACACGATTTGGTCGTAAAAAAATTTAAACCCTTAAGACGTAAAATATTCTTTTTACGCACTTTTGTAAATTTACATCTTCAATAGTAGGAAATCAGTTTCCTACTATTATAAGGGTAAAATTCAATCAAAAATTTTTTGAGTGTATCATGTTCACAGTGAAAATTTATTTAAAAGAAATGCATAATTCACATCATATGTTTTTATTGAAATAAGTTGGTGTTGTTAAATTAAAGATGAAATTATGACAAAATAGAAATGATATCGCACTAGCAGTAATTATTGAGTTCTTTGCAAAAAAGTTTTGAGGTAAATTTTTTGCTCTGTTAAGCTCATACACTAAATATTAATAAACCATTAAAATTTTCTTCAAATGCAAAATTAGGTAGATGAGACATTATTGCTCTTTTATTTGTTTAATGCCTATTTTCGATATTTTACCACACTAGTATTCTAACGATAGAATATTGCAGTAGGACCTACATCAATTTTAGATGGATTGGTGACACATTTTTGTTAGCTATAATAAAATAAAAGCGCGTTTTGTGTCTAGTTAAAATTTGAAAATGAGTTCTACATTCTAAGCGTACATACATATGTATTTGCATAATAAACCGGGAAACACGAAGTACATTGACGACTACATCTAAACTTATCACGTTTATTTAACTTGTATATTTTCGGTGCAAAGATATTACATCGATTTGTTGTATGTATATTCCACTAACATCTCAAAATTGCAAAGTAAACTGAATTTTTTTTAACTCTCAAATTTTAAGAGGCAAAAGTGAATGTTGGTGTACAATGCGCTGTAAATTTTTAAATAAAATGTGATGAACTCTGCTAACCTTAATACTATGCATATATTAATATTAGAATGATTTACGACCTCGAATCCAGAAATTACTAAAACTTTTTATTATTCAATTTCTGTATAATTAAGACAAATGCTGATTATTTTGATACCAGGACGGTGACCACAATCAACTAAATTATCAATAAATGATTCCATATGCCGATTCATTAAAGCTTTGATCAAAAAAAGACCATCTAACTTATGACTTAATGAAATCAGTAGTCTGCGGAAAATGAAACTGACTCGTGTTGAAATCTTCACTTTAATAATATATATTTGACCTTGATCAGATAGATTTAGTGGACGTTAGTTGAATCAGTGACTTTGCCGTCGGGAAATCAAATGACAATACATATTTGCGATGTTCTTCTGTTTGGTGTTTGAAGTGTAATTTTGGTGTGAGTAGTTCGTTGGAAGTTTTAGATATTTCTATTTTGAAGTGTATATGTTTGTGCGCATGTGTTGATTATCAGACGTACCGCCAAAGTCATTGAGTTTAATGACAATGTAGTGAAAATAGTTTGTTTTTGTGTTGGAACCTACTTAGATACGTATGTATATATTCTACCTTGAAATTAAAGTGGAATGAGTAATCTACTGACATAAATTAAATTCTTGTGGCTGTAATTATTCGACAGCAACTATGGTTATATGCCTGCAGCTGATTGAAACAAATGAGCGATGAAACCTTGAGAAAACTAAAGTATTTGTGTTTTAAATATTTAATGCTAATCTTTGACGATGCGAAAGTAGTCGACTAACTTTTGTGAGGCTAATTTTTAAGTGATTACTACTACAAGAGGTTGAATAGAAATGGTAATGGAATGGAAAAATTAATAGTAATAGTAATGTAATAAGTAAAGAAACCAAATTATTTGAGCATAATATTTAACTAGATAGATCTTTAATAATGTGAAATAGCTACATCAATATAGGCATTAGTTGCAGTTTTCATATCAGCTGACATCTTGCTCTTTAATAATTCAGTGTACAGGTAGCTTATGAATGCACTTACGCATAATGTATAAGGACGTTTATGTAACTGTTTTTTTTAATGTTTTTTGAAGTGTAAATGCCTATCAATTTTTTGCCGTTGATAAGAAATATTATTGCAAGTTCCTATGGTAAACACCTTATCAAAAATCCATACATGCTTACCAAAAAACCATTTTTCCAATACATTTCAGTTTATACAGAATGCAACCACACTAAAGTTTCCGTTACAAATTGAATAATATCGCAATTTTTAGTTCGACTGAAACAATATAATGGAAAATAAATTAGTTTTATTGAAAATTTATTGATAAATCAACTACATTCATCTAGGCAATGCTCATATTAATTCATAGAAAATAAAATATTTCGAGCAACAATGAGATGATGTGACTTCAACGAGAAAGCTGCCCAATGTGGTTATTTTAGATTAAAGTAAAACCATACATCTAATCTAAACATCTAAGCATGAAAGATAATCGTGAGCAAAAAAATTGAATCAGTTGTATGAGACAGTTATTTTTGGCCTTACCTATTCTATTGAAAAATATTGAATACGCTTAGTTATTTAAATCTGAGACATTCAAATATGAGTTATTCCTGCTTGGCTTGCCCAACGGGCTTTTAATGTGAAAAAACGTTGAATTTTATACACATTCCTAGATCTGAATCTTAATCTTTGCACATATTAGCCAATACCAATATTTATATGTTAACTTTTTGCATTTTTGGGGGCGTTTTTCGCTCGCTTTACCATTTGATGCAGAAAAGTAGTTTAGAAACGTTTTGAGCGCTGCTATTCATTGCTTAGCCTTTAAAAATCAATAAAGATAGCAAAATTTCAACAAAGGTAATCTAATACAGCAGTATGGTTTTACCGCGGCCATCTAACAAATCGATCTAGCTTAGTCGAAACAATCGAAAGTGGCAAATTTTAATAGTAATAAAACTAGTCAATTTCGCAATAAAATTAACATAAGCTTACAAACTGACAACAATCAGTTTCGGAAAAAAGTTCTGATATCGAACACTTATCTGATTTTTTTTACTGAGACATGCAATCAGTTCGAAAGATCTACACATTGCGAACACAGTATGAAAACAAAATGTTAAATGGGATCATCTATCAGCACAGGCTCTTAGTTTCGCAGTATATAAGGATTTGTGTTCATCCAGCTACATATATTGCGCTTAATGCAGACCTGGCTTCATTGTATAGTCATAGCTTATTAGAATATTTTAATGTTTTTTTGCGCAACAGGATTAGTGATATCTGCAAAGAAAAAAATCAAACATCTCTGTGCTCAACAAACAGTTTGTCCATCACGTAAAAAAAATGATTTATCAAATTTTTGAACATTAGTCGCCGTGGGTACAAAAAAAAATAACAGAGGTAGAATTATACATGTCGCTGCATTCTTTTGAGGATTGAGGAACAAGTGATAAATCCGAAGAGCTATAAAACCTGTTTCAAAACATAAATTGAATTGAATTCAAAATCAAAAGCAGAAAAAAGCTGTTGTGATAAGAACTGCTAGAAAAATAAAAAGTGTTCTCATGAGAAAAATTATTCACCAGCACATAGCGATATTTATTTACATGGAGATTCCATTTGATATTTTGATGGTATCCTAGACGATGGAAGTACGATCAATTTTTCGTGTCTTATCCCTCATACTGGCCATTTTTCGAGAAATACATTGTTCATATTGATTGTCCGCTGACAGTTTCACCAGGTTTCAACAGCTCACAAAACATGATTACTTGCTGAACCCACCAAACGCAGAGCATTGTCTTCTTTCCCAAGCGTATGGTCATGCTATCGATATTGATCGTTTGCTAGGTAAAAGCCACGATTTTTGGTCCTAAGAATTCTCAAAATATATCCATATCTCATCACTAGCAACAATTTTATGCAGGAGAATCTTTTTGTTATGCCTCAAAAACAAATTTCAGAAGTCAGTTCATGCGGTACTCATTTTTCTTACTTTTGTTGTTTCGTTTGGAAAAACCTTGATTCATATTTAGTGCTTCCAAAAGTTTATCTTGTGTTTGCACTTCGACAGTGTACACATGTGTGCGCTACAGTAATTTTTAGTGCATTTTTTGCCACCTTGTTACTACAAAATTTAAACTAATTTAGGGTATACCATAATATCTAATTGAGACTACTTTCATTAGAAATTACTATTTGTATCGAATTGGGCGATATTTTTAAGAGAAGACAAAATTCCTTCGATGCGTATCCCAAGGGAAATTTTTGGCTTCTATCTTGTAAAAATTGGTAAGAAATACAATTTTAAAAAGGTAAGAGAGGAAAGGTCTGTACCCTTGGCCAGCTCATCGAGCATACTCTGGGGCTGATTGATGAGAACACAGAAACCGTGGGCCTTGCCGTCAACTCCGATAAAATTGATCTTACACTCTTCACAGTTAACTTATCTTTATTATTCACTTCAAATAGACACAAATAGATTAAGTCCCAAAAAACGGGCCTTATTCCAAATAGCAATCTCTTTTGGAAGGTGAATATGAAGAAAATAGAAAAGAGGCTAAGCAATGTAATTTACGCCAGCAATAATGTGCTGGGTCAATCCTGAGTCTTCAGTTGATTTAATTTCATGACATTTTTAATAGTTTTTAATTTTTCATTTTAGTTTTCTAGTCCACTACTCTACAGGAAGGTACAGTAGCTACGTAAGCTAGATTTTGTCCCATGACGAAAACTGTGTTTGTCCTTCAGCATGTGTGTTACTGCTACTGATCGAACTAAAGTATAGTTTCTTTTCATTGCTGAGTTTCCTTCCCACTTGTGTTTGATCAGCCAAACACCAAAAACCCCCTTCATTTGATCGATCCATATTTTCCCCATTCTGGGCAAGCTATCTTCTCTTTTTTGTCTTTGACCTGACCTAGCTCAAAGCCTAATTTTGAGGCTCTTTTTGTTGGAACTGCTTTAAAATCTAATCGTCCAAGAACATACATAACCTTCTTGAAAATTGACGAACAAACTATTGGACCTTTTGTGGAGTTTGATTATGAAGATAATCATTTCTGATGATAATCAAATCAAGGAACGGTGTCTTTTTGCTATTTTTGAATTCTTTTGAACCCTGGATTTCTTTATGTGCTCTGTTTAGCTTCTCGAAAATTTCTGGCAAAAAAATCCTTTTTCACGACTGCTAGGATGTTTTTAACATATATTATTTACAAACGCGAAAGTGAGCCTTACTGATGAAGTTTTCTCTCCAGTATAAGTGGATATCTCCCTTACTAGTGGTGGTAAAGGATTTCCCATAGCGACAACATTGATAGCTTGGAAGTACTTAGCAAATAGCAAACGATACAACTAGCTCATCTTCCTCTCTTTTTGCCACATTTCAAAGACATTTTATCATTTCGTTTCGGTTTTTAGCCGACCTATTGGTAATCTTTTCTAGCTCTATGTTCGTTCGCTATCCATTTCACAATTTTCTCTGTTGGTGCATTTGCTGCAGTGACAATCTTCCCTAGATTATTTCCTTCTTTCTGTAATTCCAGAAGGCATTTGATTCTTGGCAACGCCGGATTTGGAGCCCGGAATCTATAGACTTCGCCAATAGTTAATTTTTCTCTTTCAGGATGAACCCTGTTGTAACGCACTGAATGTACCAATCGGTTAAAGCAAGACCAATCCTAGCTTGTGGCTGCCTGGTCTGGCGACTGATAAAATCACCTTTGCTGACATCGCGAACAGAATTGAGAGCCTAGTAACTGTCTGTACTCTTTCTTTGCTTTAATCACGACTTATTCGTCTGCGTTAAATGTCATACTTCATTTTCCGTTTGACCACTTTGTTTAGAGCGCTGCTGCCTTACTTAAAAAATCAAGTCACTGCGATTCAAGATCATTTGGCAAGAGCAGTATTGACTACGTGGTCCCCATCCTTTGTTTCAACCAAATATATCAAACGTTGGTTGGAGATAGAGAGTAATGGAATAAGCAAATGGGCCTAACATCCCTTATCATCTACACCGACAGATTTAAAAATATCTGCAGGAGCAGATACTGCTGTATATTCTGCAGACATGAAAGCCATACTTCTCGATTGTATTCAGGCCCTGAACAAGCTAGGCAACAACAGAAGAGTCAGAATCTACTGGGTTCTAGACCATAAGGGCATTGACAAAAATGAGAAAGCAGATGATTTAGCCAATCATGAAGCCATTCTTCTTTTAAGATGATACAGGCATCCGAATTCTCATCCAAACCGTTAAGTGTTTGATCGATTCCAATATGGTGCAGGTCGTGATGTGCAGATGGTGAGCAATTCAGACCGCGGGATTGTACGGGAGTCTCGGAAAAAAATCAACATTTCTTGGGTCACTTCGCGGCACTGGAGAAAACCAGACAGCACTTCTTCGGTGAGTTTTAGCTGTTAAAGCTCACGCATGTAGTGGAGTAGTAGCTGAAGGACATTTTTCAATACGCAAAAAGTCAAGAGCCTTCAATGGCCACTTGGACTGTTGTAGGTCTTCTTATCTGGTGTCGCTACGGTATATGCATGACTTTGTGTCAGCCAGGAAAATCTAACCCAGTCGAGTGATATCTCGATTTTACAAATGCATCCATGATCATCCCTGATTACAAATGCTTCCCTGATTACAAATGCATCCATGCGTTTCAACGGGTTTTTTTAGAAGACAGGAGTGAAGTGGAAGAGGGCGAATACGTTAATTTGCACTTTCACTTCACTCCAGTCTTCTAAAAATACGGTTTTAAAGCATGGACGCATATGCCAACAGGGCCTTATTGTTTATTTTGACTGTAAGTCTTTTACATTATATTGTACATTATATTTCTATCTATTCTTTAGTTAATTTGTTCTAAATTATTTCAGTGTCCCATAATATTTGATTTCATTATCTTAGTGTTTGTAAGGCATATAAATGCTAAATTATTAAACTATTGATTATGATTAAGATACATTAATACTATCATTATTATGTTTCGGCTACTTTCCATTAAATATTTTAATATGTTTGATACCTCAACAAACACACTGAATTGTATTTAAATAAAAATCGTTTTGCATTGTTTGATCACAAACAGAACATTTTCATTGCTATCAAAATAATTAAGAATCAGGAAAAAATGAATGTAATCAGAGCAGATGCATAAAAAGTTATTTTAGAATGCCATGCGGTGACAATTAATGCATGGACTTGATGTCGCAACACAAGAAACTGTACAAAACTAATGATTCAGTGTTGAACTTATAGTTGAAAAGATATTCTAGGAAATAATTTCTACATAAGAGCAATATTCAATATATCAGCGCCGCGATTTCTACTGTAATTGCATTTTCTTCTTTGAAAATTGCTATATCTGCTATGCCGTTTACTTCCTGTTCCAAGAGTCTGAACAAATTCTTCCTAGTGCTTGTACATTTGAAAAGAATTCTTATCAGCTTTGTTACGATTTCAGTGGAGACACGTTGATGCAATTAGATGTGCTCCAGGTGTGTAATTGTGATTTTCATGAATTGATTTAGCATTCATATTACCATCCCTATGTCTAATGTAGGTTCTGTTGTTCTACATTTCGTTGAACTCTCGGTCAGTAATGAAAATAAATTGGCACAGAACGGTAAATATAAAAAGGCCACCATCTATTCATTATAGTTTTGTGTTGTGTGTGACGTGGCATTTAGTGGTTGTGCTGGCAAAAGTTTTCTAAAAATTCAATTTTATAATTTGGAAGTGTTTTCAGGTCAGTGTTTTTTTTTAATAATTATTAACTATTATTTGCGGCATTAGATATTTCCAAGATCCTTCAAGAAGTTAATAATGTTAATGAAAATCTCATCAAAACCTACATTCAACTCTGTCTGAAAAAAATCCATAAAACATGGCTGCGCATTTGTATCAATCGTATAAACGCATTGAATATTTTAGTGATAGATAAATGTAAAAACTCCGTCATTTGAGACATCATTCCTATTGCAGTCAACGCACACAAAATATCCATCCATATCGCCCAACAAAATTAGAAGGAGACTTGATGACGTACAACGGAAAAATAACATTATCTCTCTGGCAACAGTTCGCAAGCTATGCAATTGTTTGCCAAAACTTTCAAGAAACATTACGGGAATGCGAAGTAAAACTTTCGAACTCATCACGAGTAGAAACTTAGCATCTCTATCTGCATGAAAACATTTCCATTAACCTAATTTCGTCTTGTTTGTCGTGGCATCCGCATTACAAGTACATATATTTCTCGGACTGATATATGGCGCTGTTGCCTTCTTAGCTGCTTCTATGTACGATTATATATGTAATCGAATAAGCTTTCCATCGCATTGACAAGTTGACTTGCTAAAATACATACTAATGTGTTGTGTCGAACTCACAAAGTCAAAAGTGCACTGCATTCATAAATAACTGAATGCAGCGCGCAATCTTGGCAAATAAAAATATGTACATATGTAGATGTACATACATCATCTGCACTGACCAGACAGATTGTTGTCTTGTCTTGACTGGCGCTGAATAAAATTGAGATTGACGGTCCGTCATGTTGTTTAGTTCGAATGTAATGTGCACATAATTTACATGGAAAATCGTTGATATCCAAGTTTGCAATCAACGCTACGCATTGGTTGACTGGTATCAGTGCAGGTGATAACTAACCATACTTTACGTACTTTAGGAGAATCAAACTAAAGCACATGTCCAATAAAATATCCGATTATATGGTAAAAGAGGACAGAATTTCCATGTCTGGTGGACATGATGGCGCAGCAGTTTCAATGAACTGGCTTTGCCTGGGAGTGAAATGTATAACGATCTGAGCCTGCGTTTATTCGCAAGGCAATTTACCTCCACTCGTATTTGCCACACTGTCTTCGCGACATCCAATCGCTTTAAAAAAGTGAATTTATTTCAGCGGTATCAATGAGTGTTCATGGCCTGGGTACGACAATTACTAATAAGCGGTACGAACGGAAAATGGCGAAACGTGAAACCTCAAAGGAAACTTTAATGACATTTTATGAAATATTTCCATTCGTTGCTATCGGATTAACATTGAATACAAGAAACAAGCAAGGAGAGAACGGATCATTGCGTAAACTGTTTAAAGGTTTTCAATGTTTTTTTTTTAAAGGTCGTTCACTCATATATAGCGAAGATAAGTTGTAGTTCGCTAATTGATGCAGCCAGTTTTCGAGAATTACATGACAGGTTCGGGTCGATGTTCAAAATGATATTATTTTCCTGATTTTTTTGATGATTGGACACAATAGGTACGAGCAAACAAATAATGTAAAGACAGTGACACATTTGTGTTATTTTATTTTTAACGAGAAAATAAGCTACCATCATTCATCAATTCAAAAATATTGATTTTTTTTTATAAATAAAGCAATGCTCGTTTCTCGATATTTTCTTCCGTCCAGTTTCCATCCATGGTCATATTTTTTGTAAGTGCTTCATTCCTCTTTGATGATTTGACTCGACTGAGCACTTTTTGCTCCACAATATTTCTCAGAAACGAATATAGGACGACACAAAGAAGCTATATAAATCGAACTCTACAGTCAGACCGAAATGATTTACAGCTTTAACTGGTTTCGAACCAAGTGGCTCGCGTGTACCACTTGTGATTGTATGCATAAAGTCGATTTGAAAAAGTCGATAAAAAAGGTAGCAATAGTACCGTAACTAAATCAGGAAAATATTTCACCCACAAACAAACGGTTCTAGGGGTGCTGTAAATTTAACCCTTTCAAAAATCACGACGAAAATATGTCGATTCTTTCATTCTCTCCCCCGACTGCGGACTTGCACGCGTAAAAAAGTGCACGGCAGTCTTTACAAGATTTATTACTCAATGTATTTTCAGTTGAGTTATGCACATTTGTGTGTGCGTTTCAGGTATTATATTTTGTTTGTGATGAGTTCTTAAAACTTCTTGCAATTCGTTTTTATAATTGCAGCCTACATTAACCGATTATATTCCAAAAACATTCAATTTTTTATTTGTCATTTGAAAGTCAGCGCCTTGGAAGTAAAAACAAGCTGGAACCGAAATTGCACTATCTCAATGATTTGATCAGTGGTGATATTGATTCTTAAAGGTTTAGACGGTCACGACGTCTCAAGTTTTTCAATACTTGAATTTTTTCATGGATAACGTATTTCTCGTGCTTCACAAAAACAACAATCCTCGCGTGTCGAGATGTTTTCCAATCTAATGCTTCGACGAATTTAAATTCTATACAAAGACAAACATTACTTTCGTCACACAAAGGCAAATCGAATTACATCCGTACACAAGTCCCGAATTCTATCACAAAATACAATCGTTGGAAAGCCTCCAAAAGATATTTTTGTATCGTAATGCTTGAATAGATATTTGATAATTTAGTTGTTTTCCATTGATAAGTTATTTCGAATGCCGGAATATTTCAAGTTGCGTTGCCGCGCTGCCTGTCTGCCGCCATCAATATGATTCTTGTGCATATTATTCATGAATTCGAAATGAAGTCAAGCGCGCTATAAGAGCATTTTCAAATCGAATGCAATATGGCTTTTGTCACTCTCAAGATATATTCTTGTCGCTGGATCATGTCGTAGGTCTGTACAGTTCAAATGAAAGCCAATACAAATGGATTCTATTTTATGACGATGTCGGAATGAATAAATAAACAAATGTCTGACACTTAAGAAAATTAAGATTACGCGTACAGAACACTTTAGAATATTCATACGCTTGTTGAATGATTCTATATGGTCTAGTATGATAGCATATGTGACGTTCAAAAGTAAAGAATGTGTCGTTTTATTTGTTAGAAAAAAATTAAATTGTTTAATAAACTAAACATATAATCTATTTTTGTAGCGAGATAAAACTAAACTATACTCATAGGGTGCTTCCGATTATTTTGTTTAAAGTATCACCAATTTCCTATTCCTGCTGTTGCTGTTCCTTTTTCGGAAGCTATGTTTGGGACATTTTACTGAAACATACACTTTGCAGAGAAAGTTTACGTTCACCAAGTGTCAATTTTTTTTATAAACGAAAAGTAGAGAAAATAAAAAGGTGGCCCATTTTTTTCTTCAATTTATTGAATATATTCTTCAGTAGCGGCTTAAGTAAGAACTGTTAAATTTAAACTTACTAATATTAACATCGTTTGTGAACATCAATCAGAAAGGTTAGTAAAGTAAACTATAGAAAATATGACTTACTAAGTAACTTGTAGGGTACCTTTGTCTCTGTAAAACTTCTCGCGATTCTTTTTGCGTAGACTTTATAAGCTGTCCCGTTTCTTATTTTCCTTTCTTCTCCCACTGGGTTTCGAATACTACTCGTGCGCACCTGAGTATTTTTATTCCATTGAATCCCAAAATAAGGTAATCGAGTTAAGGTCCGGTGATTGCTGCGTTTTTTTATAGACCACCCAAAGTTTGACAATTTAAGCTGTGTGTTTTTCGGAAAGTAATATTATATTCCCAATTAAGGTGAGCTGCATTTTGTGTCAAATTCATCTTCAGGATAAGATATTAAAATTTATTCATAGTGCTTTCAATAAAGCACATTTGGCGAGCACCACTGGCCACCATAAGCTCTTTACCGCCATGCTTCACAGTTGGTGCCTAATTTAGTTTTAGTTTAGTATTTATTAATGTCTGGACGAAGGAATATGGCCTCACGATTGTTTTCCGCACTATTTTTATATATATTTCTATAAATTTATTATTATTTTTTGTTCAGATTCACTAATTTTCCCTTGTTTGATTTCCATACTTTCAACAAAATCCCAAAACTACGATAAACACGACACAACAACGAAGATTTGAATTTGACAATGGTAAATAAGCCGAACTGGACATGACATGTCTGTATGAGTCGTGACCACGGTGTCCATTTTTAATACATTTGTATCATATTTGATACATTTGTATCATTTTGATACATTTTTATTTGAAACTTATATTTTTGATACAATGATACAACAACTCTCTGAATTATGGCAAAATGATACAATTTGTAATCCTGGTCATCCAGCAAATAAATTCATTTTTTTAAAACTTGCTTCATGTGCGAACTAAACCTCTTCTCTCAGTAGTAACAACCAAGGCTGTAGAATCCCTGGTAATTACTGCCAACTTCAATCTGCATTACACTCTGAGGCACGAAATATATTTAATATGTGATGTCTCTGAACATTTGAAATTTTGAGGTTATTTACATAATATCGAGAAAGTGATTTTTGAAACGTGTTGGGATAAATCGAGTTCGGCTAAAAACAGTTTAGATAAATCAGTGTGATCTGCCGCTTGTCATGTTGACTTCAATAGCTGTACCTTAAAGTTTACCTTTTCAATGAAGTTCTCTGCATTAAACTTGGTTGAAAACATAAAAGAAGAACCGATTGGAGTTGAAAGGCGATTAGAGAAATTTCGAGAAATAAGAAACCGTACAGAGTTTTTGATACAATTGTATGACACACTTGCCCAAAACATATCCTTTTATTCATCATATGTTTCAAATCATCAGTATTCCTATAGCTATATGCTTTCTTTTAAAGCAGAAAAAATATTTATTTTATTTTTTAGAAATATTAAATAGCGATTTTCCCTAAAAAAAAAACTTGTATTAATCAACCCTCTTTTTAAAACAAAGAGTGGAAGCAGTTTGTGATTTTTTTTTTAGACTATATTAATCAATAAGTATAGTAGCTCCAAAATAAGTTTCTTAAATTACTCTTTATAGTTTCAGTACCTCCTACCCAAATGCACTTTTATTTCTTTTAAAAAGGAGACTGTTGACACATTTTTACCAATATTGATACTCTTATTGACGAAATTTGGTACAGCAGAAAATTTAGGTGTGGGAAAACTGGTTGTGACAAGTTTCCAGGAATCCCTGATTAACAAGAGTGAACGTAGTATGTGCTTTGGTAATTTGACGGTAAAACTTTTACTAAACATAATTTCTACAGTAAAGTAATTCCTTCCAAACATAGAAGGACAGCGTTCAAAAAATGCTGCATATAAAGGCGAAAGAATGATGAAAAGTTTTATCAATATTGTTTTCGTTTTTTTTTCTTTGCTAAAAAATAGTTTATGCGTAAAAATAAACGTTTTCTGCTGAGTATATTTTATAGCACTTATCTTCCTTTCATTTATTTAAAAAAAACCAAATTTATGAGAATACTAATAATAGGTTTCCAGTGAATAATAAATGCAGATTAGGTTATTTAGCAAAAGTGCTTAGTTATAAAAGTATCTCATGCCACTTTTTTAAATTTAACTTTGAGAACGCAAATAGTTCATTATGACAATGCTTAGAGCTGTATTGTGACATTTATCTGTTCATTGATGAATTAGAGTTATTCATCGTATTAGAAAAAGGTAAATAAAATGATATATCAAGTCTTGTCTTTATTGGATTTGCTGAGAGACTGAAATATGATATGGTTAATGAAGAGTATATTTCATTGTAGAAAATTTTAAAAAGAAAGACCATATCTGCTATAATCCTTCTATCTTCAAGTGATATCATATTGAAGGATCTTAGCTTCGGGCTATAATTACTTAAAAATTTAATGATTTTTTTCATGTAAGAAAAGCAATAATTTGCGCTGCAATATTTCCATCATATCAATGTACTTTTTGTAATACAGGTTCCAGACGCGTACACAAGTTTACGTCGAACTAGTGTATTAAAAAGATTTGTGCACAAGTGAAGTTCCTGGAACTTTGTAAAACAAATCTTAAAATCCTGTAAGATTCCATCAAGTGCATTTCTAAGTATTTTCGCAAGGTATTTCTCTCTAGTTTTGTATTTTAATCAGTAAAATCGTGATCATTTTTTTTATGTTCGAGTGGAACTTACTATACACAATTTGTTGTCAGTTCGTTTACTTTGCAATAGTTTAATGAATTATCAAAATCTTTTTGATTCTGATTACAATCTACTGAGCTTTAAAGATTTTCAGACTAGCAGAATCTTTAAAGCATTTAGTAATGTTGTTAGGAAGAAGTTTAATTAGCATTGGACCTAAATAAGAGCTTTGAGGTACTCCAGACGTTATTGAAATCGGACGAGATATTTTATGCACAAGAACGAATAAACTTTGCAGTAATCTGATCAGGTCCAGCATTTCTATTGATTTTAAAGGTTATAAGATACCGCAGTATTTGCCGTGAGTTAATATGAATTTTGCTCAGCTTCATTGCATTGCATTGCGTTGTTCATAAGGTTTGACGCACTTTTTATAATTCTAAAAGGCTGGGTATGCCAGTAAAATTTCTGACAGCTATTTTTATAAATTTCAAAAAATTGTATGCTAATTTATAGACAAGAATCATGATCACAAACTCATAACCTTTATCACTTATCATGTGACTCTCCATACGCCTTCTATTTTGTTTAAATTTAAATTTTACCCGAGTTCGCATGACTGAAAAAATATTCCATAATCTGAAATTATTCCATGGGATTTCCACTTTTGGCAAAAGTTTTTTTTTTCTTTTATCATCTTTTTTTAATGATTTAGAAACCCAAATTAGATATTTATCCTTATTTGCTATTTGCATCTATATACACTAATGCTAACAGTACTGTAAAGCTTGCAATTTGAAGCTATTTACTTATTGGAGCTGGTGTATCAACCTTCAGTACTCTGAAGGCAAGATATTTAATCCCAGTGACTTTGTGTAATTTCACATTCACATTGAAAAAATGTACCTTACAATGTATTTAAAAAGACTACAGGAACAACCTCCGCAAAAAACTGTTGATAATTTTTAAATCAGTAGCCAAAATCATCTATATTACGTTCAAAAGCGAATTTTTCATTCGGTAGCTGGATAGTTTCATAACACAGCTTCGAATTTTAAGGAAAATAGGTATCAATCGGATATGAAATGATTAGTTTCATGCCTCACTTTGGTATTGACTTGATTCACGTACCTAGTCAGAGCTTGGTTAGCTCAAAACTTGGTGTGCGGTTCCACGCCCGTAACCAAGCACTTCACTAGGTTAAACATAAGTCTTTTGCAATTATAACAGCTATTAAAATACTCTTAAATGTTAGAATATTGTATGCAAGACTTGGAAGATGACATTTTAATTTACGTTTAATAAACTTCAAAGACAAGAATATCGTAATGATAGATACATATCAAATATTTTCGATGGCAACCTCATCGTGAAGGTTTCTAACATAGTTTACTTCTTTGAACTACCAACCCATACTAAAAACATACAGCCTAGTTATAACTTAGAATCTTTTGAGAGAATATACTTCAGTTTTTGCAAAACTGTTTGACACACATCATTGTTTTGTATCCATGTATTGCAATGTTTAGTTCGTAATAAATAATATCCGTCCAAATCAGCATGTTCCTGTCCAAGATAACATGCAAACTTAGTTCTTATGACCATCTTCAAATGCTTATCATTGCCAACTAAATTCTAAGAAACAGAACAAATATCTTGAAGACGAGGACTTTTTGCAGGTAAAGCCATGTGTATATTGTCGTTAAACCTATAAACATAAGTGAACAAATAATAACTCTTCCAGTAAATGAGCTTGAAAAGAGAGTCACAAAGGTCAATTTGAAATAATTTCTTGTGAATTTGCTGTTTCAGCGTATATTCGTATTACGACCGGTTTTCATTTTTTTTTTCGTTTGACTGTATTAAAGTTGAATTTATATTTCTTCATTTCCTCGATTCTGATAAGCAGTGTTAATTATGCTATTAACATTTATTTTCGTTTCAAACCAGTCATCCGCAGAATTTAATAAAATCATAGTTCAGCGCCGACTTCTTAATTAAAGACGTTTGTCGAGCAAAAAAAATCAAATGCTTCAGATAGTCCGTTTATTATTAAATCGGCTTGTGATAAGAGGGATTCATTCAAAATGACTGTAGCATTTGATCTGAGTAAACAGAGATTTTAGAATATGTGATCACATACTAAAGCTCACGCTGGTAGCTATTTCATACATCATTATGAGACGTATATGTATGTAGTTAACAACCATAGATACATACAAGTAGACATTGATCTGAACATCTCAGTTTATGAATATTGCAAAACTAAGGAAACGAAAGAACATTCTCATATATGAAGACGATGTACAGTTCCTACATAGTATACACGATGCTATGTGATATTTCGAGGCCTTCTTCGTATTATGCAAATAACTTGGAGAGAATGCATGAGTCTCTTGTAATCCTCAGTGCGTGGAACTTTATTAAGGAAAACCGAAAATGTCTGACATATGAGGGACTAAGACTCGTCTATTAAGCGCATATAGTGTAAAAACCATTTCGCTAAATAATGCCTCGCACAATTTAGCAGTTAGCTTTTGGGCGAAATCGTCTCCATGGTCCGTGAATTGTCTGAAAACTCTTTTGTTTAAACGTTTTAATGAAACGCATGCTGAGAACAACTAACTCTATGGCCGTAAAGCGGAATTTAGGGTGAATGAAAAATATCAAATCTCAGCAAGGCTACATATATGGTGCGTGCGTGAAACTTAATGGAATGCTCAGTAGCGTAATCTAACTACCAGGTGATAAAACTGAAAGCGCGGTAAACCTACGTTAATTAAAGCGAATAGCATGCAGGATAAAGCACGAACTCGTTTTCTGCATGACGTAGTTAAAGGACATTGTGAGCGATAGCTAGGAGTGGTGGATAATAGCATTAAGTCCAAAGAAGTGTTTGCTTTGCATTTGCATAATAATTTCTATACCGGAAGTTTAATGCTGGTGTAGGGAATTGCAATGAAATTTTTCGACTGATAGAAAACACCAATAGCTAGTTTAGAACAGAAGCTGGGTTATAGATTCAAAGTGCTTGTTTCATTAACTATGAAGTCTGCGAGAAATAAGTTATTTTCGCTGGAATGAAATTTCTGGTATGGTTAAAAAGTTATATTTTCTACTTAAATAAATTTGCTGAGGAAGTTAATGTCACATGTATAAAATGGCTGCAACCGCTGAGATATGGTTCCTCCTACAACTAACACGTGCTAGTTAGGGCCATGATATTGGTTATAACAATTAACTCATGAAGGACTGTGTTAGAGAAACTATACAGGCAGACAGTATACTAAACCAATCTCAAAACTGGAACCTCATATTGATATGAATGAAATCAGTTGACAATTAAGTCACTCTGACGTATTTTCCATGCTAGCATTAGTTGCCTGTCAACCTACTTTTACTTTCTCCCAAATGAAAACACAAAAAACTTCCGCTTTATTAGGGAATCCACTTCTTGCTTTCTATGCCTAATGTCAGTAAGAGCAAAATCCCTTGTACGTACAAGTCAACATCTTAGCTCAAAATATCTGACATTGCAGTCGCAATATAATGCTTCCATTATGATTACTAGGACATTCTTTTCGAAATGGATATTCATTTGGTATTATACCTGCTTCAATATACTCACAAGATAATGTCCAGATCAGATGGGCAAAGAAAAGAATACCCAATCGGAGTAAGAAGTTCAAATCAGTATGGAATATAACTCGCCGGTCTGCCTGCGAAATACATGTCATGTATCAATATGAGACCGATGGGAATTTTTTTTATGGCGGTCGTGAAGAATGAAATGAACTACTCGGAACTGATATAAATGTCACTGAAATGATGGCGAAGGGTGCAGCGAAATGGAACCGATATAGTATAAGTATTGGTGATAATGCTAGTCTGACTGATTTGTGATTAATGTTCATTTAAAACTTGGTGATCGGTATTAGACAGCAGTTCATGTTAGATTAATATATTTAAACTCTCAAACAGAGTTTAATTATTAATAAATTTTAACCAAAGATTAGAATTTATAATTTTCAAAACAATCATCTTCCAGCTAGTTGAAATGGAGACAGCAATGTATGGAAATATGAGTTTGAAAAAAAGAATTTCTGTTCTTTTCCCAAGCTTTAATTTTATTATTCAGATCAACTAGTTTAATTTTTCTGCTTCTAAGAAACCAGCAATATATTTTTTGATGTCATAGCGTGCACTATCTAAATTGTTGATCAGAGACTCAAAATGTTTATATCTGCACGAGAGATCTGACGTAATTGTATCATTAGTGAATCAAAATACAAAAATCACTTCTGTTTTTGGCATTTTAAAGCCGCATGGTGCCTTTCCCACAGAGACGCGTCTTACCTGTCTTGTGGGGTGAACTTTTCTTGAACTATATTCCCCACACAACCGTGTGCATCTGCAATAGATTTGATTTTTTTAATAATGCCAAAAACAGAAAAAACACGTCTTTCATAACATTGACTACCATATTGTATCACCGGAGTAGCATATGTCCCTCGCCATTTGCTAGAATCTACGAACTAATATAGAGTAGCGCTTTGCATATTTTTCATGCAAAACGCACGTGCTGAGTCGTTGCACGTACACTCTCACGTAGGTCATATATTCGGAATGTTTCTCCATATTTGACAAGAATACCGAATAGACTCCATCATCAATATGTACTGACTTATCTGGGGTTTCGCTTCATTTTTCCAGTACGTTCTCAATTGAGTTCTTCCTCGTAAATCACCCAAAAGTATCTCATTCGACCATCCTACAATTAATGATTTGCTAATTACGGAGGAGCAACGAAGAGAGATTTTTTCGCATAATGAATGCCAGTAATACTGTGATACAATTTCGCAACTCGCTATGTTAAAACATAAATTAATCCTGTCCGAATTGAGCGCAGGCAATGGTGGATGAGTATCAGAAACGGTATGAACAAGATGATACCAAAAAAATAAATAAAATACTATCAATTTTCCTCGCCCGCACCTCGAACCCCTTAATAGGAAAAAAGCATAGTTGATGTAATATTGGGGCAGCAGAATGGGATGGAATAGAGGTGGTATCTGTGATCGCCGTGATATAAATACTTCAGTCTTTTTTTCCAATGATACACCCGAGTGCCGTAGCAAAAATATAAGAGCCTCGGGCCGTGTCTGAATTTCGACTATAGGGGAGAGAAGCTGTTGTGTGTTTGGATGGCAAGGCAATATAAATGTACAATGTAGAAGTCAAAATAAGGTAGGAATTGAGCTATTGCTATTTATTGAAAGCAATACAGCTGGTAGTGTATTAAAGTAACAGTAACTAAAATTAATATAATATACAAAAAATATCTTGAAAACGAACCAGTATCTTAACAACGAATTTTGAATTATTGGTTTTAAGAGCCATCAGCATTTCAAATGGGACTAACGTGTATACAAAGCAAGTAAATCATTGGTAAGGAATTCTGAAGAAAATAAAACTATTTAAGCATCACAAAATTTCAAGTTGAAATTTGAAGTGCGAACTCAAAGAATTCTGATCTGATGAATTACAATAAAAATAGCAATGCAAAAAAAACAACAGCAAACTAATTGATAAAATTGCTTTTTGACGTGGCTGAATAATAATCTTTTCCATAATATCTTGTATTAAACAACTAAGAGAGGGCTTCAACCCACAAACGATTTTATAGAAAAGTATACATGCGTCCATTTTAAACAGCCCAATCGAGATCAAAAATATATGGCTACAATAATTCTCAGCACTCGCAATACCAATCTCCGGGAATAGATGGAATACCTGCGGAACTGCTTCAGAGAGGAGGCCCTCATCTACAGGGTGATTCAGATCAAGGTGCCTTTGAGTATGTTACTTGAGGTGAGCTGATAGAAAAATTGCTCCACATAACCAACCCTGCAACAGATTTTTACATTAGGTCATTAAAAAATTGCATCATTTGAGTCACTGTACAGAAGAAGACTTTTTGCTACATAGCTTCATATACCTAGGAGCTAATTTGAATAAAAAAGGTATCGAAAAGAACGAGATTGAACGATGCATAAACTCTGCAAACAAAGCCTATTTCTCCGTACTTGCAATTCTAAGGACCAGAGACATGCAAAGGAAAAATAAGCTTCGCATTTGCAAATCACTCATTAAACCTGCGCTGCTGTATGGAAGCGAGCCATGGTCCCCAATGTGTTTGAACGCAACTCAGGAGAATCTACGGCCCAGTGAAACAAGGAAAAGAGTACAGATTTCGTTGCAAGGATGAGTTGGATTAATTATTTGACAACCCACCTGTATCCATATGCACTAAATGCAATGGGCGGGTCATGCAGAAAGAATACAGGAACACCGGCTATTTAGAAGTACTTAGTTAGTAAGAGAAAACGATGGAAAGACTCTATAGAATCTGGTAGCAGATCTTTGCTGCAAGCTGTCGAACGAGGTCGCAGAATCGTGATGATTGAAGGAGCTTAATCCTGGAGGTCGAGGCCCAACGTGGGCTATAGATGATTGTCAGTGTAAATATTTAAGTTTCCTTAAGCAATGACGGCAATTGGAAATTCCATGCTAAACTAAACATGTTTTTTTATCTAACTGTATAGTTTGTTAAACTGAAAAAGAAATCAAAATAGTTTTATTGTTTCCAAATCGTTCAAGTGCGTAGTTCCTATGAACTACAATATATGTAATGTACTTGAGCTGAAAGAACCTAGGAGAATAAAAAGTATCTAAATGAATTTAAGAAGTGTCTAGAAAGTAGGAACGCCCTCTAAAAAAACTATGACATTGTCTGCAGTCTGTTAGTCTGCACGAGTTACCCATGTTTATTAGATAATTAGCTAAGTCGAGTCGATCTAAAGCTAACTAATCCTAATCACCTAATAAAAGAACCATAATTTTTTTTATGGCAAAACTATTGGAAATAAAAAAATCATATTTATCACTATATTTTCATAGTTTATTCAGGTGTCTTTGGTGCATCATTGATCCATTGATCAGTTTGACTTGTAGATTAGGTCCTTTCGGTATTTTATAGATTCTTTTTAGGTTTTTGTAAGTTCTTCCAGATCTTTTCAGGTTCTTTTTATTGTAACTGTAATTCTACATGCAGAGAAAAGGTTTTAAGCCTAGAGTGGCTAATATGACAAATCAGCTCCTGACGTGAAACATATAATAATAATAATTTTCATGCAAAATAGGTTTGAAAGAGGGTTCATTATGTCTCCGCTGGGTAAAAAATGTTTATTTCAAAACCTAAGTATTGATCGAATTTCAAATTGGTTAGCCAATTAAATGCAATAGCTTCTCACATACACTTTTGTCTTTAAGCTGTTGTAAATATTGGCAGTTTTTGTTTGTTAGAAAGTTTTATTAACTATTCTGGTTAAAAATGCAATACATGCAAATTTTAGTTTTTTCCAGTTTTTTTTTTCAAAACTTCAGCTCTCTATGCTTAGTCACCATTATCTTCAAACAAAAAAAAGCACACAATGTTCGAAGTAGCACAATATTTCCCTACCAATAATGTCAATGCACGAATTCCACATGTACTATACTGTAAAAGTTGCTTGCTTCTATGTATATATCCTTTCCGTATTTTTCCTTACGTTTCAACAATTTTCCACTGTACTTGCTGATACGATGGCTGTGTCCAAAGTCACGTATATATTTTATTTATTTAGCAAAATAGATTGGGGTTATGCTGTGGAACTTTGTATGATATTCACTTGTTGTATTAGTCGTATGTATGGAAATTTAGATACAAGCATCGATACATCATTTATAAGCCCTAGCAACAGCAAAACTCAAAACTGCAGTACTTTTCGTTCACATCGATGTGGTTTTTTTCTCTGACAGTTTTTCTACTCTAAGGCTTTTATGTTGGGCAAAATGACTATGTACATTTTTCTCTCTCTTGAAAGTCTACAGTTCTGTTTAAATTGGAGTGGAAAGGTCTACTTCATTTCCATAATGTAATTGGAAAGTAAAAGACATCTCATTTTGCGATAGTGCAAGTTAGTTTTTTCGTAGTAATATCAATAATGGTATTCTTTGATGATCCTGATCGATAGGCTTTTGAGTTTCGCGTTGTTTGTACAGCTATGAGTGTGAGAAATATTGGATAAGAATGAGGTCAATTGATTTTGGAAGCAAATTAAATGTATATAGTTTGTAAACTGAAAAAATTTCCACATTGTGGGAATTTTTCATATCCCTATATAAGGCAGCATTCAAAGTCAAATATACTACGCACAGAGTGGCCTGAGCTATCAAACATATCTAGAGGTTATATAAAAAATCTGTATTTGCTCCATAGCGAAAATTAAAATACGTTATGGGATTTTTCTGCTGACACATAATTTCGACTCCAATGCACGTAACTATCAGTCCCATGCCTATAGCCTCGACGCAAATTATATCTCTTATTTAATTTAAGATATAATGTCTTAATACAAAAATAAAGTAATAACTATTTATTTTTAATTAAATTTGAATTCAATTTTATTACTTCAATACATTATTTATTTTTATTATCATTTATTTAAAACAAGTAGAATTCACGTATTTTATGTATATGTTCCTTTGATTAAGTTCAATTTTCGACTGACCAAGTTTTATTTTTATATGTATCAAAGATTTTTCTATGCAATGTTCGCTAGATTTTGATTAAAAGACTTAAAGTTAATATATGACTCGTATATCATAACACTGGACTATTTAACATTCTTAGCTTTTGTAGCCTAGTGGGCAGAGCACTGGCTCCTAGTGGTGCGCACGACAGATTGCGCACTGAGTTCACATAGCTCTAAACAGGTACAAGCGTCAAATCAAAGATAAAGTGAGCCGTGGAACTAATCACTCCACACTCGTACACATTGATTGTAAATTTGTGAATGAAGCTCCCTATCAGTTTCAACTTCTAGACTCGACAATCGCTGTGGAGTTAGTACTTTGCTTTACTATACTATAAAATCAGGGATTCAACAAGCTCATGGAGCTTAGTGGGTAGAGCATTGGCTCTTGGAGACAGAGATCCATGGCTCACAAATAGGTACGGATAGACGTGGAATTTTACTTTTTTATCAGGATCATGGCGTATATTGTATATAAATTTACACAATCAAAAACAAACGTTCATGCTATATCTTGTGTATGCACAACATAAAACAAATAACTTTTTGATTACGAAACTAGTCGATCTATTCGAAATTACTACTAGCATTTTCAGTGTTTTTTAACGCTATTTTTTTATTGTTTTGTTTTTAGATATTTATTTGATCATATATAATACAAATTTTTTAGAGTAGAATAAATGCAATGCAGCAAAATATATTTATCCAAAGTATGAGTATTCAAAATGAACGTACCTTTTGAAAACAGCAAATTAGTTTTTTTTTGTTTCTTCACTCACATCTATTTCTTGATGCTCTTTTGCGGTCTTTTAAAAGGAATTTACACAACGCAAACTATATTAACAGGTTAGATTTGACTAAGTCGAGTGGTTATTAATAGGAGAACCAAACTTAAGCACAGTAAAGGGTCGTTGTGTAACCACGGATATACATTCTCTTAGCCATCGTACTGTGGAAACGATCTATACCCTTTAATGAACTGACAACGCTTTTTAATCCAATTAAGAATAGATCATTCAGACATAAAAAGAAGGGAATCCTGAGTGAGGCCAGCCTTCTCCTCTCTCAAAGAGAGCGGTTTCTTCTCCATCCTTAGAGACACAGCTCTGATAAAAATAGTTGAATGATACGTCCTATCTCTAAGAGGTAGTAGCCCGTGAGAGCGGCCACAATACAGCGATGAGCACTCCGGATTTAACCTAAAAGCTGCCGGGCGTGACACGTAGCCATAAAGATCCAAGACGGTCTTGCGATCACACTGGATAATTCTTAAACCCTAAAACTTCTTAGCTTCCTCAATGTATTTCTGCCTCATGGCTAGTTTCATCGATGAAATCAGTGTACTTTTAGGAAAGGGACATAAAACTTGAGGCAACAGGGTGCCAATCCTTGTCAGTTCATCAGTCACAACGTTGCTCTGAATACTCTTATGTACAGATACCGAAATACACTGTACTGCCGAATGTCTCAAGATCTCCATGTCTACAACTTGTGATTTCTGGATTAAAGCTAATTCCTTCCCTGTCCTGACAAGCGACTTAGTAATAAATGATGAAGATTAATTTGCAGAACCCTTACGATTACCAGCCAGGGTCGAGTCAAGGTCCTGGTCCTCTTTGGGCGCTATAGCTGTCCCACTCCATTTCTTTGTTACAAGTATCAAGAAGTCTAGACAAACAAAGGTGGTCCCTACATTAGCTTCATTACCAGAGAGGGTGTTTCACATCCTTTTCGAAATTCACTTATACTGATTATTTTCCTGAGTTGGGTTTTATGGTTTCTGGGTAGAATCTGCAGGGCTTTCTAACTATCTGTGTCACTCGTCGAGGGGACTTTTTGTCCTTTTTGAACAACATTATCGACAGGATATTTTTTTAGTTTTCAGCATTAAATCTCTAAATCCAATGGAAGCTGTTGGCAGGCTTTGCAGCTTTCCCCCGATCAGGCTTATACACCAAAATTCCAGGTTGACATGACACTGAAGCTAAGAATGTGCAGGAAGCTAATGGAGCTGATTCATTCATCATGTCTCCACTAGACTTGGAAGATTTGGCAGTCTGCGGAGATGGCTCATTCGCCATACCATAGCATTGGGGGACAAAGAGCCTTCTTGATATTAATGAGAGCATCAATATTCATGCCAGGATTTCGTTTGACCAATTTTGATTTAATCTTTTGCTTTGTCAAAGTCCCTGCTCAGAGCCGCTATCCCATTTTGAAAGTCCAGTCACTTAGTCATTTAATGGCTATCTATATAAACAGGGAGGCCATGCGAGGGCTGGTACTAACCTTTAGTGGGACATATGCTTGCAACCTAATCGTTACTCTTCAGGAGTCTATCTCAACTGAATCTATACCATTAACTTAACTGATAATGTTCTGTGAGCCTGCCTGAATTTTACCGCAACGGAGGTGACTATATTACGCCGGAACCGTTTACGAGGTAAAGTTTACGCCGTCGCTGTAGAGGATCCGAAGATGACTAGGTCCGTATTGCTACAACTACAAGCCCAACAAATCGTGAAAAACCGAGGATAGTCCAAATACGAAACCGGTCGAGGGAGACTGTAGATCATTTGGCGTAATCCAGAATGCACCACGAAGTGGCGACCTAGCAGATTACCCAACCATATACATAAATACCAAACAAACTAATCCAGTTTAGTTTTCCATAAAAACTGAAAAATTGATTTTAAATTATTTTCCATTTTAGTCCTTTTTGTTTCTGTTGTTTTCTTTTATTTTTAACTCTTGCCTCACATTCGGACAGTTAGAATTAAAAGCACATGATGCCATTGTATGTATTAAACTAAATTATGATTTCTCCCATATCACCACTACGGAAGATCACCTTTCATTTACCCATACATCAAGAGCAGTTTTTAAACTCTCGTGTCAATATTTGGACTCCCTAAATTTTATTACCGATGTCATTTTTCACACTTCAGTATGTTTCTCACGCGGTCAAGGTTTATACGTTTCAACCAAATAAATGATTTATTCAATTTCGAATGATTGCAGTATCAATTGAAGAGCAAGTGTGGCTAAATCGCTTCACAATTCACAACACGTCGAAACTTGCTTGCCTAGATCAATAAATTTGACTAAGGAACCTGCTTCGGTTTCCAAATTGCTTTTTCGTTCCGCATCAAAGAAAATCGTTAACGGGTATATGTGTGTGTTATCTGTGCAATTGATTTTAATAAACTCGTTAGCTATATGTAAGTTGTGAATAAATTATACGAAATAATATTGAATCTCTTTGAAAATGAAACTTCCGTTGCTTGAATGATACCAATCTGACTATGTGTTGCCTTACAATCATCACACATACCCCATAGAGACACTAGAGCTATGAGAGAACATTACGGTCCCATGTGAATCATACAGCAGAAAAGAGAATGGGCGCTGAGTTCGTGCTGTGCATCATGGCGGGGACGCTAATAATGGTGGCTTTTCTGATAAGAAAAATGTAAGATGAAAATTGTCTGGAACATGAAAGGCAGTGGTTTGTGCTCTGCCATAATTACTTTGACTCGAAATAGGAGAATTTTCGGCAAACGTTGACCTAAGAATCGGCAGGAGCAAAGCTTACTATAGGTCATATCACCATGTGAATCACAATCTCAAATAGAATAATGTTAAAATAGATTTTGTTGGATATGGTATTTGTACTATATTTTCAAATAATAGTAAGTGCATGGAAAATCTATGGAACTGTTGCAGATATTATAATTATATGAAATGGTCGTAACTGTTTGAAAGCACACTATTTTGGTGTAAGTATTTAAATTTTCTTTTGAATATACCATGACCTTGTTAGTTATAGTGAGCTGCGAAAATACTGAACGAATAAGAACCCATATGATTGCCTTGTTCATGAAATTTTCGAATGCATGCAATATTATCTTAGCACCAAACCAAGCAAAGCTCCATAACAAAGAGTTGAGCATCTTCTGTGACGCAACGTTTCATTACATAAATTAGTTTCCTGCACTTAGTTTCTTAAATATGATGTGAAATGATTTTTCTCTGTGTTCAATTTATTCTACCATTGATTTAGATGTGATTCTGTAGAATAATATCTTCTTGATTGATATAGCACTAATGGAGCTCCGATCCTCTGATGAAATCTAACAAAATTCAATTGCTCTATAAATGATATATGAAGAAATTTACCATATGCTTTCAAATAATAAATACATGCAACGCCTGTTTCTCGCTGATGTGAGGTCAGTTGTAATGTGTTTAGTGCAGAAGATGCTTTTAATTGATGATAGAAAACAGATGCGAGACGGAAATTTTTGACCAAAACATGTGGCATCTGTAAATTTCGAAATCAATGATTTCAAATGAGAAAATGAAAACACATGGTGAAAAGGAACGCAAAACTCTTACACACAAAAATTGCGGACATGTTTGTTACAAGTGCGAACAAATGATTTCTTATTTCAAGTTTCATGCAATAATAAAATTATTGATTTCATAGTATTGAGCTGAATATGCTCGTCAAAAATAGCCATTCTTCTGTTCTGACCGCTCAAATCTTTGAACGAATCAAACGATCATCCAAATCCTTGATGAAAATACGAAAATCCTTGTTTAAAATAGTTTCCATAATTAACAATTAATGAGCAAAAATTCTTTGTTCGCATTTATTGTGTTTGACGATCGATGGGGCAAAAAAATGTCACGAATGACACAAGATTAAGCTCTAGATTTGACTTATTGTAAAGTTCTTGAAATTAAAATCGAGTCCAAAAAAGGGTTTTACATACCAAGAACATAGTGACGGTGAAATCATATTTGTTCTTGCCATTACTGCAATATTGCTTGTTGAATTACTTTTGAACTGTCCATATGAAACAACAAGATTCAAAAGAATAAGTGCCAGCAATCAATTAACTGTTGCCACTCAAATCAAAATAGAGTTTGGATACTAAAATAAATGACTGCTCAAAACAATCTTTGAAAAAATAATAAAAACTCTTCAATACGAGCTCAACCTGATACTCACAATCCCATCCACGCTTGGAGATATCTCAACTCCATATTGTCAACCGCCATCTTAAACACTCGTGCCTGCTAAAATATTCCTTGCACTATTTATCGTAAACGTGCGTAAAAATCGGAAAACTCAAACTGTGTACGGCATTTTGAGTAACGATGAGGAATGCACACAACGACGCTCTATCATGGAAAAAAAATGAATGGTTGTCTTCTCCCGTTGGTTTACGGTACCTAACTGTGAAACAAGATTTATTGCTCTTGGTATCAAAGATGGTACCACATTCGTCAGAAATCCTGTTCCGAAGGATTTATGACATACCGTTAGTTGCGCAAATAGAGGTGATATTTCGAAAGAAGTGAATCGTAGTGGAAGTCATGTTGCAATAAATATATGTACTTGTAATTGGGAAGGATGGAGGAATATATTTTTGAAAATGGACTAGCAAAACAATAGACACAATATGGAAAAAAATTAGAAAGTTTTTGTACTGCGGTTTTCGATGAACTGTATTATTAATATTTCACATGTTTCTTCAATCAATACTATTTGTTCAGTTTTATAAATAAAATATATTTTTGAAAATATAGTTTAACTTAATAAATAATTATTTATATTTTTAGAATATGCAACGTTCGATTCCATGGTGTTCGAAGCTATGCATCGCGAAATATAGCTGTGGAATGAGCCCTAGTTAAATATGTAAGTAAACTTTGGATTTCATTGTATGGAGAATATTAGAAAAGGAAACGATAGTAGTAATACAAAAATTTCTTAGTCGAATATTGTTGTTATTTTGTTTAGTTTTCGCCAGCTGTTACAATATCAAATTTACTTTTCTGATAACTGGCACATTTCTATGAAAATTCTGTCTGAATTGAATACCTTACCCAAATAATTCATAAATATCAATTGTCTAGAAAAAATATCATCCTTCAAATTGTGTTGGAATACCATACAAACACAAGACAGTGTAGAGTATCCCCAATCTAATTTGAAAACAACATTGAATATCTACATTACCGGCATTTTTGCATATTTTTGAATGTAATTTAATCAGAGTTGAATTAGGTCCTGTTTCGGAATGGTGTGATTAAAAGTCCCCGGAAGACAAAAGAGTTTGTTATGTTTCACCGAAACGTAGTTTGTTAGTAAATGAGCAAAGTTCTTCCTCCCTTCCGGGTAAGTCGATTTTTCTTTTCATGGGCGAAAGAGTGTCTAGAATTATAATGTAGGTGTAGCTTGTGGCACTTAATGGTTGAGGTGTAACTTGATAGCATCAGCAAGGCAAATAGAAAGAGCCCTTTAAAATGCTAATGTGGCGTTTGCCGTTGAAAACCAATCAAGATTTTTGTCCCAAACTATGCAAACCTATTTAGAATAAAGAGCAAGCGGTTGGGTACGTTATGGTGTGGAAAAGGGTCAAATAGAAAACTCTCTTACATAGGATTGGTGTTTTGAAATGGCGTTTTCGTAGTGGTTTAGCGTGACTATGAAAAATATGTACGAAATTACATGCTCCTGTTTGTTTGGTTAAAGCTTATGTAAGATATTGGCATGAAAGTTCACTGAACGATGAGGTTCTAAAAGATCCGCAAAATATTTTAAATTTATTAGTCTTGGATCATACTTTTACTGCAACATAAAACTAATTTTTGCCTTAAAATAAAATTAATTTCAAGCTGTTTAAATAAATGGATGATGAATATGAAGGTCATTAACATGTAGCACAGAAAAGCTAAGTTCTCAGTATATGAGTTGAAATCAAAGTTGGTGATGCTAAAACCGTATCAAAAACATACAACCTCATTCCAAATTCGAGGAAAATGGATAGATCGTAAGGCAAAATGTTGCTCAGATCGTAGGACAAAATGTGTCCAAAAATTTTCTCCCCTGAACTATTTTGTGTTGAAGCTGTCCTACTTTCCATGCTCATCAGCTCCTTCTAGAATAAGTCACAAGAGAATATTGTTGTTAGTTAATACAAACTTGTGGTTTAGAGAATACAGACTGTACCCATTTGTGCATAACGCACAAACACTGTTGTTTACAGCTCATGGTTGTCTCACTCCTTTCCACTGTATCCTTACACCAGGACCAATGGATTCCATTTCTGATTGCTATTAAGGTGCGACTCCTGGGAGAGTGATGTACTCCTAGCTTGATGACTCCTTCGCTTTTAAGGTCCCCTGTTTTGGGTTCCACTTAGCGTTCTCAGGGATTTTCGATCATATAAAATCACTTTTAGATAAATATGAAGCCAGTTCTTTCGTCATTTAAGATAAATAAAATATTCCTTCGATTCTCAATAGGCTCAATATGCCTCCCATTTCGTTTAAGAAAATCAAGGTTTACATGTCTCCCTGCACCAGCATTAGTTCGGCGTATGGTCGAAATTCCCCAACTTCTATAAAGAGAAGTTAGCGAATTTCGAAAAGACAACTTCACACACTACTAGTCTGAATTTTTTGTACCAGCTTGCGTCATTTGAAGTAGGCGGAAAACATAAGGTGGCTTTTTGCAGCTTCCAGAAGACCCTGAACATTGCCTGATTTATTTTTGGACAGTGTTTCCCAAAGGCGAATGCATTTGCTTTGCCCGCATCGATTACAGCCTAGATGAAGCGCTCTTTGGGCACTACGTTACAAGGTCGAGGTGACTGTAGAGTAGTTTTTATTAGTTTGGGCTTTTTAGAAAGCTGCCTTCAATAATTATTTTGCTCATCCCACCTTTGCCGTTTCTGCATAGAATCCGTAGAGTTTGAATAAAGCGAGTGCTGTCCAGCTATTTTTGCTGCCCATTGGAGAAACTTTTGTTCTTGGCGGGTAACGTCTCTAAAGTTATATATTTCAGTTTTCTGCGAATTCTGAATGCTGACCTAAGCCCGTAAGTCTCATTGGAGTTGTTGCGTAGGAGTTGCTTGATTTACCACTCTGAGCAAACAAACGGGCTTCTGAACATTTCCCAAGCTTGGCTTGGAGACCAATGCCTCGAGATTCACTCATAACAAAGGTGGAAGACACTAGCCCCTGCAGATTAAGCAGTTAAGCTGGCATTTAGTTATGGCTCATTAGCTGCAACTGCACTTACTATGCCTTCAGCTGCTCCATCCAAAGCCGTTTTAGTGCCTCCTTGATAGTAGAAGGTATATTGATATTCATGCCAGTATTTGACGAGTTTTAATTAGTTTATTTTCGTTTTGTAATGAGCTGCTATCGCCTATGTAAGAGCCCATTTTTTAAGAGTCCATGATCTAATTAGAAAAAAAAACTGAAGATATACAAAAGAAGTCAGAGATCAAATATTAAAGTAATGAACATTTAGCAAGCCAACAATAATATTACACATGGTAATATAAATAGAAATGTTATATAAATAAAAGCTATAGTATAGTAATATAAATGAAAATCAAATATTAAAACATTTACGTTATAGCTTAAGCCGCATAAAATCAGCTATTAAACTAAAATCAACCATTGAAACCAGAAAAAAAACTCTACCACTTGTCTAACATTCAAAGTGGTTACTTTTGCCATGCTTTTAAACTACCAGAATACCATCAAACTGCATTAACATCATATTGTGTATTCCGCTCTGAGTTCTGAAATACTCTTTTTTCCAGAGCTCTAGTAACGTAACTTTTAATCTTACTTCATCCCATCGATTGGAACTTCACTTCGTATTTTATCTCGGCAAGAACATTCAAAAATAATTCAATCTGTTTTTAGATGAAAATAACCCAACATTTCCCTGCATGCATGCTTTGAAGTTATTTGTGGGAGCTTTGCCTGTGTGATAATGAAAGATTTTGAAGATAAAAATAGCTTGAGATTTAAAACATAAACATTCTGAGCACAACATAGTTGTGACTCGGTATTTAGAATAGGAAGAAGAGTTCGTTTATTAGTGTTTCCATTCAGATAGTCCATGCTTTGAAGATAAATGAAACCTACGCAAAACGGTAGTACATAAAGTGAGTCTAAGATGATTTGTGATGTTTCTTCGGTGTCAAATCGTCCAAAACATTGAATGAAAGATTGAAAAGTCTAATATTTATTGTGCATTTAAAAAAAAAATTTTTTAACATTATTTATTGGAAAATATTGTCTAAAGCATACTGAAATAAATTGTTTCGCTCATTCTTATTCGTTTGAATTTGACTGCCTTCCTTGAACGAATGAAGCTATTAAGGAAAGCCCTCCATCGTGGGATTTCGTTCGTTTGATAATTTGCATAAATGTTTGCTAATCTTAAGTATCGTTAATTTTCCCAAACAAATTTCTACTTTGTGAATGGCTGGAATAAACTTGAAATATTTGCATTTTAATAGATTTGCAGGTATTGACAGTTACTTAGGTAGAACGGTTGATGGTATTTATGGAAATGAAAAGACTTGCTTTTATACAACTAAACACTTCGCTGTAATGATGAAAGTTTTGAACTATGGAGCCTAAGCTTTCAATAAACCGTCCGTAAACATAAGTAGAACTTTAATATAGTGTTAATATAGCGTAATTTCATTGACCATTGTGTATCTTTTTGGCTGTTGATTTGCTTCAGCAGATATTTTTTGAAAAAAATTGAACATTAGCTTGCACTAGTTTTTGAAGCTGAATAACATACTTTTATATTTGTGTTCATTTTTTTACCAAAAAAATCTAATAATATTTTGATGTAGCTTTAATACTTTCCCATTAATGTCGTCTTCTTGAAATATATCTTCTTGCTGAAAATTTTCATCTTTTTTTGACCTCCAAGTTGAATTTGAACAATTTTTGCAGAATTGTTGGTTCCACCACATCTAGTCTTATGATGCGTGTTTCCGATGTTTTATGTCAAATTGAGACAGGTGATTGAATTCACAAAGAGCATACTCACAAAAATGAAGCTCGGTAAACATCGGTGAGCTGGGTCTTCAGCCTAGTTGGATAAATTTTTGCGGTAGATTTTACGGTACTCGACAGTGGGGGGACACCTTGCTTGCTCTAGAGAGATTGCGTCTGTCAGGAAGCTCAGAGATTAAGGGTGACTAATTGCATGATATCGATTCGCAATCGCAATAGGTGGAAAAAATTGTTTAAAGAAGGCCAGAATCGGACTCGGGTTACGGTGCCGATGGTGATGATCAAAGTGACGTATCCTATATAGACTTTAACAAATCATTCGACCAGATTTACTACTTCTTTTTGACTCCTAGGCTGCACGAGTTCGGGATTACAATGTCACTATGAAAATAGCTTAGCTCTTACCTCCACAACTGCTCACAATATGTAAAATTATGCATTTATGAAAAATTTAATGTTCACTCCGGTGTATCTCAAGGTAGTCATCTATATTTTCAACATTTTCATTTCAAATCATTCAGCGCTTCTATCTTATGGTCCCCACTTTTTTTGTTTTTTTTTTTCGAATAACCTTAAATATTATCACATTATCAAATTACCATCAGTCGCCACCATTTTCCAGTCAAAACTAAACTCCTTAGGCCATTAGGTCTCTGCGAACAAGCTTCCTCAACAACCGCTAAATGTCATGCGACTAGCTTTTATCGTGAAATTACAGTCGTACATTACACGTAGCTCTTCACTAGACTCAGTAGGGTGGACATGTTAGACCTCAATGTCGCCTTATATGGATAGCGTTACTCCAATTTAATCCACGACAGAATGCTTTCTCAAGCAAGTGAACGTGTTGGCTTCAGTAAGCACCCAGCCATAGAATTTACTACGGTATAAATCTTATCTTTGACTTCTTAGTCTATTACCACTTGCGTCCCGAAAATTAATATTAACTGCCTGCTTCAGTTAAGGTGTTGCTAGGGGTGTATTTAAGGTCGACTTTTTAAAAGAAAAATACGTTTGCGCATCAGAGTTACTAGATTTCAAATATTATTTTTGAATTTCATCACGGTACAGCATATGCTATGAACGAGCCTACTAATGAGTGCTGCAAGTACTACTTTAAACCCTACGATCCACAACTTTCTAAGCGTCTTTCAAAAAGAACCTTATCAAAGTTTTTTCATTCGTCCCATCTAAATGAATATACCCGCTCTGTATATTGATTTCACATTTGGTCATTTGTTGTTTCTTTACAAATTGACATGCATTTTATTCAAATATCAATGTTGGATTGTATATTAATTTGATTATACTACTGGGTGTTTGTTTGCCTAAACATGTGTTCTTCATTGGTGAAATAATCATCATGAAATTCCAATAAATTATTGAACATACTAAATGGAAGCTTGATGACCATCATTCTTAGGCTCAAATTTTTTTAATTCAAATGTGAAGGGTTCAGAACGATGTTTTTATATCATGTTGCCTTGAAAGTTTTGCCAAGTATATTTAATATTCTAAATAGTTAAGTATGTTAAGCATATACCTATTATGATTTATATGAACAATAGCATAAACCCAAATACATCATACTAAAGCCACAAAGATTCGAATATGTACACCTTTTCACTTGCAAGATAATGCGAACCTAATATTCCTCTTTTGACTTGCAATATTTTATAACTTTTGGATTAAAATATTGTTGAATAGCCCTTGAGATATCTTCTACTATACTTGCTTATCACAGAATGAAGTCTGCACAACAAACTCAAATTAATTTCTCTTCTCAATTTTCTAGTTGGTCTAGCATAATCGTGTGATTTATCTCGCCATCATCTAATTTCATCCCTGCAGAAAGTTCATGTAGCAATATCGGCACGAAGCAATTTCCTCCAAAGCGCCCTTTTGCCTAAAATTAACTACAGGAATTCCAATTTATACCGCATCCAAACAAAACTGGCAAACTCTGTTCCAGTGTAATTAACTCGGCGAAAACAACCAGAAACGCGCGCTTCTATTACATCACAGTCTGGCTAGCCAACAACGCTCTCTATCTCGTGCACATTCACATCAACTTTCAGCTTTATCTAGCGAAAAGCAAACAAAGAATTCAATTTGCCAGAATCCACTTTCTGGTAGAAATTAGCATGGAATTCGAGATGATTTTGTTGTGCCTGTCCTCGTCTAAAGTGAAGAGTCTGAAAATTTGAGATCCAGTCAAGCAAGTTTGCTGTGGTCGTTGTAAGACTACCATATTTTACGTTTTCTTATCAAGTCGCCGCCCTCGGATATCGATTATTTCATTTGGCAAAGAGACAAACAAGAAAATAAGTAGAAAAGGTGACGACGACTGGTAGCAAAGGTGATGACTGCAAGATGACTGTGATGGCTGTGGTGGCATCTAGTTCGGGCAGCTTTCAAATAAGTAGACGTTTTAGAAGTCAAAAAGAAGCACTTTCTTGGTCATTCGATTCTCATCCAATCAAAGTTGAGTGCAATCTCAAGGATCAAAGGTTCAACCCGAAACCATTTTGGTTGCTCAACCTAATAACGAAGAAATTGGAGTTTTTAGTAAGAAATGAATTCGAAAAAAGTGGTAAGACTAATGACCTGCATTCTACGTGGTCTGTACGAGATGAGATAGTAGCCGAGTGCTGCCAGATGAGATTTTTTTTTGGAATTATTGGAGAGAAATTTTTTCTGGTTGGAAAATCCAATGAGATGATTGTTAGAATAACCGCTTAGGTATATGGCGAAAGTGACAAAAGAATCATAACAAAAATTCATACCATATGAGTTAATAAGGGTACTTGATTATTTCATTCAATTAATAAATGTTGCTTCTTTCCAAGCTGATGCGGAATTCTTTGAAATTATAGGTTATATTATTCAACCAAGAACACGAAAAGTTTTAATTGCAAAGTAGATAAATCATCTACGAGTTTTTTTCGCACATTAGAAGTTCCAAGCAACTGCAATGGTGCTCGAATTCCATTAAAAAAAAAATATATATATATTTGAAAAAAAAATAGAAGATATTTGGATAGTACTGGAAGTACAAGTACAAGTCAATTGCAAAAATCGGAAGCAAAACCATCCCAATCATATTAGACTTTATTTACGAAAAAAGTCCAAGTGAAGGATTCTCAACGGCAATGTCTTTGATTTGATATCAGAAACACTACGTGAAAAGTCCATTACAAAATTGTGTTATTTAATTTCAAAGACTGCAAAAATCAGTTTTTTTCTGAAATATTTCTTTAACTATTGCTTTTATGTGAATTCTGGTTACTTTTGTGCAATTTTTTCTGGAGAAAAAATTCGATGGAATAATAATTCACTTAAAATCAATGTTTAACGAAATATTTCAGAAGAACTGATCTTTGTGACTTTTGACTTTGAATAAATTTTTTGGCACTCATGAAATTGTAATGGACTTTTGATATAGTATTTCTGATATGACAATGAAGATAATCCCGTTGAGAAGCTTTCATTTGAATTTCTTTTCGCGAATTGGTCATATTTTGTCTAAAACGACTAGACCAAAATGCGAATTTATCCGGTCAGGTTTGTTTTATTTGGAAACAGTTTTTCTTACTGTAAATTCAAATGCTGTTTGTTTACATTTTAGAGGCTTTATCTCATGCCTCAAAGTAAATCGTAGAAAGTAGTAGTAATTAAGTTAGTTTATGCTGGATAGAAGGATATTTTCTATTAGGAGATATGTTTACAGGTCACAATCACATAAATTACTAATTTTTCGTCCTGGGACGCCTACGTTAAAAGTAGCAAATATTTTGTGTGCGTAAATGCATAAATCAGCTTGTGATTTACCGTTTAACTATACTATGTATTTAGTTTTGCCATATGTTAAATTGCCTACGTTCTCTGAGTTCTATTAGATTATAGCTTAAGATTATATATCATAATATGTCTCCGTGCCTTTGATGCTGTTCTAAAACACAAAAGCGCCATTTTCGTACAAAGTTAATTACTAGGCATATTTCCTGCGTACTGTTAAGTTAAACGACGCGACTTGTAGCATATCACGACTTACTCCATGCGTCCTTTTGAATGTTTGAACTTGATCGACGAAACTCTTTCCATGCAAATCGCAGTTATCATTCATTTTTTTTTTATCATTGCACTTTTTAAACCTGATGATATTTCCTTATGGTCAGTGCACCATGGGTCCCATTTATGTTCCCATGATAGTTTTTCATCAAAAATTTGCTATTGTAGAAACATGTCTAGTATCTGTGCCACAACTTAGCTTATGTATCCCCAAAATTAAAAAGGAGGCTGCTTCGAAACCTTGTTTGCTTTTTTATTGTGCGCTTTCATTACTCAAATTCGAAACTTTTTCCTTCGAAAGTTGAAATATTTTGCTTGCCATCTTAAAAAATTTTCAATTGTGCGTCTATAGCTATTGTAACAGGGTAAATGTAATTTCTCATGTTCCATGCTTTATTAAAGGCAATGATTTTCTCAAGGTTAATTTGTAAGTATTTATTATACAAATATTAATGTTTACTTGTTTATTTTTAATGCAAGATGAGCTAAACCAGATGGATGCAATTATATAAAAAAAAATCTTGAAAAAACATAATTTTTATCAAAACTATTTAAGATAGTAGGGGAGACCGAGGAGGGTTGTGACAATTTTTACCTTAACTAACATAAGTCATCTAATATTACTGGTACGTCTATGAGCTTTTCTATGGAAGAAAGCTAATACACTATTTCAATTAAATATAAAAAGAAACAAAAAAAGTAAGATCCATGAGAAAATTGAGATTAAATGAAGTAATACTCAATGTCACAACTCTGCTAGTACCAAGGTAAGTTGTGACAGGGTTCGAGGTAAGTTGTGACAGGGCTCGAGGTAACTTATTTTTGATGGGCGAGTCAGTAAGAACAGCGGATTTGATCTTACTTCTATTTGGTTGGTTGCCTTTTCTTGGAGGTCCTTTTGGCAGTGGCCCGAGCACTTCCGGTGAAAATAAATTAGATTTAATATGGCGTAGATTAAGAGATTTAGTTGTGGACGCAATTGGTTACAAGTTTGTTGGTGGTGGATTTTAAGCTTGGGATGTGGGGCAACAGGTTCTATTTCTGGAGGCTGCGCATTACAGATTAGAGATCTGGAGACAACGGAGTCAGCGTTTACGTGCTATATGGATGCTAAGATGTGGAAGCAACTGGTGCAAAGCTATCGTATAGAGGGCTGCGGTTTCTGAATGCAGAGGCAACAGGATCTATGTTTTCGGATCATAACATCACTCAACAGTATGTATAGACTGGTAGAAGTGTTCTTATGCATCAACAATTATGTTTGGAGTAACTGTTCTTCCTTGTTGATCTGCAGTCAATTCGCGGTCTGACATTGGATCGGTCCAAACTCGATCAGTAAATTGTTCAGGCCAAGTTACTGTAGCTGCAAAACCAACGCTGATGTTCCTTGCCGTGATCGTTACGTCAAATGCAGTTTTTTCGCATTATTAATAGCCTTTTTCAGAGGACCTTAAATAGCACGATCCATTGGTTGTAGTTTGTTACTACAGCAAGGAGGAAACGTGAGTAAGATTATGCCATTTTCTCTGAAAAACTCGATATTTTTTAAAGCCACGTGTGACGAATGGTTTTCTAGTAATAACAAAGCTTTTTGTTCTTTTGACGATCTGACATGGTTTTTGAAGTGTTCCAGAAACGTATGAAAATCATTCTCTTGCATCCACTCTGAGCCGTTAGCTGTTAAGTTAGCTAAAGTTAGCTAAATATCTTTTTCCGGAAAATTTATGTATGTTAAAGACACATGTATAACTGGAGAAAAATATCGCCACATTTGTTTGATTGAAGCTCGTTGCCCAAGCCATACTTGAGCCAATCTTAGTGATAAATTTGGATCGGAAAGTTCTTATTATGCTTATGTGCTAATCTGTACGCCAAGCTTTTCGTTTCTTTAGTAGTAAAGCCATAATCTGAAGACACACAAGTCAACAAATACTCGCATAGCATATTTTCTTCATCTTTGGTGAAGACTGTTGGAAAAGCATACCCAATAGATGGTGGTTTTTTCGTTTCATTGGCCCCTTAAGCTTTTTTCTTCTTAATATATCTTTGACATTATTTTTAAGATTGTTTCCACCTAATGTAACCTCCTCACAAACTAATTCATATATTTCGATACTAGACACAGGTCTATTATTTTTTCTTGTATATTTATTTGGCAGTCTCAAACAATATATAAAAATTAAAGTAGGTGGGTAAAGCATGCAGACCCCCACCACAAAGCATGTTGCCGAAAATAGATTTGCTTCTAATTAGGAGAGTTGTGACAAGCTGTCACAACTCTCCTAGGAGCAAAAAAACATGCGTCGATCAGAATAATGGCTCATAACCTAACAAATATGAAGCAAACCAGAAAAGCTATATCAAGGTATGAAAGTAGAATAGTTACTGCATATCAGTAAAAATATCACAACAGCACTAGCAATACGTATATAAAATAATAGAACACTGAATTATTGACCAAAAACTTACTTTTGGCATTTTTTTTTACAACAATGTCGTATTGACACTACCACTTGCAGTGCCGGCCTGCGCGAAATAACATGTAATAACTCGTCAAAAAAGCAATAAATGCGCAGTGTTGCTAGCTTTCTAGCTGTCATAGGCTCCGAGAAATCTAGTATGTCACAACTCTCCTCTGTCACAACCCACCTCGGTCTCCCCTACTAGAAGATTTATCTACATCACCTTTTTGAGTATGAGATCGCGCAAATAGTCACCGGATGTGTCCGTTTTTCACCATTTTCTGTCACTTTTCTTAACGTTTCGTACAATATTTCGGCTAGTGCGTCTATTTGGCCTTGATGCTCGTTAGGGGCTTTTTTTGCTAATTTAAATATCAACGTCAAGAACTTTTACTGAAAAAATGTTGGTAGTGTCAAATCAGCGAAAGCGAGTCAAAATCATTAATTTTTTCATTTCAATCGACCACGCAATAATGGCTTCAAAAATCGACTGGATTTCTAGCCATGCGGCATTTCGTATCATCTTGTTGAAACCAAAAGTGTTCCATACTATTATCATGAATAATTGGGATACAACAACCACCAACCAATGTGGTTGTTGTTTCGACATGTTCATTTTCAAAAAAAGAACGGTGCGATTCCAATATCAGCATAAATACCGTTTGCTTTTTGTTGTTTGGGTGGTGTGTTCCATGACAAAAATCTGTTCCATGACAAAACTCTCTTCAAAATGAATCATCATAAACGTACTGTATGTCAAAGTTTTTCCTGCATACCATATTTATGTTTTAATCTTGAGTATTTATTTTGTTGAAATATTCTAGTCTATATCTGAATTTAATCTCTTGTTTTTTTTTCTAAAAAATATCTATATCGAAAATATTGTGCTAATCTCAAAACCAAAGTAGGAAAAGCTAAGTAACATTTTCTCATTACAACTCGTTTTCGATCTGCAGCTTGAGGATGGTTAGAATTTTAATCAAAACAAAACATTTTGTCTCAGAGTTAGAAGTCATAAAATACATCTACTACCTACCTAAAATTTATACTTTTATATACCTACAGTGAAGCATATTATCCGTGACATTAAATTACTTAAGTTGTAAGCAAACACCCACGTTATTAAAAATTTTAAGCTGATATGAATATTTTATAATATTCAAATAGCTGATCGATGAAATTAAATATTTACCCAGTAAATGCCAAATATGTATACACATACTCGGTTCGAATAAGGATCGAATAAGATCTGCAGTGGCTGAAAACCAAAATGGAACAAGTTAAAGGAAAAAATTGAATCAATGAAATAAGGCTATACACATGCTTCAACAAAATCTTATATTTTCATTTTAAAAGGGTTATTGACGACGAAACAAAAAATTACATTTTTAAATTTTCTGTTAATGATTTTATAATATTAAAATTAACAAGATTAAAACAAATAACGAAATCAACTACATATATATAATGGAACATAATAATTCATTTTAAAGCTTATGCTAATGAATATTTATTTTTTAATACTATATTTATTTATTTATTAATACTTGATTGGTAATTCCTTTTAACCATTGACTGCGGTAGGTCGATTTGGCATTGACTTCATCAATTTCTGACAGAAATAAAGCTCAATTTCTTCCCATTCTTCCATGAATACCATTTTGAATACTTTTCTATTAGTTATAGAATGCTTTTTAATTCTCCCTCTATAGATGCTCGATAGCATTTCGATTAAATGTCTGAGGTGGTGTTTCTAATGCAGTGGGACAGTTATAGAAGAGCAATTTTTTTACATTTTAACCTTTATATTTGGGATCGTTATGCTGATAAAAATAAAAATTATAATAAATTCCCAATTTTCGAGCACGTTCTTTTAAATACGTCTTTAAGATATTCAAATAAATCACCTGGTCCCTTTTTCATTTCATTAAATGAAAACTCCCAGTCTCAGCAGCTGACATACAAGCTCGACCGTGTTTAACGCTTGGATCCTTGATTTTTTTTTAGATTTTCCATACAAACAATATGCCGCGCAATGTAAAAATTTGTTTTACTTTAGTCGGCGAAAAAAACTTGCTTCTAATATGAAAATACCTTTTCCTTTCCATTCCTTTTTATTAATTCCCATTCCTTTATATAAAATTAAAGTGCCTTCTCCTTGCAATCCCACCGTTAAAGCGATGCTTCCGCAAAATTATCCATATGGTTTCATGATTAGCTTATTGATTTTTGTTGTTGATTGAAGATATTTTTTTTTTGCTTCAACGGCAAGTTTAGTTATGTCACATCCTTGCTAGGGAATTTTTTTCTTTCCTTTTTTTTCCACTTTTTGCAGTGCTCTGCATTGCCATTTTCGTTAGCAAAATATTATCTTTTGCTGGTGTAAAGGTGTTTCAAGAACAGTAAGTGAGATTTTATTATTTATTATTATATTATTTTTTTCAACCAAAAATGAGCTGCATCGCTAAAGATGATTTTTTCATGAAATATTGGATCTGTACAAAAGTTGCTCTTAAGCCCAATCTGCAAAATTTTTACGCAAGAAATGATTATTTGGTTTAGCGTATTGGGGTCAACTGAATTTCATATGCCTTAAAATGTTTATCCTTGTCAATAAATATTCCATGTACCAAGAAACCTGTACTTATATCCATGTATAAGAAAGTTTAAGTCCGTGAAAACGTCGTCTAATTGTTTGTTCTCGATTCTCATGCACATTTGGGCTCACAGTATTGATATTTTCAGTAATATGTTTACGTTTTTGTTGGGTTTTGAAATCGAATAGCAAGCCCTTTAGGTCGATTGTTTTGATCATTAATTAAAAAAATTAAAAAAATTCGCTGAATATAGCCTGCCTCGATTGATTATTGTTGTAATACATTTTAACAGTTGTTATACGCTGTGCAACTGTGTACCTTTCCAGGGTGAAACAAATCACGACCGCTATGAGGCTGCAAAAATATGTAGTACTAATTAAATCATCCGTTATTTCAAGGGCTTGTTTCAATTAAAAATATGCGTTCTTGAAATGTAAATTATTTAAAAAAAAAATCAAATTAAATTTCTGAATGCACTTAAATTACGCATTGTAAATCTAGGTGGAAAAAAGCATAGTTACTTGTGTGTAACTACAGTAGACCCATTTTATAATCAATTTTATCGAGTGCTGTGTGATTAGTCCCACGTCTCATATTAGGTGTAGCTAAACTGATTTTACTTTGTTTTCTATATTAACTGAAAGCACCACCAACTGATGTTCAGAATCGAAGACAGGACCACACAATATTTTTGCCAGTGCTCCACCCACTAGACCACGTATGCTATAAATTAGCTCAAGGTGGATTCTTACTCTGGATTCTTACCTTAAACTTATTGGGATCCATGACCTATTAATGAGCAATAATAGTTACAAATAACTGATGACATGTACTCGTATAAGTTATGAAAAACTGTGGAATGATTTTCTTTTGATGATTTTTTAGCAATTATCATCAAACAGGAAAGTTTTTTGATTGAATTCAACACATTATGTAAGTTTCAAATGAAAAATTTATGTACACTGAAAGAAAAACTCTTGGTTGGTTCAACTATTTTTAATAGTATTGCAACGATTCATTCAAAATCGTTAAACGAACTACGGAAAATAGTTATTTCTATTATGTTAATATAGTTAATTTAACGATATAAAAGTAGTTGGTTCTGGTTATAAAAAAAATATCACAACGTTCATGAAATCAACTGTTTTAATTGTTTCATAACCACGAAAATTAGTTGATTAATAGAAAAATTTTCATCAATTCACTCAAAACTTCAACGTTTCGAATTATCAACAGTTTTTATGGTACTTAAACTACTTCGCAATAGTTGATTTCAGCAAACGTAATTTGGAATTATTCTACGCAAAGTAGAATGGTTTCAACATTTGGACGTTTTTCATGCTCCGAATGAAATTGTTTATCAACCACGCGTCATGGTGCATAAAAGTAATCAACGATTTTCTTATGGTTGTTTTAACTATAGCCCTAGTTGATGCAAAAACAACTAAGGAAAACTATTGATTTTTCATACTCCTCATACTCATGCTCCTATTCTATCATAGAAGTTTCATATGATACATGGCAAAATTGTGTTCGGTTTGCTGTTCGATATAATTCATATGCATGTTATGCAGTGAAGCCTTTATATTACCTTGTACGACGCTATTTTGTTCACAATACAGCGTTTTCCGCTGTGGCATAGCATTGGGCTGCGGCAAAGCGCAGTCAAAAAATTAGAATGCACTGTTTTGTATGGTAACGCGCACAATAGCTGCGGCCGAATTTGCGGCAGTGGCAGAATTTGCCAAATATCTAATTTTGCCGCACCGTTAGCGGTGATACCTACCATAGGTTGGCATCACCTTTAGGTTGAATTAAATATTTTTGAATTAGGTTGAATGGTCTGGTGGAATAGACAAGCGATGGCGGCATTGTCGGTGCATTGTGATTCACCAAATTCAACTGCGGCATTCACGCCTCCCCTGCCTATATTTCGTAATATGTATGGAAAAAAAGTAAGCAACCACAAACAATGGTTGGAATACCATTGTTTGTGGTTGCTTACTTTTTTTGCACCACGGACGTTGTTTATCAACCACGCGTCATGGTGCATAAAAGTAATCAACTATTTTTTTATGGTTGTTTTAACTATAGCCCGTAGTTGACGCAAAAACAACTAAGGAAAATTGTTGGTTTTACCAAGATTTTTCTTTCAGTGTAGAGATAAAATCATTGCATCTGGCACCACCGGTCCAGCTTCGTTTCTTCTAGATTCTTAGCTTGCATTTCGTCCATCTTACACGATATAGCAATGGCACATTCGTAGCATACGTAAATGAAACTTCACCAATCCCGAATTTGTAAGCAAGTCTGGGACTTGGTCTCACTAACAAGCCGAAGCTACATCCATTTAAAACAAGATGCGACGAAGATACTACGTGCCCAACACATGCGAATGGTTTAAAGTGAACCCATTTTTAGATATGGAGCGACTTTGAAGACCCGATACCCACTCTCGATACAAAATTCAATCCAAAGAAATAATGGCGCTAGGAATGAGGGAGAGAAGGCACGTAGGAGATAAGTTTGGCCCATGGATCGATTTGCTACTCGTCTTGCATAGTTTTCACAGTTTTCTATTTTGGTGGATATCAATTCATCTATCTGCTAAATTCCCATTTCCATTTTATATCTTATCGCGTCTCACGCTGCGCCGTCGCTCTAGTTCAACTTCAATGCCATTTGAATAGACGATGTACCTTGTAGGGAACGCTGGGCGTGATGTGGCGAAGATTTTGCGCAGTATTTTTCAATAAATGGAGAACACGTGTCATGATATTAGCAAAATAGCTTGCATGGGAAAATACACGATTGGAAAGGATGTGGAATGAATTTTTGGAATAGGTACTTGGGCATTCCAAAGGCCGAAAAGACAAACGAATTAGCAAAATCACAGTATATATTCCACATACCTACATATGTACATACATTGGTTCGGTTAGAATTTATCCTGAGCTAATGCTTCTAGAAAATAGATAATAATTTATGGGATTTGATAAGTCATTTAGTTTTCACAAGAGTTTTCAAGAAAAAAATATAAGTGGCTGATATCTCCCATACAATTATCAGCCATCCAAAGCCCCTGAATTCTCCACATGCATGGGAATTGGTCATTAAATAAGAATTTGCATCTTATAAGATTGTTTGCTGTCTCAGCCAGCCATGGACCAAGTTTCGTTGCGATTCTGCTAGGTGGCAGCAGTAGTGCTACGTGATTTGCGTTAGTGTTGAATCGATAGTTTTGATGTGTGAGAGCGAGGTCTAGCGATGGTGTTGTGTGCGTTTGTTCAGGCGGGGCCTGGTACGAAAGGGAAGAGGCTACATGAAACCCACACAGCTAGAGTTAAAGAGAAGGCTTCCATTTCGACCGGGAATCCATGAATCCTAAACAAGACGCCATTGCCATGGTGTTGCGAAAGACCTGAGTCATACATTCGAACTCTTTGTTTTGTTCAGTTTTTACTCATATTATCAGTCGTTAGACTGCCAGAAAAAGGAATTCGACGTCTGGCTGGGAGCATTTTTCAAGCTCGTTCTCGAGTTCCATTAAGACATCGAATGTGGAACTTTAAATTTTCAGCTCGGCTAGAACGTTGAGAATACTTGGCCATTTGCTTAGGTGGCTGTTTGAAGTTTCAATCTGAATCAGTTTACTCATTTCAGACTTTTTTGATTCTTGTTTGACTTATCTCGGCACTGAGATGAGTGAAATGCTTTCATATCCTAATAAATCAAACCTTAACAAGAGGCATATGGTTTTGTCGGTGCCAAACGCGACGGCCGACTACGAATTTGGCTGTATGGTGTGGATCATGTGATATTCACAATTTTGAGTTTACACTCAAGTCTGTGGTGGTTTGTGCTGTTATTTCGAAGCGGGGAGTATTTTTAATTTTTGAATTGAACGAAACAAGTGACGGAATATGAGGCTTCTTTTGTATTTTCTTATTTTCTGTTCTCCCTGAGAAAAGCAATTTAAATTTTTCCCATGCAATAGTGATTTGTTGACGTAAGTAAACTATATTTGCATACATATGTATATATTGCATACTATTTAATTGGGTTTAATAAAAGCGATAGAATGCGTGATCTTTGGTCACTCATGTAGCATAAGTATACACATATGTTGGGACTCAATACAAACGTTTAATAAATGTCGTGCCGACGGCAATGTACGGCTCGCAAAATATTGATAACAATATGTTTATGCGGATAAAATAGGCTATGATACCGTGCTTAATTGGATTGAATGTTCATTTTGAATGAGATGTTTGGAAGATAACTGGCTACTTTCATATTTTATAATATTAATTTTTGCTAATTGAAAAGAAGCTTGAATGGATTTTTTATTAACACGTAGCGTAAAAACTCATTTTAGTATTAAATTCCAATCTGATGGGGTAATATCTACTTTGCTTATTCAATTCACACCTGTGCTGTTTCTGTGCTTTACATGCATAAAATCTTGCTTATAATTTTTTTTATGTAAGTTATTGATATAAAAAAAGTGTGTATGTACTGTGAAAATTTCTCAATATATCACCAAATTCGACAATTTTTTTCAGTAATTCCTCCTGTGAATATGTGATGCTGCATATTATTCTGAAATTCTTATATCACCATTCAGCTTTGCTATTCAAGGTACAAGTGAGGCATACATCTTTTTGGCTCATTCTGACCAGCATTTTTAAGTAGTATCTACAATAATAATCGCAATCCAACTTTTATGAGCATGTAAATGAACCCAAAAATCTTCACCTAGAGGCCGATGTGATTGATATAAGAAAGGCTCGATTAATTATTAGACATTGAACCACCACCGTTGGAAGTGAAACATGATATTCCCAGATTAAATTTGTCAGGTTTTATGTTTCTAAATCGTTGACTTGTAAAACTGTTACTGCACAATTGACATTGCGTGTTAAAATATGTTATTTTAAATGCATGTGTTTTGTTAAAAATATTTACATTCTTTAAGTAAAGCTTCCATTTCTCCATGCCGAAATCAGAAAAATCGATTTATTACATTTGTAGCTGAGCTACTGCTATGTTTCAATGTCACGAAATGGCCCCCTGAACTAGAAATTAAGTTTATTGACCGATGTCGTCGATTCATCATCCACGTGCTTCATTTGCTATCACTGCAGAGACTTTGAATACCAACACATATGTAAAATGATTTGTGTTGTTACTCTTTAGCGCGTTAGACGAGGTCTTATATGTCTGAATCAGTCGTAAATATGTATATTAAGCTGTTGACTTACAAACTATAGTTAGGTACATTCTCAACATTTATGATGTGGGTGTATAATTCATTATTAGCTAGTATATCACCTTCAAAAGCTTGTACAGAACACAAAAAAACATTCCGTGTAGACGGTTTTAAGTTAGAATAGAATAATAAACAAATAAATTTAAAGGTGACGAGCAATTTTGCTCAGTATTCTAGATTATTGCGCGTGGCTTTTGGCCGGATATTGAGTAGATTTATATGTACTTATATGGAAGTGAAATATAGATGAATTGATGGAAATCAAACAATTTAAAGTCAATGTTTCCTTTAGAAGGTAGATATGTTTTAATTCCTTGAGAGATATCAATATTTTGAGGGTGATTTGCCATTTTCTTCAGTGTCTATTGGCATTTGGGGTGCTTTTCTGGTAATTAAATTTGCGCTGCATCACGTGAAACTTTTCGTATAGAATGATTTTTATTATGGTTTATGTTTGAATATTAAATTGATGACCGACTAGTCATATAACACTCATGGACTTGTGTGGGATACATTATGCTCTCTATTTTATACGGAACACTGTGTATGGCTAGTGTTCTATTGTTAAACTTACAAACGCCTGTTTGCTTCAATTGAAAGTAATTATGAAGTAGAATTTATCCAAAATAGAGAAGCCAAACGAGGATCCGCGCACCAAGCTTTGAGTTCACCTAGCTCTGATTAGGTACCTGATTTAAATCAGGGGTAAAGTGAGTCGCGGATCTAATCACTCCACAGTCGTATTCACAATGATTAAAAACTTGTAATGAAGCTCTCTACCAGCTTCAACCCCTAGACCCGTACGAGGGTTGTCGTGGGATTAGTTTACTTTAAAGAATATCAGATGCCATTTATTTTCTTATATTTCTTGAGCGTTGCTAGTGGTTTAGGATAGTAGTTAGAGTACACACTTCTAGCGTGTGAGATCCCTAGTTTGAATACAGGTACAGACAAGGGATTACGGATCAAACTATGATGTCACCTAGCTCTGAATAAGTTCCTGAGTCAAATCTAGCGCTTAACCATTTCATTCCCTAAAAATTTCAATTAAGAAAATGGAGCTCTACCAATTCCAAACCAGAAGATCCGAAATGGTTTTTGGTGGGATGCTATGTTTTCTTTGTTGTGACTGTAAAAATATTATGCTGAAATTTGTGACTGTAAAAACGTAATGCAACGTACTGCTGCAATCATGGTGTTTTTGAAATAAAAGTAGGCTTAGATAAATACGGACACTGGCATATGTCCTATTTACATGGCGGATATCAATCAAACAAAACAACAACAAAAATCTGTCAAACTTAGCTTGTATGAATTCTGTTATAATTTGATGTCTGCATGGGGAAAAAATACTTTTAATGGCGAAAAAATTGATTTAAATTAATGACGTTAAATATCGCCAAAGCTACAGTGCACAGCTAACGCCAAAGCCACAGTGTTTCCTATATTTTCAAATAACTTACATATGTATGTCAGACCTGCTCCTACTCAAGACCAACACATTCTGCGAATTTTATATTTATTTGATGATCCGGTCGTGAGTTCTCGTGAACAGAAATTCAAATCTGAGAAATAAATAACTAGGTACATAGGCGTGCACAGCACTTTGAAATATAGGGCCCAAAAAACTTTCCTTAATTTTCATTAAAATAATTTGAAGGCACGAAAATGCAAAAATTTTCTTTCCGAGGCAGTTTGTAAAAGAGGAGGCAATTGTCCCCCTTTGCCTTCGACTGCGCACGTTACTGATTTGGAAGTGGGTTGTCATTCCTGTGGGGCATTGATTTTTGAAAATTTACAAACTGACGTGACCTCTGCAGTTTAAGCATTGAATTAAATTAAAAGCAATCATAAATCGTCCGCTTTTATTTCTGAAATCGAAAATTATTTGATGATTTGAAGGATTCTGTTTACTTGGCCGCCATAGTTTTACAAATTTGAACGCATGTTCACATAACCATTTCTTGCAAACAGTAATATGTCCTTTAACTTTCAAAATGATGTGAAGTTTCTACCAGAAGCTAACACCAATCTAAACTTTGCGAAATTTCTTTGCCTACTTTTAGGCACTCTGAGCCCACAAAGTGCTGTCAAAGTCAAGCATAAAACATTACCAGATCTAATTTCGCATTCTGGTTTTTTTTAAATTTTCTCTTCAAATATAGAGGTACTTGAAAGTTCACTAAAATAATCGCTACTGTCAACGGGTTAAATATGTCTTAATGTCAACTTGACATGGACCAACTCGTTAAATACACACATATCTTCCAAAATTTCACTTCGATTAGCATTCGCACTCCAGACATAATCTCACTGAAGCGTTTCTGCTGATTTATTATTTATACAGTCGGTCACAAAAGTATTGACTCATCTAATGATTTTTTGAACAGCGTTAAATATTTGGTCTTATAACTTGTGTCAAGAATGAAACAGAAACATAAATTTAAAGTGTAGTCCATATATTTGAAAGTTCCTTAAAATTTATACAGAATAACATGTGTTGGGAAATATTAAAAGTTGAATTGAAGTCATGAAAACAATCTTATAAAAGTATTGAAGCACTATCGAAAGAATGAAATTTTATGATGAAAATGATAAATTCTAAAAAATATTTTGTAGCATATTTTTTGGCTTTTGTGATGCTCTGCATTATTAAGCGTCGATTGCACTAACACATTTGTCAATTCAGGACTTATTTAATCCCATTCTTCTTAAATGCGGGCTTTTAATTATTTTTTACTTGGTATTTTGTGTTTGCTGACCGAATCCTTCAAATTCTCGGTTGGACTCATATTCGGTGATTGTGGTGGCGTTTTGATTTGTCCGGGCACATTGCAAAGTATCGATTATCTTTCACGCATCTTGAAATTCGCCGTTCTGCTGTATTTTTCAAAATGTTCGTCGTGCTTTTTCTGGGTGTTTTTGCTTGTTTCCCTGTATTTTTTTTTATATTTCTCACAGCTCTGTGGCACCTCGAGCTAATATCCTATTTTGAAAAATTATATCAATAATTTTTTCCCCTTAAGGATCCTTTCACGTCCTTTTGCCATATTTTTAATTTCAAAAGCAGATCTTATTTGTAATAATTATTTAGACTTGGGACTGCGATAAATTTAGACAAACTTGAAATTCAGTAACGTGTGCGAACTGAGTCTATACTTTTGTAACTGACTGTATACCTTTTATTAATAATTTTTCGACAAAATGTTTCTAATTCTAATTTTCTTCCAAAATTAGTAAAATGACTTGCTGTTTACGCCAATATGCTACCCTTGAATTAAAGTTTATTCATTTGAATTGCCATTGGCTCTGCAAACATAATAAAACTATATCTAACTTTTTCACTCCTATTGTTAGATGATTTTTCTTGCTGAGAACTGTATAAAACCTAAGTAATTACAGCTGTAGGCAAATAAATAAATGATTTTGTTGCTGGAGCTTCAATAAAAATCGTGATTTATACCTGCTTATCCGGATTAAAAATTCATCGAGAACGACATGGCCGTAATATTTGTTCTGATATATGGCAATTATCTCGAAAGGCAAAAATCAAACATAATTGAAAAAGGTTGTTTTTGCTGACCGATAATACAGATACTTACTAATGCATTTACTATATATAAATATCTTCATTTAAAACCAATTGCATCTGCCTTCTGGTCATTTGTTTACTTTCCTGTCTTATTCAGGTCCAATCTTCATCTCAATCAGATCTTAAGGTAATGACTACATTTCTGCTAATTACTTGAGTCGCCGCGTTTCGTCTTTCGTTCGATCCACCTTAAATAATGCAACAATATACATATGCATAATCGGAGTTTCAAAAGGGCCTATTTTTAATGCTTTGCTGTCCGCGATTAAAAGAGAATGAGAATTCATTGGAATCTTGCATGTTGGAAGAAATAAATTTCAATGGTTTTGTCGAAGTACAAGGTGAACTTAATTTATGCAAGTGGCTGCACTTGGTTTTTTCTTTGTTTCGTCCGCTAAGAGTTGAAACGACGAATGTGCAAATATGCATTTGTTATCTTCGGCAAGCGAAACATGTTCATGTCTCATTCTATTTCAAGTTAATGGTGATTTATGTTCTAGTGCACAAAATAACTCGAATTAATTCTCACGCCTGCAAAAGATGCACCACTTATGAATTCGAAACGAGCTGACTACAGAGCTCGCACTATCTCTTCTGAATCTGGCACATTTCGTATGCATATGCACACATGCTTTATTTATTGCAAGAAGCAATGGAATGCACTGGCCGAATCATCGAAAGCGCTACGCCAAGTAGTTCAATTCTGGAATAATCATCGAGTCGCTACTAAAGTCGAAAAATTATGGCCAAGATTCATGTTGTTTGGGAATAGTTTCGATCAATAAATTCAGATTTACTTTGATTGAAATTTATACGAATTGCGTAAATTGGAATCGAGCAGAAGACTAACATGTCTTAGTTAGAGACGTGGCAAAGAGCATTGGACTTATGGCATGGGGCTCATTTCTGGTCAATTTTTCTACGAAAACCATAAGACGCATTTTGGGTGGTATTTTATTGATTTTATAATGGACTAAGTATTGAATATTAAGTTGTTGATTTGATTTTATATGGTATTGGAGATTAACTGTGTGACACAGATTGTGCACTGAACTCAACAAATAAAGCAAATCCACTAGCATGTGAGCTCTTTACAGGTTAGTACATTTATTGTTGACGGATATGTATATATATTTTATTCTAAAAGTATGTATTCAGCTCTCTACTGATCCAACAACTTTTTCCAATCTCACTGAGCAGAGTTCAACAAAAGTTTGCAACGCATTGCAAATTTAGCTGTATGCCAAGAATTCTATCTGCAGGAAAGTTCAATATCAATTTCAAAAATAGTTTCTACTAAGTTTTGTGAAGTTCTGGTCATCTTTATTTCTCAGAAAAGTACACAATCCGGACCAAGTAAATAGACTTCGACCGGATAATGTGTACAAAAGCAACTCATAGCTCTATGTGAAACTTCTTGCAAACAGAGTGGCGTCTCAAGAGAATTGCATAGAGAAACTTATTTGAACATAGGTTCGATTCCAATTCATAGATGAAACAGATACAACTGCATATTTACAGTCTTATATTTGCTGTAGTGTGTAAACAATACGTATCTGTTTCTTTATTCTGCTGTCCAATGAAGACGAAAAATAAATGACCTTTTCGACTCTCTTTCAAATTAATTAAGAAGGTATAATACAACATATCACAAAATATCCTGAAAAAGACGATCGAACGTGAACGCAAGTAAGTCCGTCTACAACAGGCGACCTCCTTTAGATAACGGAAAACTCGATATTTTGGCGAAAAGTGTTGAAGAAACTTTCCAGTCTTAGGGGAGACAGGCTTTCTTAGTGCTTGAGAGGAATTGAATTTCTAATTTGTTTATTGACAGGACGTTTTGATGAAACTTGGTTGTAAGTTTATTTTGATTAGATTGAGCTTACCATGATATTTTTGCCAATTTATTGAGTTTTCTTAGCTCTTCTTAGCTGAATGTTACATACTAGAGACATTGCCAACATTTCTTCGTGGAAAAGTCTTGATAGCTATGGTCTTTCGAAACTGCTTTGATATAATTTAATAAACCTAATTTTTATTTTTCTAGATTTCAAAGCGAAATGTTTTACTCGAAAGACAAATATTCAACATTAGAAGCTAAAAATATTTAATTTGTTGACAGATATCGATATTTTGGGGGTCATCTGCCCTCGTCTTTGTTTGTTTTGCCTTTGGTTTGTTAATTAACTTCCTGATTCATTTGATTAAAGTTATTTTATGTATTTTTAGAAAACTAAACTAACTAGATATAAACTTATTGACATAAATCAATTTATTTCCATAGCTTTGTATTTTCTGAGGTCAGCAGAAAATCGCAAATTTACATTTAAATTTCAACAACCCCTGGAAGAAAATACCTAGAAACTTCTGCCAAGGGATAAAAATAACTTTCAAACTCTAAAACAAGTATTTTAATAAAAACAAGACCAAAAATCGTTTGAAACAAGACCAAAAATCGTTTGATCTCTTTATGAATTATTCAAGACGATCGATAGAGACCGTTTACATAGCTCAACTCAATTCGAGTTGAGAAAGCGGGGGTGAACAGGAAAGAATCGGGTGCCTTGATTTAAGCACCATTAATTTTTTGACGTTTTCTTTTATATATATCTGGTGAATGAATATTTTTCAAATATTTAGCGACAATTTGATAGTAATTTTGCTCGTTTCTACTGCTGAATGCTGTCAAAATGTAGAAACTTTATTCCATTCCTAAAGTGCTGACAAAACTGATGATGAATATGACTGACAGGACGCACCAATCAAAGTATTGAGTTGATCTGTGTAAACGGTAAGATCAACAAGTCTGGTTCCGACGGATGCTAGTTTGCCGCTTTGCTAGCTCTACGTGGCTGGGGCGGGTCAATAAAAATGGCGTGGACTAGCCCCCAGAAAACGTGAGACGCTATGTATATTTCATTCGTCAATGAACATATACTAGCCGCAAGATACAAATAAAAGGAAAAGGGGCTTTTGTCCGTACAGGACCAAAAGTTGCTCTCACGCATGGACTGGCAAGCCAGACAGACCCAGCCGAGACGTTGCTAGCATCTGTATAAAAAGGGCTGAAAATAAACAAACAAAAACCTAAACGGGGGAAACATGCCAAAAGTCTTTTGAACGACTTGGACGTGTTTTTTTTTCGATTTCGGTTCGTTGTTTGTCTTCTATTCTGGTGCTTTTTAATTTTTTTTCTTATCAACTACGCTGCCAGTTATTATGTGTGTCATGAATATTTGACCAGAGTTGACGTTATAAAGCACGTCTAAAAACATCTGTGTATAATCTTGTTTTTTTTGTAGAAAACTAGTTCATTTAAAACGAAGGGAGCGATAACAAAATATCAACCAAAATCGAACGATTGGACTCGTGAGACATGTTGAGATTTTCTGTTAAGCTGAAAAAGGCATTAGCAAGAACCGCAGTTTTTGGATATTTTCGTCTATTAAAGAGGTCAAAAATCATTACGATGCTCTATCTTGCATTATCATAAGGCTCAAGAGAGCCCTATTACGCTATATCACACCCTAGGTGGAAGAAAAGTTAAAGTAAGGGCTGAGATCGGTGGAACTGTGGTGCACGTTTCATTTAAACAACTGTGGCTTATAGTGAGAGAAGGGGGAAACAGCTGATGGTAGGCAAAGCCAAATAAGTTTAGCGAGGGTGATTTAGAAACACCTACATCATCAACGGAAATAGTGTGGCTAGCCCGAGTGTAGACAGTCTCGGTGAAATGAAGACAGTCTTAGAGACAATTTTGTAGTGTTAGTAAAACAACTGGGAAAGAACGGTCTACGAAAGAAATTTTACGTCACTTCACAGAAGCGGAACGAAAACCAAATATTCTTAGTTTGGCTAGTAGAACTGGGTACCACGAATAGTCAAAAGCCTTCGAAATATCAAGGAAAATGACCATTAATTCACCAAAGCTATGAAGATAAATATTCCATCTCTCAGTAAAAAATTTAAGTCTCCAGTAGAGCGCCCAAAGCTGATAAGTTGCTTTGACTCAAGATTTCTCATTAATTTTGAATTCACAAGCGATTCAAAGTCCTTAGACAGAATCGAAACGAGTGCAATTGCTCCATAGCTGATCGTTCTCCCTCTCAAAGTGGAGGCTGAACGTGTGCAAGCTTTCATGCAAAAAGGAATATTCCAGTCGATTATTACAAGCAAAATAATCTGCGCTGAGGTTTAGCTAAGTTTCAGACGCAAAACTTCAGTTCGAGGTGTGAAATACCATCAGAACCGGCAGATTTCGAAACATCAAACCTAGCTAGTATTTTCAATACCTCCCTGTCGCGGAAAAATAAGCGCCCATGTTTGAAGGCGCACATTAGAAGATTCAGCGATGAAGGTGACAAGTAATAGTTATTAGCGAAGATATCAAAAAAGAGGCTAGATTTATCCTGTAACTAAGTAAATATTTTGCCACTACTACCATGAAGAAAGGGTGGTATGGAAGAAGTGGAGAAGTTGTTCTTGCTCCTTTTAACAAGGGACCAAAAACCTTTGCTTCCTTTCTGGTTTGCAAGGACTTCTTGTTTAAGTTTTGATCAAACTGGAATTTGACTTGTGCACATATAGTGCCGAGCTTTAATGTGGAGTGGAATAAATGGAGACAGTTTGTGGTGTCTCCTTAATACGAATGACATGTTCGATTTGTAATCGAACAGTGAGGAGGTGGTTGACTAAGCATGCGGAATGAAGGGAAATAATCCGCACCATAAGATGTCAGCTATGGTGGAAGCTATATATTCGACGTCTTTTGCTGCAAAGCAGCCGGACAAATCAAACTCTCTAATATATCAGGTCAGTCCATAAGCTCTCGCGTTTTTTTCCCTAAGTCATTTATATGAGTCATATATGTTCAAAAAGAGGTAGTAATCTAGCTTTTTATTTTTTTTCGCCCTGAAACTTTATATATTAAGTCATTTCATAACCAGTTTTTGAGAAGATCGGATGTAAAGTGGTAGTGAAAAAATGGGAAATACTTACGAGTACAAATGGTACATTTTATACTTTTTTTTCAAAGTTGTAAAATTGCTGCAGCAGTTGCAGCACATACGGTTCATGCTGAAAGCACTGTTAGTGTAGAAACTGCAAAGGAGGGGTTGGAAAATTTTAGGATGGATGCACTACAGCAGAAAATGCACTTCACTCAGGACGTCACACTGAATTTGACGATACCGTGTTAAAAACCTGGTGGAGCCAGAACCTTCTTTAATCTTCTTTAACCAATGGAACCATTCATCGGAATTTGGTGCAGATAAAAAAAAAGTATTCAAGCTTGGAAACCACTAGTTGATGTCGTGTGAAAAAAACAATGGGTTGATACAAATCAGACACCAGAACCAAGTGCCAAACTAGGACTGCACCGAAAAAAATTCTTCTGTTTGGTGATTCTTTTAATGTGTGAAGAGTTGTCTGTTCTGAATTGTTGGATTCTAATGAAACTATGAGAGCGCATGTTTTTTGTTCAACTCAGTACTTTAAATGCAGAATCAACTAAAAACGCCCTTCTTTAGTGAACAGGGAAAAGATTCTTTTTCATTACAATAACGCCCGACCAGATACTGCAAAAGTCACCCTGGAAAAATTGAAGGAATTATATATTTTAGGATTTATATATTTTTAAGGATTTATATATTTTTGAAACATTGCTTCAAGCGATTTTAATTTTTTGGGAGGCTGCTGTCGTTTTTAGGTGAAAAAATATTGCAAAACAAAGACGATGTCCAAATCAGCCTTACTGCATTTTTTAATTCAAAAGATAAGACATTTTGTTCCGATTGAATCTCACCATTACCACAATGGTGGGAAGAGATAGTTGATAATGAAGGAAAATATATAATATATTGACATTAAAATTAAATGTGTTCTTACGTACTTAAATTGAACTTCAAAAAATGCGGGGACTTATGGACTGACCTGATATGTGTTAAACGCTGGTCAGTTGGCCTTCACATAGTGCTAGACTAATCGTTTAATGATAATTTGATTTTTATCAATTTGAGAAGAGATATTAAAATAGGTCAAGACTAAGTTGTGTTCCTAGTTAGCAAGTGGTGCAGGAATATCGTGAAAACTGTGACGCACTACTGAGAAGTACTGTTTTAATTAGCATGAAAACTAACTATTTGACCAAACATTCTCCTATTAGACATAAAAACTCAGTTCAGTGTTGCCAACTTATAGTAGTTAGTTGAGAAAAATTGTACGCAAGATATTTGAATAAGGAATTGCCTGTACATTTTTGAAAGAATGTAAATGCATATTGAAAATTTGAACCCGACTGTTTTGCTGACATGATAACACTTGTGATTTGAATAAATGAAAAGTGAAGTGAAATTTGTTGGCTCTGAAGTACATATATATTTTCTTTCGCTTTCGACACAAAGGATATGATGAAATAGAAGCTTGCGAGAAGTCGTGCTCTTTCCATTTGATATTTAAACCTGATCACTTGAAATAAAAATTATCTGTGCCTCTGTGATATATATGCATACACTTTATCGTTTCAATCATTTAAATGAAAAAAATGATCTTGATCGAAATTAGTGGTAATATGGCATTTTCGAGCGTACGAATATAAGGCTTGAAAGTAGTTTTAATGGCCTATGCCACATCCATACCAAATTCAGATGAAAAAAGTCTAGGCAAAACTAACAGGCCTATTTAAATTTTTAATATTAATAGAACCCAGTTTGACTACTTTTTAAGCAACCAGTAAGTAGATGTTGTTTTGAAACGTTGCTTCTAAAATTTATGTTTTTCTAAAAAAAAAAAACTTATTCCAATCAACGATTAAAAAGAGACATGTGCCAAAATACAACAGATCCCCTACATATTATACAGAATGATCCAAGCAAACTTCTACACTGCTAGATAATCTCATTTGCAGTCTGCGTGCTACGTTATAAACCTTATCTATCGAAACTGAAAAACACACCCGGACACTAGAGACACGTCTCGATGCATAACTTGAGCATAATTTGAAAGAATATTTGCACGGCTAACAAGTTTTTAGAAGTGGAGAAGATATTCTACGGTAGCTACAATTTTGTATTTTCTGCAAGACACATAACGACTGGCAAACGTTGCTTTCACTGCATAGGATGATACGTCTCAATGGAAGCATTCACTTGGACGATTGTTCGTTCGTTCTGCTGAGGCAATGGTATTTTGCCTTGAAACATATCCTAGAAATGAGAATGGATAGAAGTTTTTGAATGAGAAGAGGAAGACGACAGTAGGAGTACAAGAAATGAATGCAGCAAGAACCAGCAAATTTCCAGCTAAACAAATTGAAAACTTTAGATAAGGATTGGTTGAACAGAGACTTGGGTTGAAAGTTATGTACGAGAAAATCATAGAAACAGTATTTCCCAGCTGAATTATAATTTTTGAGGATTCAAGCATTTGATTGTGTACTGTATACGAATTAGGTGTGAATAATAGAAGATAAATGCATCAAGCGCTGCTAGACATCAATTCATTCAAAACTTCTAAGATATCACATAAAAAACGCAAAAGGTGGTCAATTGATTTATGTGAACTAAGGAGTTGAAGTTCCAATAGAGGAGAATTATCCTTGCTACAACATGATTGATATTACCATGTCAAATCTGTTTCTAATCTAACTAGATAAGCGAACTGCACATCAGAGCTGAAAGTAAATTTAATTGGACGAATAAATTGGACGTTTTTTCTGAGCTCATATCAAGGTAGCAACGTTTTTTTGGGAGCTCAAAGCAACATACAAAGGGGACTGCAAATCACAGTAGCAAATCATAAACTGTAATCCGACAAGAACTTAAGCTAAAAATATATTGGTTAACATAATCGATAGAATTCAATTAATACTGTAACTTAATAACTTCAGCGAAATAAGGATTAAATGCTAATTCGCACGAGAACTTCTATTCATAAGCGGTTGCCACAAGTCAGTGCAATTTAAGTGTATTTGGTTCTATGTAGACATTACTGAATGCGACCAGGTCATGTGCGTTCCGAAATGCGACACTTACCGTTTACAGCCCACTGAACTTATCATATCCCCATTATTTAGTAACTGTATGTTTTCGTAATCATTCTACTTATAGTATTTGCACTTGGGTGGCACGTTCGCTTATCATTTAAGCAAAGTGCTAATTTAATTTTAATCGTCGATCCCACGTTTTTTGCCCAACCAATTCTAGCAGAGAGTCAACTTGAATCTGCATGCATTTACAATCAATAAATTCAAATTAGTATGTGGTATATAAAGTAGAAGAATTTAGTGCCATGAGTTCACATAAATTTTGCATAAATAAAGGCTTGATTAAAATAATGTTTGCATGTCGTCATTTTGTGGCGAATGTGGCGTCCATACACGAAGAGAAGGATAATAGTTACTGCATATCAGTCTTACCAAGCTCACGATTTGTGGATGTTAATATGAAGTTATACTTGTTTGGGACGAATGTATGTGGGCAAATGGTATACGTGCATTTGTAACGAGCCAGTAGATAGGAAAAGAGTACAGGTATGAAATAATATCATTAGTCGTTAGGGGAATACGCGAATAGAATAATTTACAAGATCTCATTGGCACTTGCTATGCTTATTGTCAATAACAGACATCAGACAACAGACAGGTCTGCAATGCAATGCAAATAGAGTGGATACGTGGATAATTTGCACCTGAATATTCCGTGCATTTAGTTCGTCAATAAATGGATGAAAGTTATTCCAGATACATAAATCACAACTGAAGTTGAGCTGAAAGGTGAAATGGGTTCAGGGACTACTACGCTTTTGTTGAAGGTTAAATGTTCACAAATGGAATATTTGACATAATATTATAATTAATAGCAATAAATGTATGAATTTTTTAAATTGAGTATTCATTTACCAAAATGCATCCACGTCCAAATTTAGATCCATTTGATAAAACATGAAAAACCGACTTCAAAACATAGCTCGCTCATAACTGAAAACTTCTACAAATTAAAATAAATATCCATCAACTTATGTTCGATATAATTTTAATTCAAGCTATAAGGTCAGCAAATCTTTCCATGGCTTCCAATCCAATGCAGTCATCGGATCAAAGTACGACATGATCTTCGATATAGGCTGATTGTAATAAGGAGCACGATAGGTAGGACATGCATTCAAATTCACGCCAGAACTACTTTTTTCTCGAAAAGTGCTGCTAGCGGTTCTTATGCGGTAGATCCTTTTCATTTTCGCTTTGCTATGAACCAGTTTCTGTTCAGTTTTTCGGTCTTTGATCAACGACCTATATTTAATGAGGCACAACAACTACTTTCTTAGCACCTATGCAATACATTAAAATATCAATATAAGCATACAAAGATTGTCTGAAATTTCAATCCAAAAATACCAATATTTCAAAAACATACACGCAATAAAATATTTCACAACTCTCTTGCAGATGAAAGCCATCGAGTATGCTACAAATCGTTTCGTAACCAGAACGGTTACAACATTTTTCACATTCTTATTCAATTGCTATAAATATAAACCCTTATTTTACACGAAGCACTGCTGAAGGTCAAGCCATCGCTCGCATCGTCTTAAACCGATCGCACCTTTTACATGGTAAAGGGTTAAAGTGTTTTATGTGATTATTGCACAGATGATTGTCGCGAGAATGGCCATCAACTTCGGAAGGATTTGTTTTCAAACACCGGTCAAGGTCTAACCAATAACGTAATATGTGTGTCGAAATTCATCTCAATCGGCAAACCTTCTCTAAAAGTGAGAGTAATAACATTTAATGTTTTCAAGGAAAACTCGAAAAGGGTTGAAATGCGCAATTTGAAAAAGTATCATATTTTTGAAAAGCAAAAAAAAACAAATAGCGAAACATACGAAACTGTGATGTTTCAAGTACAATGTTTCTCGTTTCAGTTGGTATGTATTTTCGTCATTTTGAAAACAGAAACTTTTTCTCATTTAACGAAATTGCAACGGTGAAATTAGGAAAGTTTCTACGGATATTTGCTAAGTTGTCTCTTTGCTCTCAACGAAACCTTCAAGTTTTCTGTTGTTTGTTGAATAATATTTTCGTATAGTGTTGATGTGAGCACTGAGTGAATGGCGGAAAGAAAAAATATAAACTTGACTACTTTCTATATTAAAACTGTTGAGCGTTGAAACTAGATTTCATACAACATTAACTATCCGCAGAGAACATTGCATACTTCAGGGATGTATAATCAACGAGGGATGTCACAACGATACGAAATATGAACAAATCTAGTTGGGGCTGTACATAATTAGGGTGTTTGTCGAGAGTGCAGATGTCACCTATTTATGACACCGGTGGCTTCATAGTAATTTAATAACATTGAACTCAGACTTGAATTGTTGTGGGAAAGTAGTATCGATGGATACAAATGTAGAATGCTTGTATTTGAAAAGGGTTGATTCTTATTAAGATGGATTTGCTTTGTGATTGCAAGCCAATGGAGCAAACAAGGAGCGGATTTGAATGTTATTGACTCGTTCTTAGTTTGTAATTTATCATAGATTAAGGATAAGCTCAAATTTAAATTAATAAGTAAGACATGCGTGTGGTAAATATTGAAATTAACTCAATATTTGGCAACACCTTGCTGCGTAATATTGAAGGTACAGTTATCATTAAAGATAGTAATGTGATTGATTTACATGCATTTGAATTGCAAAATGGAAGGAACTGGTAGATCTGTGGCTCCTTTTAATAATTATACCAGGTTATGTTGGTGAAGATTATAAAATAAATTCATTTTAATTCTAGAGAAAGCCCGTGAGAAATGTAGGATTTCTGAAACATTGGCCCAAATTTATGTATCTTATTTGCCTATATTTTGTCCAGGAAAAAAACAAATCATCTTTTTTTTGTAAAACGAGTCTAACTACATTGCAAAATTATCATTTTTGATTGAAGTCAGTTTAAATATAAAGCTTAAAATATTTCCTATCGTTCCCAGAATTACCACAATTTTGAAATAAACATAGACATAGATAAGAAGAAATTCATTTGAAAAATTAGACTGCAGGTACATAGTTATTTTAATGTATTGCATAGGTGCTAAGAAAGTAGTTGTTGTCCCTCATTAAATACAGGTCGTCGATTAAAGAACCGAAAAACTGAACAGAAAAGACTAGATTCATAGCAAAGCGAAAATGAAAAAAATCTACCGCATAAAAACCGTTAGCAGAACTCTTCGAAAAAAAAGTAGAGTACTGGCGTGAATTTTGAATGCATTCATATATCGAAAATCATGTAGTACTTTGATCAGATGCTTGTATCGGAAGCCATGCTACAGAAAGATTTGCTAACTTACCGCTCGCGTGAATGTCAAAATTTAGTAACGTAAAACAAGTATTTATTAAACATCAAAATAAGTGTACGTTATAAGATACTTGTCATACGAAAATTTAATGGCATCATCACCTAGTAAAAAAATGATGAAAATATTCAATGCTGGCAATATTTTATTTGGACAGCGATGAACAGTTTATCTCAATTGCTTCACATTAAGATCAACATACTCAGTGCATTGTATTTTTATCAGATGGCTAGAACGCAAGTTATGGGGAAATAAATATTTTTGGGGCTGCCATTCGAACAATTTCCAAAACTTTAAATATTAAAACATTTATTACTCATTTTAGGTGTAATTTACCTTGTGAAAATTAGTTAATCATTTGAAAATTTCATGCTAACATCTGTTGATAGAAAATTAAAAAAAACACCTAGTGCTAGTAAATATTTGCTAAATCACGACCTTGCCAAATCTGCTTCACGTTGAGATCAACCCATCCTGTGATTCTAAGAGTTCGTTTCAAAAGTTTCGAAACTGAAACTTTCATTATTTGCTTTCAGTGCAGATCAGTATATTTCTAAAATTTAATGGTGGCATCTGTCAGGAGAAAAAAATGATAAAAATTATCATAGCTGGCAACCCTAACTTAGTTTTTCAACCAAAATTCTACGAAAATTAATTTACACTAAGGTCCGTCCATTTACTGAATTTGTAGACCACTTTGGAATTTATAGGGGGAAACGTTTTTATTCTAGAGAGCAATGTTTTGTGATGTCCACTACCCCAAACTTACCGTTCTTGTCTGATGAAGAATTTTGAAAAATTTAATTTGCGCAAGAAGAATAAAATTTATCAATGATTTACATTTTTTCCAAAAGAGTAGGTTTTTTTTAGGAATGTGTAAGAATTGAAAGATTTCTGTTATCGTCTTTGTCCTATCCATACAGTTGTCCGCACATTCATCACTAGCGTATATCTTATACTCAAAAATGTGTCCTGAAAATTTTGTAATGATCTGATGACTCTGTAGAAAGACCTCACAATTTGAAATTTTACAATAATATTTTGTGCATTTTTAGCAAGGGGTTAAAAATTTGCAAAAAATTATCATAGCCAAGCTCAAAACATGATAAATTTGCAATCTACTTGAACTAAGGGAAGAGGCTTTTATCCATAAACGACTAAGGAGCTTTACCGCATGGGCTGACGACGGGGCAAAAAAAATATGCAAACACAAATGCGAAGGAGAAGGCCTCTATCTCAGAGGCAGACCTGATTGTAGGAAAAACAGCTACAGATTGTTTTTTGATTCCTTTTCACAGCTTCTGGCGGCAGAATACGTCCAAAGAAACTATTTATTTCTGTTTTGTGTTTTTTCATCACAATTACTTCGATGTACTATTCTGGAATTCAACCCGATCTTGTTTTTTCATAGTTCCCACGAAAACAAGTCGTGGGCTCTTGCTTCTCTCACCGACCTAAATAGCCAAAAAACCACCACTAGGGACTACGGTACTATTCAATCGCCTAACCTGACTACACGACAGCCAATCAGGTAGCAACAGCGTTCAACAACGCAGTACATTTTCATGAAAAATTTCACTTTCAAAAAACTTTTGGTAGAAATGTATTTGAATGTGAATATGAAGAATGTCCTTTGAAAGAAAAATGCGCTGCCAATTTTTCGCATGCTACAGCTTTGTACTGCGATATAGAGCAGATTTACCTCCAAACTATCAAATATAGGTCCCATAAGCTGATAAAAGATAAGAACTGCTATCAACAAGTATCTAAGATACTGTACATAAAATCCATTGGCTCTCTAAGGACAAGGCGCCAGGAGCCAATGGAATAATATCCGTATACTATATAATAATATCCGAAACAAATTAATTAGTTCGCTACATAAAGGCAATGGATCTTTGTTGCGGCCATTCAGCATCAACGATGGTGTACGAATAATTATCATCTTCATTAAGTTCACCCGCACCCGAATTTCTATAAAGTTCTAGATATATTCTATCCGGAAACGCTAACATAGGAGATTGATCACCTAAGACCTACTCCAAATACATTTCTAAGGAATACCTAGCTCTGTGCTATCTTCCGTTAATTTGGCGACTGGTGAAGGCAGTCTTTATACCAAAATCTGGGAGAGATGACTATTCAGATCAACCTAACATCGTTTATACTGAAATGCCTGGAGGAGCTTGTTGAACAACTCATACGCACCAGGGTGCTTAAGTCTAATCCCTCCGCCAGCGGTTAAACCATACGAGCAAAATCATGGGCTTCAATGTCTGGTTTGAACATTTTAATCGTTCTAGTGGTGAGTACGCGATCGGGGTATTTGTGGACATTTGATAGGGCCTTGGACGGTGGGCCCTTTAGGAAGCTATGCAAAAGTTTAAGTCGTGGACTTCTTTGTAAATGGGTATATGTCATGCTGACGGATACATGGATACAGGCCGTGTTATCGTAAGCTGTAGGCAACTGCTACTTGAGAACGGAGGCGACCAATTTTTGTCCACAAAGAGCTGTCTTATCGAAGCTCCTGTGGAGTATTTTAATCGACTATCTCCAAAACTAACTGTAGCAAAAACAACTTCATGCACACTCTTGTGTTGGTGATGTGCTCACACTAGCAGACAGCAAGGATCTGATTTCTGGAAATAAATTACATGCATTGAATTTCATTGGCAATTAATGCTAAATGAAAGTCCTTTCAGTGAGCCCTGGTAAGACAAAACTTATGAAGCCTTGACTTGCTAGACACGATCACCTAGGAGGACATAAGGACAGCATAGATGTTGCACAGGATGATGTTTGCACATCCTGCTTAGAAGAAGCGAGCTCTGTGGAGGATTTTCTTTGTGAAATCTCAGCGTATGCGCTTATTGGATACCTACCTTCGGCTTTGGCTATCAATAATATATAACAGCAACGATGAAGAAATCCGTGCAAGGCTGTTGTCAGTCAGCAAAACATTTTCAGTCTTTCCACTTAAGTCACTCCAAGAAGTTCAAACCTGATGTATTCATCAGAAACTTGCGCCGTTATCAAAAAAAATTGCAAGCTCTCCCCCCACGTTCGAGAAGGGAATACTCCGATAGAAAGTGGACCAGCAGAATGGAAATGTCCGATTCAATTGCTTTTACAAAAGCGATATACGAGCATATGAGCGATATCCTGGCCGTGAGGTCACTGAAAAAATCAGACTGCATAGGTCGGACACTTAGCTTGCGTGACTGAGGGACATCCGGCTCGGGAAGTACTTTCTAAAATAGAGATGCCAAGACAAACCGTGTCGACAGTGGATTAACTTTGTGTACCAGGACAGCAAAAAATGCTGAGGATATAGAATTGGACGACCATGGGGCAAAATTATGATGTTTGGAGCTCTTTGCTGCAGCAGACGTAGAAGAAGCTACCGATTGTTGCACCATTTTTGATTATGTGACTGTCCCTTTGGTTGATTATCAAAGGGACAGACGAGAAATTTTATAGTTTTGATAAAACTGATTCTCCTATGTTCAAAGTACCTTTGTTTATTGAATATTCTCCCACCCATATCGAAGTAGGTTGGTTTTCAAAAAGAGGTGCTTTTGAGAGTGGGGCAGTTGACTTGAATCTTGAATGAAAATATTTACTTTGATCATCGATATTTTTTTATTATATTATTTGATATAATCTACGACGATTGATGTTTATTATTGCAAGACTCTCTATTGGTGCACATAGGTTGTAAGTTACACATTTAAGTATCTTTGGTGCCTTTATTAGATCATTGTGGTTGGAACTGAAGAAAAAGCATCGCATATGTATTTGTTTTCAAGAACAAATTTTGTTTTTGTGCCACCAAAACGTATAAATCGTAACAAAAAAACACCCCACAGAATGAATGATCTAAGAGAAAAATCACCGAATAATTTATTGGCTTTGCAGAAATTTATGTGCAGCTTGAAATGCCGTAAAATCATTAGCAGCTTAAATTGACGTAAAATCATTATTCAAATCCCTCGTCTAATACATTTGCTTCTTCAATGAGTAATCAATGTCCTCAGCTTCAATGATCTTAATTCATATGATGTTAGCTACGATAAGTGTAAATGAATAAAAAAACACTAATATGTAGAAAGAAAAAAAAAAATGCGACAAAAAAACTTAATAAAGCCATTACTGAAATAAGAATCGATTTTCTAGACTGTATTATGCAACCATTCCATGAAAGCGAATGTCAACTAATGCAAATCTAGCAGCAGCTATACAAAAGTCTCAGACTACATTTAAGAGTTTCTTGACGTTCTCTTCACCATTTCGTTCTAAAATTTTAGAGAACAGTATCAGTTAACCGCAATAGAACCATTTGTGCTCTAGATAAGGTAATTTGCAGGTCCACGACCGTTGCTCAGTACCGAAGCTTAGAATCCAGCTTAATTTAGTAGGATTCAATAGGATTACACGTTATTTAAGGCTGATGCTGAAAACGAATCGATGCCTGCTTTGTATTCCAAGAGTATAGAATCTGGTCAGCCTTACGTTGGTGCAGTTTGTTTGTCGTGAAGGTGGTTTTAGTTTTTCGAGAAGTTCAGTCACACGAAAAGTATCCGAACAGCGAACGATGCATGAATAAAATAAATGTCGCCATTCGAGCGCTGCACAAAACGAATATTCGGGAAAAGATTGCTTACGTGACATTCACATCAAATTTCTCTATTAGATACGTTTCGACTGGAGCCATACGAAAGTGTTCAGAGTAGTGGGATAGCTTTTCAATAAGAATGCAGCACCGAAAGGGCGATATCAAATTTTCTCTATTGTTTAGACTACATGTATACCTTCGTACACTGCAAGGTACTTATTTGGGCTTATATTTTTCCTTCGATTTGTTTTGGTATCAGATACGCTCCCATGTATAACTAAGGTCCCTATATTATATGAATATACTATAATGCAAGCATTTGATGATAAAACGACATATTGCCGGTCGTGGAAGTTTTCGTCTTGCTGTTATGGAATAGGACGATGTTAAAGAAATGATTTCATTTTGTTTGGTTTATAGGTTCCTTAAGATGGTATGTGTTTTTCGGTATCGGCAGCCATAGAGAATCTCATTCATAGAAATTGATGAATTTTTATGAAATAATACTTGGTTTCGTAGGCTTGTTCCGGAAAGAAGAAATTTGAATCAGAGATTCAATTATGACACAAATGACACGAGTGTCTATTTGAAATGATGAATGCGACGTAAGATGTGGAAATGGAAATTGATTGAGGATATAGTAGAAAGTAGACACATCTTGCAACGATAGAACAATAAAATTTTGTATTTCCGGACAGGTGTGAGCAATGACAATTTAGTTTCTTGAACGATGGCTAGCTTCCGTTTGTTCCTTAATATACGAGAAATATTTGATCAAAGCTGTTCTCAATTTCAATTAAATTGAGTTGTTTGTGACTGTGAATTAATTCGGACCAAAATATTATTTAGATTTGGCTGAATCATACAGACGGATATTCAACTGCCTGGTATTAAATAATTTTTATCAGCCCTACATTTTACTTGAAACCATGTTCAAACTAATTATTTAATAAGAATTTTAAACTATAACATTCTACTATTTCAAAGCAGACACACGTTTACTGTAATGACTTAATTCAAGAAACCAGTAGTAGCTTAGCCTTGTTAATTGCTACGAATTTCTAATAAACTTTCATAATTTAAATTTTCGACAGAAACGTAAATTCTCATTAAGAAAGAATTTATTAGACGGCGCTGAACTACAGATACCCACGTTGAGTGTCTGCTGGATATTTTCTGAATGCTTTGCAAATGTATAAGCTTGTACGCAAAACGTATCTGGGCTCAACTGCGTGTACTTAACTAATTAGGTCTTTGGTCGGGAATAGCACAAAATGAATGCGTGGATATAAACAAACCGACTTCTGCTAAAATAATCAAAATAATCCCCCGATGATGTAGGCTTGGAAATTATCTGTGGTCTAGCAGGCTAGACCACATCAAATTTATCTTATTGCTTGATGATGTTTTGCTGGTTACAGCAATTTATAAAATCGTATGTAAGCTTATATGTACATATGCTTATATTATTAGAACAGAGGTCTCTTCTGACTAGATGTGTGATTATTTTGTATGTATATTATAAATACAGAGTGGCGAAGCTTAGCATTCATTTCTTCCTGATATTTCTGAGAAACTTTTGTATAAACTGCTTCATGTTCCCTGTTGAACGGAAACAAAAAATTGAAAATACAAATGAATAGTTTGAGATCCTGGTCATATAGAATGTAAGACTCTTGACCCAGAAGCAATTAGCATTACCTTCACATAACTTTCACATTCTTCAGCAAGTAGACGAATATATGGTTTTGTATTTTATTTTTGTTAACAAAAACTTTTATAGATTTTTTCAGTCGTGAAAAAAAATAATTGTTACTGTACCGAAAAAAATTATTATATTTTACCAAAATAAATATATGTTTGTTCCATGAAGTCATCGTGGTATGCTGTTGAATTAAAATAATTACGCAATCAATATCAACTGCTACAAATGTATAGTGCAACTGATAAACGAAACAGAATCTGAGATGATATCGACATTCTTATTGGGACGGAACAGCTTAGGTGTACTTTTTGGCAACACACGAATGACAACGACTGAATAGTATTTACTCAAACTTTACAAATATTTCGAACATTAATTCTGCCAAACATTTTGAATTTGCTTTTAAACATTTCCCATGAAAATATGGAAAATCGAAATTCATAATAAGTGTTTACTTTTTATGTATGCTTTGCAGGGCGATTTTTTTTTTATCTGAATACAGCTTAAAATTGACTTAAAAAGTATGTTTGTCTTCTAATGAATTGAACTTTGACGAAAAAATTAAAAATTTCATTTGTTGGAAGTTTTCAATCAAAAGAGTGTTATTTTTGAGATTATTTTATAATATTTTCGTTACAAGATCATACTATAACAGTGATATAACCTCAAATTAAGGATCAAATGGAGCGCAATCATAGTTCCAAACAAATGTTCAAAGGTATCAATGAGTTTTCGAATTTAAAAAAATTATAGTTCGGAGATTGTTTGGTGCAGAGTGTACACAAATTGAAAATATTGCTTCGAAAAAAACTCGTTTGCAATCTGATACTCGTTCCGACACATAAAGAAAGCACGTTTCTTTCACTACCATTACAACGATTTGAAATTATTATTCAAAACATTAGGAAATTATCAAAATAATTTGGGGGCTATATAATTTTGCATCTAGTAAATGCCCGGACTGACTGCAAACAGCTGATCACCATCATTTTTGACCCTTGTCTTAACCAGAGACTGTTAACCAGTGGCACCTATAAAAAATGACAGGAGCTGAGAGTGTCAAAAACAATTCAATACCTCCTGTGTCTGGCGCTGGAGAAAATTAGATAGTGCTATTTCTGTGATCCCTGGTTGATGAACCTCATACATTTGACGGAGCAGAGTTTGAAGGACATCCATTAATTTGCAAAAAAGTCTCAGAGCCTTCAATGATCACTTGGATTGAACCTTTAAAGTCCAGTTATTCTTATATGGTATCTTCAGTGCTTCCTCCTCCACCTCTTAACCATCACTAACTTGGTCGCTTTCTCCTTAGATCAACAGAAGCAACTTGATGCAGTATAAACAGATTTTACAAAGGCTTTCAAGTCTGTTAACCACAAGCTTCTTTTTGCAAAACTAGAAAGTTCTGGGGTATTTGACCTGCTCTGGCCCTGGTTCTCATCCTATATTTCTGGTCGTAGCTGTGTTGTGTTTGTGGGTCCTTGTACCTCTTGCTCATTCTGCCCTCTTTTGAGTGTTTATCAATGATCCTCTTTCCTTTATCCATTTTCCCTGCTTTCTATTTGCTGATGACTGATGTTCAGAGCAATTGAACCGTTTGATGATTGTCATTAGTTACTGAATGATCTTTGTGTACTGTATGACTATATGAGTGGTGCTCAATGTTTAAATGTCTTATACTCGTTAAATGTTTCGTCTAATGTTTTCCTGTTTCTTATTCGAATCGGCTCGTATAGTGGGCGACAATTTTATAGACCTTGGTGTGCTTTTTGACTCAAAACTTAAATTTGATAAACACTTTGCAGATATAACTGCCAAGGCATCTCGTTTGTCCGGTTTCTTCCTCAGGTCTTCCACTCATTGTATGTCCCATACTTTACTGTTGCTTCTTACTTTAAACTCCCTCCTAAAATTTTCGACGATGGTTCCTGGATGAGTGCCTGGCTTTTATTTGATCTTGGTTCCAAGCTTTCATTACGAGGGATTAATCGTTCAGATAGATCATTGTCAGTATTTTCCGTATCGTTTGCCTGAACAGACGATTATTCCACTCGCCGTTATTGCGTTTTCTCAGAAATTACAATGGACTACAGAGGTCTTTTATCTTTGCCTAACCTCCTAAAATGCTTATATCTTCAAATTTCACATTATTTTTCGTTAAGTTTTAATACATTATTGTTTATCATTTTGTCATCTGTTGAGTCATCATGTTATTTTTTGTGTTTATTTCAATTATACTTTATTATTTTTGTGTTCCTATGTTAGCTCACCTTTTTCGATTTTGAAGTAACTAAATTTTAAAATGTTATGAATAATTTATTGTCTTTTTTCTTTTTATTCGAAGTCATTCTGTTTTTGTAATTGGGCTCGAGCTTGTTAAAATGAAAATCGATACAAATAAACTGTTTCTTCCTTTTAAGTACTGTATATAATTAATAACAATTGTTGCATGCTATTCAATTTTTAACAATTCGGACATTCGAAATATAAAATTCAAATATTTCTCTCCAAAAGCTATTTATGGCTTGAGACTACTTTATCAAATAGCTATGCAAGGCATGTTGATTTCACAGAGAATATTTTGAAAATCACAGCTACATACACAGTTATAACAACAATATTTCCGATTCAAAGCGAATAAATTAGTTCTCAACGAAAATATAGCTACCTCAAGAAAATCTAGCAGCACCATTCAGACCTAAAATCAACATTACATCTGTACAAGTAGAAAACTTTTCCGAGCCGAACGTCAATTCTTATTACTTCTTTTTAAGCTTCCATTCTAGTATAACGTCTTGAAAACAGTTGCCCAACTCAATACGACCCTTCAATTTCACTTGGATAATGGCTGCTATCTATTTAATCCTTCACTTTTTTCTATTTACTCATTCTGCTTCGTTCAATACCTGCCAGGGAAAAATGTAAATTAAATTACATGCTTCTACACGCTAAACATATGCGCCTTATCTTCTACGTTTCGTTTAAAGGACTTCAAAGTATCGAGCTCTTGAATTATACATATTTACCGAAAGTTTGAAATAGAAGGATAGCACAAAGTATACTAATTTTATTTCTGTTTGTTTTTTGGCATCATAAGTTCCGTTCGAAGGGTTCTCTAAGTTTTTGTATATTTCATCTTTGTTGTACTCCAAACTAATGTTACAGCACAAACCTTCAGTATATATATTTTCTTGATGCGAAATTTTATCATAATATCAGTCCTAATAGCAGGGGAAAAGTGAATGCTTAAGTGAATGAAGTTTTTCAAACGTGCTCCAACACTTGATATTTTGCTCAGAGAACTAATTTAATTGCACTTGATAAAATCTTTGAATTCTATTCAGAACTGAAACCAAAATGATTGAATACTTTTTCGTGGATCTTTTACACCAATCTCCCCTAAATATACATATGCAAATTTATCCCCTTACAAGAAAAACAAAGACGCAACATTCGGTATGGATTAGGACTATACCTTTGACCATTTTTAGTTCTTTTCAACCATTTTCCCGGTGGATCAGATGGAAAACAAGCGAAAATTGTAGTTCGCAATGTTTGAAGGGAGCCTTTTAGTTGCAAGTCTTCCCTCATTTATTCGGGGGCCACCAATATACCTCGAATGAAAGTGTATGTATATGCAGCTTAAAATTCGATGATAGGGGAGGATACATTGTCGAGCGTATCGGTTTTTTTCGAAGTGAATTCGGGCATAGAATAACCACAGATTTCTTTCTTGTATTTCAAGGATAATACGGCCTCTTATACTGTCAGTTTTTTTTAAGATACTCTTTCAAATGGCTTAACGCAAAGGACTCGGCTTGAGTGTTTTTGTTTTAAAAAAGTCGATTAATCATAAGAAATGTTACTTAGGGGCGTCAAACCCATTTGCTATTCCACTAAATTTTGATTAAGGATGTCACATAGACAAGAGACTTGAAAAATTTTCGTTCAATCCATTCATCTTGAGAGTGAGAGTGATGATAAAGCCAATCTATTGAAGAACGTTTCCTGTGATGGTTCTTTGTAAAGTAGACCAAATCTAAGTCTTTGTATGTAAATACTCAAGTGGTTTATGAAAATCGTATGAATTCTTTTGATATAATGGGCTTTGTAGTTTATCACGTGCGAGGAAAATAGAATAAGTAGGTTTATCTCAGTAAGTGATGATTGTTGTTGAGCCTCATATGTAAACCATTCGCTGAAATGTGAGCACTAAAAAATATGCTGATTACACACGCCATATATGCCCTTTTTTTTTAAATATGATTTTACTCACCAGGAAAATTTATTGTTGCCTTAATAAATTTTATCGTTATAGATAGTAATCGAAGCTAATAAATTTTTCCCTTATTGGTGTAAGAGATTGTGAACTACACCAAGCTTTTCAGTGCTCACAAGCCATTTTATCTGAGCACAGATTGCTCAAATAAATTAATATTTTCTACAGTTTAATATAGATTGCAGCTATATATGCTGAAGTTGACGCATATTCGCTCATTGATTTATATACTCAAATCATTTAAATTTTAATTTTTTTTTTTTTTTTTTTTAATTATATTTATAATATAATTTAATTTAATTAAAGATTAAGAAATAATTGAAGTAGAAATTTAAGGAAATGAGTATTGTAGAATATAAGATCAAATAAGGAAGTTGAACTAAAGTACGTAAAAAAAAAAGTTACACAACTACGTTAAAATCAAGAATACAGCAATTAAAAATTGACGTAACATTTAAGGACATTATTATTTCCAAAAAATGTATGTTTAAAACCGAGTTTCACATAATCATGCTGCCTAACTACACGCAACAATGATGAATAATCACAGTACGCGCGAAAGAAAATAGATTATTATCGACTTCTTAGATCAGAGAAAACGGTAATGCAGTTTGAAAATGAAAGGAAAAGAGGCAAACACATGGAGATGTTAACAAATGTTTTGTAAGATCTAAGGACAAAGTCAAGTAATTTAAAGGATTTAGCTCGTATGTTCATAACAGTAATACATTAAATGCATGCCAAGATCCTTAAAATCTAAGATAGAAGTTTGAAACAGAGTAAGAAAAAATCACAGAGGTCATCTTTTGCGTATAAAAAATTTGGTGACACTTCAGGACAGTCAGAATCAAGTGCATTAGCAATGTACCAGTTGTTTATCGTCATTTTGAAACTGATAAAAATTTTTAAGTATTTCGATAACGCTGAGCGTCTTGAAGTCATCAAAATACGAAAGACCTGAAGAGCATTTGTCGCATGATAGAAACGATAGCGGACCAAGAATTGAACCTTGCGGAACTCCTGATTTGGAATAAAGTGAAGCAGAAGTGCAAAAATTGGCAGTTACAATACACAGTGTTCGTAAAAGCAATCCCACGCCAACCCTCGTACGGGTCTAGGGGTTGAAGCTGGTAGAGAGCTTCATTACACTTATTTTAATCATTGTGGATACGAGTGTGGAGTGATTAGTTCCACGACTCACTTTACCCCGGATTTAAATCAGGTACCTAATCAGAGCTAGGTGAGCTCAAAGCTTGGTGCGCGGACCCTCGTCCGAACCTGGATTCGAACCAGGGACCCTTCACGCAAGAAGCCAGTGCTCTACCCACTAGGCTACTTAAGCTGTACACAGTGATCGTAAGAAAACCAACCAGAAAATTAGAGCACCAGAAGTTCCATATACCAGTCTAGCTTTAGAAGGAGAAGTTTACAGTCGAGAGAGTCGAAAATTTTGGAAAAAAACTATATATCACATTTACTCGATTTTATTGATTCAAAGCATAAGTGACAGTGACAGAGAAAGAAAACAAGTTAATCAATGTAGATTTACCTATGATATTTACGCCATATGCTGCTCTGTAGCTAGAAAAGAATGTAAACCACTCTCTCAATCCGCTTACTGAAACAATGGAAGAGGGTAATGGAGCGATAGTTTGAGATGCAAACAGGGTCACCAGCTTTGTGTATTGGAAAAACACATTCATTGGGAAGAGACTATATCAAAAGTGATGCTAAGATTACAGATTAGAGATTATAAAATTTCTGTACAGCGGCGATCATCTCGCTATTTTCGTGAAATTTCCTATTTTGAGCTGTTCGTTCAACCGTGGAAAGAGGTAAGACATTGCAGCTTTACCTTTGGGTAAGTGTAATAACGTTGTATTGGTGAAATAAGACCGCCTCTTTTCTTCAACAGCCTCCTGCAATCTTCTAGCTTGGCCTGTGTAGTAAGAAGCCTTAATAGTGACTCCCTTTGTTAAATACTTCACCATAATTGTTTCCTCAGCGTCTGCAAAAATGGACGCCATAACTCTTTCCGCCGAGCTTGACACTTTGAATTATCTCGGTATCAGTGAAGATTACTTTGTCACCTTGGTACTTTTCAAAATTAGCCTTGAAATGTCAACTGGTCGCTTCTTTTGTGCCAGAGTTTACCTAATGTGTGGAAACCTATTTCATATGCAGTTCGTTGGCTAGAATCTTTTGAATGCTGCTTTATAAGATCCCTGTTACTTCAGCTAGATACTGGGCTTTCACTCTTCGGTCTGCCAAAGCAGCATTTTATACTTTTTTAACGTTATTATCGGTACGGGGCGTAGGTGGGCGTCCTTCGAAGTGTTCATCTTTCGTAGATATTCTGCCTAGCTTAAACTCTTTGCATAAGCGTGTAATTGTAGATTATGAGGGAGCATAGTTCTCCAATTTTTCCACAAAGTCGCGCGTATGGTTTTGACAAAGATTTTTTCAGAGAAACCTACTTGATGGCCTCTCCCATTTTTTTTAAATTTTTTGTGCTATATTTTTGCCTATTCGTATTGAAATGAATGTAACTGTCAAAAACGAAGAGTTATTTGGAAGGTTTTATGGTAACACTTATCTAGGAAGAGTACAAGGAAGAAAAATCAATGTATTTTTTTGTTGTTGATTTTCATACGTATTAGAAATGCATCATTTAAATCTCGTGTGTGAAACACTTGCTGCTAGTATGTGCAATCACTGGTTCGAATCCAGGTTCGAATTCGCGCACCGAGTTCTGAGGTCACCAAGCTCCGAATACTGCCGTCCTGAGCATACATGTCTGAACATAGATGTGAACATTTTAGTAACTTTGGAGGCATGCAATGATTTGTGTTTTTCTGCAGCATGCAGTTACATATGTATATGAAAAGGGCATTTTTCACTATTGATTTGAACATACTTTCACAAAAGATAGGTTTTTCATATTTTGTAGAATGGAAGTGAGTCATGGAATTGATCACTCCACACTCGTATTCACGTTGATTGTAAATTTGTGAATGAAGCTCTCCACCGGCTTCAACTCCTAAACTGGACAAGGACTTTACTTTATCAATACGCAATTATAATTCGTTCCCTCTTACTTTGTACAGCATACTATGAGAGCCTTTGCTAATTCTTTGAGAAATGGTGGTGTTAAAAAGTATCTTACTTTTTTGGTACCTAATATGCATCCTAGAACACGATATTACTTGCACAAGTATTTATTTTTAAACTTAAACATAACATTTCATTCGAAATAGGGTGACAAGATTCAAACATCAAACAAAATGCTCTACTAGTAGATAATAAGAGTTTTGTTATTAATATTAATAAAGACAATACAACTTTGTTCAATTTAAAAAAAAAATAAGCCTAATCAATTAAAAAATGTCAATAACTAGACAAAAATGTTTTTTTTTTTTTCTAAAATATTCAAAGAGTTAAAGTGCTCAACTATCGCCCGAAAATGCCACCTATCCGTCTTTTTTATTATATTGAACATATTATTCTTCAATAAGCTATATACTTTTAGTATCATCAAATTTTCAAAAGCTTCCAATCAAAACTATTTCCGGAACTGAATTCATACGACGCGTCGTTTGAAGAGAAATAGCATGGGTGCGAAAATGTCGATAATTCTGGTAATTTAAAACGCGTTTGCATTGGGGTCATTGCCCATACGCAACCCATCAACTTGTAGCCACCAAATGCTACGTTCCGCTCAAAAATTCGGTAATAAATATTTTATTGCCTATTAAGTTTGTCTAGAAGCGAGAAAACGGCAACGTGTGACAAGAGTCGGTTACGTTTTGTTGGGGAAGGCCTTTTTATGCCTCCCACATATACACTGTCTTCCATGTGTGAAATATGCGTTGGTATTCTGCACCGCAAAAATTACAAAAGTAGCTTGGCACCTCGCGTTTGAACAGCAGCAGCTCGGGTTACATAATATTTAGTATGTCATCAAGACGAAAGCACGTCATCCGCACGTTCAATTTATCTATAAAACTATTATCGATGTCAGACATCGTCAGCTCGTTGAGATGACGTAGCGCGGGCTGTTTAACGACATAGCCGTTAGTCTAAGAAAGACCAGAATATAAATAAAGTGATAGGCGCGGGAACGTGAGCGGGATGAAAGGTTTGAGCAACGCATACGGTACTTTTACTATGAAGTGAGTACGAAACTGCGACGACCTTGTCAAATAGACAATAAAAATGCTAGAGCAATAAAACCAACTCTTTTCCATTCATAAACATTGAGTTTATGGGCTTTTACAACTAAATGTTGTTTTCCTACCGCTACTGGCGGTGTGGCGCTGCTGCCAACTTGACTCGGGCAGTACTTCCGTGGCTTTCTTGTACGGGCTCCAAGTTATGAGCTCCAGATGTTTGGAGGATGCTTTTTTTTATTTCGTTGATGTTTTTATATTTCTCGTGCATTTAGAAGCGTTTCTGAAGCTACGTCGAGCTGAGGTCGCGGGTATTTTTTTTTCTTCGTCTCGTTGATGTGAGACCGATTTAACGATTGTTCAAATAAACGATTTTGTCGTATTCAAGGTTACAGTGGAAACTATTTAACCCTGAGAACGACCAAATGAGTGTCAATCACTTACAGATATTTTGAATTTTTTAAATGTAACTTTGAAGAAATATATGTGAACGGTTTGAGTGTTGTCCATGAACATTGATACAGATATTCCGGAATCTTGTAGGACGAGCTGCTATCTGTGATATATTGATATAGTTATAATCTTTATTTGGGGCATTACAAGTAAAATCTATTAAAATTCTTTTACTTTGATAAAGTTCGTTGAATCTGGCAATATTTTCCGGAAGTTCAGGTCCCAATAGCCCGATAGATGATTGAAAGATGTTTTTCTTAATTGTTTGGTTCGAAGACATTTATTCGATCTGAGGGTCGTTTTAATAGAATCGATTAGATTTTGCATGTCTTGTTTTGAACTTGAAATTGTTTACCTGTTCCATAAATTTGCTATCCGCATTTTTTATGATTGCATATAGTATAAAAGTAGTATTAATATTCTGTTGAAAATTTAAAAATGAAGACTCGAATCACTACTAAATCGGAACAACTTTGATTTGAAAAAAAGTTCACAATTTCAGTGGCTCAGTTGCGCACACCTTTTGAAATTGAAGTATTATTGATTTGTTTGAATATTTATTCCGAGTTACAAGAAAAGATTGTTTTTCCGATGGACTTTATTTTGTCATTCATTAATGCACATTGCACTTTTCTAGAATGTTGCATACGGCTTCCAAAATAATCTCTTATTGGGCTTGGAAAAATGAGTGTGTTGTATGTTTCAAAACTTTGTTATGTTGTGAACGGTTGAAACCCTAGCGTAAAAGTTTGATGTCACGTCCTACATATTTTCTAACTTGTAAAGTTGAGATAAAACTATCACTTGAGTCAATGTTTTAAATTCCAACTAAGAGGCAATTTCCAAATACTTTGAAAATAAAATATCTTGAATGGTAGAACGCTACTACTCTATTTGCTATCTGTAACAAAAACTCAAGTTCAAATGGACTCGGTTAGTATTAAAAGACTAATGTATATAAAAAAGTCATAAGTGTCGTAATTCAACACAAATCGTGTTTTCTGACGGCTCGTATCAGGGTTTTTCAAGAAATTCGGAATTTTCAAGCTGACAAGTAGTACCACTTGCAAGTAAAATACCACTTGCAATAAATCATCACTTATCAACCTTATAACCAATCAGGCAACGTTAAATTTAGTTAACAGACTTACTGGTCTTGTAATGGATAGCTTCAATTGTAAATTTGATTTATAGGACTGACCTTCGCTTGGAGGCTGGTGTTTCCATAACACAAATATACTTTTGATTTCGTTCTTTTCCGAAGATAGAACGATGATAGATGCCGTAGTATGTCCTAAGCTCCACTTCAAGCAACCCTGGTGGAAGAGAAATCCTCATAGAGGACAATCAGGGAAAGTCTTCAAATTAACCAAAGTAACTGATTGCGAGAAATACTAGAATGAACACAAGGACGCAGTACAAGATGGAGCTCAAAAGTCAGAAACGGCGAGACTAAGGGAATTGTTTGTCATATCAGTGAAATAGGTAGGAGCGAAAATCATAAAAAAAGACTCACAGAAACAGGGCCCAAAGGATAGTTATATATCCCCTCCTGTGGAATCTAATGGTAAAAACGATTTTATAAAAGCTGGAGAGCAAGGCGCTCGTGGTTGTGGCCTTTTTCGTCTTTAGTAGATCCCCTTAAACCCTTGGCCAGGCCTTTTCACAAGGAAAAACAAGAATCCTTAAATAGAACCAAAAAGGTTGGGCCCCCCTAGACTAAGCCTCAAGTCAGGCACCTAGTACTTGGATCTTATCCTAGACAGCAAGTGCACCTGAAAGGTGAATCTTTGAATTAAATTTTTGTTTACTATAGTTGGCATGAAAAGCTTTGAAATTTGGTTATTGATCGATATATAACGTACTTCTTGCGCAAAACATTTTCAGTTTATCCACTGTGAATGAAATTTGTGACATTTTCATTGGTATTTGGAACTAAGTCAAAAACTTCTGAAAATTTTCTTCGAATAGCGTATGGTACAAAAAGAATTAAATTTGTTCAATATTGAAAACTGATTTGGCAATTTGTACTCTAAAGTTTATAATAACCAGCGTAAAAATAAAAACATCAATTTCAAATCACAGTATTTGATACACATTGTACTGTGCTATAGTGCACAATGCTGATTAGGTGCTAATCGAAATCAATACAGCCAAATTTTTAAGAAAATCGAAAGTACATTCCATAATTTGAAGTCATCGCCACGCCATCAAAACAGCTGAATCAGTCATCAATTAATGCTTTAAATACTCTTGATCTCAAAACTAGTTTCTCATTTTCGTTTAGTCTCTCGCTAACGCTGCACATCAGATCCAGAAACGAAAAACCTTTCGCCATGGCGTCGATTTTTCTCAAGTACGTCTGCTGTTCTTGTTGAGTCCATTAATTGATTTTCCATAAATTGTCTACTATATAGTCCCAATTGTCCTGCCGCTATCCCTTTGAAAAGCAGCTAGTTTGTTTTCCAGTCGGAACACTACCCCTTCAGAACACAGCACACTTACACAATTTCAGAAAATTATCATGGCGCATGGCAAAATCATCTCCAGTCCCATACTTGAGCATTGCACCGACACGCCCGTTTTCGAATGGCGTCGTTCTGCTGATGGCGGCTGGGAGCATTGCCCCTTGTTTCTGGTTCAGAAAAAAAAGATGGAATGGAAGTAGAATATATTGGCGACCAATGGGCTTCGAGCTGGCTGAAGTCAGTGTAGTGTGCGTGAATTAGCAGAGCGGTGTGTGCGAAGGTGCTTTCCACACAAGTGCAGTTTGGTTTGTAGTGGACTGAGCAGGGAAATTGTGTGGGACTTTTATTTCTGGTGGTGGTCTCCTCCGAAGAGTGTGTGTGTGTGATAAGTGTCTGCCATCTCTTGTACGAATTCGGAACTGTGAGTTTCTAAAATAATCCGCTAGGTGACAATAGTTGGTTGAAAATGAAAATGTTTCTTATGCACTACGAAATTTCATAAAACCTTCGGGAATTAATCGATAAGAAATAGATAGGTTCTTGTGCTTCTTAATTTCCATCAATGATGAACTTACAAGCATGATAGTGTAATAATGTAACGTAAGAATTATAATGTATTAAAGTAATAGATCTAAAGTATATTTACTTTGTGGGTAGGTACTGATTTTCATTTAGAAATGCAAAAGAAATAAATTATACCAAAATATGTACATGGGCAATTAAGATGCTTCGAACATCAAAATTGGTTGAATGATTTTATTATGGATACGTATTGAACGTTAAAAGAATGCTTGGCTATTTCCTATTTGCTGATTTTTGTGCCACGACATGCTTGGAGTTTTGAGGAAAATTATCAATAACCAAGCATACTCCAAGTAGTATCTACGAATGAGCTGAAAAAGAGAAACTGCTGGCGAAAAAATTAAGCTTATTCTAACATGTAAGACCAATTGTGAAATCGAAACTTGCTCGTGAATAGGAAAGTCATTGTAATTCAAACAAATATGCTAATTTGTGGTATTTTTCTTTTGAAAATTTAGTCTGAATTATTCGTGATAAGTCAACCATCAATGTGAATAAGCTCCAAAAAAATTTGTTGCATTGTTGAATTTTTGATTCAGTGCTGACGAATGATGATATGTTCTTCGATCTTTTCTAAAAAGATTTTTGCATTTCAGAAGAATAATTTGGATATCCATGTCATGAGTACGAAAAATACATTTCTGGTTTGAGCAGGATCTTCTGACGTAAGGGTGCAGAAACTGTTATATCATTTTAGTGACTTAATTCACTTTAAGTATTTAGCAATGCTTGTGTATCTGAATTTGTCTTAATTCAATAGATTGATTTCTCAGGAAATTTATATTACTCTGCAATCAGTGTTTTCATATACATAGATGTGAATAGCTGTTGTTATATGCAAAAACCTATAGTCTGCAGTAATGAAATAAAAACAATTATTGCAGATGAAGTTTCAGAATGCAATTTTATCTGTATTTCATTGCCATAGTACTGATGTCTTACATTGGTAAAATAATTGTTGTATTTTAGATGTAAGAATATCTATTAGACGATAAAATCAATTTCTATTGGAAATAAAGGCCGATATAAATTTTAGTGACGAGTCTTGGAATTTTTTCCTATAAATTGAGCAGACAAATTGTGTGGAAAGGATAATATAAAGATAGAGGATAATAAAAAGAATAATATCACATTTGCAGGGTGCAAAAAACAGCTTTATTTTTCATAGAAAAATACAAGTTTAAAGTACCTCCACAATAGCCATCATTAGCAACCGCTAATTACAGCTGAAGTTTACCTTTGTATTTTTTATTACTCTACTTTGAATTTTTCTTAGATGTCGGTACTTAGGGCTGACTGAGCTTTTTTAATTTCGAAGAAACTCTTTCCAAAAACTGTATCAAATGGTTATTTATAAGATTGATATTAATAGGAAAATATACTTTGGTATTGTAAATTACTGATTTCTTCAAATTGTAAATGACTGATTTCTTTTTCCGTATCTTCAGCGAATATGTTTCCAGCGTGTGTCAACAATAATTAATTCAGTCATTTGACCGATTTCCACCAAAATTAGGTTGGGAATGAATGACTTATGTATATTTACAACCTAATGACATTGGCACAATAAAAAAACAAGAACAAACAAACTTGTTTGATCTTCGCTTGAACGAATTTTAAAATAGCCACTACTTTTTTATTTTTCGTTTTTTTCTGGTGATCCGAATGCTTCTGCTTATTTGCCTGTTAAGCTAATCATTGTCTTCGATTTCAGGTGAACTTGTTTGGGCGTAAATTTAGCAAGAGTGGTACTCAATTCTTAGCGCGAAAGTTGTTTGAGAGTTTTTTTCACTTTGAAAATTCAGATGACATTGGCAGTAGACCTCTACTCATTTTACGCCTATTCTGTATGTGCAGTTCATTCTTTCGATTTAAAAAGTGACATTTGATTGCAATAAGTCTTTGAATTTGAAAATTGAATTGTGCAAGTATCTTTTCAATAAAAAAAATCAAGCGAGAATTGAAATACTTGACAAATCAGTAGGGTCTCCGTTTTTCCCCATTGACAAAATCTTACTCCAAAAAATGACAAGAGATAATGGTAAATTGTCAAAATTTAACTTTACGATTAAGTCAATACCTGCCTTTAAGATTAATTGCAGTTCTGAATCATCTCAGCCCTTGATATATAATCTCTGTTTTCTGCTTGAAAGTTTTTTCATATTTTTTTTCCAATGAACATCGGCACTTTAGATTTTTCAATTTTGTTTAACATTATAAATTACTGGCTGGTTGATCTTATTTGCTCAGTAGCAGCATGTAAGCCCTCTTAATATAACGCAATGGAAATTTTAATTCAAGCCTTTCAATGTTTAACTGTGGATAATGTTTAATGGGCAGCTAATTTGCTTTGTGATATATATTGAACGATCATTTAATCATTTTCTTTTTCAAGTTAGACGCTTTTTATAGTTTAAAGTCCGTATATTTAATTTTTCTCTTCCCTCAGTAACATATTTAATGTTTTTTATGATTTTTTATCACTAGGTACCATTTCACATATATTAATTAATTTTTAACATTGATTTTCCATTGAATTAATTTTCCATTGAATCATTTCAAAAAAAGATCGCTCACCAAAATTTTAAAACAACTGGTTTCATCAACAAGTAGCTTAGATTATCGAGCTCTTGAGATCAGCATTGAAAAGCATATTAAAGTCTGACAACAAACGTTAATTATCTAGGTTTTTTCAATAAAAACACAACGATTTTGTATTTAATAAGACGCAAAATATTTAAGATATTGGGCTGAAATTTATTCCAAACATAGGACACATGTTACATTTTAGTATGAAATTGGATTTTGTTCATATGACTACTATGAGCACGGATTCTTTGGGGCCAATTGTCCATCACTCCTAGCGGGCACCTAACACACACGTGATCATATGCATGTATGAAACACGTTCTAAATTGATTTCGCATAATTGTTTTTTTTTTTTGGAAAATTTTGATTAAATTATAGGGGTACTGAAAATATCACATTTGGTGAAATTTGAGCCTGTTCTAGACCTATAAGTGCATGTAGTACCTACAGTACATGATAGTTCTAAATATTTATGAAACTATTTTAAGTATTTGAAAGGTTACAACAAATTTCTTTTTTGGCAGGAAATAGTATAATTGGTTATAAAAATGTGTGTCACATGTTATTTATACTTTTTCAGAAATATGTACCTCAGAAATTGCATTTATGCTCGTTGTTATTCCTTATTTTTACTAACGACTTGATCATAGAGAATTTTTACTATTTTCTGGTGATATTAATTTTCTGTGAGCCGTTATATCAGTTGATGACATACATATAATGTTCTACAGTTCAATTTTACTTGCTTCTATACAGGTTGTGTATAGTCTTGAATTGGATATAAAGATACCCGAGACTAGCCAAAACTGAATTTTCATTATGCTTATACAATCAATGACATTGCTCTTATTTCTATACTTATACTGAAAAAATATACATAGCGCACCATCTATTGTGTATGCGACATGCCATATGCCTATGTGCATTCGATATATCTGCATGGTAGCTTGACCTACAAAATATAGGTATCAGCGCTATAATGTCACACTTGATGAAATCTACATAGCGCATACTCCTATGCATATATTACCCTGAGCTATAAAATAAAGCTACAAAGGTCATATGAAAAAATTTGTGTTTGCTTCATGGCAAGAATTGCATTAATTATACACATATGTTATGGGACTTTCTTCAATTGAGAAAATGTCTGCTATATTTGATCTGAATCTCGACGCAGGCACAAGTCTGTGGCGTGTGTTGGTGAAAATCGCTAAAATCACTTAGTGCTTGTTGTGACACATTCAGATAATTATGTATGTTTTGCGTATACAATCGGTTCTGTGTTCTACCAATACGTTTTGGTGTTTGCAATACAATACAAATAGGCTCAACTTTGATCCACACATACTACGTATGCAAGATTGATTCATAGATCGAAAGATCGAAATTTGAATCGTGTATATGACCAAATCGAAAAATAAAAAAAATCGTCAAAACCATTATGTACACTTTGTCAAATAGCTACTTACATCACTTTTCAATTAAACCAAGATTTTCACAATTTGGGGTTCAGTGCAACACAACCACCTAGAGTCTGAGGTCTCTAGTTCGAACCCAGGTTCAGGTGGTATTAAATAAATGGAAAATTTAGAGTCGAAATTACGGTTCTCAAGACCCCACATGCGTTGTAGCGGGACAACTTTACTTTTCATCAGACATTGAAGGCTATAACACATGTTTGCAAATAATAAGTTCTACTCACTCGCATAAATTTTTCGTTAAACCTTATGGTGTCAAGCTTTATATATTATGGAGCATAGAAACATAGAACAATTACATATATTATGGTCTCTAGTGCTATCATTTTTCTCAGTGCACACATTGAAATCTCGCAACGATCCTCGATTCGTCTTTGAAGCTTCGCGATCCACATTGATTAAATTACCAACGAGGCTCGAAGAACGCTTGATTTGCCACTTGAAATATTTAGGAGTTCTAAATGAATTTTATTATTTTAATGCTATTAAAGTGCTTTATGAGTTTTTTTTCGGGACTTCTTCTTAAAAAACAAACTAAGATAAGCTCGAAAAGGTTCTGATTCGCATAAACGTTTTATCTACACTTTTGTCATTTCTGAGCTAACAACGGATCCAAAAACTGCATACTCTGTTACATCATTCTGCAAAATTTGAAACATATATCTTTTGTGAAGGTTTGTCAATATTGAAAAAAGTACTCTCCGTTTATCTCCAGTGCAAATCAAAACACAAATCATTGAATAACTCGAAAGTAGTAAAATGTAGACAGAACGTTTATGCGCATCAGGACAGTATAGCTCTTCTTGGAACCATGAGATTTCGTTCGGACATAATGTCCTCCAATATTATTAACATCATTAAGGATACCCCTGATCTGGTAAATAAATATATATATATATATATATATATATATATATATATATATATATATATATATATATATATATATATAGTGCTTACACTTTGATTCAAATGCTTTATTACTTGGATAATATTACTTTTTACTTAGATTTTATTCTTGATATGTATTTATTATCCTTTTGTACATATTTTTTATGTTGCATTTGGTTTAATGTATAAATATATTAACAAATCAATAAAATCTTTCGGTCCGTGAACATTAACTTAAATAATGTCTAGTAAACTCTTTTTACAATTTGAATATTATTTAAAGAATTAGTCAAACTGTGAAATGTGTCTCCTGTGTAGTCTCAGAATAGCTTAACAACTTCCCATCCAGACCCGCATTACTTTTATTTTAATGGACTCACTTATTGCTTTCAAACAAAGCCAAATTGTTAAATATTCAATTTTAAATATTCCAAAAATTATTCTCATGCTAAAATGCCATAGCAAACCGTTTGAAAAAACCGGATGAATTTAATCCAAGCAGAGAGACCAGTCATAAAGCAGTCTTTTCTGCCAGAAAAAGAACTTATATCCAAGTTCAAAGACAAAACTGGTTTGAGAATCAGTAATCTGTTTACCGAGACGTCCTACAATAAAAATTAATTTCGCAAAAAATAGTAGCATCAGACTTTGACAGGTGTTTTCAAGATTTTACTCCCACAACTTTCATTGCAACTGCCAGACTCAATGTTTACTTTGAAATGCTGATTCTTAGCTTGCATTTCTCCCAAAGCCAGCAACACGTCCACATATTTTAACAACGTTCTAATCGCCGGAAATATTGTTAAATCCAACACCATTCAGCAATAATCATAAAACTAACGATAAAAACGGCAGTTCGAATACCATAAAAACAATAAAATTTGGACTGCTGATTATGTGCCAGCAGATCTTGCGTAGAATTGAATTTGAATTGATCGAGACGAATTTGCAATTCGAACGACTTAACAGAAAAAAACTATTGAGTTTTTTTTTTGAATAAAGTGAATGCAGTGAAATTCCTAAAAGGTATATTACTACCAAAAAGAAGAACTCTAATGAGTTATTTACACAGATATCGCTAATAAATCAAGTCAAATACATTGAAATTGGATGCAAACCATTGAAATTGTCTGGGAAGCCGCGGAGATCGTTGAATCGTTAACTACGTTGATTTAAATATTGTCAGTATGCATTGACAGTGATAGTCTTGGCTAGAGTCAGAGAATATGGCTCCTACCTACTAAGTATATTGGTTATTTAGATATGTATGCTGCAAAGCGATTCACACCTTGAATAACTATTTCCGTGGCCTTTAGTTGGAATATTTAAAAGTGTTGGATTGATTGGATCTAATTGTTACAATGTAAATTGCTAATTTAAAAGCATTCATTAGGTTTATACCCAGAAACAGTTTCTGTAAACTTGTGGTTTGAAATTGAAATAAGTTTTAGGCACGTTTAATAGCACATTAATTCTCGTGAAATACACAAGGGAACGTTTGTTGTGAAATATTCAGCACGGAAACTTATTGATTGATGACTGTAGAATTACAAAATAGGCAATTAATATTAAAGACCTGATAAACCCATTATCTTTTATTGTATCAAGCAAAATACCAGTTGCGAATAACAAATTGGTCTCAACAGAGTTTAAATTGTGATTGATACAAAATCTTATAAACATATCTTTATTTCTAATTTCATTATCTTTAATTTTGTTGAGCAAACATTTGATCACTCAGCTATGGTTAATGTGTCTGAATGCTACTCAGACAAAAGATTGGGAGAGCTTATGATATCCGCTTAAAATTCGGGTCTTAGATGAATCCTTGCGTTTAAATATTCTGCAAGCTAGGCGAAATGTTCCTATAGATTTAACAAAGGCAATATCAGGTATTGAGAAAAGATAAAAATGCCAATTATAAGAGTGATAGCTGCATTGTCGTTTGCCAGATAGAAGAAAATGCAGCTTAAATTAATTGGCACTAAAAGTCAAAAAGTGAGTCCAATAGGTATATCTTTGATCACTATTAATTAATGTGAAAAATTATTCATTGTAGCTCTTCGGAATGTTTGACCTCCATCAAAGCTTATCTATAAAATGTAAAGAGGAATATAATTCGTGTTAATGAAGTGTATATATTTAAACTAACCATTTATTCGCAAAGTCTAGAACTGGTGTATTTTTAATTTATGTTAACTATTACTATAACAGACCCCAAACAGCTCCTGAAGTTGCTGCAAATTGAATAAAAGAAATTATCTTTGAATTACAGAATCGTAAATGTTACACAATAAACCTTGCTTACAAATCACCAAGGAACCACCCATATAAATAGTTTAACCAACCATGCAAACAATGATGTTAAATTCGTTTCGAAGTAGATAATTTGATATTTTAAGGTAGAAAATACACACGTTTTGTGCTATTAAATTTTCATATCATCCTGCTACCACATTCGTGCAGCAGTTACGCACTGTCTGTCTATGTGGAAATTGCGTGTTGTCAGGCAATTGTCTCACAAATCGAAATTCTAATGTAAGAATTATAAGAAGCAAAAACGAGGCAGCGTTGATTCAAAGAGGCAGCAACCGCTGGTGTACACCTTTCTTCCATTCACTTAAGATTTAACTTTGCTTTGCATCGGAACGAAACTTAACTCGCCATGACTTTCTTAAGTTATTGCTATCTCGGGGTAATAAATTTCTGTTTTTTCATACATGCCCTTCTCGTGGCTGTCATATTTTCGTTTCGCGCACGGATGAGGCTGAAATCGAAGCAGAATGTATATAAAATGCCTAATTGATGAGGCCAGAGACCTGCCTATCTAACCTCCCCATTTCAAGTAATAACGAGTAATGCAACAATGTGATAATGTTGTTGACGTGCAGCAAAACGATTTGTTTGCGGTGAAATTTTCGATACCCATTTAAGATCATCCCATTGGACCGACAACGTTCCTCAATACAAGTTTAATCCCCTATTTCCTAAACAAGCTGCGTATTAAGCACATTTCGAAGCCAATCCAATTTTGGTGGATTAGAGCTGCTTTCGTCATCTCACGAGAACGGCTCGTTTGGTTTCCTTGTTTGCACACTCAAGGATGAAAGATGGAAAACCGTCCATCTGTGTAAACACAAAAGCACAAGATTTGTATAATTTTCACGTACCTTAGACAAGTTTGAATAATTCGGTAATTTCTATCCAAATATTTCTTTGTGTATAGCTACTTGAGAATAGCTCTTGAATGTTCCGAAAAGTATTAAATTATCCTGGCCCATGAAAATTTCGATATCATCAATTTTCGTTTGATGATATCTGTAGTTAGTATTAGTGACAGCTCTCAGATGAACCAAACAGAAAGAAAAAGAAATGCATTAACATAATTTATATATGCATATTTAATAGTATACTTGCAGGAGCATGATTTCCTGCTGTCAGGAAATGGCGTTCGAAATAAATGTGAACTATTTCCTTTCCTTCGAAGTCACAATCAATCATTTCAAGCTACAACAATGGCCTGAGCTGACTAATAGGCAAACACTTGTAGTTATGTATGCTTTTGACTTACCAACGAATTACAAAAATAAGTCTGAGTCACAGTTTGGAATGAATAATAGAGCATTCGCTGACAGTTATGTTTGACAATCGACCAAATTTAAATAAACATAAGAACAATTTCCTTTTCATTGATTAATCACTGTCTGATTTCAAACTCAGTTTTAAACTACATAGTTACTGAAACTCATTTAGATCTTACTTTGTTGCTTTTGACAATTCATTCAGGAACACTTCTAAGTTGTTGTTTTTTTCACGATTTTTCATCAAAGCGCAATATGTGCGTCCGTTTATTAAAGCTAGGCTTGACAGTTTGTCCTTTCAATTATACTGAAACTGAAACCATTAGCCAAATGACAGAAAATAAAATTAATACTACATGCGACATAATTTTCACCACTTAATATGCTCATGATTACCACAAATCTTTTTCTTTATGATTTTTAAAGTCATCAAATACGGTTTTTCAATTACATGAGGTCTTAAGTACTGACATCACGATATGATTACAACAATTTTATGGACTATTGGAAGTCTTGTGCGTGCATACCTATTAACCTATGAAATGTAATAAGTTCGATATAAACGAAAGTTATTGTTATCATGCCGCACTATAAAATCTTAAATTTCATATTCTCAATACCAGTGTGCACGCGCAGATTGTTATTTTACTCGAAACAAGATAAATAATAGTCAGCTCAGCATGTAATACGACCACCATAGCAAATTAAAAAAGAGTATATTTAAATCATTATGGCCTCAAAACGACTCCTGATGAAGGCTACTTTGCTTGAATACTTTAAAAAATAGTCATAATATCCATAATTCACTTGCTCGTAGAGATTAAGCTCAATTCCTGCTTTTGACACAGTAACGAGAGACCTCCTACAGGCTTAAGTCATTTTATTTTTTAATTACTAAAAACCTAATTTAGAATAAATTAAGCTAATCATCAGATTTATGAAGCATATTCTCATCTGTCTGGAGCTAGCAAGTGTGTTAAATAGACTCTTTCCATCAATCTTAGCCCAATTTCCTAGTATAATCCATCGGTAATGTCGTGCTGTCTGCATTGTTTTGCTGATGTTTTTGGGATATATTCCTCTAGGTACTTTGGCAGCAGTAGACGGAGCTTACAAATGTGAATATAAAGCATTTGAACTACAGTATATTGTGATTGTTGAGTTGACGGTGATTGACGTGTTAGCTGCAACACGAAGGGTGAAAATGTTTTTAGGGGAAACTTTGAATAAAGTTATCCGAACTAAATCTTGACTGATGGAATAGGCTGTGATAGCGATCTAAATGTGCCTATGTTGATTTGATGTAATATGAAGCAATTGTGTTAATTTATTGCTGCGAATATGGCAAAACGTGGCTGTTAATTAATTTTTATCGGCAGTCTGTAGGAATGTAAATACTAAAGCGTGGCATGAAAGATGGTGGTGATTAGGCTCAAACAACAATTTTTACTTTTTGGTTGAATCTTTTCAAGTCATTGAACTTCATTTCAAGGACTTAAGCAGGTTTTTGCAGCACAAATGAAATTTGATTTCCATTTGCTGAACTTTCCTAATTTATTGATTTTGCTAAAATAAACTCTTTATTAAAATGTCTACTGCTATATTCCACTTAAAATGACTCAAGAAACTCCAACAATACCTGAGCTACTAGTCTGTAAATAACAAAATTTGATGAGCTTAATTTTTGCTACTGAATACCGCAGAATGATACCATAGTCTGACCATAGCATGAGCATTTTCAATATCCATCAGGATTATAAGAAAAATTGCAAAACGCATCAGCTTTACGTGAATTTAATGAAGTAAAAAATTATTAATGGCCTGAAAATGATTTTTTTGTTATCGTTAACATGGAATGAAAAATTGCTGACTTTCCCGCTTTCATGTTCAAAAGGAACTCTATACCTTCTATGCCAATAGAAATTTCTTATTTATTTTCGGGTCATTTTGAGGATACTTTCTGCCCTCGTGTAACTCCAAAAATAAACTCAACAATCCCGTCCGTCCAAACTGTAACACCATCTATCGTCGTCATCTATCATACTTCATAAAAAAGAAGATCAAGATAAACACTTACAAAAACAGGCGATCATTATCATTTGCAAAAGACAACATTCATCACAAAAAAAGACTATTGAGGGCCAAGAAATATACTGGCAGCAGACATTTACATACTTTCTACTGACTTTTGATGACAGATTTACTTGGGCAGCACGCATAGAGCGTTAATGGGCTGCCAGTAACCAAACCGTCAATCCCCATTCCCACTAATAAAAGCCAAAAACCTAAAAAAAAATAAAAAAAAAACTACTAATAGTTAACGTTCGGAACATAAACATGCAAAAAGATCTGACGGTAGAAACAGTTTACAAATTCATACGTGACAAGGCACTTATGCTCTTCTATCAAACTGGTAGATAACCGAATCATGCTATGGATTTTCTTAAATTCATGAACAACGGAGAACACTAAATTATCCTCAGATTACGTAGCTTACAGATTACCCGTTATAGATTAGCTGTACTACGGCAGGCAAAAGTTAGTAGTTAAAGTATAGGAGGTTGTAAATGCGCTCTCCCATAAAAATGGAGTCAGAGTGCCACAGGACTAGCTCCAGACAACCAGAGTTCCTTGACGTTAAAGCCCTGTGTGTGATCATATTTAATCCTTCTTGACTTGATTCGCTTCACTTTCTAGACGCCGTTGTCACACCCTTTTGGCTACATAAGCTTGTGTTCAATGAACAGGGCAGACAAACTACTAATTTGCAGGGTCAAACTGGGCACTCGTTAAGATCTTCATCGTGTAAGGCTTGAAACATTATTCTTCTCACAAATTTTATGCAGATATATGCAGAAATTGTGCATTCAAAATAAGAAAACTCGTTGACAGAGGCACATTCAGCTATCCATTAATAAGATAGAATCCAATCGGCTAAAGTGGATTCAAATGATACACATTCCGGACATCAATTAGCTTTCACACTGATAAAAAAAACTATTTCTCCTATTTACGGGCACACTACGAATAAAATATTAATTATCTAATTTTCTGATGCGCCAAAAAAATTGGTAATGGTGTATTAACTCCACATTTAATTGTAATCACTATGAACAAATTGGGGGAGTGAGCTCACTTTTGTGTGAGTTTTTATAAATATTATGTTTTTTTCTTCCTTCCGTTTTCCTTCCTTCCAGAGGCAGTGCTATTAATTTCGAAAAAAGAGATATTATTAGCTCGGTGCCAAAATTATCTGTTCTTTATATTATTCGTTTGCCGTTCGTCTTGCAAACTTATCTGCATTACTGTGTGCAGATGATGCCAAAATTTTCAAAAAAGTATCCAATTTGGACGATTTTCTAGATGTAAAAGCTGATCGAGATAATCTTTTTAACTGGTATAACACGAACTGATTTCTAATCAACATTGACAAGTGTTTTTTTTAATATCATTCACACATAAACTCTTTGGAGAATACAGCCTTAGCACATTCAGGAAAAATACTCGATTTGGAAGTACTTCTGAATAGCTCACTCACTTTTGTATTAACCGCATGGAATTAGTTCAAAGAAAATTCTTGCGTTTATTCGTCGTAGCTGTTGTTGGCTGCTCTATTTACTTGAATTATTGAACTTCTTCCAAGCTACATTAATCTTTCTTCTTCAATCTGTCCTTTCCGATGTCTTATTTTAGTTGAGTGATCTTAATAAAGATGGTACTCGTCCTGCTCACTTCGCCATTTTTCATCACCTTTTCAATTGCCATGTTGAACAGGACGCGAGAAAGAAGGTCACGTTGTTCTAAACTGTAGTTGATGTTTTGCATATTCCTATTGGTCAGTCTTATAAATCTTATCAATTTAGTCGAAATATTGAACTCTTTCATGGTCTTGTAAAGTTTTGCCCTGCAATTTAAAGTCAATGAAAATGTGGAACAGCTTCAATACATATTCAGGAAGCATTCTCATCGACTGTCCCAGAGTGAAAGAATGAAAATGTTCAATATATACAAACCACTCATCATTTCAATAGTTACAAATTGAGTATATACAAATCACTCATCCTTTTTTTTAAACTTTCTTTAATCATTTCCATTTTACTGTTCACTAACAGGCTTTCAAAATTTTACCAGACAGGGGAATTGGCCTTAAACAGAAATTCAAACCTTTGTCTGTCAAGCTTAACTACGCTCAGACTATGGAGTCTGTGTTTAACGTCCTAGGCTCTCGCGCATATATTTTTTATGAAGATTTACTGCATAGGGTGACCAGGACGAGGACGTTCGGCTGGCTTAACAGTAACGCTGATTATATTGCTATATTAGGTATTTCTCCAAAATAATAGAGACTCGAAGTGAATTTTAGTAGCAAAGATAGCTTAATTTCGGCTCTAAACATAACTCGTTCACTTTAAACTGAAAGCTACAGAATCAAATTTTCGCAACGTTTCCATTGTGATAGCTTATAACCGTATACTCACTTCGGTTTGAATCTAAGGCGTTTCATTAGGTTTGCTAAAAATATTATCAGTTCGTTCATTTTTGCCGATTTCCTCCCAAAGTTCTTTGAATGTTGCTTACGTCCTCAAGATTAAATTTATAATTCGTCCGAATTTTGTCATACACCATTTCACTTGTTTTAAAAATTGCCACGACAGTCAGTTTTAGGAAAGTGCTAAGCAAATTCTATTCTTTTTATTGTATATCAAGATGGCAAAGTTTACAAAACTTGAAAATTAATATTATACCTAGAAACTTTCACTGCGTAGCTCCCATTGGCTCAGTCGATTTCAGGTTTTCACTGACATCTTTGAAAAACCTCCCCAAAGTTGATCAGAAACATACAAATCAAAGTCTACTCGTGTTCAGGTATTGGATAATTCCAGCCCTTGCCAGTAGCAGACTACTGACATGTAACTTCATTTACAATGCCAGTAATTAACGAATCATGCTGAAGGGTCATAGTATGATATTATGCTTTTCACTTTTAGCCTTTAATCATTCATTACCATATGGAATTTATCGTTACTCATATGAATCTTATTTTTATTTCAGACTTATGGATATCTCATCAATGGGTAAGTAGAATCAATTCATTAAAGGCTCAGAAGGAACCTACTTATTTGTTGCAAATTGTTTAGAATTGTTTTCTGACCTTCGTAGCAATGCCACACTCAGAAAAATGTCATTTAATAGAATCAAATTTAAATCAAAAGTTAAAATCACTTTGAAATAAAAAGCGAATCTTATTTGAATTCCACTTTATTATAAAAATTTTATTTTCAAATCAAAATTTTTCATCATTGAATTAAAAAGAAACGTATATGGAGCCAAATCATATTTGAAAATTTTTGAATCAAAAATGTTCAAATATGATTTCTTTTTAATTCAATGATGAAAAATTTTGATTTGAAAATAAAATGTTTATAATAAAGTGGAACTCAAATAAGATTCGCTTTTTATTTCAAAGTGATTTCAACTTTTGATTTAAAGTGATTCTAAAAAAGTGTTAAGTGGTGAGATTTTTCTGAGTGCAATCTTGTCAATTTCGTGACAATTATTTCTCTTTTACAAAATATATATTAAAATAAAAAACTTAAAGTAAAAAAATGAAAGTTTATCGTTACCTCCGAGATATAAATCAAAATTTAATGATAGTACATTTAAAGAGATGCAATGTAACCGAAAAAGCCTTTCGATCAATCACTTTCGCCTTAACTAAATTCATAATGTAATTTTTGAACTAGATGGAACATTAGAAATACAAATGGCTAAAGGTTTTTTGGGAAGTTTTCGAAGATATCGAACATTCATCTATAAGGCATTCAAAGTTCGGTCGCGATTTATCACAACGGCAAAAATACTCTAACCGTTATGATATCGAGCAATCTAAAACTTCTTTCTACGCAAATTTAATCTAGATACAAAACCTGCATGGGCAAAGTATGCACGTCTCTGAGTCGACTTGAACTCACCTGCTTACTTTCGAAGATAAGTTCTGAATATTCGTTTGCCTACCGACATCAGCATATCAGCTTGTATCTATATGTAAATTGAATGTAGATACGCCCAAATATAAAATTGGATGCGGCATCATATGCCGAAGCTTAGTCCATTTCCTAGTTACAAAATGGCATATTGAAGCTTGACTACAGTCGGATGGAAACGGACTACACCGAAATTTTCGGTATGTTGTTGTTTTTATTTGGCCAGAACGAGCATGTAAGAAGTTTACCGAAACTATACATTTAATGATATTACACGTAAGGCTCAGATATGAAAGAGGACGTTACTTTATCGGTCTGAAACGTAATTTGCTTCCTGACATATGAGATTCTTGAATGTTGGTTGCTCGGTGGCTTCAGCCAGTTTACCGGACCAGTTTTGAAGGTGAGCTTGCGATGATAGTACGGGGAGCGGCAACAAATGCGAAGAAATGTAATACTGATACATTCAGCTCATATGAACAAATTCGGAGTTGCGTGTGTGCGGGGAAAACATTTATTTGAAGAAGAAAAATTGAATTGATGCTTACGGCCAAACGTGCTTTGAATACGTTTTCATATGAGAAAATTTGAAAAGAAACTTTAGATGGAGTGGCAGCATGTGCTAATCTTTAAAGAGGCTCTATC